>OX387267.1:46912832-47620870 GCA_947562075.1 Orthosia gracilis
ATCCTCGAAAATGGAATAATCGTCAATATTCCTAAAACAAAAACCAAAATTCAGCGATCATTTGTTATATCGGGCTTATTTTATGAGATAGTGAAGAAATATAACGAAATTCGCCCCAGTGACCCCAAAACCAATCGGTTTTTACTACAATATAAAAACAAAAAATGTACGAAACAAGTAATTGGGAAAAACAAAATAAGTACTGTGCCAAGAGAAATAGCTTCCTACCTTAATTTACTCAATCCACTAGAATACACTTAATACACGTAATTTTCTTCCGACTACCACCAGGATTGCGCTTGCACAATCTCTTCTTCTACCCATCCTTGATTATGCTGATGCCAGCTATCTTGACCTTACTCAAGAACAACTTGAAAAACTTGAGCGGCTTCAAAATGTTTGTATAAGGTTCATATTCGGTTTGCGAAAATATGATCATGTCTCCGAATTCCGTGTGAAGCTCAAGTGGTTGCCAATTCGCCTTCGCCGGAATGCTCATATTCTTTCACTTTTATATAATGTGCTATTCAGTCCTTCCACCCCTCTATATCTTAAGAAACGTTTTCAGTTTCTCTGCGATTCCCACTCAAAATTTCTTAGGTCATCGGATAACTTACGACTTCAAATGCCAATGCATTCCACGAGTTTTCTGGATAAATCCTTTACTGTCCAGGCTACTCGTCTGTGGAATGCGTTGCCAGACCCAATCAAACGCGCCCAATCGTTGCCTGTCTTCAAAAGACTCGTGAAGGAGCATTACCTGTCGCTGTGATTATGAATTGACTGTCATAATTTTATTTATTGCCTTTATATTTTAGTATGTATGTATTTATGTATGTATTGTGTAGCATATGTATGTATCTGCATATCTTTAATAATATATATATATATATATATATATATTGACACTGTTATTGTCACACCATTAACAGCCCCACTTCGTGTCCAGTAATTATTGTCCATGCCTGGTTGCCTGGAAGAGATCGCGGAATGCGATAAGGCCGCCTATTGTATATATTTTTAGTTTTAAGTTTCCTTTGTAAATGTTACTTATGGTGTACAATAAAGTATATAATAATAATAATAATAATACACTGGCCACTGCTTTCGCAGAACTTCAGCGACTATTCTTGCCGATACTGGTGCTGATTTAACCACAATAAAACGTCACGGTGGTTGGAAATCGTCCGCTGTTGCAGAAAGCTACATAGAGAATTCCGTAGAAAACAAAACACGAATAAATAACCAAATATCGGGATCGATTAATGTGCATCAAGACTCATCTCCTCAACCATCAACCAGCGCGGCGATGCCAGATGCCCCTCAGCAGCCAGTTGCCCCTTTGGCACCACAGCCTTCTACGAGCGCAGTGCCAACAGCACAGCCAGTTATTCCTCCTACATTGTCGCAAACATCTCAAACAAACATTAATGGAAAAAGTGTTACATTAAGCTTCACTAACTGCAACAATTTCAATATAAATTTCAATTAGTAAAGATTTAGTTTTTTATTTTCCTCGTAGGTGTAGTATAAAGCACTATGTATCACTCGAGAGAAAGTGCGATTCCCGATCTCGGGTGTTTCAAACGACACCCTCGACGGTAATCGGTCACTTTCTCCTCTCGGTGAACAATGTACTATTCTTTCAACTACCATTCTACCTACCGTGATAAAATATAGCTACTCAAAATAAAAAGTCAAGTTAATGAAAAATATTTATCCCGCGACTTTTGCGGCAAAAGGTTATTAAAAATTTCATTTGCATCTGTATAGTATTATAGATTTTATACCCTCAGGAGTTGAATTCATATCGCTATCACTGTCTATTTCCTAAATAATATGAATTCCAAAATATGTGCTAAATATGAAGTATCAATGTTTTACAGTGGTCCAAAATGCGCCCCCTTTGATTTTTCACCAAGTCAGTTTTATTCAGCCGTTCTTTTTTTTATTTTCAGCCATTATCTTTTTGATCTAATGCATACATTTTATACTAAAATTAATGGGAGACATTTAACCTCAATAAAAAATTAAAAACAGCGCATTAATGAAAAACTGTGCAACAATGAGATTGCATATAACATTTCTGCACTGTTTTAGTACTAAGCAAAAAATACGTCCTTTGTGATCGGTTTTGTAATGATTAATGATAACATTAGGTACTACGTATTTGAAAGAAAAATCATTTTGTGCCTATGTTTTGCATAATTTTCTTACGGATCATTAAATTTTATATATCCTGTTGTAAAGTTTTCCCCTGCCAGTGTTGATTATCACGTCATAAATAACATTGCCTGTCAGCTGTGTAATTGACCATCTCATCTCGTCATCTTTACGTCATCCTCACTGTTGCTAAGGCCACCTGTCCATCAGTATTGTGGCCGTCTGGCTTATCAATCATAGTGGATTTCCCTTCATCCGTCATCGCCTGACGGTAGTCAGCGATCATCCTCAAGCTTCATCCTCAAGCGATGTTTAGGATAATAATTAGTAGGTTTGGACAAGAACATCTTCTTCTTAATCGTGTTCTCTTAATTGCTGAAGGTCGTGCCCGTCCTCTATTGCTTTGATGGTTCTTTTATATTTTTTTTATAGATAGGCTCGCACATGACCGCTATTTAATCTCACTTGTTGATGTGGTCGATATCTTCCTAAGAAGGTTCCTAATTTGCGTTATCATTTTCAGGTTTAGCTAAATACCGGTTTTTTGTTACAAAGCTGCGATGCGACGGCGTATCGTAAAAATCTACGAGCTTGTTGCTTAGCTATTTTCTGAGTTGCGAATTCGCATCGCGTCAATTCGCAGTTTTGTGTTTGGACCCTAAGAGAGTTAGGAAGTGATCCCGTGTGCTTTTTTTTCTCCTGCTTAATTTATTGGTAAACTCCGTTAAATCAAACTGTAGCAATATATTTATCTCATGTAAAATCGAAAACAAAACCTTTAAACCATCACAGATTTATGTACCAACATATTGATTTTGCAACAGTTTCAGAAGAAAATACCGCATCCATTTATGAGATGTCTGAAGCTCAAAAGACTTATACCCTCAAGATTTATCATACAAATTGCATAACACCGTTGCATTTGACATTACTTCATTAAGTACTTAACGTCAGAAGCCCATCAATCAATCAACAGCGAACAAGGCTAAGGATACCGCAGCCAGTGTCAGGCGATAACCTATTAGTTATTGAATATGTTTTGTCACAATGTTAAGGGAGAACGATTTGAGATAAATGTCGGGCTGTATACAGACTAAGGGTAAGTTCACAGTTTCGTACAGAACATCCGTATTTCCAGGATAGTTTTTAACGGATCCGTCACTACTGAAGGTGGTGTTCACACCGCATTTACAGGACCGTTTTAAAGAATCCGCCGCCACTGGGGGTAATATTCACACCACATTTAGTCAGTGTACCACCAACTTACAAACAAAACGTATCAGTATTTTAATACTATTTGTGTAAGTGAACTCCCTCCCTCAAGCCGGCATTTCACAGTGCGTGATTCTGCGGACAGACGCGGATCAGCCCGCACCGACGACGCACCGTGGAAAGTGTGTCTTCTGTGGAAGCGCAGACAAGTCCGTAGCGGTGCGTGTAGATCCGCCGCGAGTTGGTAACTGCCACCAGAACGCATTGCACGCCTTAACCACCCCAGGGACCAAACCAGCACATGGGCGCAAGACGACCCCGCGTATGGAACCTTTGGTCCCCCTGTGACGGGTCAGGTCAGTAGCCCCGCCACCTACCACTTTTCACCCGCAGGGGATAGAGAGAGTCGCCAACGCTATACCGACACTCCTCCCATGCGGCTCCACCACGTCCGCCATCACACGGTGGCAACCTCGTCCAGGCCGCGCAAGGTAGGGAGAACGGTGCACTGCAATACCGGCACTCCTCTCCCGCCGCGGCTTCCAATCCTCGGCCGCGAATCCTCCGGGCCGCCTCAGTTGCGATGTAGCCCAAGCGGCCCCGCAACCTACTTGTTGGCCGCTTCTTCGTCGGCTTATCGGCGAAAACCCTGTCGATCGGCCCTTTATCGGGTTCCTCTTCGCCTCACCGTAGGTGACCAAGCCAAGGATACTGAGCCCTTACCTTTTCTCAACTTTCTTTGTTGGAGTCCATTTTCAGTCCAACAGGATATAGTAGGTTTATCAATTTTGGACAATGAGACTTTTTATTTATGTACAGCTTCCTTCTTATTTATGTACTTGCCATCATTTCCATACTCACCTTCTTTCTTACATTATCATATTTCATACAATCAATCCCTCGATTCTGTGCTCTTCCTGTCTTCTTCTTTTTCTTCTTCATGTCGATGATTCCTTGTTCTTAATTTAAATTTTATTCGACCAGTACTCAGGCACGACACGATAGCCTTAGCTCTTTCTATATCTCTAGAACCAGCCTGTCATACTCCAAATTTTCCTCCAGAGTATCTGTAGACCGTTCATGTATTATATAGGCAGTCTTGAGTCAGTCTGCGCAAAGCCTTGCAAAGATAAAATAAATCATAGTACTAAGGCGATATTTATCAATGACAGTTAAGTAAACACGACGTCTAATAAATGATAGTTCATTGTACAAGATTGATACAACTGTTAAGATAAATTTATTTGTTACTTTGAGTTACCTTTATAGGATATATGCAATGTTTATTAAGTACGATGGATTTTATTACTGATACATTTATAACAAAGTAGAAATTGTAGTTTTAATAAATCTTTACCTCAATCATTGTTTACATGAACGGGTGCCACACCTGATCTGCATCACATCTGATATACATAGGTGAAGTTGCAGTTATAATGAAATGGCTACAAGACTAGAAGAAGACCAAAGAAAGATGAATGGACTGAGTGTGTAAACTATGGTTTGAAAGGGGATATCACTGGATTATGACTAACAGAGAAGTATGAAAAAGAAGACATTAGAAGAATGATGCAAGAAAAAGATGTTGAGATAAAGTTTCAATGTTGTCCAAAAGTAGAACATCACAAGTATTGCAGAAGAATCAAGTTTCATGCCTATAATGCGTAAATATTTATTGCGATATAAATCACAAAAGACTGCAAATGATATTAATAAGTACATAAATGGCGTAAAGGAAATGTATCCTGCAAACCCACTTTTAATATCAATGAATCACTTTCATTTCCAGATTGAATTGTGTTATTAATAATTATAAATTAACTATCATTTATAATTTATTACGTTTACAAAATGTACTTCGTATATTTCCCGTGATATTATTTTGCCGTTTCACATAAATATATCTTTCTACGACTAATTTCTAGTATCAGACTCAAAACATTTATTACAATTAAATAATTTACAGGCATTTTTGTCAAGGAGTCAATTAGTCAGAAAGATGAAGCTAATTGCATTCTTTAAAACGTAGATCTTTACTTAATATGTCGTAGGAAGATTTGATAATTCGATTATCCCTAGTATTTTAGCGAAAATACTAGGGATATTATGAAAATACTGGTAATTAGATAAGGGTGAAAATTTTTTTTTTCTTTCTACAGGATATTTTTGAAATCAATAAAGTTACGATCATAGCTCGACTTAAAGGGTACCCTACCCACAAGATATTATGAGTTTTTTAAATGCGCCCTGAAATACCATCCCGAAAATTCATCATTCTTCTTAATTATTGGCAAGTTCATCTCGGTTGCTAGTTCAGGCTTAAACGTCGTACTTTGACCTCAATATCGTATTCTATAAGGAAATACAGATTAAAATATTATAAAACAATATTGAAAACCATCCTTATATTACGCAGCAATGTAATAAACAGAGTAAGCAGATGTTAATGCGATGAGTCCAATGATGTCAAGTGATTCAGAAATGATATGCATTGTTCACGACATAGTGTATGCTCTGCATTTGTATGCAGTAGTTTGTGTATGAGTGTTTGTTTGTTGAGTAAATATACCTTTTTTTTTGTTGGAAATCTTCCAATGACTTTTCCCGCTCTGGGTGAAGCGGGAAGGTGTATCAGACTTTTACGGACTAAAAGCCACCCGTGTTCCTTCAGTTGCTTGTGCCAGGGCCGCGGTAACTCCCTTAAAAAAATTATCAACGACCCCGACATGTATCGGCCATCTCTTTGAGGCGCGCGTGGAACACTACGCGCCGTAAACTCGGGCCTGGTCCTTTTCGGACGGCAAGCTACCCATTACTTGCCGTCCGCAAGCCCGCGCCTACGGTGGGGAATCGGCTTGCGACTCCCGACGCCCAAGGCGTCTCCTTTGTGTCTCCCTCACGCATTCCGCCTCCTCCTTTGCGAGCACTACTGCTTCGGAGAAGGAGATTCACCGCAAAACACAAATATTTGTTTAAATAATGACTTGGATAATCTCGATGAGAGTTTTCGTTAATCGATCTCAATAGTGAGTGATTGGATCCAGTCCAGAAGTGGACTGCTGTAGGCCGATGATGATACTCGTATAATCTAGGTATATATCTATTATATTATAAGTCAAGGCTTACTTAACTCAATGTCAACATTCAGAATTCTATAATCTACCTAAACCTAAACATTTTAAAATCTATTTTAATTTAAAGTCTAAACTCATATTTTAATGATGACGTACAGTCTAGGATTTGCATAGAGCGAGTCATAATCCTGTCATAAGATTTTATATCCTAATTTAATTTGAAGATTTATTAACCAATATGTATTATGAAGTCAAGAAACTATTATTAAATACTTCTAACAATGATTGATTACATTTTATGAAAAGTATTTTTGCAAAAATACTTCCTTCATGTTTGTTACTAACTAATCTAAGTTATCAAGTCCTTTCTATAAGTTATTAGCTTATTAACTAGTAAATTTTATTTATTAATTTTATTTGTTTATTGGATTATTATTAAGTAACCGACTTAAAAAAAAGGAGGAGGTCCATCATTAACACACTCGCGTGTTATTATTATCACATTCGGCTTCACCTCATAATATATAAACCCACGCTCGTGTTTTAATAACCCCTATTATATGACCATTGCATAAACTACTATTATGGTACAATATGATACAAGCTAAAGACCTTTTCAGGCATGGGTTATTTATGCCTAGGTATTTAACGGTTTCATTTTAACTTGTGACGCGGCCTAAATCATTAAATAACATGAACGATCATTTAAATCAATACATGTTCTATAATGTACACAGGAAAATTCTAAATGAATAGTGAATAAAAGGAAAAGGTGGAAATAATGCGTATTGCACTTCATATAGTTGTCACCCAATGGGTGAACTATCGCCATCATAACTAGTAATAATTTGTAAATTCAATACTTTAGATTACCAATAAATATAAAATTAAAACATAAAATGATTATTATATGTCATCGTTTATATTGTACAGATGTTCCACGGAAAAGAAATTTAACTTACTATAGATACTAAAGTCCAGATTTAATACCGGTTTCAGAATTACACATTTGAAGTTGAGAATTTGTTAAACTTTAGCCCACTAACTAGCCCGTCAAAATTTGGCACTGAAGAAGAGTTTGACATCACCAAATACTCAATTCAGAAATTGTGCTGATTCTCCAAATTAAATAAGTAAACTGTAAATAAATCAATATGTTTTAATTACGTAGAATAAAACATGGAATTAAGCATGTAATGAATAAGAAAATCAACATTTTGATACATTAGGTTATGCACATCAATAATTGAATTCTTATATAACAGGACATTACCTAATCTTGTTATTAGTGAAGTCGTAAAACAATAGTGCATAAAACTCAGTAGAGCATTTATGCAATTAACCTTTAGTTTACAAAGTTATTGTCTTCTAACCATAAAATTTGTAAAATAATTAAAGTCATCACAGTAAATGTAAAATTTTCCTTCAATTATCTTTGCATTAACTGTTTGGTAGTAAAAAATAAATGCACAGGTTTTTATTGATTGGAACTTGAAAAAAACTTTATTACAAAAAAATACAACCGACTTCCAAAAGTGAAAAATAACTATAATTTTTCGGAAGTCGGTGTTCCTGTTTTTGTTTTTTAATACCGACTGATGAGATTATGTTAGATTATAATTAAAATTCTTTTTTTTTAATAAGCTTGTTTCGTATTCTTCTCAGCAAACCCTTTCATTTGATACCCATATCATGGCGATGCACAAAAAATAACTAGTTCGCATATGGGATTTAGAATGACGTCACTTAGCTAACCAAACATTGTCATCCAAACTAAACGTGTATGCAAAATTTCATCTTTTTCGGTGGCGGATAGCTGCTTTAAAATTTAATTGTAAGGTTTGATCCGAACACACTTACTTACATACATTGCAAGTTAAATAAAAGCTTGTAAAATGGTGTAAACAATAAACAGACATGCGATTGCAGCAATCCCAAAAATTTTGCCGTTGTTAATTGAAGAGTTCTGTCGTATATCTCCGAAGCTCATCATCAGATTTCCACCAAATTTGGAAAGACTTTGACCGCATTTACCTTCCCACACAATCGCCCAGAGACATGCGACACGGTAGTTAATGGTAGTTGACGAGTCTTTCGATAGATTTATAATACAATAGCATGCGATTCTTCCGCGAAGCCAGAGTAATTACAATCAGGGCAACTATACCCCTGAGGATATCCTGTTTTTACCCTACGTAGATGATGTGAATAAAAGCCTAGATAAGTTCGACGCATTTTTCTTCAAACGTGTAGCTTCTACTAACTTTGTTACGCCACAATACCGCCACGGGCTTATCAAACGATACCGCTCTGTAGAACTGACAATCACAGAAATGATGTAACCACCAGGTCAGTGTCCCGCACTTGACCCGCTGCTCTATAAAACACTTGCAATCTAATCTACTTAGGTATCTTATTTACATTGTTAGTAGATTAATTAATGCATTTACTTTACATCCTGCTCGCAAGTATGTATTTAGTGATATCATTATGTAGACCAGTAATTATCAAAAAATACTTATCTCAAAGTAAAATTACTGAAATACATATAACAAAATGTTGTTGTTTAAATTTTTTGCATGGAATTAATTAAAAATAAACTCCTTTAAGTTTGATGACCTGAAGAGAAACAAAATTACTGAGATAGCTCGAAAAATTACCAAACGATTTATAGTGGGGAGGACTCATTAGTCGCAGAATGGATGGTCGATGGGGTGGAAAGGTTCTGGAGTGATGAGCGCGTTAGAACCGATAGATTCAGCGTTGGAAGTACTGTTTCAACGCTGGATCGATGACCTATAATGAGTACCGTGAAGTCCACTGGATGTAGGAACCACAGAAACTGCCGATGTGGCAACGTTAGAGGTGGCCTAAGTCCAGCAACCTTTGGGATGGAGGGTGATGTTGTTGAAATTAACTTAAATTCACGGACATAATGTTTTTTTGATTTTGAACTTTGCTAATAAGATGCCATTGAAAAAATAATTTATGCTCAAAAGATTTTATTAATCTTCATTTTATTTATATTCTTCTGACTTTTGGCGTTTTGGTTATTTTTTGTACCTACTCTATAGAGATCGGATTATTAAATTTTATTGAAACCAAAGCACGTTTCGAGTTGCAATCAATTTTAATACCAGAAATAGATTTTATGCATATTTAAAACGGTTAGCGGTTTTAATGTTAGGGCGCACGGTTGGCGCAGTGGTTAAGCGATTGACTGCTGCGCAGCGTGTCGCAGGTTCGATTCCCGCACGGGACAAATATTTGTATGACCTACAGATAGTTGTTCCGGTGTTGGGTGTTGTGTATGTGAGTTTATATGTTTGTAAACGCACCCACGATACAGGAGAAATTCCTAGTGAGGGGCAATGGCTTAATTAAAAAAAAAAAAATGTGAGTCAATGTCAAAATTAAGAACGATTTTGACATTAACTGATACCTACGATTGTTACCTACGCATGCTTATCATGAATTTTCTTTCCTTTCACATGACAGTTGACACCCAGGCACACCATATTACATATTTAGGGACTCTGCAACACATTGCGGCATTGTCAGTGCTATTTGTTTTCCTGGAGACTTGCGAATACTCATTGATATAAAAAAAAACTTTTTGCTTGGGTTTTTTAATATATCAATGCGTATACCAGTCTTATTTTTGAGTTGGATTTGCAACACACATCATTTAATCCATACCTTGCAATCCTAAGTATAAGTAAAGTAAAGCTCTCTGGTAAATTCGTCTTGAATTTACAGAATAGCACAGAATTAGTAAACTGTGGCGTTATTAATATTTGCTGGATCACTGTGCAAAACAAATGTACACAAGCAAGCAAACATCGCCATAACTTGGAACTGGCATCTGAAATTAAATTCTAAATCCAGACGCGGATACCAACTAATTTTCTACAATTTATCTGAAAAACCTACAACATAATCCTTACAGAATATTCTATTATAAAATTAAATGCAAAAACTATTTTAAGAGGATTCAATTAAATCTCATGATTGAAAAAGTTTTGATCGTTTTACTGTGCCGAATCGACATTCCATTATGACCAAATCATTCGAAAACAAATTATTCAATTAAAAGGAAAAAGCATGATATACAGAGCAACGTGACGCCCTGGCGTACAGGCGTAAAGACTACACTGTCAAACAAAACAAACTATTAAAATACTGACCAAGCTTGTCTTATATGGCACATTTTCCTCATAGAAATTGTGAGCCCGTGAAAATTCTGATTACAGCCACAGATAATATAATGTTAGCATCTAAAGCTATGATAATCTGAACTCGTGCACAGCATACATTGCGCGGGCATAAAGTATATATCCGAATATGTCCGGACAGTTTGTCTCTTGTCCGCTCTTCTCATTTGTCCGGATTTTTCGCTTGGATGGCAAAATTTTCTTGTTCCATATTTTTCATTTTCATTAAAAACCGTCGTTATTAATGCATATTTGTTCACTCATGTCACTTCAAAAACCAATTTTAATTTAGAATTCATATGAAATGACTACTTGATCTCTATTTGTAAATTATATTTCTATACCTTCCTGTTATTATTCTTATTCGAGTATATTTTAACTGTAGGCAATTTTGGGGCTGTGACTATAGGTACACCTCTATCTAGCCCTTCGGAGAATACAGGGATGATGTTATGTTGTGGTTTATAATCATGTGTTTTTATAATCATTTAATCTTCTGCGACCGATTAAGAATAATCGATAACTTCACGGATCAATAAAATATACAAAAATTAGAATTTCAATGCCGCCGACGCATTGCGTTGCGCCAAATAAAGAAGACTCATCACGGCCCATACAAAATTTACCCAGCCCCAGCGCTAAAGATAGTATTCTCAAAATTTAGTATATATTATTAAAATTACTGACATTCGCCATTCCTAAAAATAATGGCTATTATATTAAAATAACCTCCTTTAAATATGTATTTTGTGAACAAACTGCGACTTTTCGCATGTTTTTTGTTTCCATGTTTGTATATGCCTTTGAAATTAAAAAAATATACGATACACATATATTTTACACGTTATAATAAAAAACATGGCATTCCTTTTTTTGTGCCGGTGCTTTTCGATGTTTGGGTCACCTTTGACGAGACTTCTTTGCATAAATTCGTCAACAATTCGTGTTAGTTTGACGGTCAAAGAAAACATTATTTCGCCTTATCTTTCACTTCTGTCTTATCCTTCAAGGTTTACAGGCGTGATGTTATCTACTGTTGTATTTAGCCAGGCAACACACAGATTTTTACAAGGTTTTGTTTTGGATGTTCGGGCACAGTTCGGGTCAAATCTTGCAACTGAATTTTGAAACAGTTGCCCTCAACCGATTAAGATGAAATTTTGCATACTCGTTTGGTTTGGATGACAATGCACGGTAAGTTAAAAAGCTCGTTTAAAAAAGTTTTTTTCTTAATTGGAAAAAATATTTAGTATTGTATTAGTTTTAATCATTTCTTTTTTATTAGCACTGCAGCACTCCGGCTAAAAGTAGCTGCAGAACACCGTGTGGTTTTAGTCAGTAAGAGTCTGTCAGACCCTTTGGCCCACCCCGACGCGGTGGAAATCCATGAGTATTAATTATTTCCACACGATAAAAAACATATTAACATAACTGCAAGTTGCCTCTAATTATCTTTCAAGTTCACAAGTTCTAATGAGAAATCTGTGTTGGCCTGTTCGGTTCACTTACCGGGTTATGCATACTGTTTCATGCTTTAAGGCCACGCTGACAAAATATCAGCTGTTGCACCCACAAACACGTGGCTTTGATAATAATTTCTTGGAAATTTTAACGTTAATAACGATATTTTCGTACTAAATTGGGTTATTGGAGCGAAAACGTGACGAAGCTCGTGATAGAATCTTAAATTCTATATTTGAATATTATGTTGCCTGTGTGATCGTCTGCGGTTGCATTGCGAACTGGTTTGAAGCCGTAAACTATAAACTTTTTATTTCAGTTTATTTTTGGCATGCGAGTTTAGGTATGTTCTTTTTTTTCTTTTCTTTGATTTTTATGAGTGTAAAAACCGGACCGTGGGATTGACTCTGAGTGCTGGGGCACATGATGAGTTGCGTCGCCGGAGCGGTGTCGCTGCTTCGTCTTACATAGAAATATTTGTGGCATGTCACACGATGCGCTGCAACGCCGCACCATGCGATACGCCGAAATCTTTGCGGTGCGGTGCCACACCGCGTCGTGTGGTCCTGGCCTAAAGAGCGACTGTTTTTAAATGAAATAAATAATACAGATGGATAGTTAATAGTATTAATATGCAGCTGATTAGCTCTGACACAACAACTCTACGACTTTACTTATTACTTCGTCCAGCAGTGAACGTCGTCTGGCTAAAAGGATGATGCCTAGAATAATCAGCCTTTAATGTCTCACAACTGGGAAACAGGACTCCTTTCTGTGAGAGGGAATGGGCCATAATCTAACACGTGGGCCCAGTATGGGTTATACCTGTGACAATCTAAGAAGTCGGATTTCACAGCTATAAAAATTACTTAATAATAATTAAAATGTCTACGAATAATACTCGTTGTTATAGTGTCATCATCATCATCTTCCTGCCCTTATCCCATGTTACTTGTTTTCTTCTTAAATACCGCCCTATCCTCCGCCACGCTATCACTGACTCCCCTTTCTTTCATATCACTCCTCACACAGTCCATCCGTCTTTTCTTTGGCCTTCCTCTCCCTCTCCATTCATCCACATTTATATTCATAACTCATTTTTTATAAACTCTCTTGCGATTCATCCCTCCTCATCCTCATCACATGACCATACCAGGGCAGAGAGTTTCCTTTAAACTTTTCTGTCACTGGCACCACTTGTTATAGTATATGGGTAGCATGTTATTAATTAGGATTATGAATTTGATTTTTAAATTTCATACGTACAAAGTTATCGCGGCATATAAAATGAGAAACGTCATCGGACTTCTAAGATTGCCACGATTATTGTATATATCATAGTCAAAGTCAAAGTCAAAGTCAAAATTTTATTGCGAACTAAGTGTACATGTTGATGTTATTTTATGTTGTTACTTAAGACTTAGCAGCCTTTTACAAGCATTGCAATTTTCATCCTACCACATGACTTTAATTTTTTAGTTCTGTGACATGTCGCATCCTGACAATATTTTCCTTAACCGTTTGAGAACTAAGAAAAGGATGATGAGGCAGATCTGATTGATGTTTCAAAAATATATTTTGTTGCTATTTATTTTTTTGTTTCAACTATATAAACTAAATAAATAGAATACAAGGAGCTCTTTACCTCAACAAACAGTTTATTTACTTTCCAAAGCATTTAAGTAACGTCTTATCCAGAGTTTAATTAACCAAAAGGTTAAGGTTAATTAAACAAAAGACAACAGCCAATTAATAACAACGGGATAAACAACAAAAGAGTAGTTTCTGCAACGGTCATTATTAAGGGTTATTAAAACACGAGTGTGATACTAGTATTACACGAATGTTTTAATACCTAATTATATGGCTCTGCATACACTATTTTATCTTCACTCATACAGTTGAAATAAAATAAAAGTGGAAACGGAATAAAATATGTGGTATGACGGGCAATTTAGATTCTCATTGCGCATGATTGCGCAGCGCGCGCATCCGTAGACAATTACACTATTTTTCTACGTTAAATCAATATCGTAATATACGTTAAATATATTCGCACCAATATATTAAAAAGTAAAAGTGTGCTAAATTAAAAAAGTTATTTTAATATGAAGTTTGAAAATCGAAGGAAGATGTTGCACTATAATGGTTACATTTTTAATTTTACCTATCCATTAAAAGAAGTAAGTGTTTATACAATATTTTTTGAGTTCATATTTGGAGCATTACGTTGTGAGTGTAGATAAATATACATTTAATATTTTTAAAAGTCTAGCCTTTGAATTTACATACACCCGATTGCTAGCTGTGATAATTTTGGTCGATTACGGGCGTCAGCTTTTCAGCCTAAAATAGAGTTTGACGTCAAAAAACTTTCTAAAAGTTTCTATCAAAATTGATTCAGTAGTTTAGACGTAATAACTAACCAAACAGACAGACAGTTTCACCTCGCACATAATTTTATATCATAAATAACGTCTAAGGTACAGGCATCTGCCTGATTTGGAAGTCAGGGTTCCATCATTTGTATTTTGCCTTATCGTGTATTTCTTATTTATAAACAATTTTTGATATGGCTTGATGAATGAATAAATTATTATATTTATTTATATTATATTAACGTTTGATGTATTAATCAATTATGTTTGCGTATCTTAATCGATGTATTAAATTACTATTAAGATGCTTTATTGCGATCTCTACTATCTATCTTGATTATTATACACGTTAAATCTAATAATTGATGTACATGGAAATAAGCATTCGTTTGTTTTGGAAATGCTGTGTTTGCCGAGGGACATAGGGATAATAGTTGTACTGTGTTCGAGTTTTAATCGAACACGCAGTGAAAATGCTTTATTGCATCGAACGCAAGTATGCACATTCGCTCGGTTACCAAAATGTGGGCCAGTTCACGTTTAGATCTCGTCAGAGACACCACGTACTCATAACCAAAACCATAACCATTTTACCATACTCTATACCATTAATTTAGTTACAAAGTTTAACATAATTCACCATTTCGTGTATCTAACCCTCAGTTTCCCAGATCAAAATTATCGCAGAATTGATGTGACAAATTGTCAAGCACACGTTATCTGCTGTGATTGATTGAATGCATTTTCAACAGCCAATACTCCCCAGTAAGTGTTATATAGTGATTCAATATAGTTGTTTACCTTATAATTCAAGACTTTAACTTTTGACCATATCCTATCATTACGAGAAAGGTGTGTTAGGTCACCATAGCACCGAGCACTACTTTGTAAACATGCCTAAGTTGTCCAACAGAAGTTTAACAAAAGAATTTTAGACGGATCAAACCTAACAACGAAGGCAATTATTTCCCAAAGAATTTAGTCATCTCGCGGTTTCAGTAAAGTGTAAAATTACCATAAAAACTACGTCCATGACAATAACAACCTTAACCTACTTTTTTGCTCTAAAACGATTTACCGTTATAAAGGTAATGACACTTAGCTAGTACTAGAGATGGGCCAACTTTGGACTAGACCAACGATATTTCTGTTATTTCTTTTTACCCGACTGCCGAAGGAGGGTAATGTGTTTATCAGTCTATGTATATATGTATGTTTGTTCCTATGTGGCGTTCTAGAGACCAAACGCGTTGGCCGATTTTGATGATTCTCACGTCAATCAATTGGTCTTAACCCTGCGAGTATCACTGGCTACATTAAAATTGGAAAATAGAAAAATCGCGGATTTTGGGCGCCATATGTGGGGATCAAATTTTTGTTCTTGAAATCCCATCTTGTGGGGTATGAAAATAAAGGGTTTTAAGAGGTGATTACAAAAATATATGACACTTATATGTTTGAATGTACCTAATTCTAAAAAAAAAAAAATAACTAAAAAGTTGTAAAGTACATCTGGTTTTGGTCAGCCAGCTTGCGCAAATGTTTCTTCCGACTGCACAGCATGACTTTCTTCTTGTTTACGTCTTTTTGGTTCGCTTTTTAAGCAGTCGGGTTTTTTGTTTTTTTTTTTACTTTAAAAATGCTAAAGTTTACGTGATCATATAAAAAATTATAGTATCATAGTACGCACTGTTCATATATTCTTGCAATTATTGGCGATGCGATTCCTTTTGTGCCTGTTTTCCTGTATCTTATTAAGAGCTGATATGAAGGCATTTTTTTGCCGACTGTAAATGTGGCTAGATAGTTGGCTTTTGCGAGTATTAGGTGACTAGATTGTCCATCTCAACTACTTACCTTCCCTCCACAATCGACTGTACAGTACATAATAACAATGGCGTGCAAGTTTCAACGACACGGTTATTCAGTACTTTCATTCTTTTTTTACAAGCTGCGTTTACTCTAAGAACTGTTACGGCAAAAAACGGTAACTGACGGTGACTGGCAATTTCTTGCAGATCTAAAAAACTCGGTCTATTTTTTATTCATCGGATATCTCTCTGCGGGTTTCGTCGCAATTCTAGAATAACCCATATTAAATTTAAAAAATATTTTATCATGCTCTAAAAACTAGCCAATGACTTCAAAACCAGCTGGATTTTTTTATAATTTTGTAGAAGATGTTTATCAGAGGGGTGACCATAAGCTCTTAGGGTAAGGTTATTTTGAGAGTGTGTAAGGGTCAGATGTGACTTCATATGACTTGTATACATCTGTCCCTTACGCACACTCAAAATAACCTTCTTAATTCTTAATTCTTTATTGTACACAAAAAAAGAAATACATATACAACTTGATTTATCATAGAGTCCTAAGACCTTACTCTAAGAGCTTATGGTCACCCCCTGGTTTCATCGAGACTATCGTTTATATTTTTATCTAGATTCTAGAGAGATATCTAGAGGGTATTTATCGGAACAACCTTTTCACAAAGGTGTATTTAAGATTATTTTACTGTCGTAGATTTAAGCACCAATGAGAGTGTTCTGCAGTACCAACCTAATAATTCAAAACCTTACCTTTTGGTAAGCGACTTTGCACGGTGTATGTCAAATTCCGAAACTCCAAATCCATCTTGGATCAGCTGAAACAAGAAAAACACTGTGTTTAATCAATTATGTTACTCAAAGAAAGTTTAAGTGCAAAACTCTTTTACTATCTTCCTTCTTGTCCACGGTAATGATATCTATACAGTATTGTGACTCGGCCCTGTCTTTGAAATACTTACCTACAGCCGCGCGGTACGTCCAGCACACCGTTCGTTCGTCACTGCGGCGCGTTCGCGACTGTTAAATAAAATGTACCGAGAGTTTACCGAACTCAAGGCGCGTAGGTATGACTCGCGTTCCGACCGTTTGTATGAAGATAGAATACTGTATAGATATCATTACCGTGACCCATCCTGTCAACCGTCACGCTATCATTGACTCTCTTTTCTTTCATATAATTCCTCACAAAATCCATTAATCCAACACACAAGAACACAACATTTAATAACACGCTTTATATTTATTTCTGAATTTGTAAACAGTTGCGATCCTGTCAAAATCAAACGTATTTTTTTATTAAACTACTCTAAAACCAAAACTTGTCAACTTTATGGGATGTTATTAGAAAATTAGCCGTGAAGCCCAGTTTGAGATTTTATGTTGATGTTTTCAGGAGCAAAGACATCGACGAGATTGAAAGCGACTTTCATTGCTTGTTCTTTTATTTTAACTAGCGACCCGCCCCGGCTTCACCCGTGACTTATACACAAAAACTTTCCTCGTTTTTCATTCTTTCTATTGGTGCAAACCGCATGAAAATCCGTTCAGTAGTTTTTGAGTTTATCGAGTACAGACGCGGCGGGGGACATTTTTTTATAATATGTAGTGATGATTCATCCAACATAATTAAACGGCTATCAAACGTAGAATATTAATCGAAGACTCATAATTTATAATGAAAAAAATAATGACTATGTTGAATACAATTAACCATCCATTTACAGTGTTTTATGGTCAATTTCGTATTAAAATGTCAACAATAATTGTTCTCTTTTTTTTTACATCCGTGTCATGAGAGTTCAGTGTCGTTCATTGCATCATAAAATTATCTGAACATATATTTTATAGTAATTAACGTTCGACAATGTGATATAGAAAAAAAGAAAGATACCTTTTTCTTGAATAAACTGTGGAATTATGGCTTGATTAAGTTTTTTTTTATTTAAGACTAGCTTCTGCCCGCGGCTTCACCCACTTAAAAAGTGTTTTTTCATCCCAAGGAAACACACAAGTGACGACACGGTTGGCGAAGTGGTTGAGCGATCGGCTGCTGCGCTGCGTGTCGCGGGTTCGATTCCCGCACGGAACAAATATTTGTGTGGTCTACAGAAAATTGTTCCGGATCTGGGTGTGTCTCTGAGTTTAAATGTTTGTAAACGCACCCACGATACAGGAACGAATTCCTAGTGTGGGGCAACGTTTTTAAAAAAAGATAAAAAGGCTATCGTATTTCCTTCCGAGGGTCTCATACTACTCCTATCGTCATACTAAATTTCATATAAAACCGTTCAGCCGTTTAGTCGTAAAAAAATAACAAACAGAGCTACTTTTGCATTTAAAATAATTGTGTGTATTTTATTAATATGTTTTAAGTCAAAATAAGTATATAGACTCTATCTGCCTAGCCTCTTCCCAATTATGTTGGGGTCGGCTTCCAGTCTAACTGGACTTAGCTGAGTACCAGTGTTTTACATGGAGCGACTGCTTATCTGACCACCACAACCCAGTAACTGGGTAACACGATACCTCTTGGTAAGACTGGTGTCAGATCTCAAGCTTCTGACTACCCGTAACGACTGGAGGAATCTCGGTATGTTGAAATGGTCACCCATCCACGGACCAACCTCTTCAAGCGTTGCTTAACCTTGAAGATAGACCCGTGCAGCGGTTATTATTTAGCCACGAGCTCCTCCAAAAAAGTATATAGTATGGTTTCATTATTCATCCTATCTAACGTAAAAATGTCTGCTTTTCCCAAAATCTGCCTGGTGAAAAATGTAGAGACTTTATTTATAAATATAACTTGAATAACTTTTGGCAGCGACAACGTTTTTTCTATTTATTAGATCAATTTCGAAAAAAAATATGGCATTGCATCTAGCCTGCGGGAACCTTAGTGAGAAGCGTTACTAACGGTAACATTGAGAGCGGAAATTCTGCCGAAAACCCGAATTTAAGATGTGAAATCTGTTGCCTTCGGATTTGTCTTTTTCGCAAACTTAGTGAAAGTGTAAGAAGTAGTCAACGCAATTTTTATGAATAACTTAAGAACTCAAACGATCGCTTTGCTGTTTAAGAACAGTTTCTATCTATAGGGACTTCTTTTTGTAGAATTTCATGGCAACAAGTAGGTAGGTATAACCCCCGGCACGTAAGTTGACAAGAGTCGTTGGTTGCGCAAAGTCGTTTTTTGGTATCTTTGGTAGTGAAGCGGAACGCGGGGAACGTTTAGGACCGTTCCGAGCGCGCTATTGGTTGGTCAGTTGACACAAGGATCGACTGACCAATCGTGTAGCGTACACGTTCCGTTCGCTCTATATGGTGGTTGGTCAATTCGCGGTATATGTGCGAACTTACCCCCACTACGCCAAAACCTTGCCAACTTACGTGCCTGGCACTACAGAAGATTATTATTAGAAGATTTAATAACGAGTTTAACACTGATACTAACAAGATATAATCGTGGCCATGATGGATTATTTTTCTATCAATATTAATTAATAGAAAAAAATGTACAGACAGCTTCATGTTGTTAAACCTGAAGGAGTCTTAACCTTAACTTGAGAAAAAAGTCTAACCAGGATATGAATATGTTGCCATGCCAAGACCATGAAGTCAACAACCTACTAATTATTTTTTGAACTTTAGCTTGACTTATGTTATTATGCTAAGTAACTTCTTGCTTAAGTTTTTTTTCGTTAATCAATGTAGTATTGTTGTTTATAATCTATAGACTCGCGCTTGACCACTATTCCACCTGACGTATCTACAGCTAAGGAGTGGAATTCCCTGCCGAAGTTTGTGTTTCCCGACGCTACACTCTAGGGTTCTTTAAGTCAAGAGTGAATAGGTTACTTCGTAGAAGACCTCCTACTCCCATCAGCGATATGAAGCTCCCAAGAGAGATTAGTTATTTATATGGACGCCCAAGTTTTACGCACTTTCAGAATAATATATAGGCATTGAATTATACAATACTGGCGGAAAAGACTGATGGGGATCCAACAGATTGAGCATTTATTTGCCACCAATAATGAGCGCTTGAGTTTTAGTTGGATTCAGGAGGAGTCCACTCCCATCAGCGATATGAACCTCCCAAGAGAGATTAGTTATTTATATGGACGCCCAAGTTTTACGCACTTTTAGAATAATATATAGGCATTGAATTATACAATACTGGCGGAAGAGACTGATGGGGATCCAACAGATTGATTGATGACACCTATTAGTCAAATTAAATTGAGGATTCATGTCACATCCATTCGATGAATTCACTTATGAATCACTTATGATTGAGCCTTACCTACAATACTTTACTCCGCGCTTGCAACATTAAAAAAAATACAACGACAATGATTATTATTCGCGCTGAATATAAAATAAAAATTTAAAAAAGAATTGCTCTCAAGATAAGTGGCACTAAAAAATATTGTTTGTTTAATTGCATAAAAACCGTAGGTACAGAAATTGCAATGCTCTACAGATAGTTGTTGTTATACGAGTACAAATTAAGAGCAGTGGTGGCCCAGTGGTATCGGCCGCGACTAACAAGTCGTAGGTCGTGGGTTCGAACACAGGCAGGCGCTTTACTTTGTGTAAATTATTTCATCACCACTGCTCTCAAAACGGTGAAGGAAAACATCGTATGGATCCGACCGGCATGTCTTAG
This sequence comes from Orthosia gracilis, assembly GCA_947562075.1. Lineage (NCBI taxonomy): Eukaryota > Metazoa > Arthropoda > Insecta > Lepidoptera > Noctuidae > Orthosia > Orthosia gracilis. The sequence continues at coordinate 46,933,833 of OX387267.1, forward strand.
AACCAAAAATTCGAAGGCATGTGACATCCATCAACATGCACTGGGCCCGCGTGGTGGATTACGACTCATTCCCCTTTCACACAGATGAGGCCTGCACGTACAACGAACCAAATGCGAGTGCGTCTATCCTATCCTACGAGAACAAACTAAAAAAAACAAATGTCATTCAACATTTAAAGTGCAGATCACAGACATAAATCTAACTAGATAACGCAAGCCCCTCAATCTGTATGAAAACCAAGCGTGCCACTTTTTCACAAACAATTTCAATACAAATTTACTTACCAATGAAAGAAAACATTTCCAATGCCTCGGCCAACTTTTTCAATACATTCGGTGGATTTCCAGTGCCGATAATGCTAAATGAAAAGCTCAGATTACGATCATTAATCGTAACTCTCTCGTACTCAATTTTTTTGGCACGCGAAGTACATACAATCGCGTCATCTAGTTATATTTATGAATGTGGTACAGAATCAGTTTTGCATTACACATTCACGTTTTTAGGTAAACAAAGAACCGCATCTGTTGGCCAATATAGTGCAATGCAAGTACTTTAAAATGAGCCACTTGGCAAACACCAGTGTGTTTTTATAGCCAGTCCAGTCATAAAAAGATACCAAAGTAGGTATGTACTCAATCGACCACAGGCCTAATGAATCCACACATTGAGATGCGGAGAACAAATATCAGGAGAAAACTGGCCAAGTGCGAGTCGGACTCGCGCACGCAACGTTGCGTGCCATTATCGAAAAAACGGAAAAAAATCACGTTTGTTGCATGGGAGCCCCACTTAAATATTTACTTTATTCTGTTTTTAGTATTTGTTGTTATAGCGGCAACAGAAATACATCATCTGTGAAAATTTCAACTGTCTAGCTATCACGGTTCATGAGATATAGCGTGGTGACAGACGGACGGACAGACAGACAAATGGATCGCGGAGTCTTAGTAATAGGGTGCCGTTTTTACCCTTTCAGATACCTAAAAAGGCAAATAACAAAAAATTGCACTCATGTTGGGTACAAATAGTAGAAAATATTGTGTAGTGAATCCTAACGTCATTTTTATAAGCTTTTAACCACTCTGCTCGACAAGATTAAATACATGACGCACCAGCTGAGTCGACAGGGTGTTACGAAATACGTCATGAATTTCAGAAATTTACATGAACTTTCAAAATTCGAAAAATAACTTTACAGAGCAATTTTACACAATAAATTTGTGACAAATGTCTTTAACTGCATGGTGTGGTAGGTTAAACCGTATCAGTAAACTGCAAAATTTGTCTAAAATACAAACTACTACACCTTTTCAAACGGTACACAACTTAGATTCGCTCAAAACATGTACAACCTTTTCGCTTGCTGAAAAGATGTAAAAGGGCAATATAAAGATAAAATCTTGCTATTTGCGTCCTTAAAAAAACACGAACAAATCTTGAAAAAAATTACTATAATATCGTATAAATTATGTCACAATACGAGTATGACATTTCTTTGTTGTTGTGGTTTTTGGTGCTTTGCATTTACCCAAGTCTGTAAATCGATAAAAAATTGCATTTAGCCTAATCGATTAAGTATGTCAAGCAATTTTTCTATATTATTTCGATCGACTCAGTTTATCTAAGTAAATGGGTGATTTAAAAAAAAAAACCGATTTTAGGCATAAAAAACTATAACATGTTATAGTAATAATTATACATTGGTTTCAATAAGTAATCTGGACAGGTTTCGAGAACAAATTTATCGGACCCGTGGCTAATTTCGCGCCGAATCTTCTATTACGTACATAAATTCAAATTCGGAATGCGGTCGGTATTCAAAATATTTTATCGGACACGTGTAAGTATTATAGAGAGTTCTACTTTTATCTTTTCAGAGTCTCCGACCTTGTTAGGATCAGGTGTAACATGGGAATTCAACATCACCTTGGTTTTGTCCATGTTCATCCTAATCCTTTCGTCTTTCGGAAGCTCTACTGAGGTCGTCTAGCATTGTACTGATGTCCTCCACGGTCTCAGACATGACCACTATATCGTCGGCAAACCGAAGGTGAGTGATGTACTCGCTATTGACGTTGATGCCTATCCCTCTCCAATCCAAAACCTTGAAGCCATCCTCCAGTGCAGGGGTGAACAATTTCGAAGATATGACGAATCCCTGTCTCACAACTCGCTGCAGAAGGATAGATTCCGAAAATATAAATACTGTATTATATTGTAAGAGCAACTAGTAAAAGACAATGCATCTACACAAGAAGTGTTAATATCAATAATATAAGATAATGTCACATACTTAGACACACGTCGTAAAAATTTCAATTCATAATAATTTCTTATATTTGCTAGAATCGTAATCATAATCCATTGTGCATTGTTAACAACTTTTTGCAATTGTTACAACTTCAGTTATTATTACTTATTCAATTTGAATCCTGGGCAACGTAATCTATTTTTATATTATATGGAGGTAAAATTGTTTGTTTTTAGGTTTGCATACCCGAAGGACCCTATTGCTATCACTCACGAGTCTGTCTGTCTGACCGTCGTCTGTCACACAACTGGTTTTACAGCCAAACTGTTAGAGCTACAGTCTTCAAATTTTCACAGTATATGCATCTTGATGACCCGTTTAAATATTACAGAAGTTTTCATTAATGTTGTAGTATCATGGGGTATCTTTTTTAACGATTAAATGGACAAACCCTGTGAGACATGCCACGGGAGTGTACCTGGGGTTAAAAACTTGTTTTAAGTAAAGACCAAACCCTGAAAATAGTTTACATAATAAGTAATATAATCAATAAAAATATTTTTATACTTCTGAAATAAAAGACGTTTTAGGTAATTCGACTGCGGAAAAAATCTGCGTAATAATTGCGACGGTATAATGTATGACTGTTCGATCGTAACGGGTTATTGTTGATTTGCCATAAAGTCGATTCGTCACACTTTTATAAGTGCCATACATTGCTAGTTAATTCGTCATAAGCATGAAAAAGTATGCGTCAATACGTCACAGGTAGATACTAGGTTGTTTTAAATTCATCACACATCTTCACTTTATACCATTTTTGAAAAAAGTACCGTTAGCAAGCAATGTTCTCGCTGTAGCGTTTTAATACCAAACAAACTCTTCATCCTCCAACCCTCGAGACTGGTTATTGGTTACAGTTAGGTATCCATCTAGTTACACAATCATCATTACACAAACATCTAGTTACCACAAATCTGAAATTTATCAAATTACTATAATATCTAGAATCAGCCTAGAATCATTAAATTGCGCAAGAAGAAAGGTTTAAAAGGTTAAATGACTTAGGTGGGGTTTCAGCGTGTTAGGTGTCGAGGCGGTTGCCTCCACGAAGCCTTCTACTTCAAGTGGCATCGAACCTCTCATGATCCTCCTTCTGGACTCAGGCACGATCTCACAGAAGGTGACCATTTCCCTTCAGTTTTCGATCTCTACCTGGAACTATCACTGCTACTGGCAGAGACAGGTCTCACTCAATCATGGCGACCAGGACCCGACGCTCAGAGGATCGGACGCATGAACAAAATACTCGTACATAAATACAACACAAAAACGCAAAAAACACTACTTAAACGACTACCTATAGACATCATTTTGCAAAAGACTATTGAACACTACCTTTTTAATTGGCTCGTTTGTAAAGAATTAACTGCACGGGTCGAACTACAAGGTTAAGCTACGCTTGCTAGGGGTGACCCGTGGATGGGTGAGCATACATTATACATTCAGGGACTCATTAAGAGCACGTCGATCAAGCGATAATGACAAAGAATTAAAAACCATTTAGTCAAATTACGATAACATGTCCTTAGGTGAAGAGTTATAAAAAGTTTGTGTTTTGCAACGATTTAAAAATTTGTATTCCATAATATGTATGATTTGAATGATTTTAGTTAACCTCTTAGTTTTTATACTTTGAAGACATTGCTGGCAAATCAGCTGACTGTTGTTTTTTAAAAGCGGTGATTTTTTTTGTTAAATATATGTTGATTTACCTATTAATACTGCTGTGATTTATGAAAGGTATTCCTTGAAATAATTGATTGTTTTTCATACTATTAGGATAATACCTTTAGTGTTTATTCATATCTGCATTTAGAACTGTGATTTTTATGAAGACGTAAGTTAAATTGTTCATGTAAACCTGTGATTTTAGCAATAACAAATATCGATTGCATTTCTATCAAGTGTTTGATTTTTCTGCAGTCTTTACAGGGAAAACAAATGTGGCGAATTTAACACAAAAACAAATAAAAGTGCGACGAATTTACACATGCTTTTTCCTGTGACGAATCGATTTTGTGGCAAATCGACAACAACCCAACGTAACTCGGAAACTATTGATATGAACAAATGAAAATGTTGTGTTGTAGTTTTTGCGATGTCTTTTATGAGAGGTTCGAGTTCGTTATACCTTGGTCAGTTTTTATTACTTTTTTTTTCCTACAGCTTGTCTACTTAGCCTTGATAATTATTTTTATTTCATCTATAAAAATGTACCTAAGTACTTAGGCACCTTACAACATTACAACAAAAGATTACTATCATCGTACAATGTACGTCAGTAACATTTTCTTTTTGTACAGTCGTTCGTATGAGAATCGTGCCTATGCCTGTTAACTTCTTTTATTACCGACTTCAAAAAAAAGAAGGTTATTTTTGTAGTTTAAAATAAGACAGGCTAAAATGCTGGGTTTTCCGAGATTAATCCAGAAGTTGTGACGTATAAGATAACCATGGTAACGCAGCTTTTTAGTAAATAGGTGTAAATTTTATATAACCTACCAGCCAAACCGTAATGCAAAATGGTGTAGGCATCTCCGTTGATAACGAATGTTAATATAGAAGCTAGACTGCTCTTGTGAGTCATGGAAAAGAACAAAAATAAAAAAGAAGCAAACACAAAGCGAGTGAAAGTACGAGACCACAGTAAAAACGAGACTCAGTTTTCACATGCATGACCTCAATAAAATCAATGTTTCACGGTTTAACAGTTAAATGACAATAAAGCAGGTAGCACAATCGTGTAAAATACAACCGCTAATTGTCTTGATACTTGAATAAAATAAGGATGGGCAATTTTATTTTGAACTTCAAAAAACTGGAGGTTATCAATGCGACATTTTTTTTTTTATTTTGGCATTTCAGAAATTTTATTAGGTAAACCAATTTTGATGATTCGTTTTTTTATTTTTCATGTGGTCCCAATCAGATCTGATGAAGAACGGAGATACCTATACAACATAACTCTTCAATAAATACGGCAAATCCCTCGGTTTTGCTGCAATCGCATGTCTGTTTATTGTTTACAGCATTTCAAAACATAATATCACGCCGGTATAAATTATTATGACCTACGCAAAGCTGGGGCGGGCCACTAGTTTTTCATAAAATGCTCGTTCTCTGAAATATTTATATATTTTAGATTTTACTAATGTTCACTGTCTTAACCGAAGGCCCGAATGGATGTATAAATAAAATAAATCAATTATTAGATTAATTTAAGAAGTCTGTTTGTTGCAGCCAACCCTAGAATAAGCCGCATTTCTCAACAACGGCAGGTCAAGAACGAACATTGACTGTCAGTCAGTATTATCGGCTCTCTCACTTCGGAACTTTTACTTCCTAATTCCTGTCGTTGTCGTGACTTTGTCGACATTTTAGCTTAATAGCTTGCCTTTTATGAAGGCGTTTATGTTTATCTCGCGTTAAGATAATGGGTGTTTTCCTCGTTAACTTAACAGTAACATGCAAGTTACTGAAATCATGAAATCATTCTTAAGATCTTTTATGTCATTTTGTTTAACACCGTTTTGTAGTGCCTACTTCAATTAATTACGAGACACACCTCCTACCTAAACTATCTACCTATGTAATTTATTTAATGTAGATGTATGTCATCGGATTTAAATAAATCCGGTCTAATCTAATGATTTTTTATAATAAATCGCGTGAGATTGTACTCTTTCTTCTCAAAAAGGCACGGATATACAGGGTGTCCCAGAAATCGACGTCAAGCCGTAAATGGGTGATAGACCAAGTTATAACAGTTCTCAGAAAAATACGAAAAAAAATCTATCTCATGTTTTTAAAAAATTATGTTCACTTTAAAAATTTACTAAAAAAATCAATCCCTGTAATGGTTCTTTAACTCCAATTGCTACAAATCCCATAATTTATCTAATTTATAAAATGTTCAAACTGCCTTCCTTCGACGGCAATGCAAGCACGACATCTTCTTAAAAAAGATCTGAAACATTATTACTACGAATACATTAAAGATCTGATACATTTATTGTAATAAAAAAAAATTAAATCTGATAATTTGTTTTTTTTTTCTAAGATGAGAAAACTGGTCCTGACTTAAAGTAAAAAGGTTGAGTCACTATCATAACTTTGCTCTTAAATTACGTAACGAACTAGAAACGGTGTTTAGCAAAGCTTTAGGTAAGCTAAAGTCATTTTAAGGAAGTATGGACATTTTGTGTAAAAACCGAGGCTATTTACAAAAAAAAATTTGACCAATTATTGAAAACGTAATCTAGCAAGTGTTACACCATTTTTGAATCCTTATTAAATGCGCCAATTTTTCATGTTACTTGCCAAACTAGCGTAGTACATTTTTTTTTCAGTACAGTCAGTTAAAGTTGGGCGAAATAGTAAATTTGAATAATTTGGTTTTGAAAAAGTTTAATTTTCTTCCAAGTAGGAGGAGTTGGCTTTGAATTTTAGGCAAAAATCTACACAAGCATTATTCAAGATAACATAATAATAAAAAAATTAGATAAATTATGGGATTTGTAGCAATTGGAGTTAAAGAACCATTACAGGGATTGATTTTTTTAGTAAATTTTTAAAGTGAACATAATTTTTTAAAAACATGAGATAGATTTTTTTTCGTATTTTTCTGAGAACTGTTATAACGTCGATTTCGGGGACACCCTGTATTGTAAAATATTGAATTTGGATGGGATTTATTTTATTTGAAGTTATGTGTTCACAATATATCGAGAGTTAATCATATCGCAAGACTTATTACAAATTTACGGTGTTTGCAATGCTCCTGGGACATTTATGTAATAAAGAGTTCTTGAATCTTCATTTTCAAAGTTTTGATTCGACAAGTGAAAACAATTTTGATACTTGAACAAAAATGCTTATAGAAAACTGCAATAAACCGGTACTTAAAAAAAAGTCGACCAAAACACTGCGGCAGAAAATAATGATGGCGATAAAAATACAAGTACCTACCTACCCAATAAAAAAGAAATAAAAAGTCATTCACAAAATGGAACTGCATATTTAAAAGGCTATAAAGATTCAATCAAAGGCTTCTTCCAGGCAAGTTGGCATTGACGAAACTCCTCCGATATACTAAAGCTCCCTGTCGATCACTTTTCACCCCTATCTCCATTCCAATAAGGTTGAAAATTGTCCGGGAGCTTTTATATGTACTTTCTTGTGATATTGATCTTGAGATGCAAGCGAGATCATTGCCAATGTTTCTACTTTCTCTTGAGGTGAAGGTAGTTGATGTACTTTATTAACCGGTTCAAGGCGACTTTAGCTGTTCACACGAAATTCGATATCGCGGTGTTATTATTTTTATACATTCGTTGAAGTCCGTTGGATGACTTAATAAATGCATATTATTATGTTTTTGTGAACTATTTAAATATAATAATATGTTTTTTATCGCTTAATATTGAGGACAGAGATGTTTTTCTCGCGTTTACTAGATAAACCGTGAAATTAAATGAAGCTGTAAATGGTTAGCACTTTTATATTATAGTCTTTGTAACTTTTACTACAAAAAATATTGACAATCGAAATAGACGTCATTAGCAAGCTTCATCAGAATGGATCTTTTTAATCTTCAGGTATTTTTTTTTATAAAACTTGATTTTTATTAATGATTTTTGATAATAAAATAAATTACTGCAGTGTTGCCTACCAACATCAAGCTGCAATTTGTTTTTTTTTTAAATTATTTACCTATTTTAGGCATCGCTCAGGTGCTAGAAAAAAAATTAAAGTCATATTAGATTTGCAATTACAAACTATCAAAAATATATAATTAAGTTGAATATGCTTTGCTTTGCTTCTGTACAAAAAAAAATCTATGATTAAAATAAACCTATTTTACTTATCTGAAAAAATCTTTTTCATCACACTGAGGGTTTTTAAGAAAATTCACGCCACTAGTTGGCGCCACATTGGTGAGAGGTCTTTTACTTGGAAAATTTAACTTATGACATCAACTTGCTTGACGTCAATTTGACTAATGTCAAAAAACATTAGCATTTGACAGCAGCTTGGACCTCACGTCTCAGTGATGCCACCTAGTGTACATGATTTCAGAATACCCTCCTTGCACGTAAACAGTATCTAAACATACAGGTTAACTTGGCCGTAATGCCCAATATAAAACCCTCTTTGCTTTAAAAGCTTTCTTTTTGTCATGAAACCCAAGGTCGGTAAGTCATTTTTCTTTAATTTATAGCACAGCACACAGGTCATGCAAGTTCAAGCAAGGAGTTTACACGCAATTGAAAAATTGTCTTAAAATGTTATCTAAACAGGAATTTCATTGCAATCTCACTACATGTTACATAAATACGCATCTAATGTTCTTAATAATTGATTTTAATAGTTTTTTGTGTCAAAATGTCGAATTTTTTTTTTTTTTTTTACAATCCGTCATGGCTGTATACCTGCGTAAGTATTTGCCCTTAACGTGCCTTAATGTTTCTGAACGGAACATTTGCATAATCTGTGGTGTGGACAAAAAGCCCGCCATCTGCTTCAAAAAAAGGTCACGTATTTCGTAATAATAGTTGTGCTGATTGGTGTATTAAAGCTATAATTCACATTTATTTACATTTTGTATTTGAAAACAAGTAAAAAAATTATAAAAAATGTCGCTGTCGTCGTCCGATGAGTGTGATTTAAATGCAACACCGCCAGATATTATCCATGCAGCAAAAACAATTAATGAAAATCTATTTTCTGCCCTATAATTTTATTTATTTACTCGGAAATGTGATGAAAAACCATTGTATGTTTCACGGGCGGTACGGTAATTACGAACCTCGACTCAGAAAGCCCTCAGTCTTCGACTTCGGACTTCTACTAGAGCCTCGATCGTAATTCCTTTCTTACCGCCCTTAATACACAATGTAATATAAAAGCCACTACTATCACAAAAACTGCACATGTTTAGTTTCTTATTTGCCGTGTTCAAATAAGTACCTAGTACGTAACGCTAAGTCATCAACGGACCACAACTGTTTGTGGTCAAGAATACCGTGACACCAAACTGGTAAGAATTGTACAGTAGCCCGCACACCAGTAGTAACAACCAGTATTCGCTGGTCTCGGGTTCTATTGCAACTCCGAGGTACGTTAGACCACCTCAAAGTAACAATGTTACCGGGTCTCCCTTGTTTTACCGAAAAGAAATTGCCAAATTATCACTTCCCAAACAAATTTTCGCATAACTTCATTTGCCAAATTATTACTTACCAAACAATCTCTTTACAAATAATTGTTACGAAAACCTATGTTTGGCAAGTGAACGTTTGAACAATAACTTGTTCACCAACTAGTACTTTTACCATTTTTTATCTAGTCAAATATTTCAGTTGGTATAACATATTTTACGCAAATTTTTTTTTCTATATAATCTAGTCGTTTCTGGCACTCGCCGGCCGCTGCCGCGGCACCGCTCGCTACGCTCGCTCGGCTCGTGCGTAGGTGGTCACAGTTTTAACCTAACCTAACCTAACCATTTTTTTTAAATTAATAACCTACTGTAACTAGTTCCATAAATAACCTAACTTTTGCTATTTTGTACTCGCGTTAATAAATGATTACCTATATTAAAATAAAATTGCATTTTTAATTATACAATTCCCAAAAAAATCTTATTTTTGCCTTTATATTTTTTGTCATAACAATTCATTTGACTAAACGTTTATTGTCTAAATATTGTTTGCTGTAATAAATCATTTGATTAAAGACCAAAAACCTTAATGACATTATCCTTGGTAACAATCTGCCAAGTAAACATTTGACCAAATGAAAATGTGCGTACTAAAATTATTCCAAATATTACATTGGTATAAAAAAAGGTTGCTAAAATTTGTTTGGGTAATGAAAATTTGGCAAAATCTTTTCGGCAAAACGGCAGGATCCCAATGTTACCACTGGTTTAGCCCTCTGGACTAGGTACAATTTAATGGTAGGTATGTATGTTTACCTGTCTTAGCTTTCGCTTACCTTGGATTGTCGTATGTTTTCCTCTATTTGTAGAGGTTTAATCAAGATGAAACTAGATATTAAGTGTATGAATAAGACAAGGTGTCAAGGACAGAACATAATAAGAATAATTTATTTAAAAGTATAAACGTTCACAAAAACATTCATGAGGTGCAGTAGTATAATTTCTAAAACAATGGTATAAATAGTGCTTTTTGGTAAACTATAACTAAAATATTTTATTGCAAATTCAAGATAAATAGGAATTTATACTAAAAAACTTAAGTTATTTACCTTGTCTGTACTCAAAAAAATATAAATGAATCACAAAAAAATTGAATAAATTGTTCTAATCATGCAGCATTCAGTTTTTCGGCTTTTCTACGCAAAATAAATAATGATTATATATATATAATATATATTAATAACATAAAATAACACAAATAATACTTATAAGTTTGCATTTTGTGATCCTGGAACCTCTTCTTAGGCATCATTATTTGGATTGCTTCTTTAGCATTAGCAATAATGAAGGGTTTGTAGTTTTTTTGCTTACTCCTTTTTCAGACCAAAATTAATTTTCATTATTCATTAGCCCTCTACAGCTTAATTTATACTCTTAATGAAACATGTTTTTTTTTTTGCTAATTTGGTTGTCAGATATAAACATCATTAAGTTTTTAATAATGGAAAACAAACAATACACCCAGACAAATAATTTGCCGAATCTTCAGAATACAAATAAAATGTATGCACGTCGATCATTGCGCTTCTGGTTTTTTTTTTATTTAAATGCGCAGGTAGGTATTTTATTTAAAAAAATACTATCAATCACGAATGCAATTAATCACTCCTAGATATCACTTGATTGTTTCTTGTATTATAATTCGTTTTTTTTTGCTATGAACTAAGACATTTACATGAATGTTAATACCCTACCTTACGATTCCATTAATCAATTATTATTACCAAGTACGTAGGTACGTTATTTTTAGGGTTCCGTACCCAAAGGGTAAAAACGGGACCCTATTTCTAAGACTCCTCTGTCCGTCCGGCTGTCTGTCTGTCCATCTGTTTGTCTGTCACCAGGCTGTATCTCATGAACCGTGATAGCTAGACACTTGAAATTTTCACAGATGATGTATTACTGTTGCCGCTATAACAGTAAATACTAAAAATAGAATAACAAAATATTTAAGTGTGGCTCCCATACAACAAACGTGACTTTTTGCCGTTTTTGCGATAATTTTATGGTACGGAGCCCTTCGTGCGCGAGTCCGACTCGCACTTGATCGGTTTATTGTCTAATTTTAGTTACGTCAGATTTATATAGATCTCTGTTACGATAGTCTGATGCCAGAAAAATCTTAGGTATACTATTCAAATTGCAGGGTTGTGGAGGTTACATAGGCAGTAACTATTTGAAAAATACTGCTACTCAGCAGCAAACTCAAACCCGATCCCCCAGGTGCCCCTAGTTCCCCTAAGTCCCCCTAGTTAGAAAAGGCCAGGCACATTGATTGATCATCATCATACTGAACATAGGTCTCATAAGCATCGCCACGTAGACCAGTCCCGTGCTAGAATTCGTCTTAAAACCAAGTAATATTAATGATGCTAATAATAATGTTTTGTTTACGCTCTCTTATAGCTTCAAAGGCAATAAAAATCTAGCTAAACTAGAATCTAAGAAAGTAGGCATAATGGGAGTTTTGTTGTTTTTACCGTTGATTTAATTACTCGACGATAACGTAACGATCTTATAATAACTACATTGAATTTTAGTGACGCCCTGTTGCCGGGTTAAAAAAAAATTGATATCATTTCAAACAATGAGGTTACTTGTACCTATTATGGTTGTTTACTAAGTTTCCTTCACTTTATATCATTAATTTCTGTCGTCTTAACACGCGTAGGTAATACAGTTTTCCTCACGATATTTTCCTTTAGGATTAACTTTCCGTAAAACGTTTTTACTTGAATCAAAATAAGCAGAACATCACCTGGTTATAATTTTGCAACCTTACGATAGGTAGTTACTTTTTATAAACCTTGCTACCATATCCTGCACAACATTACTTAGGTTTTCGGCTACAATATAGGCTTTTGTTTGAACTCTGTCTAACCTTAACCGCTGTAGTAAAAGCCAAAGATGCCGCTTCTCAACGACAGAACTCTCTCGAACATAATTGGCTTTCACAAGCTTGTAAAGAACATACTAACGAACTAACTGGTTTACACACATACCCAAACATTGTTAGGTAACCATGGCAACGATTGCCATAAATCAGAGAGCAACATCAACCACAACTCAAGGGCACGCCAGTAATGCTAATTGCAGTACAAATAGAGATATTTCACAATCATCCTTTCTGTGGTAACAATAATGGCCAAATTTGATTGGGATAGAAGCGAGAAATGAACGGTTCTGATAAGATTGGTATTTTTCAAGAAGGAAGCTCGACGAAGTCCCGGCGAATGAATTGAACTGTCTTGGAGCCCGCAACGAGATAAATCAGAAAAGAATAATGGAGGAATAGGAAAAATACAAATTTCCACTTTCCTCCATATCAAGCAGTAGCCAGAACAAACAAGGCCAATAGGCACAAAGGATAAGATAAGATTGGACTAAAAAGATAATGCTACTGCAGTACTTACTTAGCCCGTCCTACAGAAACTGCATTTATTGGGGATAAAAAAAACCTAGGACATCCAGCAATACTTTAGCTTTCTAACAGTTGAAGAATTTTCAACTAACAGACAAACAATTTAAGTCCATTATATTTGTTTAGGTCATGACAATAAAGACAAGAAAACTATCAAAGTCTTATAATGAAGTGGCTCTTCTTTAATTGCTACTTCGTCTTTAGTTTAGACTAGCATTCTTATGTCGCACAATTATTTTGTTGTATTCACAAATTGATTTCAGCCTTTAAGATTTGCAGAAGTCTTGGACAATTCATTATTTGTTTTATATATTGACAATTACATATTTTGATTTTTGATGACTTGCTCTCTTAATAATCATTTTACGTATTAGTCTACGCTCACTGATACATTACTGCAAAAGTTCAACCTTGTCTGACATTGCTCAAGTAGGTACTCAGTAGATTTCACGATACGCTACACTTCCAAAAATTGCTCCATAATAATATACTTTTAAGGAACATACTCGTAGCAGCAATAATGACTATCTTGATTAAGCCGGCCAGTGAGCATTTCACAAAATATACCAAGGTAATTAAAGGGGATTGGTAATGTAGAAAATTTCATACATTCGGGGCGCAATTTCGGGGCTTGCACCTCGTAAAAGTGACAGAAAATAAATTTTACTATTTTTATTAAAAAAAAGTGTTTAACGAAATGACAAGTACATATATATGGTTTTTCAATATAATGTGGATGTTTAATATTTTCTGAAGCACAAGGTTTCGGTTTGGGAAAAGAACGGATCGGGAAATTTCAACCACCAAAGGGCTCGCATCGCATCGGGGCGGAAAGGATTTTACAATCATTAAACGAAATTAAATCGTGTAGAATTTATAGTCTTTATTACCAAGCCGTGCACAGCAGCTTGACCGCGGGCGTCTTCCGCGACACGCGTTCGGAGCCGAAAGCATGCTGCCTGCGACGCGCGGTCGGCGCCATTTGGGTGCCGTATGCGTCGACAACCTGCCGGACGCGATCGGCTGTCGCCGTATTCTTTCGTATCCTTCCCGATCCGATGCGATGCCTGCCGTTTGGTGGCAATTGTACTTTAGGGCGCATTTCGCTAATAAATCACGAGCGTCAGCAAATATTTGACAACAATATTCTTGAACTCAGTTAAGGTGTAGATACTGATCGCCTCTACTTTCATTGGTAAAATTGACCCTTAATGTACCAAGATGCTGACTACGTACCTAACCTAACAAGTAGGTACCTAATTAATAAAAAAACAGCCTTTAAAACATGCATTGTCACAAGAAAAAACGTGTATCAATTGAACACCGGGAAGTGGGTCAAAATTAACTTGAAAGTTTTGATTATGAAACTAAATAAATAAAAGCTTGTTAAACTTGACATTTGCGGATTATAAATAGATACTTTGTCCTTGTTTTTTCACGTCAACAGAGAAAGTGCAATAAACAATGGCAAGGGTTCTAGAACGATGGTGACGATGCTAATGAATTTAAAAATAGAATCGAGTGGAGAAAGACGAGTGCGAAATCTGACAGGTTTTTTTTGTTTATTCATGTTTGACTAATGTTTTGAATCAAGTCGTTTAACATAATATAAAAATAATTAATTTTATTTTAATGAAATTTGTTTAACTTTTGATGTGAAACATCTATAGGCGCACGTGAGACCGATTTCTGGCGTGGCGACGCGTCGCCACGCGCAATCGACTGTGCGTTTCTCTCTCACTCGATCCGGCGTTAAGCCATCTCTTTCGCTCCACTGAGCTCGGATACCTATAATGTATACTCTGTTTATTACAGTACTCATAACCTGTGTTTTTCTGGTAAATAAATCATTTTTCTGTTCTGATAATAAAATGTCTGACCGTGATAATTTAGAGAGTGGAAGTGATCAGCCTCCTGCAAAGAAAGCAAAATCACACTATGACACATTATCAAGTCATCAGTAAGTTAATTATATTTTTATAATTAAAGTATGCATTTATCTGTGCATTTAGCACGCGTATATTTGGTGTGTATTGAGCGCCAGTAAATGTAAAATCTACTCTCTAGGTAGATTAAAATTCACATAAATTTCATTGCATATCATGTTTTTAAATTAATTATTAATTTTAATTTCATTCTTATTGAAATTAATGCATTAAAACAATTGCTTAGAGAATAAAGGACATGGCCAGATTCTGCCCTGGAATCAATTTAGAATACGTAAATGTACAGTAATTCTTTATATTTGAAAATTATTTGTAAAATAAATTAAAATTAAACGCAACAATTACATTTCTCTAGAACAGGCGACAAAAAATTCCAAAAAATATGTATGTTAATTGTTTTTGAGCGGATTGTATGCAATGCATTTGCGTTTGGATACACGAGTAAGACAAACACTGATTCTGAAGTACGCCTGAAGGTCAGATTAAAATATAATACAACTACAACAGCATGAATTGTTTTGCTACGATAAATACCTCTAAAATAAAAGTTAAGATTTTATGAATATCGCAGACACCATTTTTCATGCTGCCGCGCGTCACCATAATGATTAATGCATCGACATCTGTGATCGACATCGACAATATGTTCCAGTGTGTATCCGAACGTCCTAGTCATTTTGACGTTTCTAAGCGCGCGCACTGCACTGGTGCTGTCTAATCTGTGGTGCAGTTTTGCGTTGATCGTATCACTGTTTATTGTCACGTATTACTGTTCTATTTTGTTATTCTGTTTTATATTTTAGCTTGACCCTACGCTATCGTTTGTCGGACTTTCGTTTTCGCTTCTTCGTGAATATTAGTGCTGTGTATATTGGACTTGTTTGGTTGGATTCGGACGCTCACGATTTCATGATGTCAAGGTGCCTGAATTGTAGTGTGGCCACTACTCGAATGCGAAGGCATATTGTAACATCTTTAACACCGCAGTTACAAAATACATTGACTGAATGGTTATCTATACAAGAGGTATGTACGACGTAGTAAGTCATTATTTTCATATTTTACAAACTTCACCTGCCATTTTAAACAGTTATGTGCCATAATCTTAAAGAGTGTTAGCATAACTTAAAAATCTCGTATTACTTACATACTAAGTACAATATTTCATTTTTTTTCAGCTTCCTTCTGATGGATTGATTTGTAATGCATGTTATGTATTGATAAACCAATGCTCGGAAGAAGGTACACCTAGCAGAGTTCTGGGCTATCCAATGGTGTGTATTGGTTGTGGATGCTCTGTTATGGGGAGGCGTTACTCAGTGCGACACCACTCCCTTGAAGAAAACAGTCCATTAATCGATATTTTCTTCTCATGGGAAGCCCACAATCAGGTTAGTGTGAGCTGTTGAACTTATATTTTGCCCCGGCTGCTGCCAATTTATTATTCAGTGTTCCCATGATAAAGTGAATTATTTCTATGTTCTATGTTAGGAGGGTTTGGTTTCCGCACTTAGTCACTCAGTTGGACCAATGTGTGTGGGCCATGGCAGCCGTTTGATGGTTATCACAACCAGCCCACCTCCCTCCAGAAGTTAATCAGAGCTCCTGATTTTTTCAGAACATCTGTGTAAGATCTGGGTGACTTGAGGGTCAGTCAGGTCAAGCAAATACTTTTTAATAATTAATGATGATTGTTACAGAATCGGAGGACAAATCTGCAAGCATGTCATCCCTGTTGGATGCGAGCTAATAGGCACTTAGTACTGAATACACAAAGACAGGTTGAAGAACTAGAGGAAAATGAAACCGAATTGCCGGGACCACCTCCACTTCCACCAGCCGCTAATCCTAGAGAGCAACATGAACCACCACCGCCTCCTCCACCAGCCGGTAATCCTAGAGTTGCTCATGAACCACCACCGCCTCCTCCACCAGCTGCTAATCCTAGAGTTGCACATGATCCACCACCGCCTCCTCCACCAGCTGGTAATTAACATTTTATTGGTATTTGAAGATGAATAGGCTTGGTAATTGAAAATGTGTCTTGTCTGAGTAATTGCAGTGATGATGTTTTTCTTAAAATGTGTTCTGTAAAATATTTAGATGTAGATATTTTTAAGCAAATGTATGTATTCACTGTATAGCTAAATTTAAGAGACAAAATGTTAGAGCAGCTGGAGTTGCCATTTATAAAAACAACAATACTTCACATATTACTACATTCAACATGGATTTAGTAATTCAAAACGCTACAGAAGTTCATGTCTCCCAAACATCTATTGGCGATATGTGTGCTTCACACGTGAAACTAGAAGATGGAAGTGAATTGATGATGGTTGTTGTGTACATTTCTCCTAATAAAAAAATAAATGATATCATTTTATTTTTACACGAGAGATTATTTCCGTACAGTCACCGAGGTTCAATAATTTTCAAAACCAATAAAAACCAACTACCATTGATTTTAGCTGGGGATTTCAATGTAAATTTTGCAAAAGATGAATCAACGCCATTAATTACGTTTCTTCAAGAAGAATTTCAATTGGAAATTAATAACAATCCAAGAGAACCTACCACCAGATACGGAACAACAATAGATGCTGTATTTATTAGATATCTTAATAATGTTATGTCCAATACTTTCGTATCGTACTTCAGTTACCATCGACCAATTGTCACAGTAATACCGTTCTCAGAGGCAACATCGAATGTAACTATTACCGAAGTCACTGATTAAACTAATTGAGTAGTTTCGATTTAAAATAAATATGTAAATTTTTGTATTTAATGAAAATGAATGTTTATTTAATAAAAAATCATCGTTATCTAGAAAAAAAAATCGTTATATTTTTTATTTTATTTTATTGACATTTTTAGTTCCTACCACAATCTGTTCTTTTCTGCATACTACTTTTACGAAATAACGTCGATGTTTCACATCTACCAGGCGTCCCGTGACGGCTCCATTTTTTTTTTTCATGATTGGCTTTTTTTTCCGTTACTTTATTTCTATTTTTAAAGTAATGTATTAGGGAAAAAAATAACTTTTATAACGAAACCTTTTTTAGATTCTTCATCAGCCTTTTAATGTTCTCACTGCTGAGACTGGGCTAGCTGCCGCTCTGTGAGAGGGAATGGGCTGTAATGCACCACGCGGGTCCAGTGCGGGTTGGTGAATGTCACGTATTTTCGATTTTTTGTTTCTAGGACATACTTGTTTCCTCACGATGTTTTCATTCATCGTTTTGAGAGCAGTGGTGATGAAATAATTTACACACAGAAAGTGCCTGCCAGGGTTCGATCCCACGATCTTCAACTTGTAAGTCGCAGCCATTACCACAGGACCATCAATGCTCTCTTCTGCCTCTGCTTTTCTGATTGTAACGTGAAATAGAATTTTCAAAATATTTATTAAAAGTCAGTTTTATTTATTTTACAAATGTGTGTGTGAGCGAATAGAAACAAAGCACAAAGAACACCGATCTTGAAAATAGTGGAGCTTTATAAATGACCCATCATGTACCTTATGAAGGCTCTTCCTACTAAATGATAATCACAAAAATGAATGACTTGCATTTTGCCGTAGGTAAACAACTTTTTATATTAATCATGTAACTATTGATAATATTTAATATATATATTAAAGGTTTGTATTAATGAATTAACCTCTATTGAAAAATCTTCTAGAGGACTATCAGATTAAAAAATGGCCAATTGCGATTCGGACTCGCGCGTCCGTACAAACAGCTACATTCACCAAAATAATTAAATAACATAACTGAAGTTTATAAACTATGAGGTCACCGATCATTGCTCTAACGACAAGATAAACAGAATTGAGGGACAAAATTAACTTTGCCATTGGAACACTTTAGTCCCTATGCATCGACATAAGTCGCGGTCAGTTTACCCACCGCAAATAAGTTAATAATCTTTTCTTAGTGATGTAACGGAGGTTCAAATTTACGGATTTCGGATATAGAAGTTTGTTTTTGTCACAGCTGCAAGGGGTTGCAAACTTGAGTAAACGATATTAATTTCAACTCGATACTTCCACGCGTTCTCGAGATAAAGGTTCTTGACAGACAGATGGACAGACGGACAACAAAGTGATCGTATAAAAGTTCCGTTCTTTCCTTTTAAGGTACAGAACCCTAAAAAAGTTTTGTGTATTTTTTTACTCGAAGATTTTATTCAATAGAGAGCTTTTATTCGAAGATCGTCATATTATAGTGTCGAAAGATATCATGGTCAGATTATGTTTGTAATGATTTATTGCTATTTATTTGATCAACGATTACTGAAGGTTCATTGCAACGAGAGGTTGCAAGCAGTTTTTGAGTAACGCCGCGTGTACAAACATACAAACGTTGCTCAAGTTTTGTCAGTTCCCACAATGAGTGACTTCGGTCGCAATATTACGAAAATCTTATAAGTAGATAAAGCAATTTACACTTGAAGTATTTATTGCAACTAGGTAACTTTGGTATTGGCCAGGTAAATAGGTAGATAGATACCTACCTACCTGGCCAATACCAAAGTTAGTTGTAGGTTTTAGAAGAACAGTTGTCTCACTAATTCGGCAATACTAAGAAATAGGAAGTGCCGTATTATTTGAATATATTCAGTTCGGATTGCTGGATTGTGTAGAAATAATTAAGATAAATAAATAAAATAAAGCAGTTTAGAATGTAATAGTTTAATTAGTACATTATGAAAGGATTTATTTTAGCAAACACAGGCGAAGATGTCAGGACGAACTTGAAACCTACAGACACCACTGTTTGCCCAAAACTGGGCGGCATGGAAACCAGATAGACTATTTACTTTAGAGACTTTTAACATGGCAGGCCCATCGTGCCTTACGACAAATTTTTGTACCACTGCTGGGCAAACACTGCCCCACTTTTCAAGAGCCCGAACACAACTAAAATAAAAACAATAAACTTTCAAAACTGCAACAAACGGAAATATTAATAATTTGTATCTATAATGAATTTATGACATTTGAGATCTATGGATTCAGAATTTCAGATACCTAGATTTATTTATTGAATAACGCACACCAATGACTCATTTACAAATTTATACCAAAAAATAACTTTCAAAAGAGATCCTGTGTTAGCAAGTCACTTACAAGCATGCTCATCATTGTCATAATAAGCCGCATAAATTAAAATAAGAATTCAAAACCAACATAAAGTAAAATCGAATGACATAAAATGTAAGTTGGAATAAAATAAAATAAAATAATGTCAAAATAAAACCAAAACGAAGATGATTGAAATATAGATGCTAAAATAGAAGTGTTTTGAGAACTATAAAATCAGCATAAGACTTAATTTGGTTGCTATGCATCTGTATGTATTTTGGTACGAATAAATTCAAATTAGAATGATCCGTTTCATAAATCTTAATTTAGTTGTCTTTATAAATCACTTCAGATTAATTTAATATCTTCTAAATGTGTTAGTAAACCTGTTGCTGTTTAATTAGTAACCGATTCAAAAATAAATATGAATTAATATCTATGGTTAATCTTCTTTTTGCATGTACCTACTCACCTACTGTATTTTAGTTTATACATAATTATAAAAGTAGCAATCAATGTAATAATACTCTTTTATCTGCTCGACCCTGTATCAATTTATCAAACTTTGGCCTGACAATTACAAACACAACAAAAAAGTATTAGCCAAATAGATGCAGCCGTTATGAAGTGATGCGGTTACATACATTCAATAGATTTTTATTTATTTATTTGTTTGCGAACGCTGTACCTACCACACAGACTACGCATCAAGATAATAGGTACTAAAACATAATTATAAATAGAGGAGGAAAATATAAAAAAAAACATTGTTATCACAATAACAAAATACAGGCCACTAACAAGATGCTTTGTTTTTTTCGAGGGCGCCAAAAATACATCCGCATAAAATTCCGCTTCTCTTTGCTTTGCTCTGACCAAAAGCCCTGTTGCCCTTGTTTCGTCATACGTGTACGTGCCCGGTGGTCTTGTAACAATATTGCTTAACTATCCAAAAAATATTGATAAGAGGAGAGGTTCGATCAGTGATTACCTACGATTGTCCAAAGTCTAATATTTACGCGCTACAGAAATGTCACGTTGGACTTTTTTATGGTAGGCTCGCGTTTGACTACTCTCTCGCCTGGTGGTCGACAGTGAAGCACGCTTGCTTAAAAGTACCTATTCCTTCTTCCTATACATTTTGTCTGTTCAATCAAATATCAGTCTAGACTTCTACAGTCATTTTACAAAATGCCATTTTACAAAAAACCCAGGTTAAAATTTCATAATGTACGGTGTAAACCAGGTTTAAACCTGGGTTTTTGTTAAACTGCTTTTTGTAATAAGGCACCTAGAGGCGACTAGAGAGAAATCTAGCAAACTACCCAAGAGCTAGATTGACCCGACACTATACCGAAGAATCCCGGACGTCAGCCTGTACGAGATTGGGATGGCTCTGAAACAGCTTAAAAACAACAAGGCGCCGCGTGACGACGGAATCGCGTCCGAACTCTTGAATGCGGGTGGGAAACCGGTCCTTAAGGCTCTTCAGAAGCTGTTTGATTCTGTCATACTCGAAGGCAAAACGCCACAGGCATGGTGCAGGTGCGTGGTGGTACTCTTCTTCAAGAAGGGCGACAATGCCCGGCTGAAGAACTATAGGCCCATCTCACTTCTTAGCCATGTCTACAAGTTGTTTTCAAGAGTCATCACGAATCGTCTCGCGCGCAGTTTTGACGATTTCCAGAAAAAGCCGGATTCCGAAAAGGCTTTAGCACCGTTGACCACATACATACGCTGCGGCAGGTTTTACAGAAGACCGAAGAGTATAACCTGCCTCTCTGTTTAGCGTTTGTGGACTACGAGAAAGCTTTCGATTCGATCGAGATTGGGCTGTACTGCAGTCTCTCCAACGGTGCCAGATCTACTACCGGTACATTGAGGTGTTGAAGTGTTTGTACAAAAACGCCACCATGTCAGTCCGTCTTCAGGATCAGACCTCGAAACCAATCCTTCTCCAGCGTGGCGTTAAACAGGGAGACGTCATTTCTCCGAAACTGTTCACTGCTGCGCTGGAGGATATATTCAAGGTTCTGGACTGGAGGAGCCTAGGCATCGACGTTAATTGTGATGTACTCGCCGTAAATCACTCACCTTCGGTTTGCCGATGACATAGTGGTCATGGCTGAGACCATGGAAAGCCATAGTACAATGCTCGATGACGCTCGATGCTCTTCAAGAAGGGCGACAATGCCCGGCTGAAGAACTATAGGCCCATCAGCCCATCTCACTTCTTAGCCATGTCCACAAGTTGTTTTCAAGAGTCATCACGAATCGTCTCGCGCGCAAGTTTGGCGCGTGAACGCCCAGGTAACTGCCACTCTTATCAAGATCGGAGACTCTGCGCTCGAAGCTGTGGATGACTACGTCTACCTGGGATAAGCGATCCAGTTGGGTAGGGCCAACTTCGAGAAAGAGGTCAACCGTCGAATCCGACTCGGCTAGGCAGCGTTCGGGAAGTTGCGCGGTATCTTCTCGTCCAACCTACTACAATGTCTCAAGACGAAAGTCTACAACCAGTGTGTGTTGCCAGTGATTACAACGCATACAATGGGACTCATCAGAAAGCTTACAGTCACTCAAAGGGCAGTGGAGAGGGCTATGCTCGGCGTTTCCTTGCGTGATCCAATCAGAAATGTAGAGATCCGTAAGAGAACCAGGGTTACCGACATAGGCCGAAAAATTGCCAAACTTAAGTGGCAGTGGGCAGAGCACATTGCTTGCAGAACCGATGCTCTGAAGCCGAAGGTTTGTGCAGAGGAGTACAAAATAATAGTACCTACGTAAGTACACACACATTTCGCACACGCAGTTATTGCAGTAGAGGGCGAGCTAACATTACCTTTTATATTATCACATAGAATATAATATTATTTATTAATATAAATAAATAAAGGGCCTGACAATGTATTTGTTACGAAAGACGTCATTTGCGGTTTGGATCTAAATGGAGCAAAACAAAGGTTGAAGTACCTACACAATTTGCAGTAGGAGGATAAAATAGTTAAGCTCCTATCAGTATATCCATACTTGTAACCTTTGTGAGTAAAGATTGTTTATATTTTAGACTTTGTAATGCTAAAACGTACACCCGGAGATAGTAAGACTAAAACAAAAAAAAAAAATATCGAAAATAGACTCGTCACAAAATTAACACAAGTGATGCATTCAACAGCCATTTGAATATTCATTCAATCAATCACAGGATCAGCTATCACATATCGGTATTTGAGACAATTTGTCGCATTCATTTTGTGAGAATTTTCTTCGCAGAAAGTGGACCTCAGGCTAGAACTTACTTAATATTATAAATGGTAGCTGCAAAAAAAACATAACCCTCCTTTTGCTTCGCCGTAGTCGGGTAAAAAGAAGGATAAGAGGTGCCGAATATGGGACACATTCAAGAAAGAGTAGGTATCTATGATGTTTTGAAACGCTTGAAGCTTAGCAAGCATTACGATTTTTAGCCGCGCGGATTTTATTCGCGTATTGAATCGTAACAAACACGCACTGCGAAAAAACTTCGCGCGATTTTTGTCTCTTTCTACCTGTTCATAGAGCTCAAAAGTATTCGCGCGAATTTAAACCGCGCCGGTTCGGTGGATTCTGAAAACATTGTTTTCTTGCGGTATTATTGCCGCCTGATTATTCTACCGCAATACGTGCAGTTTCATACAATTCCAAGTGGCACAAAATGTGCGGCAAAGATCGTGTGAATAAAAACGCTTGTGCGTGATAAGCCTTAACCATTTGGTTACTCGATCGTACACTATTGTAGTTAGACAAAAAACTATACGCCGTAGACAGATCACGTATTTACTTTTTTGTAACAATATTTTATTAATCAGGGTCACAATATGATTATGTTACAAAACTGAACTATGAAACGTTTGAATAATAAATATACGCAAAATCGTTGCCTTGAAATAAAATTGATAGGCCTTCAAGTATAGGTAGACGCAATAACTCAGATGCGTCGACTTTTCTAGAAGATTATTTTGCGAAAGTGCTGCTGCGCACGGAATCTTAGGTCAACCACACCTTCACGGTTAAAATTATTTGACTCAACCTTTCTCCCGCGACTTCGCTCCCCTATCCCGCAGAAACTGTGCATTTTTCCGGGAGCAAAAGTAGTCTATGACAATCAGTGATACTGTAGCCTTCTAACCGTGAAATATTTTCTGTAATCGGATCAGCCCCCGTACCCTGACGTGTCAAAACTACCACAGTTCGACTGTAAAAAAGGGACAAATGTAAACAAGTCAGATACATCTGTCCCTTACGCGCACTCAAAATAACTTTGCTCTAAGAGCTAATTGTCACCCCCCCCGCCCAGTACTTCGAGAGATTACTGATCCGATTACAAAACTAACTTACAATTTTAGCCTCGTTATAATATTAAGTTCAGATTGATAGAAGACAATTATTAGATTGATTTGATTTTTTTTAGATAATTATGTCGATCGAAAATGTGGAAGAATTTATATCTGCTGTTCAAACTAGATCTTCTTTCTTGGATAATTTCATGAACCCACTCTCTTTTTAATTTATGAGAAGAATTCTCAAGGAGAAAGATATTACATGGGTCAGAAAAATCCATAGCGAAAAGTAGGTACTTAGGTACGTCTTCTTCGTATCAGGAAACAAATGCCACTGCACGTGCAGTCGTGCACAGTGCCACCGGTACCAGAGTCACTGTCATGTATGTCGCGCAATCACGCGCGACGTTAGCGTGGCCACCAATCACGTAAACTCAATCGCCTGAACCTAACCAGTGCGGATAGTTATTTCACCACAATGTCGCCACGATTCGCTGGCTTATCGCCTGTGGCCATCTATTTTTTCGCGTCGCCTGTCCTGTCGCCGTCACCCTAACATTGCGGCCGCGGCATTACAACTGACAGGTTCTACAACTACAAAAACGACCCTAAACTAACCCTAGACCTATACCACAAGAACCATCATTACTTCTTCTTGTTCTTCTTCGTGACGATAATTCCTTGTTGTTACTTTCCGGCGACGAAAACCAAGTGGGCCGCTGTAGGCATAGCCTGGTCAGATGGGGCTACTCCGATCAGCCACAATGTGTCTGTGGAACCACTCCTCCTGCACACATTTCGTCTCATGCTCCTTATGTAAAAACAACTGCAGCATGTGAGACCCTAAGGCTGTCGACGTGGCTGAGACTAGTCGAAGAAAATTCAACCATTCTTAAGTAAGGATGGCTCTTGTTGTTCAAGTTTTGTGATACGGTTGAATATATCTACTTAGTAAAAGTTAATGTTCTACTGTTCCAGCTTGTTTATCTTGACACGTCTTGAGAATTGGACTCTAAAGACGTGTTGATTTTATAGCATAGCGAACACAATACCTATTGTGCGATCAGCTTGCAGCAGTAATCAAGAATGTCATTCCGATGACATAAACAATTTAAGGGCCTTCCACCGCTTTATTGCCGTAAAACGGTTACTTTCTATAGCATACTCCTTAGTAACGGCTAGGTTAAATTGTTTGAAAAAACAAATGTTTAAGTAGTTAAAAATGTATTTATTTTATTAAATACACGTGTGCTTAGCATGAGCGTTATAATATGAAGAACATTTAAATCTTTTTTTTTATTCTACCAGGCGTCTCGCAGTTCAATCTCAGTGATTGGCTACTGGTTAATCGGACTTCCCTGTGGAGACTAACCTAAGCTACCACGCTGAGGGCTACCAATGGGGTTATTAAGTGATTCTACCATCCTTTCGGCAATTACCTACGTGGAGAAGAACGGACAGGACACTAAAATCTTAGTTACATGGGCTATTATACTAGTGGAAAGGTTTAGATGGGTGTATCCGTGTATGGACCTCACAGTGAGCCAATAACAGAAAGTTACACGCATTTCAGATCACACTTCTAACAATCCTTATTTGGTAATTTATAACAAATATATCGTAATCTTACAAAACAGTTGTTTTTTTTTTATCAAATAACCTCTTCAAGCGGTCATAACTCAAGTTTTATTAGGGTTGGTGCACTGCGGGTGGTCGGTCACTTCATTCATTGTTGAATACGCATAACTAGGCACCTGCCATTGGTATTTCAGATACTTAATTTATGTAAACAATGCAATGTCTCGATCACGAAGAATGACAACCACAGTTACATGATTATGACACTACACAGGTGCACAAAAGTTTATCAACAAATTCTATTCGTCGACCGTTCTGCCAATGTGAATGTGTTATGAAAAACAAAATTAAAATAAAAATGGGCACAAAACCATTGCCAATACAAGCTGGAATAGTTGAAATGAATGTGGAATTTGTTGACAACTGTTAGGACACTAAAACAGTTGACTGTTTTGTCCTAACAGATGTCAATAAGTTACATGAGATTTTATTTGACTACGGAAAAGGAATGCTACCTACTCTAAATTCCATATACAGAAAATCCGTCCATTGCGCACATCACATGATTGGCGACCCAGTTATCGTCAAATAGAATTCCGCAACATGCATCCTGTCAATCTCAATGCGTATATAATGTTAATAATAGACGCTTTTATTTACTGATTGACAATCTTACTATTATTATAAATGCGAAAGTTTGGATGGATTTTTGTTACTCAATCACGCCAGAACGGCAGAACGGATCTTGATGCAACTCGGGACGGAAATAGATAGTCTGGAATAGCACACAGGTTACAATTTTTTTTCCACACGACCGAAGTCGCGGTCGTCGTGTTACTCCGGTCTTGACGCAGAACGTCACTTTCGCAAAATGTCATCGTGACAAATTTGGTGACTTTCGCAGAACGTCATTTCCGCACAATCTCTCTTTCGCTAAACTTCAAGACCCCAACTAACATGGTGTAAGCTAAACTAAGCAAGGCCAGGAAGATGATGACCGAAGTCGCGTTCAACAGCTAGTAGAAATTAAATCTGAATCAGTCCATACAGTAAAATGTATCGATGTTACTTTACAGTTTTATCAGTAGGTAGGTAACTATTTTATCTGTGCAATTTTCCATTGCAATCCTAGACTTTGTTCCATGAGTCGATCGTTGTGACCTAAATAATGAAATAATTACTCACTTCACGTATAGATAAGCCTTTTACAATTAGTAATATTGTTTATAATACGATGATTTCCAATTCCGATGTAATTTCATCTGGTATAAGTTGTGGGGACCAAAAAAATATTGCGTTTCTATATCGTGAGTCCAGCGGAAACATTAATAATAGTAGATTGTTTACCTAGGGAGCAAACAGTTTTAGAGGCGAGAGTGATTCTTTGAATCCTGAGTGCAGCGAGGGATTCAAATTACGTTACTCGAGCTTAAAACAGTGTTGCTCCCGAGGTGGACACTACTCTTTATCACCCTCTATAAGAAAATAAGTAAGTGCAACTTATGAACAAGAACGTTATGTTTATTTATTTACATAAAATTAAGAACTATAAGACATAAAATAAAGTGAACTATAAGACATAAAATAGAGGCTAATGTTTATATTTGAACAATTATGGAAGTGCATCGTAACAATTTTATTAGTACCATCCGTTACAGTTGTAGATTTATTTACAGCTTGGGAATTAGAAATAGTCTCAACAACGGTATCTCAGGATGTAGTTTTTGAGAAACTTGAATATAATACTTTCACTTGAGAAGACGCACTAATTTTTTATAATTCTAAAATCTGAATTTGAAACAACTACGAACGAAGGCAGCATGCATTTAATTTCGCGCGTTGTTTATTTTTCATATTTTTTTTTAAATTACCGCGCTCGCAATTTTTCAGTCAGTCGCTTATTCAATACAATTGTTCCCGCATGATTTGTGATACATCTCCTTGCTGATTGGAACATTTACTAACAATATCCACAATCCAAATTCAAATCACTTTTGGTGCCCTAAGGGATTAATGAGCTATTTTGGTCCCTCTTTGCGAGGAATAAACTAGCTTTTTGAATAGATGTGATAAAAAATAATTTTGTGCGTAATCCTTTTTTTTATTCACATAGAACCTTCTCTTTTTGGAATTTAACATTAGTTACTATATAGACTTATAACGGTAAAATTATAATACCAAACTCGTTTTTTAATACTAATTAATGTGAATTGCTAACCAGTTATTTAGTTAGGAATTTAAAAAATACAAAATGTAGTATAGTCGAGTCGTTTATACCTTCGTCAGTTTTCTTTCCCTTATTATATAATTTCTTCATTCAATCAAGTCAATACACATAATAACTTTTAGAGCTACTGTGCACTGAACAAACAACTGCATAGAATACTATATTTTAGTGGAAAAAAAGAAAGAAAGATAAATATGTATTTGTGACCCGCAATGAGATACGAGAGATATGCAAAAACAAAAATTGACAATAATAAAAAATAAAACCCCGTGCGAGACCAAAAAGCAAACTGAGCGTCATTTCACGCCATTGATATTATGACAGTATGAGTCAGCAAAGCAGTAAAAAAATTATATTGAGCACGGAACACACAAAAAAATGTTAATATTAATGTATTGTTGTTATGTATTAATGTATTTGTCGCATCATGGCTGGCCGATAGATGCAAACCATCGGGAAGTCAGGATGTATTTCCTTAGGTTAAGACATCGTGTATGGGCAGGTCGGTGGGTACAGTCGTGCAAATGAAATAACATAAATTATTCGATACACTGGGTTTATTTAAATAGTTCACAGTTACAATCCTGCTCACTAATATTACTGATCGATACTGATTCTACAACGTCTTAGCTCTAGGGCGGTCAGTACTCAACTCTTATATACTGTGTCCCCACCACACAGGTCGTTAGAGGAAGCGCGCCACAGCGTAGTTGTTCTTGATTTGCCGACAGGTGGCGTGCTCGTGATTTGTTTTGACGTCCGTACTATTGACTAAACCCGACACGGCCATCCTGCGATACAGGCGTCCTCGTCTGTTCCTCATTGTCAGGTTTTAACAGTGTATCGAATCATGTGGAAATCCTCAATGGATGTCCTCAGCCCTTGGGGAAAGCTGAGGGGTCTGTCAGACTCTTACTGACTAAAACCACATGGTGTTCTCTAGGCCGTAATTCCTATTGAGAGGCGAGCGTGGAACACAGCACGTCGCCTTCTCTGGCCTCTCTCAGGTGACAGACTCCCCAAATCTATCACCCGCAGGCATTATCTTCTTGTCCTTGCTCCATGCCATCTCATGTCGTGTTGCGCTACACGTTCTTAGTCCACTCCGTTCTACCAGTCTCCCATCATACAAGGGAAGTTTTCTGAAACACACAAAATCTCCACACAGTATTCGTTCGTCCAATCCTGACTCATACTCTAGGTGAGTGAGGAAACATTTTGCATAGCTACATATCGAAAGGATCACTGGTCTAGGTATTTCTTTACAACAGAAAACCCCTACAGTTACAATCAAGCTGGTCTGAATCGTCACCCACTAAAGCAGGTGAGACTCCTACAGCGCAGTTACAGTCAAGCTGGTCTGAATCGTCACCCACTAAAGCAGGTGAGACTCCTACAGCGCAGTTACAGTCAAGCTGGTCTGAATCGTCACCCACTAAAGCAGGTGAGACTCCTACAGCGCAGTTACAGTCAAGCTGGTCTGAATCGTCACCCACTAAAGCAGGTGAGACTCCTACAGCGCAGTTACAGTCAAGCTGGTCTGAATCGTCACCCACTAAAGCAGGTGAGACTCCTACAGCACAGTTACAGTCAAGCTGGTCTGAATCGTCACCCACTAAAGCAGGTGAGACTCCTACAGCGCAGTTACAGTCAAGCTGGTCTGAATCGTCACCCACTAAAGCAGGTGAGACTCCTACAGCGCAGTTACAGTCAAGCTGGTCTGAATCGTCACCCACTAAAGCAGGTGAGACTCCTACAGCGCAGTTACAGTCAAGCTGGTCCGAATCGTCACCCACTAAAGCAGGTGAGACTCCTACAGCGCAGTTACAGTCAAGCTGGTCTGAATCGTCACCCACTAAAGCAGGAGTGATCTTGACATCCCATTTACAAAAATGATCATCTTCCACAAAAGTAGAAAAGACCACATACTAATTGATCATTCCAAAGATTCTATTATAGCTTCGGAATTATCTACACTTAAGGTGCGAGAGCTAATGGAAAATGTTTCCTCTGACTCCAAGGGCGTATTATTAATTACAGGTACAAAAGACATACCGAACTCATCATCTGTCGTCACGGTCCATTCATCATCATCATCACCATCATTTTCGCAAATTTCCAAATAACCTTCTTGCCCTTTAGGTACTTACTTAAATTTGACTACCCTTAAATTTTTATTAGCAATTTTATAAATTCTGTTAATCAAAATTAGAATACCAAAATTATTTAAATTTTCGTAATGAGGGCTTGACGATTCGAACGTCATCAACATTAACATGGTGACCTCACCTCTGGCGTGACTATGTGAGTTTACCTTCTTTCAAACGTCATAACTCAAAATGAACCTTCTGCAAGGTCTCTAACATAAACATGAACATTCACACCAGACATAGTGTCACACAGACTTACAGGTGCCATACAGGCCTTCAGTTGACACACAGGCTCACAGTTGACACACAGGTCAACAGCTGCCACACAACGCTCGGCTACTCCTGACCAAAATAGATCATTGGGTTCGTGAAAATAGGGAAATTTTAGAACTCTACTCTTTAACTGAATCATTCATCATTCAATCATCACCTTGGGCCATGTACCACAAATCGATCCAAACCAACTTTAAAATTCTGCTGCTGCAAAAACTGTCAAGCTTAAAGAAACCCTCGAGTAAAATCTTCAACGCCACGGCCCTCTAGCCGACCAGCAATTGTATTGCTCTCACAACGGTCTCTAGACCCCGACCTCCACCAGAATCCACTGGTACGGTCAATCATAATACATTCGATAGACTGAACTACTAGACACTTTAAGCTTCTCATCATCATCAAAATTCCTTTAGCATCAACATCGACTGGTACATGACCCGTTGGCATCTTCCCTAACCTACCGCGTGCATACTTGTAGGTCCTAAGCGTTCCTATTTAAAGCTTTCAATGTATAACTATCACTGTCCTGTCATAATAACCTATCGCGGACTTAATAAAGGTCCCAATTAGTTTTCACACTAGAGTTTCCCACACAACACTATTGATTAGAAAAAGATCCGACGATCAACAACTAAATAAAGTAATTGTAACATTTCCGTTAATCTTTACCATAATTCAAAGGCAATGCATACTCAACGACACCTCTTCGTAGACCCATCGCCACATGTTACTCATGAGGGGCGGTCCAGAATTTGTCGCATGAGTAGACATGTTAATCAGATTTGGTTTCACAAATGAATCGTCACCCACTAAAGCAGGTGAGACTCCTACAGCGCAGTTACAGTCAAGCTGGTCCGAATCGGTTTAGGAAAAGATTCGCCCATTTTTTACTCAAAGATTTACATACCGACTGCTAACAAAAGGGAAACGACTAACACATCAAAATCTTTAAAATTAAATATCAACAGTACCTAACCATTTACTATCGCTCACAACTCAGTTTTTATGTAAGGAAAACGATCGCGAGATCTACTGCTATCCTACTGTTACTTTGAAAGTAAGCAAGTGAATTCAGATCTGAAGACGGTGGTCGTAAATCGTGACGCAACATAAGATTTGTTCTGAATACACGTAAATGACCAGTACCGTTACTAACTCGATACAATGGCGATGGCCCTACGTCATTACTAACTGGCTTTGTTACTGAAAATCTCCTTCTTATGAGATATCTCATCCTAAAGTTCGTATTGAACCAAATCTTGAAACTATACTGCCAATAGGAAACCTCATTACCTAACTACTTGCTTTTTACAAGTGTGTCTTAATTAACTAGTGGTAGTGCTAGATATAACCACTACCAATTCAGTGATCAAACATGAACACTTAAAAATCGAAATAGCATCTCTTCAGAAGAGAACTTTCTACCTCACTATCGAAATAACATGGAAGCGACTCACCGAGTATTCCATTTCAAACTTGCGCGGTCCCAACCTCAAACTGCTAGTCTGCCGTTCCTCCTAACCTCTAAGATGTTGACAGGTCAGCCTTCGCATACAGCATCTGAACTGCTAGCAGCAGCAGAGGCTCCACTGCGACACAATATGGTATCTGAAACATGAAAAACACTACGAGAGTACTTGTTTACACGGTTATCTTAACCATACACAGCTTTGATGGAAATTAACCGGTGTAGTAACCTAAACCGGCACGGCAAAATGGGTTATTATGAACACTGAATGTGAACTTCCAAACAATGATAGTCAGCCAAGGACAGTCAAGGGCTACCGCCAGTGATAGTAGAATAATAACCCTTCAACAACACCCAACTTGACCATCGATAACTAACATGAAATTATAACCTAACACCCCGACGATCCATTGACCGCCACAAAACCAGAATTTTGAATAATGAACACTCTTGGCCATAGTCAATAACAAAATGAAAACGACTCACCAGATTGGCTTAAGATCCATGTGTATGGATCTTTCCACACGTTCCTCCTTGACCTGTCCAGCTCCTTGGTTGTTGCTAGCTTCCTTGCTGCTCCGCTCTAGACTGTTTTTTTTTTTTTATCCAAGGCTGAGGGTAGTCGCAGAAACGAACCACTACTGTTTTTTTTTCTCAACTGACACCGCATTTTTTTGCAAGAATGTAACCGCCATTTTCACTAGCATTGTTTTTACGTGTGATCTCATTAGCACGACCGAATCCCAATTCTGATGTCGCATCATGGCTGGCCGATAGATGCAAACCATCGGGAAGTCAGGATGTATTTCCTTAGGTTAAGACATCGTGTATGAGCAGGTCGGTGGGTACAGTCGTGCAAATGAAATAACATAAATTATTCGATACACTGGGTTTATTTAAATAGTTCACAGTTACAATCCTGCTCACTAATATTACTGATCGATACTGATTCTAGAACGTCTTAGCTCTAGGGCGGTCAGTACTCAACTCTTATATACTGTGTCCCCACCACACAGGTCGTTAGAGGAAGCGCGCCACAGCGTAGTTGTTCTTGATTTGCCGACAGGTGGCGTGCTCGTGATTTGTTTTGACGTCCGTACTATTGACTAAACCCGACATATTTTATGGTGTACAATAAAGCGTATAATAATAATAAATAAATAAATAAAAACTGACATTATAGTGACGAACCTATTTTTACCGCGAGTTTACATCTAAACTAATGCTATAACAGAAAAACTTGTTTTTTGTTTGTAATTGGTAATCTCTGGGTAAGACGCTTACAAAAAGCTGCGCTAGCGCTGTGTTTAGTTTTTATTCCCAAAAAAGATGCAAGTTTCCTCTAGGACAGGCTTTGGGAGCAAAGTTAAGCAAAGAAGAAGCTAGTTATGGGCCCGCCTTACTCCGCTTTAGTGCCGTAAGACGGTTACTTTCTAAAGCATACTCCTTAGTAACGGGTAGGATAAAAGGACAGAAAAAAGAAATTATCATGTACATATTTTTTTTGTGGAGCATGGTTTTTTCGTATGTCTAATGCTTTTGCTTAAAAAAATATTTGAAAATATGATATTGTTTCGCTTCTTTTGCATACCCCTCAAAACGAATTGGATAATTAAACATATTTGTACACAGAAAAAATGATGTTTGGAATTTCTTGATCTACATAGGCTAAGTAAATCAAAAATATTTTGCAAACAAAACGGTCCAAAAGGAAGTCCAATATTGATATTCTGTCACCGAGCGGGCGCGCGGCCAGTACCGCGTTAACATTGGAGAAAATTACGCCTTAAGGGCCTTTCACCGCTTTAGTGCCGTAAAACGGTTACTTTCTAAAGCAAACTGCTAGTTTAAAAGGTTTAAAAAAAATATATTTATTATTGATTCATCTTCATTATTTGTGGAATATGTTTTTTGTGTAACTTATACTTTTGCTTTAAAAAACTTAATTAACAACACGATATTTTTTCGCTACTTTTGGATACTCCCCCAAAGCGACTGGGATGTATAAAATTATTTTATTCAGAAAATGTATGGCTAGAATTTCTTCATAACTGAAATAGCATATGTAAATCAGATAATATTTTGCAAACAAAACTGTCCAAAAGGAGGTTCAATATTGATATTCTGGCTCAAGCGGGCGCACATGTTTATATTGGGGAATATTACGTCTAAAGCAGTATAAGTAGATTTATATTAAGGCCGCGATTAAGGAAGAGAATACAGAAACACGTAATGATAATATCTTTCCACAATTACGCATTTAGAATACATTGACATAGTGACAATAAGGTACCGCGGAAGTTAACCTAATCGTGTGACCTCTGGATCAGCTGATGATAATGTAAATACTGAAATAAATAATGGATATTACGTGCATTATTTAGTGGGTATACGGGCAATCACTAAAATCACTTCAGATTACAGAACACTGTAATCTGAAGTGATGTTAGTGTTACTTACCCTTAGAAGAGAAATAAATGGACAAGAAGGACTAA
Source organism: Orthosia gracilis (assembly GCA_947562075.1). Taxonomy (NCBI): domain Eukaryota; kingdom Metazoa; phylum Arthropoda; class Insecta; order Lepidoptera; family Noctuidae; genus Orthosia; species Orthosia gracilis. Next base: position 46,968,342 of record OX387267.1, read on the forward strand.
GAAGTATATTTCTTTGTATGAATGGTATGGTGAAAACCAATCATGAATTTCCTAGTACAGTGACACCCAACAAATATTTTATGACTGCCACCAGTGAATTTAATTTCAACAGAAGTATCGAACCCTTCAAATAGGTAATCAGTAGTTGATAGTTGATAACTGTTTACGAAAGTAATTAATAAGTTGCGTTTAATCTACTTCCTACCACTAAGTTATGTATTTCTTCTAAATTGGTATTACAAAATTTCCGTAGGATTTAATTCCTGCCACTCGCCTTCTTTCGCAATTTCAAACGAGCTCTCCGTTCCGTTTCCACACTAATTATCTCGTGTCAAATCGGATAAAATTGCAAAATGTCTTGAGCAATTTGCTCAAATCGGAAGTATAAAATGCAGGGCAAGTGTCCTTAACTGGATTCCTACAGAAGAAGTTATGGAGAGGCTATAAAATAATCCCTTAGGGCTTAGGCTGTAAAAAGATAGTTATATTAGATAGATTGATTAACCCCCGGTATCTCAACACTCGATTATACTACATATAAACGTCAAAAGAGAGCATTTGTCTCCCTTTTGACACGCGAAGTACATACACTCGCGTCTCCTAGTTAGATTTATGTCTTTGGAACTAACAGACCCAGCGGTCAAGATAAGTAGATCCTCTTATTGATTTTTTATTTCCCCAAAACACCTCAGCAAAGTGCGTCAATATAAAAGTATATATTTATTATAATACCATTAGAAATTTATGGTTTTATACTTTGCCAAGCAAAAAAGAAAATTACAATCAGTTTGGTATTTCCAAACGAATAGAGCAAAAGTATGATTGTTATTAATAGGAATATAAAAAAAACTATGATCATCGTAAATAAGTGAGTATTGTCTAAGTATTAGTTGTGAACGTAAACTCCTATCCATCTGAAATCTATAACAGTAAAAGACAATACTTCTGACATATTATTATTTACTAGCTTTCCGCCCGCAGCTTCGCCTGCGTGGACTACACGATTTTGGCCGTTTCGTTTTTTTGCAATTCTGGTGGGATATTGCAAATTATTATCCAAACATAGCTCTCCGCCCGCGTCTTTGTTCGCGTAGACTACAAAATTTGCTGAACTTTGTTGTCTAACTCATGGTCGTGCTTTAGGATGGCTTGATGTAGGGTAGGTTACTCCAGGTTACCAGCTATATTTTGTATCTGTTTACTTCACAAATGTCGAAGCAGAATTTTCGAAGAAGAAATTATAGCATCTTCCGATAGAGTGATGAGTTTTGCGCCATTCTGTACAGTTTAGATATGGGTAACCCAATTAGTTTACGCTAGCAAAGTCGTCATCAGGAAGTTAGAATAATAATTATGCATTTCTTTGTATACCAAATTGATGTTTATTCTGTCTGGTGCCGGAATGACCATACTGACTCTGGAACAGGCAATGTAGAATTGCCCGTGTGAGATGCAATCTTTCCTTAAATCTATGCCCGCCACACTTAATAACTGACCCTGAGATTTATTTATGGTCATTGCAAAGCAGACCTTAAGGGGGAATTGTAATCGTTTAAACTCAAAGACAGTCAGAGGGTATCAGTGGTATTCGAGATATGAAACTGATTCTTCCCGAGCACATCCAATAGGTAATCATTCATACAAACTTTAACATCCTTTTTTACCCGTTTAAGGGATGAAATTCAAAAAATGCTTAGATACGTTTTTTTAACTTGTATTGAAGAGCAGAAATACTAAGTTTCAAGTAATTTTGATGATAAACAATTTATTTTTCTTATAAACTTTAACACTCCTTCATAACCCTTTAAGGGATCAAATTCAAAACATCCTTAAATATGTTTTTCTTTAATTGTTTTGAAGAGCAGAAATACTAAGTTTCAAGTAATTTTGATGATAAACAATTTATTTTTCTTACAAACTTTAACACGCCTTTTTACCCCTTTAAGGGATGAAATTCAAAAAATCCTTGAAGATGTATTTTTTTTAATTTATATCTAGGGGCTAAATACCATATTTAATTCAGTTGAAATTAAAAATGACAGTTTCATACAAACAGTTTCATCCCTTATTTAACTTCCTTAGGGGTTGAATTTCAAAAAATCCTTCCTTATACCTTGTCTACATTATAAAAGGAACCTCTGTGCAAAATTTCAGCTTTCTAGGTCCAAGGATTTGGGCTGGGCGTTGATGAGTCAGTCAGTCAGTCAGTCAGTCAGGACTTCTATTTTATTTATATGTACATATAGATTAAAATATTTTAATAAGTCGGTACCAAGGTCACAAACACAGATGTTTCATAATTTTTCTTTTAAAGAAATGAAACTCGACTGCATCTACATACGATACTATCATTACCTTGACCGACATGCGAAAATCCGACTCGCGCATGGCTGGAGCGAGTCAATGAACTTTATATGACGTACGCTTCAGCTGAGCGCTAGGTAACGATAAAAAAAAAACTTGTTTTTTATTTTTAGTCATTGATTAAATTACCTGTTCTTATTATTTTTTTGATAGTAAGGCTGCCTGTCCACTTAGCGCGGAGCGGAAAAAAGAGAAGCGAAGCAGCAAATATAAATCTAACTAGATGACGCGATTGTATATACTTCGCATGCCAAAAAACGGAGCAAAGTTACAATCAATGATGCTAATCTGAGCTTTTCATTTAGCATTATCGGCACCGGTAATCCATCGAAATCTAGAAAAATGCCTTTTTATGCCATTTTGTGCTGTAAAGAATGTATAGAAAAAGTTGGTCAAGACATTGGAAATGTTTTCTTTCATTGGTAAGTAAATTTGTTATCAAATTGTTTGTGAAAAAGTAGCACGCTTGGTTTTCATACAGATGGAGGGACACGGATTATCTAGCTAGATTTATGTCTGTGCGTGGAGCCAAACAGCGCTACGCGCTAAGTGGACAGGCAGCCTAAACCTGTTTTTTTTTTTGCTTGCGTTGTATTTATATACCTACCTACCTAGTTGATTTTTCTCCACGCTCATTTAAAAACCAAGCATAATCATATTAACTTAATTAGCTTAAGCATATTTAAAAGATCGAGTACCTAACTATGTAGAATTTGAGGTTTATTTTTTGACTGTACATAGGTAATTTATAAAACGGAGTATCGTTGTGAACGGGGCCGTGTGTGTACTTTTGCTGGAGGATATGCGCGAGCTGGCTGACCAAAACCAGATGTATCCTCCGACTGCACAGCATGATTTTCTTCTTGTTTCCGTCTTTTTAGATCGCTTTTTAAGCAGTCGGGTTTTTTGGTATATAACAAAAAAAAATACATCCTTTTAGTTATTTTTTTCAGAATTATGTACATTTAAACATATAAGTTTTTTGTTTTTTTTTTTGAGATCACCTCTTAAACCCTATATTTTGATACCCCACACGAAGGGTCTGGAAGAAAAATAATTTGGGCCCCCACAATATGGCACCCAAATTTCTCCATTTTTCTATTTTCCAATTTTAATATAGCTAGTCACACTCGCAGAATTAAGACGAATCGATTGACGTGAGAATAATTAAAATCAGCCAACGCGTTTGGTCTCTAGAACGCCACATAAGAACAAACATACATACATGCATAGACTAATAAACACATTACCATCCTTCGGCAGTCGGGTAAAAACAAAATGTAAATTTAAGACCAACTTGTTACTAACCGTCACTTTGTTTAGTGATGACCACAAAAAGTCTAGTGTTTTGATTCCCAGATTCTTAATTAGCAAGTAGGTGCCGACAAATAAAAAACAAATTACCAACTGACATTTAGTTTAATGATGACCACTAAAAATCCAGTATTTTGAATCCCAGATAATATTACCAACTATGTTCTTGGCGTTATTAATTTATTATTTATGATAATTAAGAGGAAGTATACATACACGTAAACAATATGTACAATCAACGTTCAAAAGTGCAGTCATACTCTCCCATAATTCAAAGGGCTAGTTTTGTAGAAGAAGTTATATTATCCACAACTGTTTTAATATGTTATATAGAAATTAAAGTATAGATTATACCTGCTGATCGTGAAATGTTGAAAATCTAATGCCTAAAAAAATTACCGCTGCTGTTTTGGTAGAGTGTGACTGCACTTTTGACCCTTAACTGTACATAACTACATGCATACGTGGAGTAATAACAACGACGAAATAATAACGTGTCTATTCGATGATATATTATTGCGGTATCCATAATCCCGTATTAGGTACCATAGATCATATTGTGGATGGATCATAGCCCACTCCCTCTCACATACTGCCCCAGCATCGGTTTACATTACTGGCTTATTATTCTAAATTTTGTATGTATGTACCTACGTGTATACTACTACATACCTTTAAGATCCGCTTCTTGACCTAGACACCTAAATTCCCAACAAATACAGGGCTAGCCCTAAATACTTTAGACACCCGCGACGATATTCGCTTCCTTTATTTAGATAAGACTATCAATAGCCTTGGCCCATATTAATGTAGCATTTAATTAATTCATACCAAATAACAAAATATTTGCGAACAAAGTTCAGTTCACATGGTTCAACGTGACAGATATACGTCTATCTTTGTCCATGTGGAGTTGCTTGTTTATGAACTTACTAGCTGTCCCACGCGGCTTCGCTCCCGTCAACTGGCTACCTACCTACCCTACCCTACCTACCCGACCCTACCTACCCTACCCTACCTACCCTACCCTACCTACCTTACCCTAACTACCCTACCCTGCCTAACCTACCCTACCCTACCTAGTCTACCCTACCTAGTCTACCCTACCTACCCTACCCTACCTACCCTACCCATCCTGCCCTACCCTACCTACCCTACCCTACCTATCCTACACTACCTACCCTACCTACCCTACCCTACCTACCCTATCCTACCTATCCTACCCTATCTACCCTCCCTACCTACCCTAAACTACCTACCCTACCCTACCTACCCTACCCTACCTACCCTACCCTACCTACCCTACCTACCCTACCCTACCTACCCTATCCTACCTAATCTACATACATGACTGTTGCGTAACTTTAACCACTTACACAGCGCACGCAACGAAAGCTCTCAAAAAGGAATATCTTTTTGCCCGTTTTTGCGACATTTTTCATTTATGCTCCGCTCCTATTTTCGTAGCGCAATGTTATATAGCCTATAACCTTCCTCGATAAACTACTATCTACTATCCAACACAAAAAGAATTTTTCAATTCCAACCCGTAGTTCCTGAGATACCTAAGCGCGTTCAAACAAACTCTTCAGCGGTCCAACTTTCCGAGATGTGACCGTGCCAATGATGGACCATCTAGAGCTTCTTGGCGTTACGTTGACATCGACTCTCAATTTTGGCCCATACATTGAGGCAAAGACTCAGCTGGCTGCCAAAAAGATGGGGATCCTTTCAAAGGTGAGAAGGTACTTCACGCCGGAACAGCTGCCCAACTTGTATCAAGCGCAAGTTCGAACATGCATGGAGGATCATGTATTCTCATCTCTGGGACCGGTCTGCCATATACCAGCTTGATGCACTAGAGTCGATCGAAAAGCGGGCCAAGAGGCTCATCGGCGATGAAGCACTGGTCAAGCTCCAGAGCTATGAACATCGTCGCCGAGTTGCCAGTTTGTCTGTATTTCTGTATTATTTCTGTATAGTCTGTATTATTTACATTTTGGCGTGTATGCGATGGAATTGCATGATCTATTTCTGCCTAGCCAAAGAAAAGGTTGTCTTGAAAAGATCGCTTCTAGAGATAAGGCCGCCCATTGTGACACACATTATAATGTTTACTTCTTCTATACTTTCTGTAACTTATATGGTGTACATAATAAAGAGTATTCTATTCTAATCTATTCTAGCCCGTTTCATCTTCGGACTACCAATACATACGGCGATGCGCCATCGGTTCATGGTGGGATGTCCACCATACGCACAAAACGGTTTGGGAACACTTTTATTATGCGTATAGCTAAGGAGCGGAATTTCCTGCCCGAGTCTGTTTCCCAACAGCTACAATCTAGGGATCTTTAAGTCAAGAGTGAATCGGTGTTTTCTAGGTAAGCGTGATTCATCGTCGACCACATCATCGCTTACCATCAGGTGAGATAGTGATCAAGCGCGAGACAAAAGAGTAAAAAAAAAAGTTAAAGCAGTTCTTTGTTTTTCTAGAGCTGTTTATGACAACAGAATGTTACTATTGTCACAGATCATATAACACTAGCATAATACTATTGTTTTATCTGTTGTATTTTTTAATCTGTTGAAAAGATACGTCAAGCGCTCTATACCCTTTAGGTACTCCATGTGCCAGCACGTTTTCAGTAATAATATTCTGTACTAGTGGTAAGTAAATGATTATTGAATCTAGCAAGTCGTTTTCTTCCAAGCAACCTACCTACAAATACAGTCCACAGAGAACCAAGAATCAGGTGGTGTTCTGTAGTCCGTTTCCTACCCCATCAACCTCTTAGTAGCTGAACGAGAGCTAACAAATTGAAGAGGTCTATTACCAGCAGTGGACTGCTATATGATGCTATTGATGATGATGAATTGATTCCAGTAACTCTAATATCGATTTTTGTCTAAAATCCTAATTTTTTTTGTACCGCTAGTAAAAAAGTGCAATAAAATGTTTTAGTTAATAAAATCTCACATTAATCATGTCTATGTCTAATTATCTAGTCAGTTCTTTGAAATACGAGGTCGTAGGCTTACTCAAAAAAGTTAAGGCCGTACATAATACAGAGCTAAAAAATTCGACTAAACTTACTTATCAAAAACAAAAAAAAATCGCAGCAGTTTTTTTATAATGCGCAAAAAAGATTTTATTTTAGGTATGAGTCAACATTAAGCGCACAACTGTTAGGTATTATAATGATTTAATAGGCAATCAATTTTTTTATAACTAATTTAAAGAATATATTTGAAACATGAAGTAACAAATTATATCATTTTGCCAGTTTGAATTAATTTTTTGTGAGTTTTAATTTTAATAACCCATTATTAGGCAGTAAGGTTTTTGGAAGTTAAGAATGCTTACGTTACCATTGTCTAAGGACTCTGATAATTAGACTATTATTACATATATCCAGTTACTTTAATAACACACTATTTTAATAACATGGGAACGTTTCCATACTACATTCTTTTGTTTTAAAACAAATGCTCAACGAACAGAGGCTTTAACCATGTGGAATTTACCAACGAAAGCGTCGCGATAGCGTTTGGAAATATGTCAAAACTGTATGGCATTATTAAATACTATCGAAAAGTCACATTTTTAAATTTCGTTCTTCACCATCGTGGACGGCGAATAGCACTTGTATAAAACTTCTGGAACATTGAATTGGCGGTATAAAACTTTCCATAATTTCTATTTTTCGTCTGAAACTTGCTAGATATCTGTCACCATTGCACATTATGTTTGTCGATTCTATAAATGTCAGTTGGCTACTAACAGGACAATGGACCCGCTACATCACAGCAAGTTTATTGACTATAATTGATGCAACATCTGGTTTGCAGCATCGCAATCTATTGGTATTCATTAAGACAATTTAAGCTATTACTAACTGCATACACATATACGCATGGAGTTATAGTTTATTTCAACATCAGCCTTTTAATGTTCCCACTGCTGGGACACAGGCCTCTTCTCTGTGAGAGAGAGAATGGGCCTTAATCCACAACGCGGCCCCAGTGCGGGTTGGTCACATGTCTTCGATTTTTTTGTTCTAGGACACGCCGGTTTCCTCACGATATTTTCTTTCATCGTATGAGAGCAGTGGTGATTAAATTATTAACACAAAGTAAAGTGCCTGCTGGGTTCGACGATGATACGTAAGTCGAGGTCGTTACCACTGGGCCACAAATGCTCTTTAAAAAAATCTTAAAATTAAATTCTGCTGTTTAGGCTTAAAAACGTAACAAAATAATGTAGTTACTTTTTAATTTATAAAATTAGTTAATAGAACATTATAACGGAGCTTATCCCCGATAAAAAATAAAAGCAATTGACGTCGGCGTATAGGCGCGTCCTATTGTGTAAACAGTCCTTATAAGTTCCTGGCCATGCATGCAATCCGAACAAGTTCCTAGAAAACGTTCGTCATACCAAGTCATATGGTGTCCTGAAAGTGTCCATTCCTACATACAAATGTTGCTCACTGACGATTCAATGAAACTTTTCGGGAACCATGTGTGACTAACAGATCATTTGAGAAAGTATTATATTATCTGTGGATAAAGTTATCGGCACCATTAGCATTATTTAAATGAATCGAACTCAAAAGACCAATAATTTAAGTAATCATTAGTTCAATGGCTTAGATTTAAGAACTTCTTTAATCTAAGCCATCGTCCATTATTTCTTTCTTTTTTTAAAGCTCAATTCTTTACCTGGCAAACACCTGGACTGGCCAGGTAAAATGTTTTGACCCTAAACAAAGTAAAATATTGATATATAACCTGGATGTCCTTAATATTGAATGAAGAACCTTGATGCAGCTCAATACAGATATATCGCCGTTCAAAAAGTATACTGAAAGGCGACTAATGAAAGATATTTACAAAGCGCTATTCAGACGTGGTTTTTTATTTTTTTTAGAACGGTATTTTATGTTTTCAATTTCAATTCAATTTTAAGGTTCATTAGCGGATACCCGGATCTTTGGACTGCGTGGCAAGAATCGTTCTGGTCACGGTATTCACTAAGACAATTTAAGCTATTATCAACTGCATACACATACGCATGGAGTTATAGTTTGTTTATACCTCATCAACATCAACCTTTTAATGTTCCCACAGCTGGGACAGAGGCCTCTTCTCTGTGAGAGAGGGAATGGGCCTTAGTCCACAAAGCGGGGTCAGTGCGGGTTGTGTCATGTCTTCGAATTTTTTGTTCTAGGACACGCCGGTTTCCTCGTGATGTTTTCTTTCGTATTTTATATTTTCAATTTCAATTCGATTTTAAGGTTCATTAGCGGATACTCGGATCATTGGACTGTGTGCCAGGAATCGTTCTGGTCACGCGATGCTTCAATCAGATCTAATTAGTTCGGAAAATTCGTGGCAGCGAATAATTCTTAACTTAAATCGTCTTCTTTTACAACAGTAATCATCATTATTTCGCGTTCTCGAAAATTACAAATTATAGAGACGTATCATGAAAAATACTCAAAAACATATCATAGGAAGTAATTAGACCATAAAAAGATGGGACACTTTTTGTATATATATCAAGCAAGTGGATAGCAAAAACATTGACAGTGTTACTACAGGATAAAAATAAAAACCTCCCAAGTGCGTATCGGACTTCGCGTGCGCGTTATCGCCTATCGACGCAATTTATCTGTCTTACTTTTGTTTCCCACCGAAAAAGTATATCACAAAAAATATAAAATATCCAAGGATGTCATTGTACAATAATCCCATTCAATAATATAATCAAAGGCTGAATCAAGTAGGTGTCTTATCAGTATTGTTATTAACGATTCTGATTATGTTAGAATCTTGTTATGATCAGAGAGAGCTGGGTTGATACCGTTGTTGGTTTTTGCCGTTTTTTGCGATAATGGTACGAAACTCTTCGTTCATGAGTCCGACTCGGACTTGGCTGGTTTTTTTTTGTGTTCCTCCTGTACACGTAAAGGTTTGATGTTTTTTCTCGTCTACCCCATGGTGTCAGATATCGTTGGATAGGCCATTCAAAAATATTACGGTGAAAAACCATTTTTCGATTCAGAGATCCGTTTGCGTAAAATTAAGCTTTAAATGGCAAACTTTTGTTAGCGGCAAGTATCGCCCCCCTCCTGCCAGCTAAATGATTGCTTTTGGATATGTGAAAAAAACCATGGCAGAAGTATACGAGTAGGTATATTATAACGAAATTAAAAGGAAAAGTAAATTTTGTCCCTTCGTTAGTGCAATATTCCACGCTTTCATTGTTTATGAACATAAGTAATGTTACCTATTTATGTTGGTAAATGTAGCTGTTTATACGGAACCCTCAGTGCGCAAGTCAGACTCGCACTTGACCGGTTTTTTATTATTGATAGGCTCTCGTTTAACCACTATCTCATCTGATGGTATGCGATGATGTGGTCGACGGTAAAACACACTCATACAGAAGTAAACTATTCACTCTTGACTTAAAGACCCCGAAGTAAAATAATAGGAAACACAGACTCCGGCAGGGAATTCCACTCCGTAGCTTTACGCACAATGAAAGTATTTCCAATACGTTTAGTGCGTATCGGTGCGATGTCCACCATGTTCCGATGGCGCATCACCATTCGTCTTATAGACCGATGGTGGAACGTGTTAGGAGGAATTACGTTTAAAGTTATCCTTATCGCAAATACGCTACGAGTGAGTATTTGTGTTCACCACTATCTCACCTGCTCTATATAATTTGACAATTAAATCGTAATAATATTCCAATAATAGGTCATTCACACTCACATACGTCATTATTAATGTTTATTATCTACTTCGGTTTCGTTATATTCCAATTACAAAATTGACAGCGGTTTCATTATGATACCCATAACGACATCGGGTTGCATTATGCGAATCGTCATAAATTCTAAAAAGCAAGCAAGACATCCTGAACATACAGCCAGGTACATTTATAATATTACTTCGAAATCGAGACAGTGTAATGATGTTTTTAAAAATGGAACAAGTTTAGAACAAAAGTATCGTATACTATTTGGCTGTTACGGCTACAAGATCTTTGCCTTATCTATACATATAAATAAAATTGGAGTGTCTGTTTTTAATATTAAAATAACCGTTTTTATCTACATGTATGTATATGAATATGTATGCGGTACATACACCAAAATAACATTTTTAAAATTTTTGTCTGTCTGTCTGTCTGTTTGTTCCGGCTAATATCTGAAATGACTGAACCGATTTTGACGTGACTTTTACTGGCAGGTAGCTGATGTAATAAGGAGTAACTTAGGCTACGTTTATTTTAGAAACAATATATTTTTTTATTTTTTTAGGCGGAACGAAGTTCGCCGCGTAATACCTAATAAAGACTAAATGAAAACAATATTTAATTCTATAGAAAATACATTAATCGAAGTTAACATTAATGTACCGCAATGCATGTCTCCAGGCCCAACTACAAGTTCAGCCTGTAATTCTACAATTCCTGTTTATTTTAATAATTGTACAATACAAAATCTACATATAAATAAACAATAGTCAGTGTGTAGTTAAGTTTCTATTAAAAATACTTATTTGTCTATATATGTGTTTTATTCCTTCCTTCGTAGATAAAATCTTGTATGCAACTATACGATAATGGTCTTTTAATAACTAGTGCTCACCTATTTCTTCTAAAAATGGCACTCGTATTAAAAGACCGTCTATAACGTAACAGTTGCATAAATAGCTATTTATATCATGGCATAATCAGTCTTTAATTCGTTCCTAATACTGGGACGCAGGTCTTCTCTTTGTGAGAGGGATCCATACCCACAACTTGTACATGTTTATTCATAATTAAAACAATTTGAGTGTTTCCAACAACAACTTCGTACGTAATTATAACGGTTATCTTTTAATCTTGCGTTACATTACCACACATCAAAATATTCCATCATTGTAATACGAAATTGTATTAGATTAGATACATACCCAATGTGCCATACACATTGTGTTACCTACACAATATGTTTAAAAAAATAAACATTTCTACTACTGGCCTTGAATTCGGTTACAGTTGAGGTAGTTAAGTAATTTCACATTCAACGCATTCTATTCAAAACTTTCCTAATGTGTTGTGACGCAAATCGCAACTGAATTAGTTTTTAATCAAAATAGAAAATATTAATACCAGCCTGTTATTATTGTCCCACTGAAGGGCAAAATCCCCTTCTCATACAGAAACATGGATATATTTTTGAAAATTAAAATTTGGTTCTATTTTCAAAATTTAAAGATTTAATAATTTTCAAAACCTCTGTTCTTTATTTAAAATAAAAAATCATAGTAAAAAAGTGATGCTATCGAATGCTATCATGTTGTAAACCATAGTTTTTCAACAAACTACCAGTACTATACAATCTGTCGCAACAAATTAATGTTTTAACGATTTTCTTTTGCATCTTTTTAATTTTCTAGGCTTTGCATAAACTTTATGATTAGAAAGGTAATTAAAATCTATATATTTAACGGTTATTCTTATGTTCTCATCTTGGATTATGAAGTGCAAGCCGCGACCTCAATTTTTACCGCGACTTCACTTGTACAGAACAGAAAAATGGGCACTTTCTAATTGTAGATGTCAACAGGCTCTATGCGTTCACTAAGTGAAATTTAAAGTTAAATGGAGATATCTATGCGTGCAATAAATTAGAAATGTGTGAAGACAATTCTTTTATACATGTTCTAAGTATCTACAAATTATATTATTGGCCTACTCCTATGTACTACTTATTTTCTCTGTGGTACTTATTACCAACTACATTGGGAATTGGAAGAATTGAGTACATTGACCTGTGTAATAACTTGATAAATTAAACAACGAATATGTTGCGGAAAAGAATAATTTTTTCTAAGTAGCTAGGTACCAAGTGTATGCAGGATGACAATGGCAATAGTTCAGGCGGTGAAAATACATAGGTATGGTTAAGAACAACTTGTATTATGGGACAAATGCTGAAACCCTTAAATTAAAAATCAGCTGTTCCCTATTTTTTTTTTTCGATATAAGTATTCGAACGTCGTAGCCAGAACTGCTTTTTTTTCGCATTAACGATTTTATCCTATAATAAAAGTGGTCAATTTCTTTCTATCTAGTTTCGCCCACAGAGATATCCAATGTCTTAAAAGTCACGGATTGTATTGTTATCTATCCACGTGTTCGTTCACTTACGCGTACCCAGTAGATACATACATTATTTATAATTTATGCATTAACCTCTCAAACCCTGACCCCATTTGACCTATCACCAGGTTAAGCAGATAATTATTATAATTAATTGAGCTCTTTCAAAAAATCTTTTGTTAAAGAAAACAAATGAATATAAATACGCATTGGCATGAATACTTCCTCCTTTTTCTGTTTGGTCAAAAATGTGGTATTAATCAATGCGTTTATTTTACAATTTCTTTAATGATGAAGAACAAGAAACCATCAGATCTAAGCCCTTCATTTATATCGTAAGAAACTACGACAGGTTTTGGTGAAATCGTAGTTTATCATCATCAGGAATGTATCTATGCTTCAAATCAAAACTCACGCAAATCGTGCTATGTTGTCGCTATTTTAAACCGCAAAAAGCCGTTTACGCCGCACTACATTTTCTATGGTAAGTACTTACTGAAAAGTAGAGCATAACTTTTCTCTAAAAACTAGCAAAAGTAATTATCTCTTCAACCAGAAAGTCTAAAGTTTTTATCGACGCAGTAAAAACACGATGAACAGATAAATAATATGAAATCGGTTTAAAAAAGTAAGGTATGTTCAGGGTTGCTTAAAAAAATCGTTACAAAAAATAATTTAACTCATTAAAAGAGAAAGTTAAGAAATTTTTTACTTAACTAAAACCTCTGTACAGTAAAATTTAGTAATGATACCTCTACGGAAAATTTATTCCCTACTTAAATGTTGCTCCTAGTCTGTAGCTGCACCTAAGTTTTAAATTTCGAGTAAGGTTAAATTTCTTTGTTGCAAAGCATACTTCTGAATTGTTTTTGAAGTTATGTGTGACCTATAATTTCCATTTCTCATATGTTACCAGAATAAATACCTAACTAATTATCCGCGTATCCACGCAGTGTAAATCGGCAAAACTTTAAATGCAAACAGTAAATAATTACAATTACAATGACATGGCAAAGCATTAACCGTACTAAATAAAATTGATTAATTATTTATTAATAATATATTTAATTGATATAATTTATTCGAACTTGATTTTGTATTGTAAAGTTTCAAACTTATTACTAAAGGAACTAACAGGTATATATTGTACACCAATTTCATTTTATCATATTTCTTATCGCTGAAATTTATTTCAGGCAAAGCCCAAATTCTACAAGCCCCTCTACATACGACATTAATAAATAAACAGAAAATATAAAATGCACTCTTACCTTTCTCTGTGTAACTTTTCAAGATAAAACAATCACTAATGTTGCATAAAAACAAAAAATATATCAACACTGTAATACAGCACTATTTTTCAAAACAACTACGAATCAAAATTCGTATTTGGAATTTATAGTTTTTTAAACGCTCAGAGCAATGACATTCATAGACGATAGGATAAGGTTTTATTATTTTGAATTTTCATTGACTGTTTCGCGTTCGATGGCTTGTTGTCAGCCAGTATCGCGCGGCCGGCGCTTGCTTGTTGGCGCGCAGCGTTGTACGTACTGAGACTGGCCGAACGCAACACAAACATCGAGTATATCAACAAAGTTGCGAACGCCTGCCGGCCAGCTGTCGGCACTGAAACTGTTTTAGGGATCCGTTCGAAGAGAAACGTAGTTAACGATAGGCTTTAAAAAAAAATTGCATTGAAATTATTTTTTATGACTAGATTAGCATAAGTGATTTTTTATAACCCGGTAAAACGTTTAAATATTTCTTATCGCAAGTTCGCAACTGTAAAAAAACTTTATCAAACAGCTTCTCATGTTATTGAACTATTCTAAGTTGCGCCTGAATTATATCAAAAGCAAACTGTTGACTTAATAAGCAATCAATAAAAAAATACATCTGTAATATACAATACAATATTCTAATATAGTCTGAAAATGTTTAGGTTTAATCATTAGGTAACAAAGTCCAAGTATCCCGGCACCAGCGAGCAGCAGCGGAAGCAGGCGGGACTCCGGGGTCCCGGATGGTCAGATTGGGGACTCTGTCCGCCCACCAAGTGACTTCACGAAAGACGGCAGCACAGTGATCACGATCAGTGAGTGCTGCCGTGCACAGCGTGGCTCAGGGAGGGCGATTCTTTCAGCCTCCCCAGGGATGTGCCCTAACAGGTCTTGCACAGGAGGGGTTCCGGTGTGGTATTTTAAGAGGTTTCGGGGCCTTCCAGGTGCTGATGGTGATCACTGGGGTGGGGTTAATGAGGTAAAATCCCACACTCCCTGGTCTTTTCCCCAAAAGGCCCGGCGCCTTTTGAAGGTTTCCCCGAGGAAAAAGGGCTACACATTAGTTAGCGGAGAAACTTCTAACCGACTTCAATAGATACCTATGTTTACATCCACAACATAGAAACTATTTTCAAAAAATCAGTCAATTATAATTAGCTACAAAGGTCCATCCTGAAATTCAACTTGTTTAAATTATTGTCATTGAAAAATTGTCTTTTATACCGAAAAATACAAGAATCGATCTGCGGAACCTCCGTTTACAAAAACGTACGCACTTCACAAGGGTGTTGACTCATGCGCGGGAACGCTGCATAAAGGGCGCATGCGTCCCCCTTCGAATTCTAAACATAGAACAGTGTACACACATACACAAACGTATACAGACAACACTAGTACACACACGTAGGTAACCCCGGTTACCATGGTTACGTGAAAACAAATGCGTAGTTACACTGTCTAATACAATCGGGATCGATTTGTAGTGTCGATTGTGATTGGTAGTGTTCGATTTTTGATTGTAGTGATTGGTTACCGTGTTGTTTTGAATATTTGAATGATCAGCTTCACTATTGTTCTCAACTCGGCAACGATACCTACTCGTTTCGAAAGAGGCCACAGTCCACAGTGTACGTCCAAATCATCTCGCCACCTTTGCCTGGGCCGGCCTCGTCGATATCACGTATTATCCCTTGAAGGAAAAGAAATTCTCGCAGCTTTCCTTATTTAAAATTCTAGTGTTAATTTTATGCGATAGAAAATAATCTGGTTGCAATAATAAGAACTGTCTGAAGCTGTTCCGGTCATCATCTTCATCATCATCATCATCATCATTTCAGCCGAAAGACGTCCACTACTGGACATAGGCCTCCCCCAGGCGTCGCCACATTGACCGATCCCGTGTGTCTCGCATCCAGCGCCTTCCCGCAACCTTAACTAGTGGGGGAGGCCTTCCAACGTATCGTCTTCGTTGTCGAAAGACGTCCACTGCTGGACATAGGACTCCCCCAGGCGTCGCCACATTGACCGATCCCGTGATCGATTAACGAATTTATTATTCAGGTTTCGTCACGATGTTTTCCTAAGCCGAAGTCAATGATGACCTAGATTTAAACTCATTCGCGTACAATTGAAAAAAAATAGTATATAAACTAGATTTGTCTGTAAAATAAAATTGCATTAGGAAAAGCGCTTTAGTTACAAAGTTATATCAAATTGATTTCTTTTTGTATCCTGTACCGTAAACACACTGATATGACAGTTACTGAACAAAACCCGAGTCACGATGTTCATTTCTCCTATTGTAGCCATTTTAACACACAGTTGATATAGTGTTTTTATCGTCAATAAATTGATGAATATTTCAAAAATATCGAACCTTAAAAGTTATAATGCATATTTGATTTGATTGATCGTGCACTCAATAATACAGAAAAAACCTAAAAAGTGTCATAAAGGTTCCATTGTTTCAAGCAGTGCGACGACCACAGACAGAGTACTTTTATTTGGCGATGACCTAATCCCAAAACAACATCTTATTGCTTTTTTCTTGTGAAGATCATTTTGATGTAAGTATTTTATAATACACATAGATCACACATTTAGGTCATACGACATCTTAATTATCTGCGAACGAGACACTATCTGAGAACTAGGACCACGACGGGGTTTCGTCCAATAGCCAAGTACCGAAAAGTATTAAGAATTTTCTAAGTCTAACTACATATATTCCAATTATAATGTGTTAATTATGTTTGTTACCTTATTCTAATTAGTATTAATTTCATAATTTGAAAGTAACTTGAATCAATGTTTTTTTGTTTATGGAAATATTTTAATTATTTTAGTCTTAAATGACAGATATATGCGTGAAACTAATATTTCTCTCTCTGTGAAAATCGGTCGACGCATTTAAGAGATACTTACTGAAGATTTAGTGTAAGGAAAGTGTACCGAGTTAATATTTTCACGTTTTTGTTCTTGAGAGTTTTTTAGTGTTTGTAAATATATCATATAAATAAATATGTCGGGTTTAGTCAATAGTACGGACGTCAAAACAAATCACGAGCACGCCACCTGTCGGCAAATCAAGAACAACTACGCTGTGGCGCGCTTTCTCTAACGACCTGTGTGGTGGGGACACAGAATATAAGAGTTGAGTACTGACCGCCCTAGAGCTAAGACGTTGTAGAATCGGTATCGATCAATAATATTAGTGAGCAAGATTATAACTGTGAACTATTTAAATAAACCCAGTGTATCGAATAATTTATGTTATTTCATTTGCGCGACTGTACCCACCGACCTGCCCATACACGATGTCTTAACCTAATGGAATACATC
The DNA here is from genome assembly GCA_947562075.1 of Orthosia gracilis. Taxonomy (NCBI): domain Eukaryota; kingdom Metazoa; phylum Arthropoda; class Insecta; order Lepidoptera; family Noctuidae; genus Orthosia; species Orthosia gracilis. The sequence continues at coordinate 46,985,817 of OX387267.1, forward strand.
CTGACTTCCCGATGGTTTGCATCTATCGGCCAGCCATGATGCGACATCAGAATTGGGATTCGGTCGTGCTAATAAGATCACACGTAAAAACAATGCTAGTGAAAATGGCGGTTACATTCTTGCAAAAAAATGCGGTGTCAGTTGAGAAAAAAAAACAGTAGTGGTTCGTTTCTGCGACTACCCTCAGTCTAGAATAAAAAAAAAAACCAGTCTAGAGCGGAGCAGCAAGGAAGCTAGCAACAACCAAGGAGCTGGAGAGGTCAAGGAGGAGCGTGTGGACGTGTGGAAAGATCCATACACATTGATCTTTAAGCCAATCTGGTGAGTCGTTTTCATTTTGTTATTGACTATGGCCAAGAGTGTTCATTATTCAAAATTCTGGTTTTGTGGCGGTCAATGGATCGTCGGGGTGGCCCGTGTTAGGTTATAATTTCATGTTAGTTATCGATGGTCAAGTTGGGTGTTGTTGAAGGGTTATTATTCTACTATCACTGGCGGTAGCCCTTGACTGGCCTTGGCTGACTATCATTGTTTGGAAGTTAGAATACCTACCTGGGCACCTAGGACATTGTAATGTGTGGTTCATGTTTTGGACAGGGTCTCTGCATTCACATTCAGTGTTCATAATAACCCATTTTCCCGTGCCGGTTTAGGTTACTACACCGGTTAATTTCCATCAAAGCTGTGTATGGTTAAGATAACCGAGTAAACAAGTACTCTCGTAGTGCTTTTCATGTTTCAGATACCATATTGTGTCGCAGTGGAGCCTCTGCTGCTGCTAGCAGTTCTGATGCTGTATGCGAAGGCTGACCTGTCAACATCTGAGAGGTTAGGAGGAACGGCAGACTAGCAGTTTGAGGTTGGGAGCGCGCAAGTTTGAAATGGAATACTCGGTGAGTCGCTTCCATGTTATTTCGATAGTGAGGTGGAAAGTTCTCTACTGAAGAGATGCTATTTCGAGTTTTAAGTGTTCATGTTTGATCACTGAATTGGTAGTGGTTATATCTAGCACTATCACTAGGTAATTAAGACACACTTGTAAAAAGCAAGTAGTTAGGTAATGAGTTTCCTAATGGCAGTATAGTTTCAAGATTTGGTTCAATACGAACTTTAGGATGAGATATCCCATAAGAAGGAGATTTTCAGTAACAAAGCCAGTTAGTAATGTCGTAGGGCCATCGCAATTGTATCGAGTTAGTAACGGTCATTTACGTGTATTCAGAACAAATCTTATGTCGCGTCACGATTTACGACCACCGTCTTCAGATCTGAATTCACTTGCTTACTTTCAAAGTAACATTAGGATAGCAGTAGATCTCGCGATCGTTTTCCTTACATAAAAACTGAGGTAGTGAGCGATAGTAAATGGTTACTGTTGATATTTAATTTTAAAGATTTTGATCCGAATTAATTCGTGAAGCTCCTTAATATTATCAGGGTTAGTTGTTTCCCTTTTGTTAGCAGTCGGTATGTAAATCTTTGAGTAAAAAGTGCGAATATGTGGCGATGGGTCTACGAAGAGGTGTCGTTGAGTATGCATTGCCTTTGAATTATGGTAAAGATTAACGGAAATGTTAAAATTACTTTATTTAGTTGTTGATCGTCGGATCTTTTTCTAATCAATAGTGTTGTGTGGGAAACTCTAGTGTGAAAACTAAATGGGCCCTTTATTAAGTCCGCGATAGGTTATTATGACAGGACAGTGTTAGTCATACAATGAAAGCTTTAAATAGGAACGCTAAGGACCTACAAGTATGCACGCGGTAGGTTAGGGCAGATGCCAACGGGTCATGTACCAGTTGATGTTAAAGGAATTTTGATGATGATGAGCAAGCTTAAAGTGTCTAGTAATTCAGTCTATCGAATGTATTATGATTGACCGTACCAGTGGATTCTGGTGGAGGTCGGGGTCTAGAGACCGTTGTGAGAGCAATACAATTGCTGGTCGGCTAGAGGGCCGTGGCGTTGAAGATTTTACTCGAGGGTTTCTTTAAGCTTGACAGTTTTTGCAGCAGCAGAATTTTTAAAGTTGGTTTGGATCGATTTGTGGTACATGGCCCAGGGGATTCAGTTAAAGAGTAGAGTTCTAAAATTTCCCTATTTTCACGAACCCAATGATCTATTTTGGTCAGGAGTAGCCGAGCGTTGTGTGGCAGCTGTTAACCTGTGTGGCAACTGTGAGCCTGTGTGTCAACTGAAGGCCTGTATGGCACCTGTAAGTCTGTGTGACACTATGTCTGGTGTGAATGTTCATGTTTATGTTAGAGACCTTGCAGAAGGTTCATTTTGAGTTATGACGTTGAAAGAAGGTAAACTCACATAGTCACGCCAGAGGTGAGGTCACCATGTTAATGTTGATGACGTTCGAATCGTCAAGCCCTCATTACGAAAATTTAAATAATTTTGGTATTCTAATTTTGATTAACAGAATTTATAAAATTGCTAATAAAAATTTAAGGGTAGTAAAATTTAAGTAAGTACCTAAAGGGCATGAAGGTTATTTGGAAGTTTGCGAAAATGATGGTGATGATGATGATGAATGGACCGTGATGACAGATGATGAGTTCGGTATGTCTTTTGTACCTGTAATTAATAATACGCCCTCGGAGTCAGAGGAAACATTTTCCATAAGCTCTCGCACCTTAAGTGTAGATAATTCCGAAGCTATAATAGAATCTTTGGAATGATCAATTAGTATGTGGTCTTTTCTACTTTTGTGGAAGATGATCATTTTTGTAAAAGGGATGTCAAGATCACTCCTGCTGTTGTGGGTGTTGATCTGTGATGCGCTGTAGGAGTCTCACCTGCTTTAGTGGGTGACGATTCAGACCAGCATATTTGAACTTTAGTGATCTGTGTGGTGCTGTAGGAATCTCACCTGCTTTAGTGGGTGACGATTCAGACCAGCTTGACTGTAACTGCGCTGTAGGAGACTCACCTGCTTTAGTGGGTGACGATTCAGACCAGCTTGATTGTAACTGCGCTGTAGGAGTCTCACCTGCTTTAGTGGGTGACGATTCAGACCGGCTTGACTGTAACTGCGCTGTAGGAGTCTCACCTGCTTTAGTGGGTGACGATTCAGACCAGCTTGACTGTAACTGCGCTGTAGGAGTCTCACCTGCTTTAGTGGGTGACGATTCAGACCAGCTTGACTGTAACTGCGCTGTAGGAGTCTCACCTGCTTTAGTGGGTGACGATTCAGACCAGCTTGACTGTAACTGCGCTGTAGGAGTCTCACCTGCTTTAGTGGGTGACGATTCAGACCAGCTTGATTGTAACTGCGCTGTAGGAGTCTCACCTGCTTTAGTGGGTGACGATTCAGACCAGCTTGATTGTAACTGTAGAGGTTTTCTGTTGTAAAGAAATACCTAGACCAGTGATCCTTCTGAGGTGCTGCAGGAATCTCACCTGCATTAGTGGGTGACGATTCAGACCAGCTTGATTGTAACTGCGCTGTAGGAGTCTCACCTGCTTTAGTGGGTGACGATTCAGACCAGCTTGATTGTAACTGTAGAGGTTTTCTGTTGTAAAGAAATACCTAGACCAGTGATCCTTCTGAGGTGCTGCAGGAATCTCACCTGCATTAGTGGGTGACGATTTAGACCAGCTTGATTGTAACTGTAGGGGTTTTCTGTTGTAAAGAAATACCTAGACCAGTGATCCTTTCGATATGTAACTATGCAAAATGTTTCCTCACTCACCTAGAGTATGAGTCAGGATTGGACGAGCGGATACTGTGTGGAGATTTTGTGTGTTTCAGAAAACTTCCCTTGTATGATGGGAGACTGGTAGAACGGAGTGGACTAAGAACGTGTAGCGCAACACGACATGAGATGGCATGGAGCAAGGACAAGAAGATAATGCCTGCGAGTGATGGATTTGGGGAGTCTGTCACCTGAGACAGACCCGAGAAGGCGACGTGCTGTGTTCCACGCTCGTCTCTCAATAGGAATTACGGCCTAGAGAACACCATGTGGTTTTAGTCAGTAAGAGTCTGACAGACCCCTCAGCTTTCCCCAAGGGCTGAGGACATCCATTGAGGATTTCCACATGATTCGATAAACTGTTAAAACCTGACAATGAGGAACAGACGAGGACGCCTGTATCGCAGGATGGCCGTGTCGGGTTTAGTCAATAGTACGGACGTCAAAACAAATCACGAGCACGCCACCTGTCGGCAAATCAAGAACAACTACGCTGTGGCGCGCTTTCTCTAACGACCTGTGTGGTGGGACACAGAATATAAGAGTTGAGTACTGACCGCCCTAGAGCTAAGACGTTGTAGAATCGGTATCGATCAGTAATATTAGTGAGCAAGATTATAACTGTGAACTATTTAAATAAACCCAGTGTATATGTTATTTCATTTGCGCGACTGTACCCACCGACCTGCCCATACACGATGTCTTAACCTAAGGGAATCCATCCTGACTTCCCGATGGTTTGCATCTATCGGCCAGCCATGATGCGACATATATATTAGTGTTTAATATTAATAATTGTTATGTAAATAATGTGAAATACCAAAAATTTTTAGGCGTGTATACATAAATTAATAAAAAAAAGGCTCCACAGATTTCGGCTTGTATAATATTTAGTGGTAATGAAGGTTTCGATGTCCAAAGTTGAAGTTGCGCGCCAATCGTGTTTGTTTACTTTTTATTTTACACCAATATCACCTACCGATATGTAAAAATGATTATATTATGACTACAAAAATCAGTAGCAGTCCAAAAACACGTAATTTTCATTATAAGTGATTAATAATTAATTATTATTATTAATTATTCTATTCTGTTATTATTCATTATAATTATTATATATTTAAGCTCAAACTTTTCAATCGTCGAATGGGTATATATATAAGTTAGCCTTTATGAATCCTTTATTTATTTATTCAAAATTATATAAATAACCCGTGCTCTATAGAGCCAATGCGATGTTACTACCACACAGATGTTATATATGTTACGGCTAATACCCGAAGTGCGGCTACACCTAGTATTAGTGCGGCTACACCTAGTTTTAGCCGGTTAGAACTAGGTGTAGCCACGCAACATAGTCGACGGAGCCTCGCTGCGCGGGGCTCCTATTTCCGTCCGCAGGGTCTAAAGTAACCTAACACGAACGAGATGACGGGAGCTGAGTTCGCTCACTTCAGCTCCCGTCATCTCGTTCGAACCTAACCTGTCCGTGTCGGGGTGCCCTAAGCTCCGGCTAATACTAGGTGTAGCCGCACTTCGGGTATTAGCCGTAACATATACACTTAAAGAAATACAATTAAAAATACCATTAAATTACAATTAAAAATAGAATCAAATATTACAATTAAAATACAATCAATCATAAAGCAAAGTGTAGATGACACTGTACTTGTCTGCTCCGTGCACAGTGCACGGAGCAGACAAGTCACACGTGAATTGACTAAGAATATCCGAAAATTAGTGCAATAATATTATACAACAGCTAATTTTATTTAGTCAGTCAGTTTGTTTTATGATTGATTGTATTACTATCGTGAAATTCCTTGAGCATTATGACGTCACCAACATGGCGACCAATCGTGGCGCGTTCGTATTCATTTGGTTTATTAACATTTCATCGATTTTCAATTGGTTATAATTAATTTAGAAAAAAATAATTAAGAGTTTATATCGCAATATAATTTTTGATATGTAAAGTTTGAAAATAAATAAATAAATCGATATTTTTTTATTATTTTTACAACTCAATTGCACATTTACCCAAGACAGGGAGACGTCATATCTCCGAAACTGTTCTCTGCTGCACTGGAGGATGTCTTCAAGGTTCTGGACTGGAGACGGCTGGGCATCAACGTCAATGGCGAGTACATCACTCACCTTCGATTTGCCGACGATATAGTGGTCATGGCTGAGACCATGGAGGACCTCATTACAATGCTCGATGACCTCAGTAGAGCTTCCGAAAGAGTGGGTCTAAAAATGAACATGGACAAAACCAAAGTGATGTTGAATGCCCATATTGCCCACTTCTTTTAAAGTCGGAGATTCTACACTCGAAGTTGTGGACGAATATGTCTGCCTGGGACAAACGGTCCAGTTAGGTAGGTCCAACTTCGAGAAAGAGGTCAACCGTCGAATCCGCCTCGGCTGGGCAGCGTTCGGTAAGTTGCGCGGTTTCTTCTCGTCCAAATTACCACAGTGTCTCAAGACGAAAGTCTAAGACCAGTGTGTGTTGCCAGTGATTACTTACGGGATAGAGACGTGGTGGCTCACAATGGGCCTCATCAGAAGGCTTAAAGTCACCCAAAGGGCAATGGAGAGAGCTATGCTCGGAGTTTCCTTGCGTGATCGAATCAGAAATGTAGAGATCCGCAAGAGACCCGAGGTTACCGAAATAGCCCGATTAATTGTCAAACTTAAGTGGCAGTGGGCAGGACACATTGCTCGCAGAACGGATGGCCGTTGGGGCCGAAAAGTTCTCGAGCGGCGACCGCGTACCGGAAGACGCAGCGTTGGAAGGCCACCCTCTAGATGGAGCGATGACCTGGTCAAGGCTGCAGGCGTCCGGTGGATGCGAAACGCACAGGACCGATCAGTGTGGTGACGCTTGGGGGAGGTTTATGTCCAGCAGTGGACGTCTTTCAGCTGAAATGATGCTGATGAACCCAATTGCAGCAACTTCTTAACTGTCGTTGCACTCCTGGCAGAGCAGTCGTGGTCAGGACGTCGCAGTGAGACACAGGCCCGACAAGATTCGCCTCACGATGCGACGCCATCCATCTCTGTCGGCTGCAGCTCGTGTGCACTCATGCAGTGGACCGCCTACTGCAGGCTTGATCTAGTCGGGCCATCGCATGGGTGACATGCCGCGCGCTCTCTTTCCTTCCACACTCTCCTGGACCAGAAGCCGCTCAATGCACAAATATACTCACAAGCAACTCAATCCTGTGAAAATTTACTATTAAATATGCGTCCGCTTACTGCCATTATTTACTTAGGAGAATTGTGCAGAAATCGTTCTCAGGTTGCATACACAATACACATTAATGTGGCTGTTGTAAGAGCAAGCGTGATGAATGAGTACACTAATGTTGTAATGGCTGAAATAATGAGCACAATATTGAGTACAGTATTAGTTGCACACCTTTAAGATGGCACAAATATTTATAAATAAAACGCGTAGGAAAGGAACCTATGTCTGTAGGGTCTGTCCATGGTTAATAAGCTAACACTCTTTGCACCTCAAGACACCTCAAGACTCTTTATTTTTCCGTTGATTTCATGGTCATAAGCACGACTGTTGAACGTGGAGTGATTCGATTCCCTGATCAGACCAAGTGCTATCGAGTTTTTATCCGATTGCTGAAGGATGGTATTACCCGACTACCGAAGGATGGTAATGTGTTTATCAGTATATGTATGTATTTAGTTACTATGTGGTGCTCTAGAGACCAAACGCGTAGGCCGATTTTGATGAATTACGTCAATCGATTCGTCCCTCGAGAGTATGCCCTTTGGAGCCGTCCATTAATCACGTGATGTTTTTTAGCATTTTTTACCATCCTCCCTCCCTCCCCCTTGGTGATACGTGGTGAGTGACTAACCGCCCTCACCCAAAATCACGTGTATTTTTTACTACCTACAAAGAATCTTAATTTTTTTTAGAATATTATCTTTAAACACAGTTTTAAAATATAATCTAATATTATTCTGAAATTAAGGAGCAGACAGAAAGGTTGCAGGTTGTTTTTGACTGGCATAAAAATAATATTACACGCGCAATAATAGGTACCACACGCCGCTTTTCGGTTTAGAAACCGCGCGTTTGACGAAAAAATAAATCCTACGGTTCCCTATCCATTTGCATAAAATTTTAAGACCTAATATATCTTAGCATAATTTTGTGTGGCATAATTATATTTTCGCATAATATAATTACGCATAACAGCTTACGCATAATTTTTTTAAGCATGATTTCTCTAACCATAATAATGATTAAGCAGAATATTCTAAAGCATAAATTTATTAAGCATAAAGTTCTAAAGCATAACTTTTTTAAGCATAATATCCTAAAGCATAAATTTATTTACACCTACAGCATGCAAGCAAGCATACAGCATGCAAACAAGCATGCAGCAAACAAGCAAGCATGCAGCATGCAAGAAAGCATGCAGCATTCAAGCGAGCAGGCAACATGCAGCAGGCAGGGTTTCTGTCTCGGCTCCGGCGCTGCGGGCTTCCGGCGGCCCCACGCGTGCTAATCGTCGCAGACGGCTTTCGCTCACCACCGCAGCTTCGGCTTGTTGGCCGGCTTCGCCGGCCAGCCTCAGCCGCGGCGCCTCGCTCGTAGTGGCCTGCTCCTCAGCCCGTGGGCCGCCTCGCCCCTACGCGCCTACGCGATTTTAAATTACACTCTAGGGGTAGGACAAACAAGACTACGTAGAGTCGGTTTTGCAGCAATTCAGTTCTGTCACTAACTTTTGTTGCACATCATATTAAATTTTTCACCAACAATATTATTTAATTGTTACAGAAACTATAGCAAATTGGTTCGGTTGTCTAGCATATTTACAAGCAATTGCTAAAAATATAGGTACACCTAAAATAAATAATTAGGTATACATAATTAAGGACCACTGTTTCAATCAGTTAACTTCTATCTGAGGAATAACCGCCATATTTATTTCTCATAATAGAAGTTAACTGATTGACATATTTTTTATACAAAAACTGTTAAAACATCTTATATATTCTTCAGATAAAAGTTATCTCGCGATTGAAAAATCGTTTAAGTTACATAATGTTATGTATAATAAATCATTTGCATGAAAATTGTTTTTGTTATTTATATTAATTGTATGCCTAAATATTATTATGCCTACTAACGTTATGCTAATAGTCATTAGGCCTACTAACGTTATGCGAATCAAATTTATGCCAAAACAAATTAGTCTTTAAGATGATTATGCCAACATAAAATGTATGCCTAAAAAAATTATGCCGGAGTATTATTATGCCAAAACAAATTGTGCCAAAATCGTTATGCCGAAGTATATTAGGATAAAGAACATTATGCGAAAAGAAGGTATCCCAAATCCTACACGTGATATCTTACTATGCAAATCCGTCTATATATGACGGACTATTGCCCGAATATACATAAAAAAGTTGAATCATCCGAATAGAGAACCTCGTCCTTTTCGTTCGAAATCGTTCGGAACCACAATATTATAATCCTATTTCATAAAAAGTACCACTGGGTATTCCAAAGTAGGTATGGGCTGAGGATGCCCAACACAAAGTTTAGATTGGTGGAAATCAGGAGAGCTATTCACAACCATTCGATTTCATACCGAAACGAATGATTATGGTTTTATTCGTTAAAAGAGAATGCTACATAATTGAAGTTTTAATGATAGAAATTTTAAAATGGTAATTAAATTATTATTAATGAGTATTTCGTAGAATAAGTTAAGAGCGACTATAAAATACACATTGGTTAAGAGCCTTCCACGGCTTTAGTGCCGTAAAACGGTTACTTTCTAAAGCTTAGGTACTCCTTAGTAACGGCTAGGTTTTTTAGGTTTGAATAAAATATATATTTATAATTTATTCATGTACATTATATTTGAAACAAGGTGTTTTCGTGTAACTTATAGTTTTGCTTTAAAAAAAAATAACAGCACGATATTTTGCCGCAACTTTTGGATACTCCTCCAAAACGACCGGAATTTCTTCATAACTGAAATAGCATATGTAAATCAAATAATATTTTGCAAACAAAGCTGTTCAAAAAAAGTTTCAATATTGATAATTTGGCATCGAGCGGGCGCACGGCCGGTACTGCGTTTTCATTGGGGATTACATATCGCCTTAATAATTAAAATAGCTCTGCAGGTTAGAGGCGGTGAACCATACTCGAAAATATATCGAAGGCCAGAAGCTATACCCAAAGTATAGAAAGAAAGAAAGAAAAATAGTTTATTTGCGCCAGGCACGACGCATACCATAAAAATAACAAAAAATCTTAAATACAATCATTACAAAGTATGCGTCACAACTAAGCAAAACGGTCATCGCTCAGCATAATGCTGGGACTCGTGTGCGAGACAGAGCCACAGCGCTGGTTTTCAGCGATAGCCGGTATGCTAGTATTATGCTATCTGTGACCCAAAGTGACATTCTATCATCGACCACGATTTATCGAAAAGTAAAAACGTAAGAGATTGGTCACGAAACATTTCTTCACCGATCCAAGACAATGGACATTGCTGAAAGAAAGCATCTTATCATTCATCCTGTCATTCAGCCAATGACACCGCCTACTATCAACTTGACCTATAGTACTTACCTGACCTATGGCTGACATTCTGCATAATTATACAGAAGAAAGGTAAAAATAGGTCTTTTCCGCCCGATTTGAGCATGTTTAACATTTCCATCCATGTATACCCTTTTAGCGAATACTTCATTTATAAATTGAGGAAGTATAGTGTCAATTCACACATGCTTGGTTGTAAATGTAAGCAGTTAGTACATACAGTCATCAGCAAAAAACAACTTACACCTTCTTAAAAAAATTGGTATCAAAATGATTAAATTCACGTCTACAACACATTTGTGAACCTACATAAAGTGTTAAATTAATATTCCATTCTAATTTGGTTTCAAAAATAAATCTATGTTCGTAACACGGTAGTTACACCATAACATTCTATGGCCACAGATAATATAATACTAGCATAAAAATGCCTCATCCCATACAAAGAAACCGTGCCGACGTAACTAGCATTTTTCGTCTGATTAAGATGATTATTTTTATAGTTACTTCGATCGCGTTCAGTTCCATTTCACAGCTATAGATGGTGTTAGCAGCGACTTGCACTTAAAAGGGATTTCTCGGTTCGTGATTATTTTTTTCTTTAAATACAGTGACTATTTGTTTTGTAGTATTTTTTTGCAAGTTTTGACAAAACTGTCAAATTTCTTCATTCGATTTTCAATTTAATATCCAAACAGTAGAGTTTATTATCTATTGGGGTAATTTGACAGTTTGTGATCATGTGATGGTATTTTTACCCATTCCATTTCGACTGCGCGCTTACTAGAGGGCGCTTGGGTAATGATTGCACACGGGCGTTACATGGGTTAAAGACGCCACTGAATAATCTTTTTTGATTTTTGCAAAGTGGCTCAAATTTATACTCATAACTGTACATGAGACTTTACTGAATACAATTCACAAAACGGTATCTTGTGCGGAATCGTTGAGAACAATGATCATGAGGAAATGTCAAGGCGATTAATGTGTGGGCGCAGGTCAATTATAAAAGTTTAAACATAACGAGTAATGGTTAGCTCACACCGCCGTGAAGCGACGCAACAATACTCGAAGAAGTTAGAGGAACTAGCTATACGATTGACATTCGACCAATGAAAGCGTGGCGATAGCGATTGGAAAAATGACAAAAATCTATGGGAATGTCAATCGCTATCGGAAAGTCAGGTAGCCGTTGTGATGGCCGCATTATTGTTTCAATTGGCCATCATCATCATCATTTCAGCCAAAAGACGTCCATTGCTGGACATATGCCTCTCCCAAGCGTCGCCACACTGATCAGTCCTGTGCGTTTCGCATCCACCGGGCGCCTTGACCAGTGTTTTACGTGGAGAGACTGCCTATCTGACCTCCACAACCCAGTAACTGGGTAACACGATACCTCTTGGCTAGACTGACTACCCATAACGACCGTCAAGAATCTTCAATTGACAGCCGGGACCAACGGCTTAACGCGCTTGCCGAAGCACGGAAGAAACTCGCCACCTAAAGATGGTCATCCACGGATCGACTTCGACAAGCGTTGCTTTACCTTGAAGATCGATCCGTGCGGCTTTTATTATTTAGCCACGAGCTGTCACATGTCTTTGAATGTTTGGTTCTAAGACATCACGATGTTTTCCTTCACCGTTTTGAGAGCAGTGGTTATGAAATAATTTACGTAATTTATAGATGATTCCTAATGAATCCCTTAAATTTTAGCATTTCAATCATTGCCATAGCTGATAGATTTACACATTTTCTAGTCTCAGTTATTTTGCGCTGCGCCGCTGAAACCATGGCGATTCGCGAACCCGCAAGGCGCATCTAGAAGCCGCGGGGATTATTGGAATTCAATTCGAAAACACACCTCGCTAAGTCGCGCGGCGTCTCGCTGCACCTCGATGCGCCCCTAGGCGTAGTGCGACGCCGCGTGACGTTTTGTTTGAAGTGTGTACCTCACTGTAGTTAATGTAATGTGTTGTAAATAATGTTCTAAATTGTATCGGTATCTCGCGCTTCTCGGTGTGAGTGTGTGCTGACCCTTATATAAATTCTTATCATTGTTATTCCTATCTGTCTGTATATCTGTCGGATTCGGAATAAAGGTTGACATTCACATAAAGTATTTTCCCTGATTTGTGAAAGTTATGGAAAACCCGTTGGGTTTTCACTCTCATTTAACCATCCTTTCTCATTAGGTCTTACATATATCACAATGCTAGCCTGTTAGGAACCATTATTTTCAGTGTGTGTTTGCCATTATAATTCATAAACAGAGATGAATATCTTTACCTGGTTTTTGAATTAAGAATTTAAATTTAAAAACTAGTCAAAAGTCTAGCATAAAAACTTATCGAGAATTAAGGTTTTGAGTTCTAGTTTGACAAATTCTCAACTTCAAAAAATCTTAAATTCCAAAATCTAATTATTTATATCACAATTACTCTCAGCACATACAGTTTGACCCAACACGTGCAGTGAGTCAACAAATTCAACATTACGTAGTAGGTACTATACCATCAATAAATTAGAATATAAAAAGAGTAACAACATAGTAATCAACAATAACATTACAATGCCCAAATAACTAAAATAACATTAACAATCATTTTAATTAAAAAATAAAATAATAATAATTCAATACCTAGCCAGTACGTATATATAGGTATTCAAACTAACGTAAGACAAAAACTGTAGATACAGTTAAATCGAAGCCAGTCAGTTATAAGTTTCCATTCACAGCAACATAAGTTCCCAACAAAAATAAAAATTCAACTCAAATTCAAAAATACGGGTTCAATGAATTCGTTAGTTATTACATGCCGAGTATACATAGATATGCAAATGCAAACTAACATAACAAGATTCGAAGTCGTTCAAAAGTTTTTTATTCATAGCATCATAAACTTTTTGTCTAGATCTATGCACCAAAACGAATATAGTACTAACTGATTTTAAACATGTGTTGTGTTGTGTCTTTTGTGTGAAAAAATGGTTTTATCAATATATGTGTCCGGACTTGTAGTAATAAAACTTTAAGGCCGTAAAATACAGTTAATTTTAACGATAAAAACACTCCACATAAGGGGTGACATCACCACACCCCAAAGATAGAGCAATTTTAGTAACGACTTACTTATTAGTACGACATCCACATAGTCTATCAACCATTACTTGGGACCTAGGTCTCACAAAGGCATATATTTAATGCAATTTTTACGGCCATAGCATAGTGAATCTAAAAAAAATGTTCATCTAACACTTAAAAGATAAGATATGTTTGTGTTGAGCCATAAAGGACTAATTTTAAACGTAATTTCACAAGTTTTTATTGCATTTCCTAAAATTCTGCAAAAATTGTTAGGGATTAACACCATGTCTTTTATGGGTTTTTTGTTAGTTTTTTAGTTGTTCTACACACTGACAAAATAATCACAGCCTATTAGTTTTAATTTTATTATTGCCTAAAAATAACCCTTGCACATTTTTGTAGAATTTGAGGAAATGGTATAAAAATTTGTGTGAGTTTTATCGATAAAGTAAATTCGGATCGAGCTCAGTAGCTTGTATGTTACGGCCTTAAAGATTTTTTTACAAAGAGTCCGGACACATTGTATATCATATCACATTTAGTAACAACGTGATAAAGCAGGAATATCAACAGATACCTAGTTTTTTGGATGCACAGTCTCACATAGATGTTGTTTTTTTCTTTAATTTGAATAACTATTATTTATGATTGTGACTTTTAGATACCAAATTGCCAGTAACAAATGCTTTGAGAGTTAAGCTTTGTTGTAGGTATGAGATAAAAAAACAGAATTCTGGTTTATAAGGCCAGCAGTTTAATTATTTTAATTCAAAGTATTACAGTGTATCCTTTTGTGAAACATAGAAAGAACTCATAACCGGCGTGCGTGTATGACTAGATGTATGAAAGTGAGTAAAGCAAAAAAAAGTATAAGTATCGTAGCAAGGGGGTGCTCTGTAGTTTCTTCCTACCCCCATGGGAACAAGGCGTCAGTTTATGTATGTACTAGCACTTCGCTCGCGACTTTGTTCGCGTGATCCGTATTTTATCCTACAGATGCCTTATTAGTTTCACCCACTTAAAGGTTGAATTGCCGAAAATCCCTTCTTAGTGCTCCCTACATCATAAAAAGAAGCCCTGTACAGTAAAATTCTTTAAAAATCTTTAATACCCCCTAAATTGTCTTTTAGGAGTAGTTTTTAAAAACTAATAATGAAAACCTTTACTATTTACATAGTAGGTATTTATGCCAAGTTTCAAATACAAAAGCCCAACAAATTTCCACCAAACCAATAAATATATGAGTTCTTTTTATCAACCGAAACCGATTTTTTTTAATTTCTCTTATCACACTTATAAGCGTAGAAATTTCACACTATCTTTCAGCCCCGTTTGACCTCCTTAGGGGTGGAATGCCCAAAAACCAATAAATATATGAATTCTTTTTACCAATCAAGTTTCAACCCCTATTTTATATTCTTGGGAGTAGAATTTTCAAAAACCAACGTAAACATGATATCTTTTTATCAACCAAGAGCGTTAATCTAAAATTTCATGTGTTCAATTTAGAAACTATAAAAATTTCATACAATCTTTCAATCCCCGTTTTTACTTCCTTAGAAAAAAATATCGAAAAAAAAAAAAAACTATGTTTTTTATTAACCAAGAGCGTAACCCAACAATATCAGATGTTTTACCGTCCAAACCGAAGAAATTTCACATAAAATTTCAACCCCAATTTTATCCCCTCAGGGGTAGAATTTCCAAATACCAATAAATACATGAATTATTTTTATCAACTAAGAGCGTAAATCTAAAATTTCATGTGTCCAATTTACAAACTGTAAAAAATTCATACCTACCAACTTTCAATCCTTTTTTACCCCTTTAGGGGTGGAATTTCCAAAAACCAATATATAAATAAATTCTTTTTATGAACTAAATGTGGAATTTCCAAAAATCCTTTCTTAGTGCGCACCTAAGTCACTTGAGGAGCCTCCCTGCCAAATTTTATTTTTATACTACAAGCGGTTTTAGATATTTTGTGATAGGTGAGTGACCTTTCGCTTATATATATATATGTGGAAGAAGATAGAAAATGTAATAATGATGTAACCACATCAAAATCACAGATTTTGGAGTATTTTGCAAATGATGATGGTCGCAACATCTGCAATTTTCTATTCAAAGCAACATCATTTGTTTCTCTAGGTATGGTATGCTATAAACCAAAACGAATCTAAAATCGCCTTAACTATCTAGTATTAACTGCCTTTTACTTCTCTACTTCTCTTTACTTCCCAAAAAGAAGAAGGTTATCAATACGAATGTATTTTTTATGTGTGTTACCTCAGAACTATTTACTAGGTGAACCGATTTTGACTTGACCACTATCATGAAGAACGAACGTTCTGATGAAGAACTTCGGAGATATACATCAGAACTCTTCAATAAATGACGGCACATCACACGGGATAGCTCCAATCGCATGTCTGTTTATTGTTTACACCATTTCATAACATAACATCACACTGATACGAGTACGCTGTAAAGGGGTACGCAGATGTGAACAGTTCTCCCTGGTATACTCACTCTCATTGCACCGGTTTTTTTATGTTTCATGTTATTGGTTTAATCTATTTTGTCATCACTTTGGGCATTAAAGGTAATTAGAACTGGTCCATTATGTACCACAACTAAAAAGTGAAAATAAAACTTTCGTACAAAAAAAAATACAAAGTCAAATATAACTTGAATTTTGAAATTGAAGTTATTTTTTACTTTGTAGTGAAAAAACGGAAAACATAATATACAGGTTGAATTTTTCAAGTGGGCGTGGATGGCCAAATCCGAAACTATGAGGAATGACAAAAATCAATCAAAGGAGTCACGAGCCCGACTTTGATGAAAACGAAAACTGTATCATTGGCTTTTGAAAAATCAATATTCCTAGCCAGGAATCGAATCAGTTGATTTTGGGAAAGACAACACGCTGTATTACTATCACACCATCCGATAGTCTCGCTTTTATAGATAATATTCTGGGGAGTGAAGTCATCGGCAAATTTGAGGAAAAACTTTATTTTTAACAAAAAAACTTTTTTTACTAGCAAATAAAATAATGACCATAATTTTTGTTCAAAATTATCTTTACTATATTATATTTCACTATATTATATAACTAAAGGAAAAAATATTTTGATCCAGTTTTATTATTTTATATTCTCCAAAGATTTTTTTCATGTCATCAATTGCATGACGAGTATTTGTAGATTGGCTGGCAAAAAAAAATCGGGCTCGGGAATCCTTTGAGTGTTTTCCTTATGCCTCATAGTTTCGGTTTTGGCCATCCACTCCCACTTATAAAGCTCATCCTACATCATCATCATCATCATCAGCGTTTTAATGTAACTGGTAAAAAGATACCTCCTTTTTTTGATCCTGTACAATATTCCCACTGCTAGGACACAGCCCTCCTCTCTGTCAGAAGGCATGGGCCGTAATTGACCACGCGAGCCCAGTGTGGGTTAGTGGTGTCACATGTCTTCGAAATGATGAGCAGTGGTGGCCCAGTGGTAACCCAGGTAGGCGCTATACTTTGTGTTTTAATTTAATTATTTCATCTCCACTGCTCTCAAAACCAGTGAAGACAAACATCGTAAGAAAACCGGCATATTCTCGGACCAAAACTTCATCCTGTATATCATATCACATTTATTAACAAAGTGATAAAACAGGATTAAGAACAGATACCTCGAGTTTTGACTGCCTTGCTTTGCATGGAGGTCATGTAATCTTTTTTTTTCAAATTATTCATATCTATTATTAATGATTTGATACCTAATATCCAGCAACCAAAAAAAATCCTTGAGAATTAAGCTATTTTAACTCTAGCTCTGCATTAATAATTAAAGTTTGAGAGGTCAGCCGTATAATTATCATTCGATTAACTAAACTCATTTGAAAAATACCTAACCACCTTTTTTATCTTTTATATAAAACAATGATAACTTGTATATTTCCGTATATGATCTTTTGTGAACTACTTAATCTGTTACTCTACGTGGAGACGCAGGTGAAATGCCGTTGATTAGATCTGCAGGTAATCGTAGTTCTCTTCCGAAATTAGCATAAGCTGGTGTTACTTCACTGTTCATGTTACAGCACTGCGATATGCCAGGAGAAATGGTTAAATGTTTTTGTCCCAATCCTTTTGTCTGCTTTCCACAACCTTTGCCAAACATATCTCCACTGATTGGTTGAATCGTTCAACTAACCCGTTTGATTGCGGATGATAAGCAGTAGTTCTGGTTTTGTGAGCACCCATCACACGACACGACTCCTTGAACACTTCCGTCTCGAAGTTCAGGCCTTGGTCACGACGAATCACCGTAGAGCGAAAACGCACACTAACTCAATCGATCTATTACTTCTTTATAATAGATTTAAAAAAAGAACATGTGCGCAAATCATTTTTAATACAGTTGCTCAAAAAGTGGCGTATTGCAGGGACGTATAACGTTCGGGATGTGGGCTATTACATACTCGAGCTTTTTCTTTACCTTTTCCGAACTCGTGCGTTCTCTTTCCCAACTGTCAAAATAATGTCTTTTAAAAAGAAAAAAACAACCACGAAGTTTTAACTAAAAAAAAATCATAGAAGTTTTTATGATTCATGCAAATATTTCTAAAAAGAAGCTACTAATTTGTTTCAATATCAGATTTAATGATTTGATTCAAGTTAGGTTACGTTTCATTTCATTAAATCTCATTAAATTTCATTTTTATTTCATATCAATAAAAAAATTCTACTGAAGACTTGGCTGTATGGGCATAGTTCCCTTTGCCTACCCAGAGTGGGTGAAGAAAACAAAAAAAAATCTCTGCTTATATTCTTTTACGGTTGGCGCCATTTTCCAAAAATGTTCTTTGCGAGTTTAGTTGTTTGTTGCACAAAATGAGTAATTTCGACGATATTTTATTTGAATTAACACCACCGGAACTCAGTATAAATGCACAAAATGCTTCGGAGAACATTTTACCGGAAAAGTCAAAAAGTCGCTACATATCTACATACGACGAATTTATTGCGTGGAGAGAAAAGAAAAAAGCAAATAGTTTTTCAGAAAATGTTATGTTGGCATACTTCTCCGAACTCTCAGCAAAATTAAAACCTTCTACGTTATGGTCAAGGTTTTCGATGATAAAAAGTATGCTGAAAATAAGGAAATCGTGGATATAAGTGAATACCCAAAACTAAATGCTTTCTTAAAACGACAATCAGACGGTTTTACAACTAAAAAGTCGAAAATATTAACATCGAATGAAGTGGAAAGGTTTTTGAACGAAGCTCCCGATGATCGTTATTTAGCCACAAAGGTAATTTATTAATAAATACTTATATTTTTCTTTAGTATTCAGTTTACAAAATCGCAAAATACAGTCAATATATTATTTAAAAAAATATTAACAAAATCCCTTTTTTTGTAGGTTGCGCTGATTTTTGGCATTATTGGAGCTTGCCGCAGAGAGGAGTTAGCCAATATTACTTTAAAAGATATGCCACTAATCAAGATTCCGAATACAAAAAATAAGATACCGAGAAGCTTTGCTGTTGAAGGAGATTTTCTTAGAATAGTGCAAAAATATATGAATCAACGGTCCCAAAAAAAAAAAACCGACCGTTTTTCCAAAAATATCAAAAAGGGAAGTGTACAGCTCAAGCAATCGGGATAAACAAATTTAGTAATATGCCAAAAGAAATAGCTACGTTTCTTGGTCTGCTGGATGCTGAGTATTATACTGGGCACAGCTTCAGGAGGACCTCTGCTACATTATTGACAGATTCAGGAGCCAATTTGACGTCCTTAAAGCGACTAGGAGGTTGGAAGTCAGACAGAGTTGTAGAAGCCTATATTGCTGATTCATTAAACAACAAACTAGAAACTGGGAAAAATCACAAAATCCATTAATTTAAAGTCCAGTCCGTCTCCTTCACATGACAATACTGAAGAGAACGTTCGTCCATCTACCTTCGTTGATAATGATAATTCATCAGATCCAATTCCATCAACTAGCAAACGCCATTGTATAACACCTGTGACAAATATACATGAACAATCATACGAAATTAATAATAGTTTGTCCCAAACAGTAAATATGCAACCTAAAACTTCCCCAGTTAGTATAAAAAAACTGTACCAATTTCAATGTATATGTGAATTATAACTTTGAGTTTATTGTGTTATTATTATTTCATTAAATTGCTTCATTTTTTCGCAACTGTATTAAAAATAGTTATTCAGTACACGTGCGGAACCGTCATTGCAACTTGTTCCGACTGTCAACCCTCACCTTCGGCTGCGCCTCGGCTCGGGTAGACATTTGTCGGAACTCTTTGCAATGACAGGCTTTCCGCACTCGTAATGAAATTAACTATTTCATTAATGCTCTAAGCATTTCACATTAATCTGTTTATACAGCACTAGAAAAATCTAAACCTTACGAAAATTTTATAGACAAACGAGGGCGACATGCAAATAGGCCAAGTAAAATGCCTATTTCGACAGAAGAAAGCATCTTAAAGGACATTGAATTGTTCCTTATTATTGAGTCTCATTACGTAAGAGAGATTCTCTTAGGAAATACCTCTCGTGTCACATATCAAGATACATGTCTAATAAGGCTTCTGCGAGTTGGCTTCGGCCCCTAGAACGCCTTTCAAAGGACCGGGACCTCAGAGTCCCGAGATCGTTAAAGACATAAAAATTATAATATTGTCGAAATGTCGATAGAGATAGCGAATCGGTAAGGATCGAGCGAGGTATATACCTATCTACCTATACCTGGAATACTCCAGGGCGATAGTTTGAGTCCACTTTGGTTTTGCCTAGCTTTGAATCCTCTAAGCACAGTGCTGGAGAATTCAGGGCTAGGCTGTTGGTTGAAGAGAGGTGGTCAGGTTGAATCTCACCTCCTTGACATGGTTGCCTGAAGCTCTTTGCCCCCAATAATCTTCAACTGATGGAGTTGATGAAGGTAACCGAAACATCCATGGGCATTCATCTCGCGGATTCCATAAACCTGAGAGCCCTCTCTTCAACCGAAACCTATAAGTATTAGGGTATGTCGGAAGCGTTAGGTATCAATATGACATGAAGTAATCGTTGAAGGAACGCTTCTTTGGCCGCCTGGTGGTATTCAATAGCCTACTTTCGGATGAAAACAAGGTGCGCGCCTTCAACGGTTCGCCGGTATGATGTACTCTTTCGAAGCACTCAAATGGACTCAAACAGAACTTGACGCCCTGGACAGGTGGGTCCGTACAGATGGCATATTAAATGCATCACCCACGATCGTCGGTCATGAGATTGAACCTCCACAACCGCAAGATATACAATCTCAGCAAATATTTCCTACACGCCTTCGTGAACAAGGGACTCACCCCGCTCTCCTTGGCGAATGAGAACTGGCGCAAACCTGTAGTGCTTGACACTAACGATCGCAGGGAGGTATGGCAGAGTAAGGAACTCCACGCAAGCTTTTGCCAGGCCCTACGTGGGTCCGATTTAGACCAGTGAGCGTCCGTAGCCTGGCTGCGTTTCGGTTACCTTTTTGGGGAAACCGAAGGTTTTGAACAACTACCGGAGGTTTATTGTGAAGGATGACACGGTCGACATCCGTCGGGCGTATCAGCGTCCAGGTGAAACAATTCGCCACATTATCGCTGGATGTTCTCGTCTAGCTAACGATGAGTACTTACATAGACACAACCTTGTAGCCAGCATTATCCACCAGCAACTTGCTCTGAAATACACTCATGTGGCATCGGAGGTGCCGTACTATAGGCATGTGCCCGATCCAAAAAAATCCCGATCGAAAATGGCATTATATCATTGTACTGTGATCGGTCCATCATAACTGACAGTACTATAGTAGCCAATAAACCTGATATTGTGGTGGTGGAATGAATCGAGAGACGTGAAATGATTGTTGACATTATCGTCCCCCATGATGGGAACCTCGTAAATGACGAGAAAGATAAGCAAATCTAGTACTTGACTTGGCTCGCGAGGTTATCGACATGTGGGATGTCGACTCAGCGATCATTGTACCGATAGTCGTATCAACTAAGGGATTAATAGCCACGAGCCAGGCTGAGATAGGAGCCTTTTTGATCTTGCATGGGATTATTTATTGTTTCTTTTTGTGTTTTTGCTCATCTCGTGTCTCCTGTGCGGGTCACAAATTAACATTTTCCTGTCTTTCAACACCTTAGGAGGCTCTCGTTAGGCGGTTGGGTCAAAGGCTTGATTCAGAAAGCAGTACTTCTGGACACGGCTCAATGCTCAGTACGCGTTCAACGCTCAACGCTCAATACAGTTAGTGGGTTCCTCTCTCTGGAGCCCTGACCGCAGGAAGTTTTTCTTTTTTTTTTTTTCTTAACTCTAGTCCCCGCCAACATAATTGGCGCCTTAAGTGCTTAACCTCTATCATTCCGGTCAATCTTTCATGCCTCTCGTACATTCATTCTTCATACTAACTCTTTCTTTCATACATCATCTTGCATTCTGTGGGTAAGAGTCCCACATTACTCTATTCTACGGGCATGATTTATTACTTATAAAAATAGGTGTAAATACAAAAATACAAAGTGCAATAAAAAGGTGCAATATATCACAGGTTGAGCAAAAGGTGCCATAATCACAAATTGTGCCAAAAAACTGCTGTTTATCACAGATGTACAAGGTGCGATTTATCACAGCTGATAGTATAGATATAAAATTCGGGATTAAACCCACAAGCACAGTTATTAAAAATATCACAGTAAACTTACACATTTTAAAAACTTAGGTACTAACATGAAGTACTGCCGGCTATACGTGTCCTTGCTGCGTTCCGTGCTTACATTTAAATATCCTACAAAATACTAATGAAGCACGGTGCGCTTCAGGTTTTGTTCCGACGTATAACCGTAGCGGCTACTCTAATGCAGTACTCCAGAAACTTTTCCCTAGTTTTCTTGTCCATGAGCCTATGCAGGCTCTCCCTCGTTATTTTCCTGTCCAGCTCACATTCAAGTCGGTAGCGTTCCCTGATAAATAATGGGCACTCTACAAGTATGTGCTGGACAGTCTCTGCCACGCCTGGATCGCAGACGCACGATGGGCTCTCCTTACACTTGAAGCGATTCAAGTATTCAGAGAACCCACCGTGCGCCTCTTGCCGCTTGAGCATTTGCGTAGCCGGATGAGGAGCTTCCGCAAACCTCACCGCACTCTCGATCTCTCTGTCTCCTGGCACAAACCGGGATGACCCTCTCCTCGCTTCATACAGGGCAGCTGCCTCCTATATGCGCAGGTCTAGAGGTAGTATCCCAGACAGTGCCAGTGCCGAGTTCAAAGAGACAGTGCGGTAAGATTTGCAGAGCTTCTGTGCGAATCCTCGTTGAACAGAGCCTAACCTCTTCCGTAAACCCAACTTCTTTGCAGCGGGTGCCCAGGCGGCGGCTGCGTATGTAACTGGACCGGGACCCTTTTCCCGATACCGGTGGACTTCTATTTTAAATATTTTTTATGTTTTTTTGTGTGTGTTTTATAAAAAAGCTTTAAAAACGTAATGAATAAGAAAGACAATTAAATAAAGGAGATAATAATATGTCGAGGTGCTTCGCCGAGCTCGCTTCGCTGGCTCTTGGACTTATTCATTGACCACAATTATTATCGAATTGCCCAACCGTTACGTAGCAATATTCATAATGACCAAACAATGTGATAAATGTAGAAGTTTAAAACAGCATTTATTACTTTGCCCGATTTGACTTGACTCGATTCATAATGCCCGGGCATTATACATGCCCTGAATAATCACTTGGTCCATGACATATACACGCGTTCTCAAAGCAAAGAAGTGCGGATGCACATTTTTTCTAACTTGTATCAAGCGCAAGTTTGATCGTGCATGGAGTACTGTTCTCATCTCTGGGACGGATCTGCCAAATACCAGCTTGATGCACTAGAGTCGATCGAAAAGCGGGCCAAGAGACTCATCGGCAATGAAGCACTGGTCAAATCAAAGCTCCAGAGCCTTGAACATCGTCGCCGAGTTGCCAGCTTGTCGGTTTTTTATCGGTTACATTTCGGGGAGTATGTGATGTAATTGCATGATTTAATTCCGCCCAGCCCGTTCCATCATCGGACAACCAGACGCACGGCGATGCGTCATCGGTACATGGTGGACATCCCACCCATACGCACAAAACGTTTTGGGGACACTTTCATTATGCGTACAGCTAAGTAGTGCAATTCCCTGCCGGAGTCTGTGTTTCCCGATAGCTACAATCTAGGGGTCTTTAAGTCAAGAGTGAATAGGTTACTTCTAGGCAAACGTGCTTCACCGTCGACCACATCATCGCTTACCTTCAGGTGAGATAGTGGTCAAGCGCGAGCCTATTGATTATAAAAAAAATAAAACTTTTCAACCACTTACGTACTAAAGAGTCTTGAAACAAATAGAAAAAAAAATATTAATCTATAACACGTTAAGTAATAATTTTATTGGCGATATAAGTCATGTCAGCTAGCTAGGTAAATAGAGTCGAGTTGTTGTCATGGTCTAATATAATTGATAACAAGTTAGTTTCTAGGGAAATATAAGCTCAACCAAAATTCGACCTTATTGTATTAGAATTTCCGTAGAAGAATTAGCTTATGGTGAGTCAGTTTTTAATCTTATCGAGTGTACCTACGTATTCTAACATTTTCACATATTGTGTAATTCAATTTTATCGAATTTATAACTGAACTGTTTTCATTGTAGGTTTCATTTTCATATAGAAAAGGACCTAGAGTATCATCCCATTTTATCGATTGGAGGAATTCTTCTTCTGCGTCGGTACACTCTTGGCAGAGCACACTACAGGGCAGGGTACACTCGTGGTCATCATGTTGCAGTGAGACTTCGAGTTGCCATAATTTGCTTAACGATGCTTGGAATTCACATGCGCTACCGAAATGGCACGAAGTCAGGCCCTATTGACAATTTGTTTTCGCTGACATTTGAAGGAATGTCCATATATAACACAGCACTGTAACATTAACATTCGCATTAACCAGAGAATAAACTGCAATTTATCGATTGTTAGTCGTTTGCTATAGAAACGCAGGTGCTGGCTGTAAAACAAACCGGTTGTAGAAATTACTGAGACTAGGCTCCACAGCTAGGCTTACTAGAAATTCTAGCTTTTGCCCGGCTCTTGAACCGCAGGAATATCAGGTTTTATCCTAAGTATGCAGTGTATAGGTTCCAGGTCAGATTACATGTTCTACGTACCTACCTGAAGAATGTAGGGCCATGACCACTAATGCCCAGAGAAATTCAAGTGAAACGTGATCTTAATGACTACATAATAATGATCTTGAGTAAAAAGCCTCACATTTATTTATTTATTTATTATATACTTTATTGTACACCACTTAAATAATTACAGGACAAAACATTATAAAGATCAGTGTACAATGGGCGGTCTTATCGCTCAGGGCAATCTCTTACAGACAACCTTTGGATGGACACAACGACACAACGAAAGGAAATAGAGCTATCAGTGTACAAAAACTATCTTAAATAATATTACTTAGATATAACATAAAATACATACATACAAATAAAATAATATACTAATAAATATCAAATATAGAACAGAGAAAGGAGAAGAATAGCTACAAAGAAAGGAAATGCTCCTTCACAATTTTTTTAAATGAGGGTAATGTTTGCGCACGCCTTACCGCAATAGGTAATGCTTTCCACAAACGAGCTGCTTGAACCGTGAAAGAAATTTGAGCGATATGAAATTGGTTTTTATACGTAGTTAGGTCGTGATGCAGCGGAATGAGCATAAACGTCGCAAATTTTTTTTTTGAAATAGAAATCGCTTATGTACCTATGCAGAGTTAACTTGAAATGCTACTAAAGGACCAATGTATGGATTACTGTGCGAAAATTTATCTTTTCTTGATTCGTTTTATCTACATAATTAATTAATTAAACCTAAAAAGAAATGGCAATTAAGATTAAACCCATCGTTCAAATTGCACCTTCCAAAGTTATTCAGGTGGCTTAATGAATTAGTTTATTAATTTGAGCAAAAAAACCAGCAAAGGATCTATTCTTCTTTTTAACCCCCGACGGAAAAAGAGAAGTGTTAGTCTGCGGCATCATAGCTCCTAAACGAATAAACCAATTTTTATTTAGTTTTTTTTTTGTTTGAATTGTCAAGAGTGTTCTTAGCTATGTTTGATTGAAATCGGTTCAAACGTTCAAAAGTAATTCGCTTTTTATTCTTTTAATCTGGGTTTTTTTGCAAGATATCATGTCATAATTACGTGTTTCGATATATTATCGATTAAAGCGTGTCTACTACTAGATATATTATCTATAGTTTAAAAAGCATGAAATAAAAATTAAATTAAATTTTGAAAACCCCCGATATAAAAACCTCTAAAAAGCAAAAAATAAGCTTCGGACTCGCAAAATGGAACCGCTAAGTAAATAAACTGCTGTAAACGTTGGCGGTTACATTAAATCATTAAAATATGGAGCTATTATTCGTAGGTTTTACATTTCATTATATAATAAAGAGAAAAAAAGAAATAAAAAATATTTATTTGTGACCCGCACAGGAGACACAAGATAAATAAAAATAAAACAATAATAAAAAAAAAAACCGTGCGAAACCAAACAAGCTCCTATCCCAGCATATGCATCTAAAAGAAAATAACGCTGCGCTGGTATTCTGATAAGGCCCACTGTTGATGCCACGAACACAATCATGGAAACGGAGCATACAATATATGTATAAAAATAAAATAAATAATAACGAAATAGTATAAACACTGAAAACGAGTCAAAGTATGTATATGTAAGTACTAGAATAGAATTATATATAAAACATAATAAAAACCGGCTAAGTGCGAGTCGGACTCACGCACGAAGGGTTCTGTACTATTGTCGCAAAAAACGGCAAAAAATCACGTTTATTGTATGGAAGCTCCACTTAAATATTGATTTTATTCTGTTTTTAGTGTTGCGGATCACAAGCCAAGAGGCAACACAGGGGCCCATGAGCAATGTAGCGAATCTTGGATTCTAAAAGGTCTATATCAGCGAAACCGCGATACGCGGCAGCGGTAACTAGGGCTTTGTTTTTTGGGATACCGATTCCCTTTTGGTTGGAAGGTGATAGTCCCACAATTCTACAAGAATACGCGATATCAATGACAATTTTACCAGTGTTGCCAACTTCAACCCAACCAAAAACTGTCAATATCG
Organism: Orthosia gracilis; assembly: GCA_947562075.1. NCBI lineage: Eukaryota > Metazoa > Arthropoda > Insecta > Lepidoptera > Noctuidae > Orthosia > Orthosia gracilis. The sequence continues at coordinate 47,012,479 of OX387267.1, forward strand.
ATGACAGCGAGTAGACACAGTATTGCATCAAAATAAAAAAAAGGACGACACCTTTATTGGTTTCGAACATTAAGTATTTTTTGTTACAGCAGCAACAGAAATACATAATCTGTGAAAATTTCAACTGCCTAGCTATCACGGTTCATGAGATACAGCCTGATGACAGACGGACAGACAGACAGACAGATAGACAGACCGCAGAGTCTTAGTAAAAGGGTCCCGTTTTTACCCTTTGGGTACGGAACCCTAATAAACGACCGACGATTATAAATCTTATAATAACCAATAAATTGTCTTATTGCTCGAAAGGTTAGTTTAGGCCGATTTAAGTTTTTCTTACCTCAAATGCTTCCAATCTTCCCCCAGACACTCCATATCGGCATCGCCCTCAATTCCGATGACGCAAAAATAATAAAGTTTTCCCTCATCAAGATTATTATGGCAAAACTGCGGTATGGACATCATAGTACAACGACCCGGAAGATGGATGCTCTTAATGACTTTATACGACTGTTGACGACTTTTCTAATCTGTTATACACACATGCTTTCGTAATATTACCAAGCGTCTTCTGATTGCTTAAGAAAAATGCATTGTTAATCGTCTTTAAGAACTCTTTAGAAGAATTTAACACTAGTCTCCATATTAAACTGTTGCCCATTACTTAGGTAAATAGATGGGATTCCCAGCTTCTCGAATATGAGGAGATTGAGAAGTGAGACGAGCATGGTCGACCAAACTAAAAAAAAAGGTTTTTTCCACGCAGCAGATAAATTAGCACGCCAATAATCAGTACTACGTTCACTCTTATCAAAACTATCGGATTTATTATCAAGGTATGATTTAGATATTAACCGTCCTTAGACATTGATTTCAGCATGATAATAGTTTATCATATTATCATTTGTTATTTGAAAACAACTGCCTAATGACGTGAACTGTTTGATATCTCTATATACCAAACGGAAGTTAGATAAAATTATCCCGACTTCATTTCAAAGCCCTTGAGAATAATCAGCGTTCATTTCTTTGGGCGGTTACGCACTACTTCAGATCCGTGTCCGTGAATTTCGGTTCCGAAGTAGCCGTAATACTTCCGTAGCTTACTCGCTGCATCCGAACTCTATCCTAATTCAGAACATTTTGAACTCGGAACCTCAAATCACGGTCATTGCACATAATGTTATAGCCCGAAGAAAAACATTCTTCTTCTTCGTCGTATCGATGATTCCAAATTTAAATACGTTTTGACCAGAATCTTCGTAATGGAAAACGCAACGTTGGAAGGCCTCCCACAATTTAGACTGACCTGATGGTAAGTGCCGAGTAGTCGAGGTTATGTGGCGTCACTTGAGGTAAACTTTTGGACGTCTTTCGGCTGAAAATCTTATGATGAATGTTATTGAGTGGTGAACAAGTAGGTATAGGCGGTTTACCTGACGATTTTATAAACATAATTAGTTCACGATTTCTGCAAACGATGGCTCTGTGAGCAGTAGACCTCGCGAGTCTGTCTTTTTGATTTTTATGTCAATTCGACAAAATAAAAACTCATATAATTATCGAAACTGCTCACAATTTTTCACGAGAATCGGTTGAGAAGCGTGACCTGTAGAGGAGAACAGCCGGACATACGCCAGAGATACGAAATAATTTTTGTCCAAATGAAACGGAGACGCTTCGCTCGCACTTCGCGCTCTCTCGTCAATAATAAGGGTTACTTTAAAATTGAATCCAAATAGATTGACCTACACTTATTCTACGCAAAACCTTAGTAAAACTGCACAGGCACTGACACATTTTATAAACATAATTATTTCACGATTTTTACAGATACATAATGTACTAGAACGTTATCCTTCATACTAATATTATAAATGTGATTGTAAGTTTGTTTGTTACGCTTTCACGCAAAAACTACTGAACCGATCATCATGAAACTTTGTATATATATTCTTGGAGGTATTAGGAGTAACATAGGATACTTATTATTACAAAATAAATAAATATGGCTTCACTTCGAGCGAAGCCTCGGGTAAAAGCTAGTAATATTACAAATGTCAATGTAAGTTTGTTTGTTACGCTTTCACGCAAAAACTACTGAACCGATATTAGAAGTAGGTAACATAGGATATTTTGCATTTTCGTTTTTTATTTGCTTCACTGCGAGCGAAGCCGCGGGTAAAAGCTAGTGTATTATAAATAAGCACGTGCCTTCATACTGCAAAATCGTTATCAAAATCACTGTTTATTGTAAGAAAACAGCCTGGTTAATTATAATAATTATAATTAATGTACTATAAATAGCTCTTGTGAACAGCTGTTTATGTTATCAACTGTTCCTGTTGTCCATGACAAGAAGCCATTGCCACGTCTATCACATATAATGTTATCCTTATGTATATTAATTACGTCTATCAATAATAGTTGCAATTACTACTTATACAAGTAAACTATGACTGAAGACGGAAGGTGGGTAATGATTTCGAGTGTATGTATGAATATTTTTTATTTCTTTCGCATGCCTTGCAGCCTAAATAAATGGGAGGATTTAAAAAAAAATGAGGTGTGGCTAGATTTATCTTGATACCCTTGAGTTACATAGACTATAACAAATAAATTTCTGCAAACTAAAGGTCAGACCTCACTAGGCGTAACTACGCGTCAGCGGAGCGACGCGACGCGACACGTCCAAATATACTTTGTATGAAATTGTTTGAGATATTACGCACTAAGCGGCAGCGGAACTACACGTAGCGGCACTGCGCGACAAAGTAGACCAACTTGACAAATTTGACGCGCCGTGGCGCTTCGCGTACTTCCGCTGCCGCTAGTTCGGTATAGCAAACGGCGCGACAAAGCAAGCTACTGCAAATTTGACCTTTTTGATGCGTGAAAAGTTTTTACCCGACTGCTGGAGGGTAACGTTTTTCGAGCGTATATATGTATGTAATTATATATGTATGCCCATTTCTGTACTCTACAACCCAAATGACTTGATGGATTATGACATATGAGATGTCGTTGGGTTCGTCTCAATTGTGGGAATTACATTGGCTATATAATTTTAAAAAATCCCCTTCCCGTCCAAAAAAAAGGGGGAAGATACAATTATTTTTTCGATGTCATAACAATATGGGTATCAAATGAAAGCTATTTAATAAACCATATCAAAAATGTATATAAAGTGGTACTTTTAAGTTATTATTTTGGCACAAAAGAAATCTTTCATTAATAAAACGTTAAATGTTTGTATTTTTTTGTTTAAGTGGCATTAAACGAGAAACAATTAATTATTCTTGTTAGTATATATCCAGAAATATATACTAACAAGAATAATTAATTAATTAATAACCTCCGAAATGAGCATAACATGAATATTACTAGAAAAAGCAACGTTTGGAAGGAAATTGGCGAGCAATTGGGAGTTAAAGGTAAATAAATTTCGTATTTTACTGTGTTCTGATATTTTTTTTCAACTTATTCTTAACATAGGCACAAGTAAAAACAAATATCATTCTTCCATCTATCTAGAAGAGTTTTAAGGTCAAACCGCACTAGGCGTAACTACGCGGCAACGGAGCGACGCGACGCGACAAAACCAAATATGCTAAACCGCACTGGCACGACACTACGCAGCAAATTTTACTCGTCAGTCGATCGGCAACTTCTGAGCAAGATGGAAGAATGCTATTTGTGCTTACTTGTACCTATGTTATGAATGAGTTGAAAAAAAATACCTCTAAGTATGGAGGTCATATATTTATGGATAAGGACTAAAAAGAATAATTAATTATTCCTCATTTAATTCCATTTTCACAAAAAAAATAAAACAACCAGTCAGTCGGGTACTTGTTTTTATAATAATTTGTTTCATTTCAGACTTTTTAGTTTTATTAATGAACGAGTTCTCCAAAAAAGTAATGTGGTAAAAGATTATTTATTTTGCTACCAAAGTTACACTTATCTTAAATTTGTGCCAAAATAGTAACTTGAAAGTTTAGCTATATTATATTTTTGGAATGGTCTATTTAGTAGCTTTCATTTGATGCCCATATTGTTATGACTACGAAAAAATAATTTTATCGTCCTCCTTTTTTTTGAGAGGGAGGAGATTTTTAAAATTTAACTAGCCTATGTCACTCCCACAATTTTGACTAATCCAACGACAGCTCATATGTACGATACGTCAAGTCATTTGGGTTGTAGAGCGTGCTATAGAAATGGACATACTTCTTCTTCTTCCTGCCCTTGTCCCATGTTACTTGGGGTCGGCGCAACACGTTTTCTTCTTCCATACCATCCTGTCCCCCGTCACGCTATCACAGACTCCCTTTTCTTTCATATCACTCCTCACACAGTCCATCCATCTTTTCTTTGGCCGTCCCCTCCCTCTCCATCCATTCACATTTATATTCATAACTCTTTTAGTAACATGCGTTTCATCCCTCCTCATCATATGACCATACCAGGACAAACGGTTTCCTTTCAACTTTTCTGTCACTGGCGCCACTTTCAAACTTCCTCTAATATACTCATTTCTCACTTTATCCATTCTCGTCACTCCACACATCCATCTCAACATTCTCATCTCTGCTACATGCAATCTCTTTTCATCCATCTTTTTCACAGCCCAACATTCTGATCCATACAGTACGACAGGTCTAATCACGGACTTGTAGATTTTCCCCTTTAACTTTAGGGGCATCCGTGGGTCGCAAGTTGTTCCAGTGACCTGTCGCCATTTCATCCATCCCGAGTTGATCCGGTGCGTTACGTCTCGGTCTATTTCGCCATCCCCTTGGATAAGCGACCCTAGGTACCGGAAGTCGGAGCACATCGGTATTTGTGTTCCAGCGAGGGCTACAGGCACGGAACTGGAGAGACCGCCAAAATCGCAGAACAAATATTCGGTTTTAGATCTGCTCAATTTCAAGCCAACACTCTCCAGTCCGTGCCACCACATCTCCAATCTACTCTGGACCTCTAGGCCACTCTCGGCAACCAGCACAATGTCATCGGCAAACAGCATACACCAGGGTGCCTCTTCCTGTATGTCCGACGTCAGCGCGTCCATTATCATCAGGAAGAGGCAAGGACTGAGAGCCGACCCTTGGTGCAAGCCGACCGCCACACTGAAGCTGCCAGTAGTTCCCTCTGTAGATCGGACCTGGGTACTGCATCGACTGTACATCGCTCGGACCAACTGTACATACTTCCCAGGCACACCTTTCTTCTTAAGGGCCCACCACAAAACCTCACGGGGCACCCGGTCGTATGCCTTTTCGAGGTCAACGAATACCATGTGCAAGTTTTTATGTGCACTTCTATATTTCTCGCACAACTGGCGGATTGCGAAAATGGCATCTGTTGTACCCCGACCAGGCATAAAACCGAATTGGTTCTGCGATATTTCACTCTCTTCTCTCAGCCGCCTTTCAATCACTTTCTCCCATGCTTTCATACTATGTGACATTAGCTTTATTCCTCTATAGTTGCTGCACTCCAGCACATCCCCTTTGTTTTTAAAGATGGGCACTAGCGAACTATTGCACCATTCATCAGGTATGGCTTCTTCCCGTAACAACTTATTGAAGAACAAAGCCAACCACGTCCATCCATCTACGCGCAATGTCTTCCACACTTCAACTGGTATTCCGTCCGGTCCAACCGCTTTGCCATTCTTCATTCCATTTACTGCTATTCTTACTTCCTCCATACTAACCATTCTGACTAACCCCTCATACACAGGTTTATTTTCTAACATACCACTCCAGTTATTTTCCTCATTCATCAGTTTCTCAAAGTATTCCTTCCACCTATCCTTAATTTTTTCATCATCAGAAAGAATTATTCCAGCCTCATCTTTTATACATCTTATCTGACAGACATCTCTCGCCCTTTTCTCCCTAGCTCTAGTAACCCGGTACAGATCCTTTTGGCCTGCTGGACTATCCAGCGCGTCGTATAGCTTGTCCTGAGCTTTTGCTCTCGCTATAGCCACAGCTTTCTTAGCTTTTTTCTTTGCAGTATCATACTCGCCCTTTTTTGCAACTTTCAAACTAGGATTATCTTGTTCTACACTTTGCCATTCCTTAAATTTTTTCTTCTTTTCCTTTAACACATTCTGTATTTCTGTTGACCACCACCATGTATCCCTATCTATTGTTCCCCTACCTTTCGTCTCTCCCAAAATATCCTTCCCCGCACACCTAATACACCCAGCCATCTCCTTCCAACTTTCGTTTACACTTCGATCTTATTTATTTATTTATTTATTTAAACTTCATGTACAATGGTGATACATAGGCGGACTTAATGCAGCAAGGCATTCTCTACCAGTCAACCTTTGGGTTAAAAACGACACAACAGTGGTAGGAGTACAAAATAAAAAAATGAAAAAGAACAATTATTAACAATAACAACAATTATTATTATTAACAATTATTAACAATTATTAACAAATATTACAATTTATTAACAATTATTATTATTATTCGATCTTCCATGTCTCCCATCTCTATCATTTTGTCTACGACTCGTTCTCGAAACTTTTTCGCACAATCATTCTTCTCTAGCATATGCCAATTTATTTTAGGAGGGGGACGCTCTTAGCTTTTGGTACACTGTATTTTTACTACTTGTGTCATAACCAGGAGTCTGTGCTGAGACACCAAGTCTTCTCCTGGCAGCACTTTGCAATCTTTGACGTGCTGTATGCTGTTACGTCTGACGAGAAGGTAGTCGATTTGGGTTTTGTGGTTACCACTTTTACATCATACATACATACATATATAATTACATACATACATATATACCGTAGTTCCGCTGCCGCGTAGTGCGTTATATCTCATACAATTTCATACAAAGTATATTTGGTCATGTCGCGTCGCGTCGCTCCTCTGACGCGTAGTTATGCCTAGTGCGGTCTGTCCTTTACTGTTCTATAATCTGAGTCAGCAACATAAGCGTGAGTAGGCAGCTTAAATTTTCTTTGACATGTGTAATATCAAAATAAAAGGTTCGAGATTTCAAAAGTGAAACTTATGCAAAGATAATAAAAACAAAAATTCTGCCCTAAACAAGATGATATTAAAATTACTGGATGAGTCTACTTGGAAAACAATGTTGTTTGGAACTTTTTAGAAAAGTTGTTTTGCGTTCGGATTTTTTTTATGTTTTTAATTAATCTAATCTTGATCAACTTCAAATTAAATCACGCCTAAATGTTTTCCTCGAAGATTCAGGCAGATATTTATAGCTTCAGTTATCTATGGTTAAGTCACATGTAAAAGGTAGCCAGTTAGGTTAGGTTAGTGTAATAACTAATTGCCAATAATCGGTCACGAATCCAGAATCTGAAAACGCATTTGTCCCTCTCACTTAAAATCTGGTATGGACGTTGTTCATCGGCATGAGGTGGTATCAGATAGGTACCTCCTGTTTTTTGTTCATAATTAGGTACATTGTTAATTAAGTATATAGTATTTTATTGTTGTTTGTTGACATTCTCCCCAAATATCTAGGCACAGATTGAGTGCGTGCAAGCAGTTATCTGCAATGAGTACACTGGAAAGTCATTGTCTACGACTTTGCAGTGTCCTCGCAAAGTATTGGCAAATGCCGTATCTGAATGAACAAAGACTCACAGTGGTTTCTAGAACAGAATAGAAGAAGCATTTACTGTTTCCAGTAAGTTTTACAGCTACAAGTTGAACAAACACCAACCTATAATACCGGAAACAAAAGGCTGTATCCATATGTCGGACTTAGTCAGTAGTTCGGACGTCAAAACAAATCACAAGCACGACCCCTGGTGGCAAATCAAGAACAACAACGGTTTGGCGCGCTTTTTCTAACCTAAAAGTATAGTTATATTAGTCTATGAGAGTAGTAGGTACCCTTCGTCCGCCTCAAAGCTAAGACGTCGTAGAATCATTGTCGATCTGTAATATTAGTAAGCAAGATTGTAACTGTGAGTTGTGACTATTTGAATAAACACAGTGTATCGGATAATTTGAGTGATTTAACCTTACAGCAACCTGGCTTAACCTTAGGGAATACATCCTGACTGCCAGTCAGGATGTATTCCCTAAGGTTAAGCCCACCCAGGGTACAATCGCGAAAATGAAATCACTCAAATTATCCGATACACTGTGTTTATTCAAATAGTCACAACTCACAGTTACAATCTTGCTTACTAATATTACAGATTACAGATGGTTTGCATCTCTCGGCCACCCTTAATCCGACACGTATAATGGTGAGGAAGTAGAAGTGTGCTAAGTGCTGGTTTTCAGCTCGAACCCTTAACTCCTAGAAGCCTGGTCAAGAAACCAATAAACAGAAGAGAGAGGAAGAGAATCTAGGAAGTCCATTTTCAGAAGTAGCTAGGAACAACAGAAACCAACAGAAGGCAGCACCTGAAAAGAACCTTACAGCATTCAGGCTGGTAAAAAAATAGTTAATGCTGGTTTTGAATAGTGAGGCAAATTAAAAATCAGTTTAGTTCAGTAGATCAAGTCGATTGTCTAGTGCGGAGCAAGAATCTTAAAAAAAAACAGTAAGTTCATACAAATTATAATGTGTTGCTGTTCTCCTTCACCGAATATATGTTTGTTGCTGTTTTTTCTCGCTGCTGATTGTCGCCGTAACGGACTCACACCTTTAGTCTTACTTGCAAAAGACGTTTATATTTATAAAGACTTCAGTGCGTTTTTAATTTATTGAAGAGTTATCGATCCTGGGAGGTGTTTCAGACACTTCCTACATTACCTAGACTCTGACGTGTATTTGTCAAGGGCCAAGTGATTAATCAGGGCAGTATGTATAATGGCCGGGCATTATGCTGTGTGTATAACTTCAATGCCGTTATCCGACATCTGGTTGATTTTTAACTTTTGATGCTATATTGATGAGAAACAAAAAATATCGATCGATCTGTGTATGCGATTTTTTAATACCTTGAATACTTATGGAGTTTCGCATACACAGGTCGATAGATATTTTTTCTGATTAGTATAGCCTCAAAAGTTAAAAAATCGACGATGTTGGATAACGGTATTTTAGTTATACCACGGCATTATGAATCTAGTCAAGTCAAATCGGGCAATGTAATGCTGATTTAAACTTCTATATTTATAACATTGTCTGGTCATTATGAATATTTCTAAGTTACGGTTGGGCAATTCGATAATTATGGTTAATGAATTAGTCGAAGAGCGAAACAAGCGAACTCGGGAGCTTAAGGCATCCCGACACGTATAGGTTAAGTTTGAAGGAGGCGACGGCATTAAAATAATAAAAAAAAACTCAATTTTAGATTACCCGGCCCAATAAGTGATGGGCATTGTCAGAAGACCCGGTCAATTTAATTATTTCAATAGTTTTTATCATATTGCCTACTCGTGTTGGGCATTTTGTAAATTGCCCGGGTATTATGTATGATGCCGTATTAATCATTTGGTCCATAACATATAGAAATTGTTTATAAATACTATTCAATAAAAACATTTTTGTACACAGAGCATGAATGAACAGAAATGAAAGAGCTGTTTTTTCATCATATCAAACAGATCAAAAAACTACTGTCACAGAGAATATAATACTAGCATACTACTGTGAATAACAAGACCTATGTTGTATCTACTCTAATGTTTTGACTTTCCAAAGTAGAACAACGACTTGCACCAAAACTACACATCCGCAAACATTACTAGCCCACATTCGAGCCAAAAATATAATGAAATACTGTTTGAAATGGCCTATTAAATTCTTGTAGGTATATAAAGTGCCGCAGTTGAAAAGATATGATTAATTGTTTGTTGTTTATAATTAAGTGCGGCATTTGTTTGTTACGGAAATAGAACCTAATCAATTGACGTACTTAGTTACTAGGCTGCAACAGCTTCCTCGTAAAGAAAACACGAGGACTCTATGGTGCCTAGGTGCCTTTATCAATCAATGTGTTTAGCCTTTTCTCATCGACCATACAGCCTTTTCTCAATGAGGGCTAACCATAGACATGGATTTTTGGCGGGATTTTTTCAAGTTAAGTTCAGTGGCTGTTTTAATTATTCGCAAATTGATTCCTAGTAAACATTGTGGCGTAAAATTGGTGTAGTGTGTCTCAAGTGTTTATGCAACTGGAGGAAATTCGGAATCATTGAAACAGGTGCTTTTTCTTGGTAAAATGGAGTTGAGAATGTCATTTTAGTAATGATAAATCAGCAAAGCTTGGCTATAAGACCGACTCGACATGTTTGCTGCCAAATATTTCAAAAGACATTGGAATGTATTACGTCCGCTTTCTAATGCAAAACAAAGTGGACTAAAGCAAAGGGGCTGTAGTACTGTATAAAACTAAATGAACTAAACACACACTGGCACTTGACACTGGCTAAATGCACAAACCGTACGAACCCAAAAAAAAAAAAAGAAGATATAACCACAGACATAAATCTTTATCTGTGGGGATAACGTTTTTGTGCTCACCAGTTGCCGCCACTGGCGAGTAAGGTCCATAAAATATAACTGTTAAACGTTGTTATTACGTGCACGGAAGCCAAGTTTGGAGTATGCCGCAGTTTTGAGCAGCCCGTCTTTTTTTTTTTAAATAGAAGGATAACATTTTGCGAAACTAAAACTTTTTAGCAGTGGTTGGTAAAGTCTATCTTAATCTGCCATATTTGGCAAAGTCCACAACAAAAAAAAAGGAAATAAACTCGCGCTAAAGCCAAAAATCTATGAAATTTGACATTTTGAAGACTTCACTCTACACCCCGCCCGCGTTTTAATTTTGCGTCCCTGGTGGAAAATTAAAACGCAGTAGCCTCATTGTGTTGGGGTTGGCTTCTTGTCTAACCGTATGCAACTCCCAATCCAGCAACTTGGTATCATGATACCCCTTGGCAGAGGGCAGATTTTCTGGTTTATAACTACCCGTCACAACATTCAAATATCTACAAATGTCAGCTAGGACCAACGACTTAACGTGCTTTCTGAAACAAAGGAGAAGTCCCGGTAAGTATTAGATGGTCACCAATCTACGGACCGACTTCAGCAAGCGTTGCTTAACTTTGAAAATCGACTCGCAGCCTTATTGCGTAATGAATTCGGCAAGGCAAAGGGCAAAGAGTATAAAAAATCGACAAATCACATAGACGGAAATCCACATCGCGTATTTCATCTGGCATGTGAGTCGATTGGTCGATTTTTCACACGCTTTGCCCTTTCCCTTACCGAATTCATGAAGCAATAAGGCTGCTGGTCTACTATTGAGTTGTCCACTTTTCAGACACTGTTCAAAGACCAGACACGCGAAATCATGGAATGTTCCAAAATGTAACTAAACACTTGTTTTTGTCCAACGCTTGATTTAAAATAATGAGGTTACGATGAGTTTAATTTGTCAACAATGTAACTAATTAAAAACGTAATCAGTAGCAAACAACACGACTTAAATTAAAACTCATGCGGGCAAAACTATTGAGTCAAGAAATGTAGAGTTTACGATCTCTGGTGACGAATGAAATGCTAATGAAGGTCGAACTACGTCACTGGATGAATGATAACACAAATCCCTTTCATATTTTATTTACGAACTTTTTATTACTTTCAGTTAAACAGAAAACTTCAAAAAGAGTGGCCAGAGGGTGGTTATTGGCAGACGCACGTGCCTAGAATAAACAGCCTAACATTACACAAGTTTTATTATATACGGACTAAGAGACATAGGTCATTCATTTACTGAGATAAAAATGTAGTTACCGATAAACTATGTTCGGGTTATTTATAACAACATGTTTACCGTTTCATTTTGGGGCTAGTTAGTTGTTCATTCATGTTTTGTAAGCGATCGCCTTGCGACAGAAATACGGTCTACCGAGTTTAATGAGTTTGTTTTATGTGTACGATATAATTAGTTATAAAAGTTTGCGCGCCCGTGGAAATTGTTTACGCTCCTAGAATTTTATTAGGGACTTGTTTTCCGTCACTGAGCGAGTATAAAAGGCTGGAGCCATTTGTTTTCATTCCATTAGATGAGGATACATCTACGGAGTGTTATTATATTGAAACGGTCTCGAGATTCCTGCAAGTCGTTAGGTGAGTCCTGTGTTTTTTGTAACTAATATTTTTTTTATTCGGGATTCAACCTCTTTAGTTTATTTTTATAATTACGCAGAGTGATTCTTCATGCACCATCACCTACCTGTCCTGCTACCATGTTACTTGGGATCGGCTCAACATGTTTTTTCTTTGATTCGCTCCTGTCAACCGACAAGTTATCATTAATGGCGTTTCCTTTTTCACATCAATTCTCTCACGTCCATTCATCTTTTCTTTAGAATTATTTTCCGTATAAGAATAAAATTAAAATATTCTCAAACCATTTGTGTTATTTTAGTCAATCAATAATAATGATAAAGTAATTTAATTATTCCCAAAAATAATAAGAGATATTTCTGTAGAGAACTTTATTTTTTGCCTTGATAATAAGTATAGAATAGAACAACAGGCGATGAGCGGCTCTGTAATTTTAATATATAGACAATTTGCTCCTATGTTTGTTTCGCTGGTTCAATTCCTATAAGGAGCAACGAGAACTACATACGTTCGGCCTATCGCCTGCATATATAATTTCGGGTTAGATTTTCCTGTTTGTGTGACATTTATTTTATTTAGCATACCCACGATTGCGGTGCTTACACGAAGGTTATAAGAATAATTAGAATAGTTTAATAGTGACGAGCCTCGACCAACACCTTAGGAGGCCCTAGTTAGGTGGCTGGTGGCTTGATTCAGAAAGCAGTACTTCTGGACACGGCTCCGGCTTCAGAGGTTCCTCTATCTGGAGCCCAGACCGCCGGTAGCTTGGACCTTGTTCCCAATACCGGTGGTCCTCTATTTTATATATTTTAAATGTTTTTACTTTAATTCTTTTGTTCAAGATATATTTAAAAATGTATCGAATAAGAATGAAGTTAAATAAAGGACATAAAACTTTGGATAAGATTCATTTAAGAATAATTTTACTATGCGGTCATATTCATTCTTTTGCTCATTTTGAATAGGTATTGATGGGCTCGCGTTTGACCACTGTCGCACCTGATGGTGAGGTATAACGTGGTCGACGATGGAGATGGACTTAACCCAATTTACTTAACTAAATCTACAGCACTTCTCTATAAGTCAAAATCTCAAAAATATGACCCTAACGTTATTTATTTCTTTTTAGTTCACTATCAAAATGCAAGGCAAATACTTTCTCCTCATTACTCTGGTTCTGATGATCTCGCTGAGCGAACACATGGCGTCCTGCCACATCCTCACGTCCACAAACAGTGATGTTCCCGTACTCACATGTATGAAGATGCTGACTTACGCCGTGATTGACGTCTTGTGCCCTAGATATGGTGACTACTCTTCCGGTAAGTTATTATCATATGTAATAGGTATAGTCAGCATCTAAAGTAGTTAAACTGTGCAGATAAATGACGTATAATGCCACCAGGATTATAGGGTGAGAGAGCGACAGAGTGATACAGGACTAATACGAGTAGCACTATCACTTTTTATTACCCAACTGCCGCAGGAGGATACCTAATCGAATGTGTTTATCAGTCTATGTATGTATATATGTATGTTTGTTCCTATGTCGCGTTCTAGACCAAACGCGTTGGATGATTTTGATGATTCTTACGTCAATCGATTCATCTTAACCTTGCGAGTGTCAACCGCTACATTCAAATTGCAAAATAGAGGCGCCATATTGTGATGGCCCAATTTTTTTTTCTTCCAATCCATTTTTGTGGGTTATCAAAATAAAGGGATTCAAGAGGTGATTTCAAAAATATATAGCACTTATATATTTAATTTGGGCGCACGGTCGGCGCAGTGGTTGAGCGGTTGACTGCTGCGCTGCGTGTCGTGGTTTCGATTCCCGCACGGAACAAATATTTGTATGACCTACAGATAGTTGTTCCGGCTCTGGGTGTTTGTGTATGTGAATTTATTTGTTTGTAAATGCACCCACGATACATGAAGAAATTCCTAGTGTGGGGCAACGTTTAAAAAAAAAGAAAGATGTACTTAGGTACATCTTTCTTTTTTTTTAAACGTTGCAATCGGGTTTTTTGAATTAACTTTTTATATACTTATAACTTTTATATAACTTTTTAAAAGTTATATATAAAAAGTTAATTCAAAAAACCCGATTGCTCAAGAAGCGAACTAAAAAGACGTAAACAAGAAGAAAATCATGCTGTGCAGTCGGAGGGTACACCTGGTTTTGGTCAGCCATCTCGCTAATATGTATCCTCCGAATGCACAGCATGCTTTTCTTCTTGTTAACGTCTTTTTAGTTCGTTTCTTAAGCAATCGGGTATTTTGATTTTTTTAACTAACTTTTTTTTTCGTACTGGTATCCAAAATGGCATTCATACTTCACAATACGACCCAAGGTCAAATGCATATAGGACACATTTAAAGTGACCATAATCATCTATGCAGCCAAAAATTTTTGGAATGTTGTGAGCAACCAAAACGTTACTAATGTTTTATAAACCATAATTCCAATAAAATGTTCTACAAAAACTTTTTTATTTCAAAACGCGGACTTCTATAGTTTAAAAGTAGTGGTACTAAGTTTTGAAAGCTACTGCAATATTGGTGCACAGGATGCTTACAAAAATTTCAAAACTCTTGATGTGCAGATGTTATTAGTTTTCTTAGGAAAAACTTGAATACATAGTGAGCTACTATATTCTCTGTTGACTGTACGTAAATAAGGTTGTTAATGTCGTGTTGAAAGATGTACCTATTGATGCAATGGACCTAGTTTGTCGTCGATTATTATTAAGTGTCGCAGAGATGAGAGTGAAGAATGACTGATTGTGATTATGTCCGTGTTTTGCTTTCTTAGTACACTATCTGTTTCGCACTACGTACATAGAAGTAGCAATATAGAACATTATTTGTGGAGCTAGTCGTATGTAAAGCCTCCACATTTATTACGCGCCCAGCTAAAGACTGTAAACTCTGCAAGCGTCTGTGGTCCGTACCACCTAGGACCTGTCAGCCTTCAAATCAGTGAAGAACAGTGAACAGAACATTCCTCTCCTGGGTTCGCTAGTTCCATCGTAGAACTTATCCGCCGCCTTTCATTACGCGAGATAGAATTCAAGAACTGGTTAAAAAATAAAACGTAAGCGTTGAGATGGATGTGAGAAGTGACGAGAATGGATAAAGTGAGAATAGAGGAAGTTTGAAAATGTCGCCAGTGACAGAAAAATTGAAAAGAAACCGTTTGTCCGTCAACCTAATTGCGTAAGTAAATTCGGCAAGGCAAAGAGTTTGACCGCCATCAATCGACCAATCAGATGCGAGACGAAAGACGCGATGTGGATTAGGTTACTACAGACTACAGATTTATTTTATATCAAAATTGGATGAATAGGCGCTACCAGAGGAACATACGTAAATACAAACATACATATACTGCTAAAACCATAACCCTTCCTTTTGGCTTCGCCGTAGTCGGGTAAAAAGAGTTATTAATATAGATGTGGATGGACTGTGTGAGGAATGATAAATGAAAGAAAAGGGAGTCAGTAATGTCGTGGCAGCGGACAGGATGGTATGGAAGAAAAACGTGTTGCACCGACCCCAAGTAACATGGGATAAGGGCAGAATGATGATAAGATGACACGGAAACCTATAGTTAGCCATAAAAAACAGTAATACACATATTTTGTATTTATCATTGTTGGTTACCCAAATAAATAAATAAAAGAACTTCGTAGCAAATCACTGCAAAGCGAACATAATGATTCAAATAGTCGATATTTGTAAGAATCCGGCGCTTTAACTAAGATCCTACCTGTAGAAAACCCAGGGGGTACTTATAAGAACAAATCGAAGGTTATCCATAGAAATAATATTCCTTGAAATAACACTAGTCTTCTGATCAATGCCAAGTGTCATGAATCGGCAAAACTGTGATAAGTTAATAGCAAACACCTTGCTTACATTCAATGGTCTTATTCAATACTAGCTGTTGCCCGCGACTTCGTCCGCGTCAAACTTGTAAAGTTTATATTTATTTTTTTAAGTTTCCCACAGGATCTGTGAGTAGCCTATATTTCTCTTTATAACATCAGCTATCTACCAGTGAAAGTCCCGTCAAAATCGGTCTAGTCGTTTCGAAGATTACCCGGAACAAACAGACAGACAGACAAAAATTTAAAAATGTTATTTTGGTGTATGTGATACGGCTAATACCCGAAGTGCGGCTACACCTAGTATTAGTGCGGCTACACCTAGTTTTAGCCGGTTAGAACTAGGTGTAGCCATGCGACGGAGCCACGCTGCGCGGGGCTCCTATTTCCGTCCGCAGGGTCTAAAGTAACCTAACACGAACGAGATGACGGGAGCTGAGTTCGCTCGCTTTGCTCGCTCACTTCAGCTCCCGTCATCTCGTTCGAACCTTAACCTGTCCGTGTCGGGGTGCCCTAAGCTCCGGCTAATACTAGGTGTAGCCGCACTTCGGGTATTAGCCGTAACATATGTACCGTATATATATTCATATACATGTAATAAAAAACGGTTATTTCAATATTACAAACAGACACTCCAATTTTATTTAGATGTATAGATTAATAACTTAATTTTCTTAGTACTTTGAATAAAATATCTTGTATCAATAATGTTCTAAGTACTTGCCTATGAATAAAAACAAATTCTAGGATTTATATTGTAGAGCGATGTAGGTCAATACCTTGGATTCGTTATTGATTTAATCTAGATTTGCTATGATGAATGATTTTAGCAATGGTGTAAAACTGACATATAGTTATGGCTTTTGTTATTGCTAACATGGTGATTAAATTATATCTAGGTACACGAAGTTTGAGGTTAAAATAAGGGGTCAAAATTAAATGAAAACAACACGTCTGCGGCGTTTCGTTAATTTAATTTGACCACGAATTTGATTTCTGAAAATTTGATTTCTGATCGACTTCAGAGATTTCCTTGAATTCAATTAGAAATATTTTACCAAAAACATTCCGTAGCACTACGGGTTCGGTCTACAACGGCTAGGGGCTACGGCCTACGAATCGTAGCACATGCTATTAGAAAACTTTAGCCAAAGACAATTAAGATTAGAACTTCAAAATCTCATAACGCGATATTTTAGTTACTAATTTTCGTGTATTTACTGTAACGGGCACTATAGTAGCTCTGTAACAGCTTCTGTTGAATATGGCCCCAATCAAAGCTTAAACTTAAATCACACCCATCGTTCTTCGTCGAGAGATAAGTGATTTCCGTTTGATGTTAGCAGCAGAAAAACGTACGATGCTTGTCAATCTCGTGAGTTTCGGCTCCCCCCCAATTTCACAAAACATCTTATCTCAATAACTTGAATACGTATTTATTTTAAATTATTTTATTTTTCAGAGGAAGTCTTAATGCCATCCATTCCCAGGGATATGGCTGTGGAAAAGTGGGCCCATAGAGAAAGTTTAATGAAGAGGTGCTGTATGAAGCCGTGTTCTGCGGCAGAACTAATGAAGATGTGTTAATTTATTGGATATTTTAATTAATTAAGCGACAAAACAATGCGTATTATCAAAAGTTAATTATATTATTTAATATAGTAGTAAAAAGGCTCTTTTGCTATTTAACACAATACTTACTGTACCTATTGGTGTCTTTAGAAATCAATGTGCTTTATGTCCATTAACTTGCGGAAGTACCGTCTGCAACTTCTTTTGTACTTAGTAATTATAAGTTTAATTAGTTTTAAAGAAAACACGTTGAGTCGAATTTTCACTGGAACAAAATATCGTGAGCTATTTATGATTAACTTATCGAAACCATGGAATTAGTAGGTATGGTACAACACTGCCGGTCTAATCTATAATAACTGAGATCAAGTGAGTTCTCAATCCCTAGATGCACCTACTTATACAACAGATAGCTCACTTTATGCGCTTTACCCAAGTTTTCACGGTGAGATTTTTCAAAATCGACCAGCAAAATATTAAGTGAGCTACCTCACATTAGGTGAAGTGAACATGAAGTCCAATCTTGTCAATTCGTCCAATCAAGGTGAAATGACTTCAATCATATTCAACCTGAGTTCTCGGTATGATAGTAACAGATTAGACCGGCAGGAAGTGACCTGTATGCTTATTCCGAGTTTTTTAACGTACTCAATCGTGATAACGTAAACGATCTCTTATGTCAATTTCTATACAAAAAAGAGGTTTCTCCTTACTGACACCAGACGGTGCTTAGTCAAGTTTCAATACAAATTGACGTTTACGTTCCAGTACGTTCCAGCGTGAGATAGAACTCGCACTAAGTCCACTGTACACTTCTCACAGTGATAATCAGTTGAAGTGAGCTCGAAGTGACCTGTCAATCTCTATCACGTCGGTTGTAATGACAGCTCATTTCACATAAGTCATCACGGGGAGATCAATGTTCATTTCGCCTAAGTTTTTACGGTGAAACTTTTACATACTCTGTCCTTTGTCGGAATGAATCAATATTGTTGTGGTCTGGTATTATAAGCTTTATTAAACTACTTATTGTCTGTTAAACCGTTCTTGTGAAGTTGTATACCTACCCGTGAAAATGCTGATTTAAATGACATTTCCCACCAATTTAAATAATTTAGGATAAGTAATTATTATTAGTGTTATAACATTTTACTTAGTAACATAATTATAAATGTTTAGGTACTGTAAGTTAATTATTTCAAATAAAGTCTTATGGAGATTACACCATAACTTGTTTTAATGCGAGTTTACCCAGGCAACCATAAGCTGGGAAATTCCCCAGCTGAATCAAAAAGACAAGAACTTATGTGAAGCTATATACGGTTAAATTTACACGTTCGTTGCCGTCATTACTAAAACAATTAATTAATTAAAGAAGAAATTAAAAAGCCATTGTGCTGCGCGCGAGGCGGGTCCTTGGCAACGAACATGTTAAAGGCACTGTTTAAAACAACGACGATATAACCACTTGACGGCGCATACAGTGCCCCGACGACGCTCGAAAACTATTAGTATTTTGTCGCCTATGTAAAGGCTTCGGTACTAGTAACCATTTTAGTTGTGTCCAGTTATTAGACCTGTATGCACGCTAAATAAATACAAATTGTTTTTATCTTTTTATTGCAATTATAACGCATAAAAATGCCCTCATGCGCCGTAAAGGGGTATGGGAAACATGCCAAGACATCTAGTTACAAAAAGGATGGCATAACTTTTCATCGGTAAGTAAACAGTACGAAAATTATTTTTAATTTAATCAGATTATGAGACACCGCAGGGATCTAGTTAAAATGGTGGATGGGGTAAACGAGCACAATTTTGAGTCCCGCGTTGATGTCTTTTGGAAAAGTCTCGCTCTTTCACTAGACAATTCTAATGCTTCTATCCCTTTTTCTCCCTTTGTATTTTTATCGTAAATATCTGTGCTGTTACTTTTAATAGCTGAAGTCGATATCGATAATAATAAAATTAAACTTAATAAAAAATGTATGAAAAAATATCTATCTACTTTTAACCGACTTAAAAAAAGGAGGGTGTTCTCAGTTCGTCGAATTTTCTTATGTATTATGTTCCCGGATTACTCGTAGACGGCTTGACCGATTTGGAAAAATACTTTTTGTTTCTCTATGTCCCCGACAAACATATTTATATTTGTAATTGATTGATTTTTATTAAATAATATTTATATGATTTTAATTGAGTATTTTTAATAATGTTAAAATCCATTTTATCGATATCGACAATTTTCCCTTAATCGAGCTGATCAACCCTAACGATAGCCATACCTACGCAACTTACTTTGAACTGACCAATTGCAGCCGCGCGTTCTTCCTCGTCTCCCGGCCCGCGGTAGTGAGTCGTGTGCTTCGAAGAAATCGGCCTATAAGCTCTCTAGTGGTTATATTCTCTTTGGTTTAAAATAATATTATAGTCCTCAATTGATGGCGACTCCATAGAGCGGCTGGTCGTACAGGGAAAAGTGGCGGGAACCAGATCGCGTGGCAGGTCACCTTTGCGCTGGACTAACGAAGTGAAATCCGCAGTAGGAGGCCGCATATCAAACTGCGCTAAATAGTCCGCCAACAGGGAGAGATGGCGGGAGATCGTGTGGAGAGCTGTGTCTGCATCTACCTTCGACGTGGACGCCTTGTCGGGACCATAACCGCTCTGCCAAGAGCGAAACGACAGAGAAGAGAAGATAGTCCTCAATTACAACTTTTGAAGAGACGAAAATGACTCCCACTGACAACACTAGCCCACAATGGCAGAGGACAGACTTGTGTAGAAAAGGAAATGGAAGGTTTTGCGCAGCGGAGGATCCTACGTAACGAGCTAATTAGATAGATTTCGACCTTGATTTGAAAGACAAAAGCAGAAGTTACGACATTATCTTGTTACCTAAAAAAACATTATTATTATGGATATTGGCACTGTTTTCAAACGATCACCAGCAAACTATAAAAAAAACCAATAAAATCCTTATCACTTGTTTTGAGAGATATTTATTAAAAAAATCGGTAGGTAGGTAGGTATAAATCTTTATCTCTTATTAACCCTGAGTAAATCATAATAATTGCTTGGTAGGTACCTACTTCGCAAATAAAAGATTTCCCCTTCTGCAGTAGAGCTTCCGAAAGAGTGGGTCTTAAAATGAACATGGACAAAACCAAGGTTATGTTGAAGGCCCTGTAACACCCACTCCTATCAAGATCGGAGATTCTACACTTGAAGTTGTAGACGATTATGTCTACCTGGAACAAACGGTCCAGTTAGGTAGGTCTCATTTCGAGAAAGAGGTCAACCGTTCAATTCTGGCGTTCAAGGCTGGGCAGCGGTCGGGCAATTGCGCGATATCTTCTCGTCCAACTTACCGCAGTGTCTCAAGACGAAAGTCTACACCCGTATTTATAAAGAAGTAATTACTAGTTGCTAAGTCATTATTTAAGGTTAGAATTCTTAATTTCAAATTCTCATTCTATAGTGAGTAACACGCGTTACTTACTAGAGCAATTGCCCAAGTAAGTAACACTCAAAGTTTGAACTTATCTCTGTTTCTGTGGCAACATTTTTGTATTGCATTTCATTTCGTGAAAAGGCAAACGTAAGTTCTAGATTACTTTCAAAATCTTGCAATACTATCTTTGATATTACTTTAATTTATATTTATAATAGCAATAGCTTTGTATACAATAGTTTTAATCGTAAAAAGTACATCATTTTCATTTAATTTTGTCGATACAAAACAAAAATGCTTGGAGGAACAAAACGTTTGACATGATAATAATAATAAATGGTTCGAAAGGTCGCACGCTCGTTTGGCATTTCAGTTCCAGTCCGCCTTAGAGACAGGGTTGCTGCCCCAGTTCCTAACGACAGGAATAACCCACCTGCTCTATAAATCGGGTAGTACTGCGGATCCTAAAAATTATAGACCGATAACGTGTTTACCGACGGTCTATAAAGTTATTACAACCATTCTGAGAGCGAAAATTAGTCAATATATTGACAATAACGCCATAATGTCTGCTTCTCTGAATGGATGTAGGAAAGGGTCCCGCGGTACTAAGGAGCTGCTCCTGTCTATGAGGAGCAGCTCCTTAGTACCGCGATTGCCATTAGCCAACAGGTTCGCCGTTCCCACAAGGATCTGGCGAAATGTTGGATAGATTACAAGAAGGCCTATGACTCAGTGCCACATACATGGCTCATGAGGGTGCTGGAGTTGTATAAAGTGATTCGTCTCTGCGCACCTTCCTGACGTCATGTGGCCAGCACTGGTGCCACGATGGAACTCGTACTCGTAAATAACGCGATATTTCAAGTTTTCCATTTTGTAAACTGACTGGCGCAAAGAAAAACCAAAAGAGGAAAAAACAAATGAATTACTGTTTTCCAAACACAAAAGCATGAGTAAATAATTGTATAAATTTAAAATTGGAATTCCAAAACAAAGAGGAGATATTTGAGATCAAAGTGGCCAGTGCGACAAAACGCCAATTTCATAGGTCATCATACTAATATTATAAATGTGAATGTAAGTTTGTTTGTTACGCTTTCACGCAAAAACTACTGAACCGATCATCATAAAACTTTGTACATATATTCTTGGAGGTATTCGAAGTAACATAGGATACTTTTTATGAAAAAAAAAAAAAAATAATAATAATGGCTTCACTGCGAGCGAACATCTTTTCTGGCGAATGGGCATCCATTTGAGCTCAGACTTATAGCACGACACTTGGTCGTATTTCTTCAAGTAAAATATGAACCGAATGCAGTTATTGATGAACCTATCAAGCTTATCCAGTAGAAACGCAAGTCTAAATAGCACACGTCACCACAGTCGATTATGGGGAAAATTAAAGTCTGCACAACCATAATTCCACTAGCAAATACATTGCAAACTAGGAGTTAAACATACTTAAATGTTCAAAAGTGCTTGCTTAAGCACTGCCTACCACTTCAGGGAAAAAAAGCGTAATGTTATGTTACACTATTTAGCACGTGACCCGGTTATGCGTATAACAACAAGATGGAACATATTTTTCTAGCTGATGACCTGATAACCCGTTACTACGACGGATGGACACTTTTTATCATAATAATGTGGGTTTTAATAGGCATTAGTCTCTTGCTCCCACTAGGTGGACCGATGACCTAGTTAAGGTTGTGGGAAGGCGCTGGATGTGAGACGCACGGGATCGGTCAATCTGGCGACACCTGGGGGTGGCCTATGACTAGCAGTGGACTTCTTTCGGCTGAAATGATGATGATGAATCTCTTGTTATAAACAGATGATTAGAATTGGAAAGTGCCCAAACTTATCAAAGTTAAGAGCACGTAATATTTTTCCGCGTACCGGAAGACGCGCGTTGGAAGGCCTCGATCTAGGTGGACCGATGACCTGGTTAAGACTGCGGGAATTCGCTGGATTCGAGACGCACAGGGCCGATCGATGTACCGACACTTGGGGTAGGCCTATGTCCAGAAATGGACGTCTTTCATGTTTCGGCTGAAATTACATTTCTCCCTCTGATCAAAATCATAGGTAAATCATCCAATGACTTCTCCCACTCTGGGTGAAGCAGGAGAGCGTGCCAGACTAAAACGCACCCGTGTTCCTTCAGTTGCTTATGCCAGGGCCGCGGTTACAGACCTACAGTAACGCTCAGTAAGTTTAGTTACAATTAAAATTCACAAAAAGAAGATCCTACCATTTCCTACCCCATTAAAGCCTATCACTGTTTGTCGGCCAAGATTTTTGCGAGGTCATTTCCAGAAAGAGTAATATGGTAGACCGATAACCTGGTCAAGAGCTCGATATTTCGGCACGGTTACAAGCGCCATGATCACGACACCCACCCGCAAAGACTTTAGTTCTCGTGATCATGGCGCTTGTAACGGTGCCGAGATATCGAGCTCTCAACCAAAACCTAAATATACATGGTAAATATCCCGAAACAAATTTTAATTCTAATGATTGTGACCATGTCAGCTTAAAAACTTATATAACCTGGTGAAGGTTGCGGAAATCCACTGGATGCGAAGCACAGGACTGATTCTTTTTCTTTTCGAGCCGATGGTTATTTAACCGTTAGACAATTTGGGACAGTAGGTTGCTACGTTTATAGCTGCATCAGTGGCGTTCATCAAGCCTCAATAGTGCAGGTGTATGGGCACTTGAAGCACTCCAACAGATGATCGATGTGACGGCGCTTGGGGGAAGCGGAAGCCTAAGACCAGCAATGGACGTAATTCAGCTGAAATGATTATGTAGATTGGACATTTTATGCATCTTTAATTATTATAATATTCTACAAAGAGTTTGGTTGGTATGATAGTAAGTTTTCTATCATAGTTTAGTTCCTGTTATGTCCAATAGTCCAAACATACATTTATTTTTTCACGGGCCAATTACTAGAGTATACTTAAGAGATAATTTGTCACGTTTTAAAACATTACAATCTTGTTACGTCTTGTTTTTAAGAATCGAGAACGTAATAACCTATCAACAGCATACATAGGTAGGTAGGTTGTTTTTCTGGGTATTTCAGGAGATATTCAACAAAGTCTTATGTAAATATTGATAATGCAGTTCGGTAATAAAGATTATAAGTTAAGTAGGTATAAAGATTATATGGGAACAAAATTCAACAGTTTATTGAACTTTTTTGATAAAAACCCAATGTTCAATGGCAAATAGGTATACAGCGAGATTTTCGTGTAAAGCTTGACTGCTGAACCCAAGAATATTGATTTGCATTTAAACTCCCAGATTCTGGCAACAAGATTAATCTGGCAGTAAAGGATTTGAGCTATCAAACAGTATCTGCAAATCCAATTTTAGCTGACAAAATGATGAAATTTAACTAAGAACATCAACACAGATTGACTGTGTTGATGTTTGACTAAAATAAAACCAAATAACGAACATTTCAATCAGTTTATTTATCCATACTTACTCCCTAAACCTAATATTTACAATTTTAGATCGCGAGGATAGAAACAGCGATCTTTATCGCAGACTTTATACAACCAGATAATATTAATGGCTTACCAATTTTGTCGAATATAATTATTAATTATTTAAGTCAGTTTGTTTACAATAAAATTATCAAATACCTTGTGGTAAAAATAACATTTATGTACTTTTAAAGCAGAGCAGTGGTTGCCCGGTGGTAAAAACTCGTGGGTTCGAAACCAGACAGGCGCTTTACTTCGAGTAAATTTCATCACTACTGCTCTAAGAACGGAAATTCGAAGACATGTGACTTCCACCAACCCGCAATGGGCTCACGTGGTGGATCCTTCCTTCTGTCACAGAGAGAATGCCTGTGCCCCAGCAGTGGGAAGATTTAAAAGGCTGATGATGATGTCATATCGGCTGTGGCAATGCAATATGTTCTCACTTCTAGTAAATTTCTTTGTTGAAAGAGGTAAACAATCAATCTGGGACTTGACAAGCTTCACTGTTGACAAAAATCTGTTTTGTTGTCTGTCATTGTCAAGTAATTACAAACTGTGATGTATAGCTCGGTAAGGATAACTCAGCACCCGAAATGTCAATGTCACCCTACGTTCGACTCTCGTTATAGGGTTGATGACTAAAAAAACTATTTAGTCCGTCAGTTAGATTACCTAAAAATATTGAACACGTATTTTTCTTTTGTCACGTAAACAAAAAAGACGACGATACAGTGCGTTGAAATATCGTCTGACGTCACGCCGTGTTACACTTTTACTGACATAGTGACGTCACAAGCTCCCACTCCTGGACTTTGATGCGCTTTATCTTTGCCAATTTTTATTTATTTGATAAAGCAAAAAATACATGTCCAATATTATTTGATAATCTCACTGAGGGACTAAATAGATTTATATTTTTTCTACCTAGGAAACACCCTATAGAAATTTGAAAGTCGTTTGAAATTTCGGGTGCTCAGTTATCTCGACCGAGCTATAGTCTGCCATCGCTAAATACCACAATTTAATTGACCTATAACAGTCTTATAACTCGCTACAGCAGGCCCTCCATTTCTTTCATGAACTGCATGTAAGCGTCATCTTTGCTTGGCAGTTGTTTAGGTATATCAGCCGTCCGCTGAATGGCCCCGGATTTGAGTCCTGGCTTAGCCTTAGACTTGTCTTCGCGTTTGACTCGCAAAGCCGAGGGCACGAATCTTGTGACGTCTGCTGAAAGGTTTCTGATCTGTGGTTTGGCACTGATTGTTGCACCTAGAACGGAAAACGTGAAAAGGTAAGAAAAAAAATTTACCCATTTTTTTTTTTATTTGTTTTTAAATAACCTTGCCCTACACTAGGTTTTTTTTTCTGTATCGTGGGTGCGTTTACAAACATATAAACTCACATACACAACACCCAGAGCCGTAACGACTATCTGTAGGTCATACAAACATTTGCTCCGTGCGGGAATCGAACCTACGACACGCAGCGCAGTAGTCAATCGCTCAACCATTGCGCCAACCGTGCGCCCAAATGCAAAACAAATCCTATGCATACACAATGCCTAGTTGTTGATATACAATACAAAGTTAAGAAAGAACATTGTCAAACAAATGATTTTATCAATGCATTGTATTTTTGACAGTTAACAAGACCCACTAGGGCATGAATTAAGAATTACTTTAATATATAGATTAGCATTTATTTTAAGTAACTGGTAGTATTTTTTTTAAATCCAGCCTGGTACCAGTAAGACAATATTTCTCATCTTCTTGAGTCGTCTAAGAATTTATAAGTTTAAAAAAATTATGAAAAAGGATGACTGGTAGAGAATGCCTTGCTGCATTAAGTCCGCCTATGTATCACCAATATACATGAAGTTTAAATAAATAAATAAATAAAATGAAGGACTTCGGGGCATGTAATGTTATATCAAAATCTTTGATAATATTTATCACACCTTTGCTTTCCACCATTTAAAAGTAAAACAAAGCACTGACCTTGTGGGGCGTCCTTCTTGTTGCTGTGCAATTGCGGCGCCGCTTGCAGCACGGAGAGCTGCGGGTGCGGGTGCGCGTGCGGCTTGGGGGGCGGCGGCGGTACCAGCGGCCGCAGCAGGCGCGGCGGCGCGCCCGGCGGCGGGCCCGGCGGCCGCAGCATGCCGCGCCCGAGACCTGAACATTAACAACATCTTCATTTTTGTACACATGCCATGCATAACACAACCTGTACTTCGTTAAACATCTACTCTGCCATAAAATGTATTTCTGTAAAAATTTCATGACGTTTTTATTGGAGACCTCAGAATCCATTAAAAAAAGCCTGCCGTATCACCTGAGAAAGCCGGGCTTTGGGCCTTGTAGGTTCTTTTGGTGAAACCAATAGTTAGTGTCAGAATGGACTATCCAGTTTTCTAGGTTGTTAAGTAAACTGAGGTTGGGGTCTACCGAACTTGACATCCTCTATCATCGTCAAAGATAAAAGGTGTGTCGTGTTAGTTTAGCGACTAACAAGTTGTACAGGTAGAAATAGATAGACAGAATTTAAAAAAACTGCTTTTGCCAATGGAAATGAACCACTTTCTTCAAGGGAGACAAAGATTTCTCAAAAAAAAAAATGTACCTCCCATACTAATTTTGGTGAGCTGATGATAACTTTGTACGAAAAATACAATAGGATAGTTGACAAAAAATATATATTTAGTCAGTCTGTTAGATAACCTAAAAATATTGGAGACTTATTTTTTATTTTGCCACTTAAACAAAAAATTACGACGATACAGTGCGTTGAAATGTCTTGTGACGTCACGGTGTGCACTTGATACTGACAAAGTGACTTCACAAGCCTCCACTCCTGAACTTTGATGCGCCTTGCCAATTTTTATTTATTTGATAAAGCAAAAAACCGGCCAATTACGAGTCGGACTCGCGCACGAAGGGTTCCGTACCATTATCGCAAAAACGGCAAAAAATCACATTTGTTGTATGGGAACCCCACTTAAATATTTATTTTATTCTGTTTTTAGTATTTGTTGTTATAGCGGCAACAGAAATACATCATTTGTGAAAATTTCAACTGTATAGCTATCACGGTTCATGAGATACAGTCTGGTGACAGACGGACCGACAGACAGAGCGGATCATGGATTCTTAGTAATAGGGTCCAGTTTTTACCCTTTGGGTACGGAACCCTAAAAAATACGGGCCCAACGTACAAAGTACGCGCGCACTGTATCGTCGTAATTTTTTGTTTACGTGGCAAGAGAAAAATACCTGTCCAATATTTTTAGGTTATCTAACTTTCGGACTAAATAGATATTTTTTTTCAACTACTCTTTTATGATACCAGAGCAGCTTTAAAGGCCCTCTTCGGATATACTCTTACCAGAAGGTGGACCAGGTGGTGGGCCGGGCGGGCCGGGCGGAGGTCCCGGTGGTCCGGGGGGAGGTCCGGGCGGGATCATCCGCATTGGCGGGGCCATCGGCACGCGGAGAGGCGGGGGACGGAGACCTGAAAAGACAATGCTGTCGTAAATAATGGTAGTTGTTGAATGGATGGAATATCAAATACGGTCCGTTTTGAAGGACCTATGTCGCCTCAGCGGATATTCATCCAATTTTGATAAATAAGGTGTCAGACGTTTCGTTATAATGGCCCGGGTAGCAAAAGTTAAAAAAATCAAAACGTATTCGGGTTACAGTTTTTAACTAAACTTTTTGCTTGTAATTTTATACAACTGAGCCGATGAAGACACTTTGACCCCAAAGAACTTTGCACTTTGTGGTGGAGTTTTGTGAAGACGCTTCTGCGGCTTTTTACTTACCAGGAGGTAGTAACGGCGGCGGCATCTGCCTCATTTCAGCACCAGGCGGCTCAAGCGTGAAATCAGGTGGTCCACCGTGAAGCGGCAGGAGTGGGGGAGGTGGCGGACCTTCATTGTCACTGTCTGAGTCACTATCGCGACCTGGTCGTTTTAGCGCACTTAATCTGAGGACAAAAGGGTGATTTAATGAGAATAGGTTCAACATAGAAATTGGGTCGTCCAATTATCACGTGATGTTTTTAGAAACCTAATTTTAATGACTTTGAATACGGGTACGGGTTCGGGTTATACGCAGCCGTGTACAAATCCCAACCTGAGAATGTTTTCACTAATCCCATTCATTTTCAAAATGTGTCCCCTCGGCTGGGAGCACTCGTTCCATCATAAGCTTCATCCTTTGCTTTTAGACTTACGTTTGGTGTGGTTTGTATGATAGACATTTTCAAAGACCATACACATGTTAAATTTTTTTATACCATTCCCCCTCTAAAAAGCTTATTTTATTCACTGAAAACAGTGAATAAAAAGCACTTTTAATCACTGTTTTGGTGTTTGAATTTAGAACACACCAAAACATTCAAACTCCATCTCAATGCTATACAACCTCCTTGCGCATAAAATACTCGATACAAACTTCTTGTGCGAAGAATATTTGAATTTCAAACTCCTTCGTTGATTTAATTTTGAGTTTGTTTATGTTTAGGATTTTAATAATGGTTTTGATTTTGGTCGAGGATGTTTAGTGAATACTTATTTGGATTGTAATTCTAATATCAATTGCATTGGTGTTTAATTAATTAAAATTATGTAACGTAACGGAGGTGGTCATTGGCCCCTGAAACACAGGTGTGATACAAAAAATGTGAAACCCTGAGGTTTCTCATTTTTTGTATATTTTGAAGGTAATAAACCATTTATTTATTTATTATTATTCCTTGTGCTGTTTGCTTAAATCCTTCTTTTTCTCGTAGTCATGGTATAAAATATAGTATGCAACTCATGAATAAAACGGATTTATATCGAGGGCCATGGATCACTCGCGACGTTCAGGATTCTAACACTTGAATCACTTGCTATGCTCGTGATTCTAACACTTGAATCACTCGCTATGCTCGTGATTCACTTTTTAGAATCCTTCACTTGATCGTGATTCATCTATGGCCCTCGCTTTAAATCCGTCCTTTATTCACTAGTTGCATAATATACTATTGGCACCGTCAAATGAAACCGAAACTGCTTTGCCTATTTTTTTCATAATTTATCACTTAAATACTTCTTCCAACTTTTTCATAAAATTGTTTATGTGTTATACATGTTTATTATGGTCAAGTTAACTGTGTAACTCGCTGGAATGCGAACCAACTCCCTGGTACCCGCGCGTTGGCTCGTGTTCGCCTCATGCCCCAATAGCGAGAGTCGAACGTCACAGTGACGTCACAGTGCCAAATGCACAGGTGATCGTTTTGTGCTGTCCAGACAGCGCCAGCATACGTTGTTAAGCTTGTTTTAAATTTAAATGTAGAATACTTACCTAGCATTCAGATCTGCAGCTCTATCCCTTTCCCTCTTCCTATGCACCTCTTCCATCTCTTTCATGAAGTCATCTATGTTTTGACCTGACAGCGCCAACATGCGTTGCTGTAAGGACGTGGGTTTTGGAGCCTGAGTCGCTGCAGACCCTTGAGGGGGAGTTTCCTCGTCTACGGCTTCACCATCGATGTTCTCTTGAATAGGAGGTGGCTTTGCTGGTGGTGCTTGGATCTTTGGTAGTGGTGCCTGCAAGTAAGTTTTGTTTAATAAATCGTAAGGATGAATCAATGCATTATAGAAATTAAAAGTTTTTTTCTGTTGATTTGACGTTTATGAAACATATTTGATCAGGAAACAAATTTCCTCTAGAAGAGTGAAGTGTATTTCAGTTCTTCAATCAGGAATTCCTAACAGCTGGAATCTGGATTTATGGAACGTGCATGGAGTTCAGATATAATGTGCAAAATGTAGGTATTACTATTCAGTATATTGCATGTTTAATCTTTATGATAAATAATACTGATGTGATGTATAAAATTTAGGGCCAAATTTCAATAGTCAGACAAGTTTTACCAGAGGAATAAAATATGACAAATATTCTTATATGACATTTATTGACTTCAGTTAAAAACTTACAAATTAGCAGACTTGAAAAATTAGCCCTTTATTTAGATTTGTGTGGCAATAAATTAGTTTTTTTTTTGCAAAATGCACCTAACATTATAAAACGGGCGCAGAAAGTTTGCCGATGGCATCATGATGTCACTCTGACGTTAGACGAACAAACGAGGCGAACGCTGCAAACGCAAACGCCGCGCGGGTTTTCGGGAGGGGTACTCATCGGCAAACTTTCTGCGGCCGGCTAGTACTTACATTACATTCTCCTGGCGGTCCTACATCAGGCACGTCAGAGAACCGTAGCACCTTGTCGTTATTGTTAGTCTTCACAATCATCTTCTTTTGCTCTAAGACTAGGAACTCGAAGTCACACGGTGGACCTGGTGGTACGCCGGGGGGCTCGACTCCAACTGGACGTTCCTAGATTGTCAGGGTACTATGAAAACGTAAACTGTGGATGTCTGTTGCCAGAAATGTTGGAATTTGAGGGATAAGTGTGCAGTTGACAACTTGAGGCAGTTTTATGGCAATCGCGCACTGCAAGATGTATGTTATTTATTATTAAAATAATTTTGTTCCTTATAAAACATACACAGGGTGAGGAAAGGAAGCTTGCGCGGTCGATAAGCCCTCTTTAGCACTTTTTAGCAAGCTATATCAGACTTATGAATTTGTTGAACTTTTTTGGTGTCACCTGCACCATTAAAAGTCTCAGCCAATTCCAATTTAACGCAATTTTGTTTTTCTCTTCAGAACTTAGTATTAAAACACTTCAATTAAAATAATGTGGTGTATTTAGTAATATTAGTTAAATAAGGACTTCATCATTCACACTTACATAGGGAGTTCCAAAAGTAAGTGGCATATTTGCCTTAAAATACATCTTTTTGAGGTAAATATTCTGCGAAATGGTGGAGTTCTAAGTGTTACTTAGTGGTGTATGTAGCTTCATCTTTAAAAGAAACCAGCAACTTACTTTATAGGCCGAATCTTTCTTAAGAATAGGTTTGACAGCCACCGGAAGCACCGCGTCAGCTGGCAGAGGTATTTGTGAGGGCACATTGCTAAATATGAGGTTGTCTGGCACCTGGAAATAAAACAACACTTTAAAAGAAACTAATATTGATAACTTTCACTTGATTCTCGGGAAAAACTACTACATGTATTCCGATAAAAAGTTACATGTCTTTGGTGCCTATTTTTTTGTGGTTTTGCGAAACGAAAGTTATTTTTGCTCTTTTTAGTGTTTTGCTTTGGAACTCGCTTAATTTTTTGTTAAAATGATTTTTTTTTCTCTTTTTAATTTTGATACTCCATCCCTAAAGAGTGAGCAAGTGCTATTGGTAAGGTACCTAAAGCATTGACAAAATACCCATAATAACTCAACTTACACATTCGTGCTGTTTATCATTAAGAATTTCAGTTGTATGGTTCATATCTTGAAAACTGCTGAACCGATTTTGATGAAACTTGTACTGTTCCCTTAGTTGAGAGATACCTAATCCAATATAAATGAAGAATGATCACGATCCGATTACTAGTTTCGGAGATATGCGTGGACAAACATACATATACTTATGAAATTTGGCACCGGTGTTTATAAGCTTACATAGAGTAACACATGGGAATATTGTGCAATGCCAACAATATTACATACATACGAGTCGAATTAATAACCTCCTTTTTTTTGAAGTCGGTAATTATTTCATCACGTGATCATCGTGAGGATACAGGCATGTCATAGAACTAAAAATTCGAGAACAATCACACCAGTGCAGAGACTGGGCCTGCATGTTAAATAACAGCCCACTCATGACACGAGACCCCTCACACTGGGGCCTTTGCCCCAGCTGAAAGAAAGAAGAAAGCTATATGCTGATGAAAGTATAATAAAAATGAATTAAGTACAAACAAACTTACTTGTAAAGTAGGCAATGGAATATCATCTACTTGCACAGACTGGGCATGCTTCACAGATTCATAGTAAGATATTAAATGTGCCCTTCTCTTTTCATATTCCATTTCTTGGCGTTTGAGTTCCACCCATTTCTCCGGGTCATCTTTGTCCTAGAATATAACAAGATAATTAAATAGTTACTCGGTATATTAAAAAAAAATGTGTGTATTAATTGTCTTTTGATATATGTATATTGTGTCTTCCATTTTCGCAGCCTACGTATTAGAAGTATTTTCGCACTGTAGCCGTACTAAACAAACATAGACCTTCCGGCTCGATCATGAGACCAGTTTCATAGTAGCATATTATTTTAATTTTTCCAAAGTTAGATAAGTACGCCAAGCATCATCTTAATCGGATGGCAGGAAGTGCTTGAAAAATCAATTACTAGTTGCCAGGCACATAATAATAAGGTATTAAGCTTGTAAAGAGATAGTGCTATTTGCCCTGTATAGCTCCATCTCCCTCACACACTAAAACAATGATGGCTTTAACACATCATAGTACGGTTCCTGAGCATTTCCTGTATTCAAGAGTGCCTTTTAATAGTTGTACTGGACTTTGGGAACAACCAGCTTGAAGCCAAGGTTGAGACTGCGACAATGCTAACGTCGCATTAGATAAACGGTAACGACAACGTTTACCCTGGTCTTCACTATATGCAAAGGTGCTTAAATTCTTTTAATTGTGTCTGAAACTCTGAACAGCTGTTTTGATAACGAGCGAGCATGACTGTAAAAATCGTATAAAAATAATTTTATCACCTTTGCAGAGTTATTATGTTTATAAAAAAAAAAACTAAATTCATCCTACAATAGATACAACCATAATTTACTTATATTTAAAAGTCTTTCAAAATGTTGTGAAATATTATTGTGCAATAGTTATTTCCAATCTGCAAAACAACATGCAGCCACAAAAAATAATTTAGTATCATAGTTTTATACAAATAATAACATAACTTGAGGTTTGTATTCCCCGACGTGTTAGGCAGAAGTGCACTTATATTTTCACCAGTGATTTTACAAATAATAATGATTAAAAAGATCCTGATACATAATCAGTACAAATATTTCATACTCGGTACTTACATACATCTTGAGAACTCGATCAAAAGTCTCTCTTAACTTTTTTCTCTTCTCTTTTAAAACTTTTTCATTCAGGGGTGATGGTTGCAATACATTGTATTCTAAACAAAACAGAAAAGCATACTTATTACACAGAAGGTTTTATCTTAAAAAAGCTTTAGATCCAGTGGCTCTCAGGGCGGTTACGCATTACATCTGATCTGAATCTGTGATTTGAGTTGAGAGTTCAAAATGTTTTGAATTAATATGGATAGAGTTTGGATGTAGTGCGCAAGCTTCCCTACAAGAAGGGATCAATCTTTTTAATTTTTTATAAATCACTAACATTTGATGTGTAATGAATCATTCTGATGCTGACTGTACCACATTAATACTTCAATGTTATCTGTTATATCATATTGATAAGCACTATTATGACTACATTTCCATGTATTATGAAACCTCATGGTTAAAATCAATTGAATAATATCTTAAGGCAAAAGTACCAGGGCATGTAGAAAGTTGTATAAATTTTTTAGCATATAAAATATGATGGCGAATAACTTTTTTAAAAAACAACTAACTTTTCCCCTAGTCTTCGTTCCTGTAGCCATGTAGTGATAGTCCAGTTTTCTGTTTCTGAGATTACAATTTACAAACAAACAAATAATTTTATATCTTTATTTCAATGCTCAAATCGACTCTTTCATTGATCTATCCGAATTCTCAGATTGCTATCCCTAGAAATGACAGCTGGGAACAGTTTCAATGGTAAAAAGAAAAATGTGGTTTTACCCATACGATTTTTATCTATATGTAAGTATAAGAATATTCGAAAAAAAAATAGGCTAATCTGTCCACACATTCTAGAGTTTTGAACTTAGCAACACATTTAACCACAGTCAACCACATCATCGCTTACCAACATGTGAGATGGTGGTCAAGCGTGAGCTTATAAGAAATAACAAAAAAAATAACCATTCATTTTTATTTATACAGTTACTGAGTCGCTAATCGCACAAATCGTATGAAAATTTTAATATTCCAAGTACTCTGGTCCATTCTTTTTAAGGATGGAACTAAAGTGAGAGTACTAACTGATAATTAGGTCGTTTGAATAATATTTAAAACATGTCACTTTTAAGTGCAGTCTGCAATAATTTAACATGATCATAGTGCAGTTCAAACAACTAGATACAACAACAGGCAATATGAAATAGATTTTGCTTAGTATGTCTATGTATATGTACCAAGTTTATTTGACAAAATTTAATAAATAGCTGTAATAAATATTGATCACTTACCCATTTCATCAATTTTCTGTAGTTCCTCCAAGATCTGTGTAGGATCTTTCATTTTAAGTACGGCCGCCCTGACCATCTGTCTTTGCCGTTTATTCTTTTTCAATTCCTTTTTCCTTGCCTCTTTTCCTGGTTTTGGGAAAGATATTTTGTATTAGATTTCAACAAATGAAGTTTGAAGAGAGCTGAATAAGGCCAAGTATAATAATATTGATTGATTGATGCCCAATAATATTAATTACAGATACAGAGATTCCTGGTATTTGAGGAATACCAGGTGTAGATGGTATTCCAGGAATCTCTGTATAAATTGAATTCAGTTAATGTTAATTAGCAAACAATTTGTTGTTTGGTAACTCAAGGCCCCAGTTGTACTAACAATGTTTACATGAGAATAATTTTTTGTTCCACATGCAAAAGTCGCTATGTGTTTGAGTGATCTTATCTATACTAATATTATAAAGCTGAAGAGTTTGTTTGTTTGTTTGTTTGTTTGAACGCGCTAATCTCAGGAACTACTGGTTGGAATTGAAAAATTCTTTTTGTGTTGGATAGCCCATTTATTGGGGAAGGTTATAGGCTATATAACATCACGCTACGACCAATAGGAGCGGAGCATAAATGAAAAATGTAGCAAAAACGGGCAAAAATATTCCTTTTTGAGAGTTTCCGTTGCGTGCGCTGCGTAAACGGTTTAGATGGGTAGGTAGGTAGCAGTTGACGGGAGCGAAGCCGCGTGGGAAAGCTAGTTAAAGCTATGTGAACTGAAACAGTGTATTTTTATAGAATTTTAATGTATGAATGTCACATAGCTACATTCCGTAACTCTTTAAAAGGTATTTTTACAGTATGAGCATATTAAAATAACAATTAAAACAGCATGTGATGGAAAATAATATAAAAACACATAGCAACATTTGCACATGCAACGGTGTTGATGTATATGAAGGCATATGAAGTGCCATAGGTAGCCCAAATATATGTATATGTAAAAATGTATGTATAGAGATAGTTTCGTTTATTTCATTAGATCAAGTAATGCTGTCATAAATATTAATGCATTATTTATAACTAGCTTCTACCAGCTTCTTTCCACAGCCTGAAAGTTGAAAATTATTCAGAGGCAATGCACTCCTGGGATAAAAGGTATCCTATATCCAAGATAGAATTATTTGTCTATACCAAAATTTATGATATATTTGGTTCAGCAGTATTGGGGTTGACAATGTAACTAACATACAGAGTCACTATCGCCTTTATAATTAAATGGATGTATGGATGTTGGATATAGGTATTAAATGGATGTGGTGGTGTTGTTTTGTATGGATTGACGAACTACATGCCAATATGTGGTAAGACTTGGTTGTAATTTTTTTGTACTTCATTTTTTTAAGATTGGTTATAAATTAATATCTTAACATAAAATGAAGGTGTTCACCGTTGTCACGGTCTGTGAATTACGGCAATTCGAAAAAAAAAAACTAAAAATATAACAAGCATCCTGGCGCGCCTCAAATATAGTAAAATGTAACCAATACTCACTTGCTTGATCCGTGGGATTCATATATTTACCACTTTTAGTGGTATTTATTGATCGGCGCCCCATCTTTGCTGCTTTTTAGAAACCTAAAACTAGATAGTTATTTTCTTACATAAAGTTATTATTGAAATTGTAAAATAATACAACGAAAGCGAACCCAAACGAGCAAACGCTTTATCGATATTTTGACACAACGTGTTAGTGTTGCCAGATGAGTGCAAAACCTCCCAAAAATAAGAAGAAGGATGCCCAAACTATAAAAAAAAACTGTTTTTATAAATTTTAGGACATTCATCATTAGTGCACTGGGTCGCAAACGATGCAAATATAGCAATCACATTGGTATATTGGTAATACATAATTATATTTGAGACTTACTGCAATTCTCATTAAGACTATATTATTTTTTATTATTCATTTGCGTAACTCTACTGTAATGTTGGAGCTCGCCCGCAGCCGGCGTACCAGGAAGGCCCGTCCTTTTTGCATCGTGGCGATACTTGCAAACCTCTGACAAACAACTTTTAAATTTGCGAGCAATCATATTTCTCTCTAAAAGTTCTGCAACAGTGATATTATATACAATACTATTGGTAATATATAAATTTAAATAGTATAAAATACTTAATTTACAATAACTAGGTACTGTAGAGGCTTTCCACATAAGACGACCAACCTGTTCGGCCGCTGACACCTAAAGCTGGCGACTTATAAGTTTGGAAGGAAATCGAATACAGAATATTTGAAATATATCGAACGCGTGTAGTTTTTTGTTTAGTGGACTTCTGTAAAAGCCGCCTGAGGGCAGGCACGTTGTTGATTCAATACAAGTTAAAAGTAATTTCTGCTTATTATTTGAGCTCCCTGAGCTACCCCTCACAGTACCTATATATACAATTAAATAAATAAAAAACTACGAACGCGTATAAAAAGGGCGGGGGTAAACTATACTTACTAAATTAGTATTAGTTCGTTTAAGCATCAGGATTATTACAAAATTATTTTGGAAAACACGTCTAGCCAGTTGCAAAGCCTAACTAAATTGTTTTTACACGACTGTTAAAGGCAACATTTTAAAAGAAGGAAATATCACCCAATATATGCGGATAAAACCCAAACTTGGCAACCCTTAACACCACATGATGACATATTGATTTTTTTTAATATTACGTATTCAGAATAATTGTCTTTTGCGCCAGGTAAAATTAAAGTTTTCTAATATTATAAGAAATTTGTAAACTTTGGTTTAGAAATATACTCTATAAAAAAATAATATACTCAATAAGATTGTTAAGAGTCATTCATAAAAGGGATGTAATATTAAACTGTTGAGAGTCATTTTAATATTATTTCCCTTTTTTGAATTTTCATCACACTCTTGCCTTTTTGACATTTCAAGTAGGTACCAAGGGCTACTTGTAAATTCTAGTTATTACTTTTTGCGCTCATGGTCATGGCTGAGACCATGGAGGACCTCAGTACAATGCTCGATGACCTCAGTAGAGCTTCCGAAACTGTCCGAAAGAGTGGCTCTTAGGATGAACATGGACAAAACCAAGGTGTTATTGAATGTCTACTCCTATCAAGGTCGGAGACTCTACACTCGAAGTTGTGGGCGATTATGTTTACCTAGGACAAACGATCCAGTTGGGTAGGGCCAACTTCGAGAAAGAGGTCAACCGTCGAATCCAACTCGGCTGGGCAGCGTTCGGGAAATTGCGCGGTATCTTCTCCTCTAACTTACCTCAGTGTCTCAAAACGAATGTCTATGACCATGTGTGTGTCCTCGTGACATATGGCTTTGAGACGTGGTCGCTCACAATGGACCTCATCAGAAAGCTTATAGTCACCCAAAGGGCAATGGGGAGGGCTATGTTCGGAGTTTCCTTGCGTGATTGAATCAGAAATGTAGAGATCCACAAGAGAACCAGGGTTACCGACATAGCCCGAAGAATTGCCAAATTTAAGTGGCAGAGGGCAGGGCACATTGCTCGTAGAACGGATGGCCGATGAGGCAGAAAGTTTCTGGAGTGGCAAACGCGAACCGGAAGACGTTGCGTTGGAAGGCCTCCCTCCCACCGGTTGGACCGATGACCTGGTAATGGTTGCGGGGATTCGCTGGATGCAAGACGCAAGGGCAACCGATCAATGTGGCGACACTTAGGGGAGGCCTATGTCCAGCAGTGGACGTCTTTCGGCTAATATGATGATGATGATGATGAGTTTTTGCGCTCACTAAATAGAGACT
Organism: Orthosia gracilis; assembly: GCA_947562075.1. Classification (NCBI taxonomy): domain Eukaryota; kingdom Metazoa; phylum Arthropoda; class Insecta; order Lepidoptera; family Noctuidae; genus Orthosia; species Orthosia gracilis. The sequence goes on from OX387267.1 coordinate 47,051,096, forward strand.
TGAGGAATGAGGAACCTAGTGCCTGCCTGAAAGTTTTTAAAAAAAATCGGTCCAGTAGTTTCGGCGCCTATTCAGTACAAACAAAAAAATCTTTCCTCTTTATAATATTGATATAGATATAAGTTTGAAATTGCCAACCCGTCTTGGGCATGCGTGGTCTTCAATGCTCGTGCCTTCTCTGAATGAGGAGAATGTCTCTGCCCTGCAGTGGGCAAGTTACAGGCGGGTATAAGAGCAAAAGTAGGTATTCTAGTTATCTTTAACAATTAACTACCTAAGTATACGAGAAACACAGATTTAGATTCCAATAGAGCTAGTACCTAAATTATTTCATACTTTATCTAATATCTAGATGAACCTTTAGATACTCGTAGTTATTTTTAAATGCGTAAGTCCCAGGTTGTCAGGAATTCATGTGCCCTTAAAAATGCACTATAAGCACATTTTATTAATGAAAAAAAAAAACATTGCTTAATAGGTAAACAATTAAGTACCTACCTACGACACGTTCCTACATCACTAAGAGCTGAAACCTAATTTTAAAATACCTAGAAACAGACTGAAATAAAAAAATGACATACAGACAGTTAAAAGAAACTCAACGTGACCCGACCGGAAATGAAGCGGCATACCTATCTGATCATTCACAATATCGTCTATGAATGGTTGGTAATATTCAATAAATTGGTTAAAATAATGAAAGCGCATTTAAATCCAACGCTATCTTCTGTCTGTCTGATTCGCAAAGCAATGACCAACCAGCATAATGACACGGCTACGTTACGAGTACCGTATCGTACCTTCCTATTTAGCTATGCGAAGAGTAATTTATAGACAGACTCGTATTACCTAGATGCCTACCCAGTATTTACAAGTATTTACGCGAGACGGGCGCTTGCTTGTATTCGCGTCGCATGATGGCATCACGTACCTACTACGCTATACACACACACAAATGGATTTTACGAGTATCCACTACCATCCACTACACACTGGTTTCATTCATATACCGAAACTAGACATCTCTTTCTATCTCATTCATGCTAACCGAACGTAAATGTGTGTGAATGCAATGGCATTCCTCACCTACGAAATGGCGTTTGTTGAACCGATTCGCCGCGCGTCGGTCGAAGTCTCGCTCGCTCCCTCGCGCAGTGGCAGAGAACGCGTTCGTTCGAGGCGTTCGACTTTCGAGCGGCGACGTACGCTAGCGTGTATGTCTTCATTATTGATGCAAAAGTTCCACGATGGTAGATCATAACCAGAAATTGTTACAGGAGTTGCAAAAGAAAAGTGGAAATAATGTGTGTGCCGATTGTGGAAATCCTGGTATGTTGTTATTAGTGATTCTTAACAATTTTAGTGATAGTGTTTTCCTTGTGCGTGGTATTTTCATGGGGTGGTGAATAGGCGGGGGGCGTAAATGCGTCCATGCTTTGGAGTTCAGTGACCTAGACGTAAAATGCATTCAATGAAAACAAATCATCGACCAGCACATTTTACGATGATTCAAAACATGCAGATTAAAGTCAGTAAGAAGGATACATCAGTGATGTTTTGCGATCGTGTCTCTCACACGAATAAATGTATCAAGCCAATTGAAAATAAATTTCATGTGACCACCGAATTGCAGACAGCATTCGTTTTGTTTCACAAAATGCTCCATTCACTTGCTTAGTTGATTGATAAGAAATAAAAACAAAACAATTTCTGCCCGGGATCAAAATTATTGCAGTGATATAACTGATCTTTGGTGCACAAACTGGCAAGAGTCAAATTGTTAAGGCTCAAGTACCTAAGTTATCAGCTGCATGCAATTGTTTTCATTTAAGAAACGAACATAACATGGCTATATCTACATAATTACACAGACGAATGTTTTAAAAAAATACAAAAGCAGATACATAGCTAGCTGGCTATAGCATACCTAATGAGTCATAGGTTCTGCCCTAGGTAGGTCCGTATCGTATCCTTGACATGCTATGCTATAATTTCTCCGATTTTTGCACAAGTTTTCCTTGATCTCGTGCCTATTTACCGACTAACTAAATCGCAAGGATTTCCCTGTAATCATTTGTTTATCGTTATGGTGTTACCCATAAATCTATCCCAAGAAATTAGGATGTGACGTCCGCGTTCGTGTGAGTGTGACCTAATTTTATATTTCAATGTCTGTCTGTCTATACTGCGCGGCGTAATGCCCAAACTCCATTATTCGAGCTCGTAAATTCGCTGAGATCGTATAGGGTTTTTGCTATGGTTGAATTTATTTTCGCATATTTTGTGGTAATGATGATCATTTTATTATGTTGATTGCAATTCAGGCCAAAAAATATGGCACTTATCGTCCAGTAGGTACAGTCAGCAAAAAAAGTCGGTTAACACTTAAAACTGCCGTATGCCTCTAACCAAAAAAATACTTCTTCTCTCTCTATTTCTTGTTTCTAGAGCAATAGAAGAAGTGGATAAAAGGTTTATAGAATTATGATTGAGTTAAATTCAATGCTAATATTTTTTTGCTTTAAATTACTTTTGTCAGTATAAGGTCTGCCTTTTAACCACGGAAGGACGCGCCTCTTTTTTATAATTATTTTATGTATGTCATCGGATTATTCTAGACTTGTTAGTTTATGAACTATCTAGAACGATTGTAAACTCTCAATAATTTGTGAACTGAACATTTCGAATAGAATAATACAACCGTGTCCATGTCAAAGTGCACCGGTCTACAATCTATCCATTTTGGTGTGACAGTGAAATTGTAAACACGCCTCTCAATGGTCGGTTTGGTGTCAGTACTTACACTACTTACGCAGCTCACATGAATGATAAGGAGTTACAAATTAAATGGACCTGCCGTGATGTTTTTTTATTATGGTTATTTTTAATGGTTTCTAATAATCTTCAACTAATTAGTCCAAGAGCGAGTCAAGCGAGCTCAGGCACTTAGGGCTATATAGCTTAGGTTCAAAGGGGATGACGGGCGCTGAAGTGAGCGAGCAAAGCGAGTTGTCAACATTGGACATACTTTTAATTTGAAACTCTATGGCAATTATGTGAGCTATTTAACTGCTGGCTCCGAACAGACCTATGAGAGGCGTGTTCACAATTTTACTTTCACAGCAACCCGAATAGATTGTTGACTGGTGCACTGATTGGTCGTATTATTGTTCTCAAAATGCTCAGTACATAATTTATCGAGAGTTTAATATAAAAAGAAAGAAAGGAAAAGTATTTATAAAATAGTCATAAACTTACAATTTATGATAATCCGGTAACAAGTGGCATACCGGGTCCTCTACCATAGAGCGATTTGCAAATGAGGATTTCCAGGTACTACATTACCTTGCACAGGTAATAAATAAGTGAATACAATAGATGGTAATAAAAACGTCGGTACGAAAATATTTATTTTACTGGTATGCAAAATATTCAAGCAATGATCCATTTTACAAAAATATAAATACCGTTTTAGAAAGTAGCCAGATGTTAGGGATACTACGAAGCTCTGGCAATTTCGGGAAATCGGGACGCATTGTAAGATAACATTGTTATTGCTCGAGTTATTTCTTGAGTTCTGAAAGTATTGTTCTTGTTTAAAATCATAGTTTTTTTACTTTATTTATTAGTCTATTGACTTTTAAAATTATGAAATCCATTTGACTATGAAAATCCTACACGGTTTCAGCAACGCATGTTTGTAAAATATCATTACATTACACCAGCCCATCGACAGGTGGATATATTCTGCATTTATCCTAGTAATTTGCTAGACACAAAAATATAGGCAATGAAATAACTAAGCAGATATTCAAATTCTATCTAAAAAATCTTTTAGATTTTTATTTCGAAACAGGGAAAGTTTCTCAAGAGTTTTATATGATTTGTAAAAAAAAAATACCAGAAATCGTCACATTTCATCACACGGCTATAAAACTTGGGCAATACTTATTTAATTGTGTAGAAGAAAGTCTTTGTTACGTCTCTTTATACTGCTACAGTATAGCCCACTTCAACTGAATATTATCGTCTGCAAAATATGGTTACTTACTGTAAACTAGTAGGTACTAATTATTGACAACAATTTCAATTTTATATGGTACGGAATTTAACAAATGGTTAGGCTCATTTTGTTGTAATTAATGAATGAGACCGGTTTTAGCAGAATCTGAATTAGACCTAAGGGGAATATTATGTTTTAGCCAATGACTAATTCAGCGGGAGGGTGAAATGAAACATAATTAAATTGACTTAAATAAAGTCATTCACTAATTAGTTGTTTTTATGTGCGCTCTCGAATTTTTAAATCTCTTTTACTAGATTTTAAATTATTTATTTAACAGCAAGCACAGTAAAAATATGGATAAATAGCAACTAGATATGCGCTTATTTTAACATAAACACAAACTTTATTACTTAAGTAATATAAAGATAACCTTGATTGATTAATGAGCGTTGAGACAAGCCATATGCTGTAAATAGATAGCATGTAAATATCTTTACGCTTCTCTCCTTTGTAGGGAGATTCAGTCTAAGTGGGTACTTACTTGTTAAATGGGCTATTTCTGAGCGGTAAAAGTTAATTACGTGTATGAAACAAAGGTGATTCGTATCTAACAGGTATCCCAAGTCTTGTGACATACTCGTAGTGTTATGTTATTTACGAGTGGCGCAGGCAGAGGCCAGGCGCGGATGTGTGCGTGTGGCCGTGTGACGTCGTGTCGGTGTGTTGTGTATGCTTATAAACACGGATGTGATGCGAAACTAAAACGTGGAAACGCCTGTTTCCATAAAAAAAGCTTTTCAACAATTAATAATCGAATCTTTAAGTTTTATGGCGCCCACACTCAGCTACTTTGCGGGGATCAAGTTCTATTTAAAGTTCGACCATCGCGAAGTACGGTTTTAGTGGTGGGGACTTCGCAGAGAGAGGTGCGCGACACGTAATCACTTCATTCAGAGGTGACTACGCGCTTATAGGTAGATTGGCAAATGTCGCAGTGGAAAATGACTAATTTATTTACCTAGGTATTGATAATAGGGTTGGTCCTAATCGGTATCCGATACTTGTTACTTTTTGAGTGCAAGCTCTCGAGATTTCGCGTCATTCACTTACGGATACATAACATAATAGTTTGTTATGCACAAATACGTCATTGAACCTAATCTATGGTGACGATTTTCAGAATTCTTATCGTATCGGCGCGGTACTTACGTATTTTGTTTTGATAATTTAATTTTTGCTACAGATATAAATATATACATCAATCTACCATAATAGTGTATGGTCAATCCTATTAAATAGTAAAACTTACCAAAATTCGTTAAAAACTGCAATTCTCAACTAATGAAAACTTTGGTTCTCACTCAATATTTATAAAGAAAGTATGATCCTCAATCACAGACATAAATCTAACTATAAAAGTCCGTCCGCCTGTATGAAAACCAAGCGTGCCATTTTTGAACAAACAATTTAAAAACAAAGCTTACCAATGAATGAAAACATTTCCAATGCCTCGGCCAACTTTTTCTATACATTCTTTATAGTTCAATATGGTATAAAAAGGTATTTTTCTAAATTTCGGTGAATTTCCAGTGCCGATATTGCTAAATGAAAAACTCAGATTGCGATCAAAGATCGTACTTATACACTGTTTTTTGGCACGCGAAGTACATACAATCGCGTCATCTAATTAGATTTATATATGTGTCCTCAAAAGTTGAAAACTAGAGTTCTCAAAAGAACCAAACCTACCGTATTCCGGTGTTTTTTTTTTTAAAATGAAATCTTTAGCATGAGCAGTTGTGTATGGACTTTAATGTCTAGGGCATATTCTGGCCTAGTTAGACAGCCTCGTTAACTAGTGTTTCTCACTTTTCGCAGCAGGACAGGGAAAGATTTAGAATTTTTTACACAATACATATATCTAAACCAGGGATGTTGCGGATGCAGATTATTTTACATCCGCGGAAGCGGATGCGAATCTTAAGATATTTTATAAGCAACTATAAGAGTGGAGAAATAAAATAATAAGATAGTAATATTTAATACTAATAATAAGATAGTAATGAGTAAAGTTAAAAAATGCAGCATTATATTTAATAAAAAGTAATATTACCGCCTTTTCGGTCTCAAGTCTGTTAAAAGCAGAGCCTCTTAAATTAAAACCGCGCTACTGAACAATTGTTCGCCGGGAACACTGGATGGTGGGGTTGATAAAAATCTGCTGGTGATAATAGTTTCAATTATTGTGCTCGCCAAACTTCTGGGCCGCCCTGAAGTTGGCTTTCCCGATGCGCAAGACATGAAGCGGTGCTGTTTTTGTATGAGATTTACTACTGCACAGCCATTGTAGCCAACTTCAGGGCGGCCAAGAAGTTTGGGGAGAACTATACACTGTAACAAATACGTCGGATCTTGGAAACCTTCGCGCCTATTGGTCAATGAGCACGTGTGTATGACACGCGCCAGTCGCGGGCGCCGCCTATTTTCTTTCGTGTCGTGACCTGAGCAACATCCGTATCCGCAATAATTTATTGCGGATGCGGATATTCGCAACATCCCTGATACATACCTATAAGAAAATATAACACCTAGTGGCTCCTATGTAGTCAATAAATAAACACAAATATATACCTTGTTTGTTTACCTCTAAGAACTGTTACAGTGAAAGTCATTCACCCGGTTTAAAGAGTGACGTTTACAAACAGACAAACAATGTGTAACTGTTTTAGATATTTCTGTGTATCTCTTCGTTTATGATTTGATTGTTGGTATTCGAAGATAATGGTCTATAAAACTGTAATTTTATGTGACCAAAAGTAGTCCTAATTTCGTGGAAACACCCATATAATAAATCTGTAGAAAAGTCGTTTTTGTGCATCGAAATTTGTACTCTATCAAAAGTTGGATGAATTTAAAGTGTTCAAGAAATAAAATACAACACATGCAATTCAGATACTCGGATAGTTGAACTCCATATTCGATAGACGGCGTTCGTTGTGCATTTGAAGTTATTTTCTCAATGGCGGCGGCGTTAAAATTCTCCGCGAAAGAATGACGCTAGAAATTAAAATAGCACTGCCAGCACCAGCGCCAGCACTTTTTGGGCCTGCTTTGGTGACGGACGACGCTGCCACTGGTACTACTGGTAATCTTGACGCATTTTATAATTTATTAAACTTTTTTCCAGACCCAGATTGGGCTTCCTACAACCTCGGCATATTCATCTGCATGCGATGTGCCAGCATCCATCGCAGCATGGGGGCACACATAAGCAAAGTAAAGCACCTGAAGTTGGACCGCTGGGAAGACTCGCAGGTGCAAAGAATGAAGGAGGTTGGGAACAATGCAGCCAGAAACAAGTACGAGGAAAGAGTCCCACCATGCTACAGAAGACCTAACAGGAATGATCCACAGTAAGTAATAATACCATAAGACCAGACTGTCAACCACTGTAGGGCAAAGGCCTCTTCTCAAGCAGAGAAGGTACGAGCTTTAATCAACACGCTAACAAAAGGTGGGTGGTGATTTCAGACTTACATTAACAATAAGTCAGGTTTCCTCACGATGTTTTTCTTCACCGATGTTAGTTATGTCCAAGATAAAGTTGGAAATTTCATAAAATGTATTTTCCTACTGCACATTAATTCCTTCATAAACTCATTTCTACCAAGGAGTCAGTTGGGCATGAACAAACTACAGAATGCCCCATCCTACGATGCCTAGTCGGTGTCGTTTTTCAACCATTTTGAAAATCCTTTTCTCTAATAATTTGGGATCTTGAATTTTGACCTTTGAGATAATTTTTATTCTACTTTTACCAATGGGGTCAAGGGTATGAAGAAATACAGATCTGGTCAAGTGTAGGCACACACCACACACAGCTGGTGGCAGCTGTGTACGATTTCTTAGTGGCATCGTTTTGAAGCCGATTTCGAAAACGCGCTTCCGTTTCGCAGCTCATATCAATTTATCCATATGTCTCAAATTTTTGAGATCTTGAATTTTGACCTAAGAGATAATTTTTATTTTTCTTCTTTTTAATAATTAGATTAAATATAGTGCCCCTTCACACTAGCGTTTGTCCAGCGTAGGCGTTCCATGAACGTGTGCGCAGCGCAGAAATCGAGTTTCCTCTGCAGTTAATTGAAATCTGCGCCAGCGCAGCGCAGATTGTGACACTTCAGAGTGTGAAGTGGCCCATGTTATTTATGAACAGTAATCCCTAATCTATTTGGCCGAGCTGACCGTAGGATTTTCGATGCGCATGGCGTGGCGCGCTGATGTTTTAAAATAGTATGAGATGTACTACGGCACAACCAACGTAGCCAACTTCTGATTGGCCTACTACTGATTGTAGTTAAAAATCATGATCAATTCTTACTGCCCTTGTCCCATGATATTACATGGGGTCGGCAACACGTGTTCTTCTTCCATCCCGTCACCATTGACTCACTTTTTTTTCATTCTCCCTCACGCAATCCATCCTATTTTCTTTAGAAAAACATACAGTAGTATAGTAAGGACATTTATCTAGATGGATTCTATTGCGGTTCTGCTAAAAATAGTTCGCTATCGGATGACTTGCGTAAGTATATTATGTCCTAACTACCTACTTAGAGCTGTAGTTATTTATTTCGAAATACAATAACAACATTGATGGGATATTTTGCCCTCATTAGCCACAGAAACATGCCGCAAGAATTACCTACTCATAAAAGTAATTACTATAATACTCTTCAGGAATTCCCATTCTAATTAAAAGCTGTAATAAACAAAATAAATTATGGTATCGTGAAACAGTATTTTTAGTTTTATGGACTTCTATGCCTAGAAAAAAGTAATTCCTAATAAGGTTGTTATGGTCTTGGCCCCATGAGATTGGAGTACTAAGCCTAGTGGACATCAAATATGTTCCTTGTTTCATTTAGTTAAGGTTTCAAATCGATTACCAACTCATCTATTTTTTAATACAAACTAAATAGTGGTATCGTGAATTAATATTTTTACCCGACTACGGCGAAGTCAAAAGGAAGGGTTATGATTATAGCAGTCTATTCATATATGTATGTATGTTTGTATTAACGTATGTTCCTCCGTAGCGCCTAAACTATTCATCCGATTTTGATGAATAAGGTGTCAATCGATTCGTTATTATTGCCCGGGCACAGGCTAAAAAAATCCTACTCGGGTTACAGTTTTTAATTAAAATTTTTAAGTTTTATGGACTTTTATTCCTAGAAAACAGGCATTCCTAATTGGTTGTTACGGTATTGGCCCCATGAGATGGGAGTACTGTGCCTACTGAAAATCAAAAAATATTCCTTGTTTCATTTAGATAAGGTTTCAAATCGATTACAAATTCATCTATTTTTATTACAAAATAAATGATGTTATCGTGCAACAGTATTTTAAATTTAAGGATATTTAAACCTAGGAAAAGTAATGTCTAATTAGGCTTTTGTGGTATGGGCCCCATGAGGCGGGGAGTAGGCTTACTGGACATCAAAAAAGTATTCTTTGCTTCATTAAAATAAGGTTTCAAATCAATTACCTAGTCTTTTAATTTTCAATCGATATGCGAGTATGTATGAAAACCTTTGCAAAGAACTAAGGCGACTTTACCTTGTATACAACTATGAAAATGGCACAAGTAAAAATTTGTAAAAAAAAAGCGCACATTATTTTTGTTCCGTTATATATTTAGTTCTCTACATAGACCATATTATTGCCAAGACTCGTAAATCATAACATGACTTATCAATAATATCAAAACTTGACCTACATAACAGTTTTATCTCCCTCCCATAACACGAATGATAGGCAGGAAATAAACTGTTTACTAAATGTTTATTCTGGAATTGAAAAACAAGGTTTCGAAATTGTTGAATTTTAATGTTTTTTATTTAGAAAGTGTGTTGCCTACTGTGGCCACAAGCATCTGTATGAGGAAATAACATATTGATATATGTATAAAAGGAAATAAACATAAAATTATTTTCCAAAAATAACTTCCTACCTACGGTCTTTCAAATTTTCGTTTTACTAAAGCAAAGTTCTTAAAAATCGGCTTTTTTTATTGGGACAATCCCACCGCACTATTCCCAAACCCCTACAACTCCTGAAAGCCGGATTCAACAGTGGCGACCACCAGAAAAGCGCCGAGGCAATGAAACTCGACGAAGTCCCGGAGAATGAATTGTCTTGGATAACGGACGGTATAAATCGGACTATTACGATAAACAACGCTAATATTTTTCAGAGTATTGATCGAGCAGTGGATCAGAGCAAAATATGAACGTGAAGAATTTAGTCATCCAGAACGTCAAAGTTACCTATCTGGCACTATGGAAGGGTTCCTGATGAAGCGCGGCAAGGAGGACAGCCGCTACCAGCTGAGGAAGTTCGTCTTAAGCGAGAACGAGGACACCCTTAAGTGAGTCAAAATGTTTCGTTAACTGAACATAATCACACAATTACATTTGGTCGTTGGCCGCATTCGAACATCGATTCGCCGAAACACTTAACCCTGCTAATGCTGTTGTTCGCGTTCACTGGCTTCAAATAAGGACGAGTTACATCGCGCATTCAGTTCAGTTGCGTTATATTCCATGTACCTAGTTGTCAGAATGCGGTCAAAATGACCAAGTGCAATCCCCATTTTTATTATTCAAGCTTTATGTGAAAGATAACCAGTTGCGTCGCATTTTGTTACTAATATAACGCTCGTGAACGTCATCTATTTAAATATCATTCGTTCTAGTCACATTTATTTTTCGAATAATTATGTCTGCCTGTTTATATTTCTATAAATAATATTTTTCATACATCAGCTTATACTTTGGCTTATGATCATTGTCAGATTCGAAGTTTTTATTCATACAAACTCGTTCAAACTCAACACATCTCTCATGAATCATTCAACGGTCAACGTAATATTTTAATCGTTCTTCTCATAATGCTGTATACTGTCTTTACCGGAAAATCGTTGCAATTAATTTGTTATCAAAACAGGAAAATTAATGAACATTTGTAGTCGTCGGGCAAGACTACAAAAATGTCAACATTTACGAGTACCTTCGTTAAATAGTGATTGGTATGAACCCATTCGTCATTATTTTCTTATTAGTTATCTGGTAGCAAATAATTAAGATTTTAGTGTAGAAGTTGTTAATTTTCGATTGCCTAAATGAGAGCTATGCGTTTTTAATCCAACAAACGCTATTTTAAATATTTTTCTATATTTTTCCTGTTACCTACTTTACAATTTAAAAGTTTTCCACGTCAGGTAGGTGTATTCAAACAAACAAAGCTTATAAACCGTTCCCAAATAAAGTCGTTTCAGGACAATAGTTACTTTTCATAAATAGGTATATATATGTCTCCGCACTCAAATGACGTAAAATCCAATTGCACAATAATGATATAATGAGCTATTTTTGTACGTGTACGTTATTTGTAAATGTGTTAAGTTCTTACATATCAAACAATATAATAAAACTGTCTCTGGTTGATGAAATATTCAAAGAAAATGTCCCAACTCGGTGACGGCGCGCTTCTTTATCTCCAGATAGACGATAAACCGAGATAAAATGGGTTTCGTAGAAAATTTTTGTATAAATTTGTGACGTACACACACACGAAAAGTTCCACACCTCTTATTGCAATCCTACGTCAAGTCTTGAACAAATGTTGACCTACTACGTAATTATGAACTCCACAAATTGTTTACCACGTTGACTGCTCTCCCGCATTTTCACACTCCAGATATAATTTCCAAGGCAAACACTATTGTGATATGTTATGAATTTAGCATAGTTTCATGACTGTGTGGCGTAGCCTCAATGCTGTGCCTTATTTAATGGACAGTTACTAAGTCATGATCAGAATACACGTCACTGAACATTGACATTGAGATGAAAGATATCCTTCACCTTGCGTTATTAGGTTATTCGACTTCGCTGTTGTTTGTCAGCGTCCGTGTACTTAAACGATTTGTACATAATTAGATGATAGGTAATAAATTAGAGGTATAATTGGCCGTAGAATAAATCAAATAAAACTACTTGACCGTGTAACTAAATGATTCGTGAAAAATTAGACACAGGGATAATAGAAGACTCGGAAAACCCATGAGGAGACTTCATAAATAACTACCCTGTGATGATTTGGCCACAATAGGAAAAACACCTTATCAAAACAGATTTAAAGTACCTACATGAAATACACTACAATCGTGTAATTTACCTCGTTGTTCGATTTATATTATGCTGACATATCGCATTCCTTCAGTACAATCGACGGTGGGTAATTCCCTGACGCTTGTTTACATTAAAAATATTACATTAGCAATCAAATTAGTAAATATGTTTAAGTTTAAATACTCAAATAATATAATAATTGACAACGGGAGGCAAAAATATTACGACAACTACACAAAATTGTCATTAATATTTGGAATTGAACAGGAGACTCAAGTAATTTTACGATGCAGTTTGTCCCTTCTAGTAACGAGCATTAAAGCTAGTTATTTTCGAAGTAGTTTAGCTTATACAATCCGGCCTGGTTCTTAGGTATCATCCCGCTACTGACGGCTGCGGCCGTACGACTGGTTGTCTCGATCGTTTAATCGATCGTCTCCGCGTCAAAAACGTTGGTCCTTTGAGGTAAGAACGAATGCGAAATTTAAACGAAAATTCCAATTTTGAAAAGTTTTCGTTAGTCTCGAAGGTAGGCAAGGGTTGTCAATTAAACGTCAATTTCTGTCACCCCATTTTAAGGCCATTTTCATGTGCAAAATTACCATCAAATCAGTACCATCTATGTTGCATGTAGTCATATTCTGGTTTTCGTGGTTGGAGTTGGTGTATCAACAACGGCGACATAAATATGCATGTATATTTCTATGAAATTGAGATACGTCTATATGCACGTGGATTGTATCCATTTGATTTTATTGTTATTAGCCTTATTTATAAAACCTTTTTTGTACCATTTATTATGAGATTAAACACTGAATAGCAGATTCTTAATTCAAATTTTCCATGGAGGGTGAGAATTCGAATTAAGAATCTGCTATTTAGTATTTAAAATAATCTTATATGTTTATTTTTTATAAATAAGGCCTTAATGTTTAATGCCTGCCTTATTGTGTCTAACTATGTGTGCTTGTTCCAAAAACATCGCGCCAACTTTTGTCGTCGACTCTATTTTAAAATGTATCTTTCGTCGCCGAAAATTTTCGGCTGTAGCATTTGCAGGGTTGAAACGGATAAGTTCAAGGCGAGAATATTTTCGGTCTATATTGCACCACATTGGGTTACTGTTTAAAAGTGACGTGTTTGTGTTTTGTATTAAAGAAAACCGTGTTTTGGTACGTATACCTGTACCTACTTACATAGTGACGTAGTGCCATTGTAAATTTTCGCGAAACTTGTTATTACTGGATTAGCCTAGCGTAGGTGGCTAACATGGTTAGAAGTAAACAAGTCGAACAAACAAACGTCACGGCACGTCATTTGGCTACAAAGTTCATTAGGTTGATTGAGAATGCCGTTGTTTTGTAAACAATGAATTGAATAAATGGGTAAATGGTCACCATAGGATACCGTGGAGCATGGGAATGCCACAAACGGATGTGCACAAAAAAATAACAAACGGTTGTGGGTGGTATTTTGACTTACACTCGATTTCAGATTTGAGAATTTGAAGATTTTGGCAGACTCTAATTCTACATATTTTTTACAAGCTATCATTTTGTAACAAAACACCGAGCGTTATGTTCAAAGTGTGGGTTGAGTAAATTTAAAAACAGCGAAGGCTTGACGTTCTGTAACAAGTAAATGCTCTAGTCTATATTCACCTTTAGGCAGAGTTTGACGTGTTCTGAAATTAAAATTCAAAAGGATGTAAGACCTCAAAGTGACGGATGGCTGTGGTGGTTTTATAATAGTCATGCATGCCGAATCTCTTCCCGCCTTAAGGATATTTTGTTAGGTACCTACGGTAAAAGTTACACGGGTGAAAGGAAATCTGTTTGTGACTAAACTTCGATCAACTTTCTACCTTGTGTAACATATTTCATGCACTCTTTTTGTTTGAAAAGGTTCCGTATAGAGGAATTTAGGTAATATTTTTGTAGGGAACATTTGGGACTTAGACAATAATTCTTGTAGGTATTTCAGCACCTGTGGTTTCAATAACGAGGGCATTATTTTTGTGCAAAAAATCTTAAATTAAGAGTAACATAATATTTTTCTTATCTCCAGATATCATGTGAGAGAAAATAAGGAACCTAAGGGTGTGCTCAAACTATCCGAATTAAACGTTGCGTTCGCCCCGTCTAAGATCGGACACATGAACTCGATGCAACTGACTTTTATAAAGGACGGGTCTACAAGGCACATTTACGTGTATCATGAAGACCCTGAAGTTATTAGCAATTGGTAAGTAACTTTTTTTATTAACATATATAAGTAGAGAAAAATTTGACACAAGTCTTGCCAAGGAGTACCGTGTTACCTATTTACTGGATTGTGGCCAGTTGTGGAGATCAGATAAGCGGCCGCTTCATGTAAAATAATGGTACTTATACTTCATTCCAAATAACATTCGATTTTTTTACAGGCCGTTCAATCGATTTTGAGTTTTATCCCGTAAATATAATGATAGCATAAAAAGCATTAACCTGTTACCAAAACTAACTGTTCCACAAACAATCACAAACGCAATAGAAGTCAAAATTGGTTGAACGGGCTTTAAAATTGAATTATTTAAATGTCTAATGTTATCTCAAATGGGATAGCTGCATCCGGTTAGGCTGGAAACCGATCACTAACTAATTGAGCAAAGGCTAGGCAGATTGATCTTGGACCCGAAAGGGCCAAACGGAGTCGGAGGAGAGAGACGGAGCATTGCTGTCACTCAGTTTCTGTCTGTCCGTCTGTCTTTTACAGCTAAACGGTTGGAGCTACAGTATTAAAATTTTCACGTTGTTTAAGCATCTTGTTGACCCATAGCCAAAGCCATACAATTGTCAAAAATATTTTTAATTGTTTTTAAGGGGGGCTCCCATACAGGTAAAGGGGTGCGCGTAAAATAATTGTTTATCCTCAATCATTGTTTAGAGCTCGTTGAGATAAATATAGTTTTTTTTGTTTTAAAAATATTGGGAAGCAAAGAAATGAGAAGCCACCAAAGACAATTTTTTTTTACAAAATTTTGTTCCGAAGAATTTTTTTACTTCCCATTGACTTATGAACTTCAAATTTAGTGATAATGTTTATTATTACGTATATTCTACTAACAAATACCAAAATATTGATAAATCAGATTTTTTCTTGAAAATTGCCTCGTTTTTCCTATTACAACCAACTTGTTTTTGCGGTTTGGTACAGAAACCTAAATGTGCGAATTCCGACACGTATTTTTTTACAGAGGTGTTAACGGCCCCGTGTGTGTTTCGCGAAATTGTGTACCTAATGCCAAAATTGCAGATAAAACGTTGCAACGTTTGAAATAAGGGTGCTTTAGCATCTAGCTTTAACTGACGTCACAAAGAATGCCCAAGTGAAAATTAAATTATGTATCATAAATTAGCATGCGTATCTAGTAGAGGAACGTTGCCATTCAATCGAGAAAAACAAATAATAAAATTACGGTTGCCACACTTGCCAAAGTCAGAAAATTATGTTAATTAATAGAGATAGTGTAAATTCGCACCAAGCGTGACTAAATGGACACTAAATCTGGATTAAATAGTGAAAAGTGACATCGATGGACCCATAAACCAAAAAACGAAACCTAAAATCGAATATTTAAATAATTATGGAAATTCGCCCCAGCCTTGAGAGAGTACTTCAAGGAATTCCCATAAATTTTTATGATCTTGATATGTAAATAAAGTAAACGTAACAAATAGTTACCATAAATTACCCTTTTTGCGCGACTAGATATGGGAGGAAAGGACGATTCATACCTCCATACCTACCATAGATGTTATCATAAACCAAGAGCTTGTAATGAAAGCCTAATAGTCTATTAACATTTATAATGCGTTTGCGCATAATTTATTTGTTCATGGTATAATAATGACTTACACGCAGTGCTGCCAACCCTAATTTTAGAAAAGTTGTGGATTGAGCGCAAAAAAACGGTAGAAAGTGGTAGATTCGAAAAACCAAAATAGGTAGATCTACTGTCTGATTTTATAACTCTACCATTTTGTATTATTTTTAACTTCTACTTCAAATAAAGTAAAAGTCGTTTTAATTTCGATCAATTTAAAATATTTATTTCCTCCTTTAAAATATTTTTAAAATAAATATCACAAAAATATGAAAATTATTTATATTATTAAAATATATAATTAAATGTTATATAATAAAAAATATGTATCGCAAAAAACAACAACAACATGTTTTTGTTAAACAGTTTTAAGTGTTTTGGTATCCGTCCCAGAGGTGAGAGCAGTACTCCATGCATGTCCGAACTTGCGCTTTATACAATTTGAGCAGCTGTTCCGGCGTGAAGTACCGTCTCATCTTTGCAAGGATCCCCAACTTTTTTGCAGCCAACTGAGCCTTTGCGTCAATGAATGGACCAAAATTGAGGGTCGATGTTAACATAACACCAAGAAGGTCGAATGGTCCATTATCGGCGCGGGTACACCACGGAAAGGTAGTCTCTTATTTGCGAAAAAAAGACACGCCTGGGTCTTAGCAGCATTGAAACTGACTAGATTGGCATCGCCCCATACGGGGACTGCCTCCAAAGACAGGTTCAAGCGTTTAACCATGGCCTCTCGGAGAGATCGGATCTCAGGCACAGTAGCCCGTGCGCCGGACACGTATCTCTTAGCAACCGTGCTGTCATCTGCGTACCCAAAGGTTCCGGGTTTTAGTAGGTCATTAATGTTCAGCAAAAACAGTGTAGCCGAGAGCACCGACCCCTGAGGGACTCCGGCATTAATACCTAACTGACCGGACGAGCAGCCATCGATAACCACTCGGATGGACCGAACTCTCAGAAAGTCAGGAATCCAGTCACACAGACCATTAGGCACACAGAAGGAAGGAAGCTTACCAATAAGGCTCTCATGCCAGACCCTGTCAAAAGCCTTCGATATGTCAAAGCAAGCGCTTTCCCGTGCCTGTCGATGGCCTCACTCCAGACGCGAATGTCATACGCTAGAAGATCCCCAGTTGGCCGATTTCGGCGGAAGCATATTGGCGGTCACTGAGGATGTCGTTGTCTTCTAGGTATGCCGGGACCTTATTGTTCAGCACACGTTCCATACTCTTACAGAGGATGGCACGCTGTGACCACCCCAGGGACCAAGCCAGCACATGGGCGCCAGGCGACCCCGTGTATGGCATCCTTCGTCCCCCTGTGAGGGTCAGGTCAGTGGCCCCGCCACGTACCACTTTTCGAACGCGGGGGATAAGGGCCCCACCGCGTACAACATCAGACGGTGGTGTCCCGTCCAGGCCGCGGAAGGTAGGGAGAGCGGCGCACAGCAATACCGGCACTCCTCTCCCGCCGCGACCTCCAAACCTCAGCCGCGATATTATATGGGCTCTGGGACGCTCCATACGACATCGTGGCCCGCCTCAGTTGCGATGTCGGCTTTGTTACCTAGCGGCACCGCAACCGCAAGTGTTCAGAGCTAAGCTAAGCTCACTGTTGTTTCAATAAATCGTTTTATATACAAAAATCCTTGCAAGGTTTCTGTGAATAGTCCTGTTCCTCTGGCAGGTTTTCATGTAATTAATTAGCTCTGTTTTGATAAGGTCTGCATGTGGCATAATCACATAATTTACTAAATTGAAACACTGGTAACAAACAGATCTTTGTTAAAATGTTGATATCAAATAAATGTTAACATCAAAAAACGGTACAGTAGTCACAGCGGATCTTTGTGTCTCTAAAGTTGGGTCTGCCAACCATTGCGCAAGAAACATATTGTCATCGAGTATACAGCATAGAGTAAGCGAGATAGGACGATGCGACAAACGTAAGTGAGTGAAAGAGACAGTTATACAATGCTATATTCACCTTCATAATTGACACAAAAATAGCTACCGCAGGGTCTTGCAGCCAATTCTGAGACACAAAGATGCGTTGTGAGTATTATAGATTTATGGACTGTGCCGGTAGAACGGTAGACTAGGACCGAAAGCGGTAGATCTACCGAAAAGTTCGTAGATATAGCAACACTGCTTACACGTGTAGAGATGAACCTTATACTGGGGTCACAGCAATTACTGCAATTACTGCATACTAACTAGCTGTGGACCTCGGTGACCAGAGCTTGTCCTTCCTATTACTAGCTTTGTCATTTAATTATTAGGTTTCCGGACCTCAAAAGGTAAAAAAGGAACCCTTATAAGATCACTCTCTTGTCCGTCTGTCTGTCCGTGTGTCACCAACGATTTCCTCAGGAACGGGTGGACCTAGCAAGTTGAAATTTAAACCAGATACTGAGGTCTATAGTCCCTATAAGATGTATAATCAAGGTCCTGATTCAACACGATAAAAAGATATGGGCAATTTTAGATTTTCACGAAAACTTGTAAGTACCAAAATTTACCTTAATTTTCTAAGTTTTTTTATTTTTCGGAATTTGCCCTTTATTTGTGCTGTAAGACCTTGCTTCTAACCAAAATTGACAATTCTGGGTCAACTGGAAGTACCCTATAGGTTTTCGGTCGAAAACCTATATGATAGTTCCCGTTGACCTAGACTCATGGAATTTGCCAAAAAGTAAGGTCTTACAGACCTTACTTTTTGAGAGAAGCACAAATAAAGGAAAAAATCCAAAAAATATGAAAATTAAAGGGTGTCTGGTAAGGGTACTGAACCCATCGTATGCGAGGCCGACTCGCACTTGACGGTTTTTGTGACTAGAGTCAGTCTCTACCCTAGCGACGTCAAAATAAAACCAACTGCGAATAGCTGTAAAAAAAGATACAAAAGATTTTCTTTGGAAAAATAAAGCTACGTAAAGTACCTACCTAAATATACCAGATTAATGAGGTTTAAGGGTGCAACTTCAACATCCTGCGTTAGGTCGTCGAAGACTGTTATCGTAAATAATAAAATGATAAAGGTCCAAGAAGACGAGGTACATCGAAAATACATTAAAATAATATACTTAAATATGTATATATAAATTTAATAAACTAAAAACTCAATTAAGGCCGAGTTCCTCACCTTTAAATAATCGCAGAATTAATATGACAATTTGTCAAGCACGCGTTATCTGCTGTGATTGGTTGAATGAATTTTCAAAAGCCAATCTCAGCAGAGAACGCGTGCTTGACAATTTGTTCTGCGATAAATTAGAGGTGAGAAACTCGGGGTAACCACATCTTCGGTTAACCGCGTTCTTTTTGCACTGTTGGACTCGTTTATATGAGAATTTCTTTAACGGAACGAACGAATTCTAGTAACTAGATAAGGTAGGACTTTGAGCGGCCGGATCTCGTACTGTATGCGCGATGCATCCGCGTGGTTACATATTATCTTCTCTCATTATCTATACTAATATTATAAAGCTCAAGAGTTTGTTTGTTTGTTTGAACGCGCTCATCTCAGGAGCTACTGATTGGAATTGTAAAGTTTTTTTTTTTGCTATATAACATCACGCTTAGACCAATAGGAGCGGAGCATAAATGAAAAATGTTGCAAAAACAGGCAAAATTATTCCTTTTTGAGAGCTTTTGTTGCATGCGCTGCGTAAATGGTTAAAGTTACGCAACAATCATGTATGTAGTGTAGGTAGGGTAGGGTAAGTAGCGTACATGGGTAGGTAGGTAGCCAGTTGACGGGAGCGAAGCCGCGTGGGACAGCTAGTATTTAAATAGAATCCATCCTCCATCAGATCTAGTTGAAATTTGGAATTGAGAAAGATTATAGTCTGGAATATATCTCCATAGGTATCACATAGGTTGATTCCCGACACCCGCGCGGGCAAAGCCGCTGAATAAAGCTAGTTGCCTACATCTAAAAATAACTCAATTTATTATTTATGTAATCCACAGGTACACAGCTATCCGCTGTGCCCAACTGCACCTACTCCAGGTCGCGTTCCCATCGATGCCCCAATCAGACCTGGTCCTCCGTCTCCCCAAAGACTTCGCCCGTGAAGGCTGGCTGTGGAAGACTGGTCCCAGACCCTCGGATGCCCACAGACGTCGATGGTTCACTCTGGATAACAGGAAGCTGATGTACCATGATGAGCCTCTCGATGCTTATCCGAAGGGCGAGATTTTTGTTGGTAAGCTTTGAATACAGAAAAAAAATTATCTGATGTTTCACTGTTATGAACCAAAAGAAAAATGCCAGGTGTTATGTTTGTATGTAATGAGCCCTTAAGGCGGATTTAGCATTTGAGACGATGCCATTTGCAAAATCATATAGAGGTTTTTTTTTACACTCTTAATTACAAGTAATCACCCTACCCACGACCGTTAACCCATCAGTTGTAGTTACTTGAAATGATGATGATACAGTCAAGGGTCAAAAGTGCAGTCACTCTCCCAAAACTGAAATGGCTAGTTTTTGTAGAAGAAATTAAATTATCCACAACTGATTTAATATTTTGTATAGAAATTAAAGTATAGATTATTCCTACTAACCGCGAAAAGATGAAATTCTGCTGCCTACAAAAAAAAATGCCTTTTCCGTTTTGGTAGAGTATGACTGCACTTTTGACCCTTATAGTACCTACATATTTAGAAAATCACTTTCCAGATAGAAGACTCTTAATTTTTGAGTTATTATGATTAGATTATCATTCCCATTATGTTTGTAAAGTTTCACCGGATATTTTTATTTTACCCAAACTTTTTTTTAATAAATAAATTACCAAGCGGTATTTAACCACTTCCAAATTTTAATTCTTTCAGGCCACGAATCCAACGGCTACTGCATCAAAGTATCCAATACAGGCAACGGCTGCAAGGACGCGCGGTTCCCATTCCAGCTGGTGACTCCTGACAGGACGTACTGCTTCGCCGCCACCACGCACGAGGACCGCGACGGCTGGCTCGCTGTCATACAGCAGACCATCAAGAGGCCCCTCACGCCGCAAGACTCTAGCAGTGAGTGTCCCTTACCTTACATCTAGGAGACAAGCTTCCTCCAGCTGGTGACTCCTGACAGGACGTACTGCCTCGCCGCCACCACGCACGAGGACCGCGACGACGCTGTCATACAGCAGACCATCACGACTCTAGCAGTGAGTGTCCCTTAACTAACATATAAGAGACAAGCTTCCTCCAGGATGGTGGGCCAACCCTGGATGGACCTTTTATGGATGAAGAATTATGTAATTAACACAAGAATTAAACAAACTTCAAAGTACGAATATTATAAATTATAATAGATCTGAGTTAAAAATAACTAATTGTTTAAATACAAAAAAGGCGTACTTTGAACCGCAAAGTCTTGACTACTATGAATCAGACATTTGTTGTGAAAATTAACCACAATTACATGAATCATGAGCTAGTGTTTCTGCACTGACGCAAAAATTTAATGAATAATGGGTCATTGACTTTACAGCTCATGATTATACCGCCTCATAAAAAATATGCTAGTCATGGAATTATACATTCTTATCTACAGTCAAGGGCAAAAATATGATTGACAGTATTATTGTAGATTAGGAGAAAATCTTCGTTCATTAAATTCAACCAAGATATTCTTCCCAAGAAATATGAAATGTTTCATCTTTGGGTTTACTTTCTTAGAAAAATGATAAAGTTCTATTCTTGACTGTACCTATTCAAAATAAAGGTAACCACTGACCATAGAGTGTCACGATCCCGTTGATGATGATAACATGTTACTTGTTGTGCAATATTGTGATATTTCTAAACAAATAGTAATCGTCATGGTGGATCATGACGTAGTAATGAAGAAGCACATTTTGTCAATTTGTTTTGTACATAGATATTGGAATGAAATCGCCTAATTTCTTGTTGTTATCCGCCCGAAAATCGAATAATAGATTGTTGTAATGACGAGAATTTGGTACCACGTTTGGAAAACAGTTTTTAAGATGCTGCTGCCCAACACTTTAGATAGAAACCCTTTACCAGAAGGAATTGTTCGAATTGCAGAGCTAAAGAAACCGTTTTCTGGGGGGTGACCATAAGCTCTTAGAGCAAGGTTATTTTGAGTGTGCGTAAGTGACAAATGTATATGACTTGTATACATCTGTCACTTATTTAGAGTCAAACTATGATAGTTTTGACACGTCAGGGTACGGGGCCAGATGTTTAAAGTCACAGTAACGACATATCTTTGTGACATTATTTCTGGAGCCGTCGTCGTGAAATTAGATGTTGCGGAATACAGTTAACCGAGCTGTGGTACACGTACGCAGTTACCTATGCAAACAGTTTATTCAATGATTTAGATGTACAAGGCACATATACTTCGAGTTAAATGACGAAAAAGGTAAGATGTTTTTAAGGCGGCAACTATTTCTGAACCGATCGTGACCTACAATCATGTATACCCTATTAAGGTGTAGGTCGTGTTAGCACAGTAACCTTACTACTCCATGAAAAATTACAACTTCATGTTGCTAAGGAGGCGTGGTAGTAACTGTTTTATTTACACTTACGTAGTAGACATTCTACGTCACTTCTGACCGTGACGAAATGACCCGAAATCGTGATGGATCACGTCTAATCTGTTAACCTGTAAGTGCTGTTAGCGTGCCTCTGATAGCCAGAATAAATTGAATCTTATAACGCCACTGTCTACATAGCTAGCCATTTCAGTAATCGGCCATTTTCTCAACTGCTTAACTTCAATGGACTTAAGCCTGGTATAATAAACGGTTGAATATCATTAAATGTGAAATAGTAAGTATTGTATTGCCAACCCAAGTCACGGGGTCCCAGCGCTTAGAAAGTGATTTTGATTCAAATAAATACCACTAGATGGCGCGCTATGCACTGATTTGTAGAAATTTATATATAAATATTGTGTGTAAAATTAACATTTTCTGGAATTGAACATTAATATTGTATATTCTTGTTTAATCAACTCTCCCAAGCACAAAATTATGAAATATTGGGCTCTTAATTCACATTTCAAAGATTATTTGAACGGATCATTTAAAATTGATGCCAATAGATGGCGCGGTTTTAAATTTCTGAGGCATTCCACTCGATTGTTTAAATTTGTATTGTAAGATATTTTGGTGCAATTAAACTGTGAAAACGTGCTAAAAAACAAATCGTCACTGTATTTAAAGAAAAAAATATTCACGAACCGATTAAACCCTTTACTTTCAAGTCGTTGCTAACATCATCTATCTATCGCCGTGGAAAGTATCCGAACGCGATCGATGTACAAAAAATAATCAGTTTAATCAGACAAAAAACGCTAGTTACGTCGGCACGGTTTCTTTGCATGGTATGAGGCATCTGTATGCTAGTATTATATTCTCTGTGCCCAAGTTTATTAGACTAGAATATGCTTCATTTGTCACATAACTCATATTACCCAAAAATTAACTTTAAGTTTGTCTTTCCATAATAGCGAAGTCGATGATAATTGATCTATCTAGTAGACAGGCTGGTATCTTTAATCTAAAAATCTTTCATTCTGTACTGTTGTTACACCGGTTGTTGATTAACGCATGCAAGGCATGGAGAAGTCTCTTTTTGAGAACCTCATAGACAGGACAGACTACAGCATTCTCAATTTAACTTCTAAAATTGATTAATACGCGCGATGACCGAAGCCAAAACTCGTCTGAATCTCGTCACAAAACTCCATACTCAATTTAAAAAAATCATCAGATTCATCAGATTGAAATTTGGCAGGCCCAATGCTGATGGGGACCAGGCGCACTCTCTGGTCCAAGCACTTGTCAACGACACCTAGACGCTTATTACAACCTCCGCAGGAAGCGATGGATTATTTTTAGCCAGGAATAACTTGGAGTAAGTTATGGTATCCAATGTTTGAAAAAAGAATGCTAAAGGGACAAAGTTTTTTTTTTTAAGTTTATAGGTTGGGCAGCAGCTTTTTTTTTAAAACATTCTCTGATCACCAGTCTGTTTGCCAAACGTGAGGATGTGGTAATTATGGCAACATATTTTCAATTTAGTGGTTAATGTTTTTGAGTTCATTATTTGTAATCCAGTTTGGAATAATTTAACTAATACTTTATGCACAATAGTGGTCCTGTTGACGCAAGCCACTATCTTACAGCCAACCTTAAGGTCTTTACCAAGAATATTTTTTTCTAAAATTTTGTTTTTTTTTCTTTCCAGTCGAAGCCACGCTGGTCCGCAAGCGTACCGCGTCGAACTCTATCAGCATATTCTCGGGCAGGTAGTCAGTATCCGTCGCAGCATGCAACCCCTACCACTTCTGAAGCTTACACAAGAGTAAGTCCGACGATACCCACGTCTCGTTCGCTTTACACGCTGCGTCACGGATACGTCTTACGACTGCTAAATAATTAAATTATTATTATTAAAAACAACCCTCTAGAATTATTATAATAATTAGGACTTATTTTATGATCGACTCTTGTAAATACAATTATTTTTTTCTATTAAATGATTTTAATCGCTTTATCCATTATTTAATTACGTAATGCTGATGCTACGTTTTAATTATTTACTATAAAATGTATTATTAGGATTGGGCGGAGTAATCTAAAATGTATACAATTTTAACTTATTGTATTTAACCCAATGAAGGATTTGAATCGATAATTTAAGTCATATTAAAATTAAATTATGTAATTAATTTATGTTTAATTTTTAAGTTAATAAAGTGTGTTTTTTTTTTCATTTGATGTTCTTTTATATCATGGCGGTACGCACAAGATATCAATGTAATAACCAGTAATATAGTTATGATAACTTGTAGCTTGTAAAATAACTAAATATATCAGTACATTTGTAATTCACTTTAGTGTAACGTTGAAAATCACAACAAAGCTCTCTTAATCATGGTAAAAGACATTCTACAGGGACTTTATATATGGTGTGTAAGTGTTAACAAGTATTGTAATGGAATACCATAAGAAACGGTTGATATTTTTTAATGATCTGTAGAAGGAAACCATATTAGATAGGTACCAACTTTTAAAGTGACCATAAGCTCTTAGGGTAAGGTTATTTTGAGTGTGTGTAAGGGACAGATGTATTTGACTTGTATACATCTGTCACTTACGCGATCTCAAAATAACCTTACTCTAAGAGCTTAAGGTCACGCCCCAGTTTAAATATGATCTTTTTTAATGTTCAAACCCACTGAGGCGAATCCCGAAACCCGCGTGCGATTTGCTCGGTCTTATACACAACTGATATAAGAATATCAGTGTTTTTTTTTTTATAATAGTCACTGTAGACCATACATTTTATACGAGAGATTTTTTTCTGGGAATCACATTGATAACATTTTACTCCTGTTTCTTGTGGTATTCCCATCACATAGACTTTTTAAGAAACGTATATATAACTTGCATCGTATATTGCATTTATGTATAAGTTTATTACGTGGTATATTGTAGGTACTCAGTATATGTTCGTTGTGTATGCTAAGACATACACTGCGTGAAAAAGATATGTATTTTGATACTCTATTAGCGACACTAACGATGGGTGACACTGTATGTTGTAATATATGTTTTACAAGAAGACTATTGCATGTCTTTTGTTGTAATTTTATAAAAAAGAGAGGATCAAAGCACATTCTTTCATTGGCAATATTGAAATGGCGACTGCCCCATTTTTGTTAGATACTAAATTTGCAATTAAGCACTAACCGTTATCGAAACAAAGAGAGATAGCAAAAAAGTGCTATTTTGATCGCAAAACATGTTTAACTAGGATTGAGTGTGCTTTGAGTCTAACCAATTATGTATTTTACTGAATGTATTGTTCTAGCGATAAACAGACGTTGATATTTATTTTCTAAGATTAATTTCTCTACAAGTTTGTAAATGGTTTGCTCAATATAGACATAATTGCGCGTAAAATTGTAAGGAAGTTTTGACAGTGCTTTTTACGAATGGAATTATTTGTCGAAGCTTATTTTATCGCAATGTACAGATATATCCATCTTGAGAAATTGTGTCGCGAAATCCAATATATTACTAATAAGGTTCAGTCACACTGGTTTTCTAAAAAACTGCGGTCATGAAAAACTCGCAAGTAAAATGAATCGTATAATATTCTTACATGAAATATAAATTATATTGTATTAATTATATAATGTGAAAAACATGCAACAATATTATAGTGTATGTAATGCAACTAGCAATGCAATAACGTGAAAAGTATAGCGTCTAGGCTTAACGAATACTCTGGTGTATGTTCTCATAAATATTTTTCTATAATGGTAGTCTCGGGAACGATAGGCTTTGAGCGGAGTTGTGCATGTGTTAGAAAAGTTTGTATTTGTGTGAAATATTTCGTAAGCAATGCAGTTTTAAAAACATTCATTATTTGCAGGAATAATACTAATAGCATTCTGAAATAATCATTCATCTGGCTGTTTCAAAATGTAATTAGTTATTTCGACTTTAAAGTAAGTGTGGACATATCTCAATAGAAAAATTAGACAATTTCAACCGCTTCTAGGCGAAGGATAAAGAGGTAATTAATTTAATGGATAAAATATTATGTTTAAGAAGTAATTCCGATATAATTGATTTGTTTGAAGATAAAGCTGATGAAATTTAATTTTACAGTAATAGTACAATGTTTAGTCAAAATCAATTTGAAATCAAGGGCTCTCGTTACGAAATCCTTCTCATTTGAATTCTTTAATAAAATTATAATTAGTCGAATATTCTAAGAAAACAGGGTTTGCAAAGCCCCGGGTTTTCTGTAAAAAAATTAATATCTAAATATAATTTTATTGTTAGGTACTTGAAATTGTCAAAACAAGACAATACATTTAGTTACATACTCATATTTTTAAGGGAGCCTTTCCAAAGTCTAGCTACCTGCTTGATTAGAGTAACATTGAAAAATGTATTAATATAATATTTTTAATGGTATTAGGCATAAAATTACGGTTGGGGAATGGAGCACTCCGGAAGGAGTGCTATGAAAATTGAACTTGAAAAGTTTTAGTTTAAATTTAGCGTGAATTCAAAGCTAGGAGGCTACCAAAAATATGGTAGAGATAATATTTTATTGTAATGTATACTATTATCTGAATATCGTTACTGGCGCAGATGCTTTAGTATAGTTAGTGTGAGAAATGAATATGATTCATCTTTATGCGTGTTGCGTGCGAGTGTCTGTCTAGGACTAAACTTAGGATTAAGATACTTATCAGAATCACTATCATGTAATCGTGTTCTACCATTTATTGACACGTAAGCTAATGTCCAAAACATTAATTTAATGAGCAAATAACTTAGACTACGTTCAATACTGAATCGTATGTAGTTTATTATACTATCGTATAACATTTTCGTATCAGGATAGCCGTAGATTTAGTAATAATTTATAGAAAAATGAAAGCGTTAAATGAATTAGAGAATAATAAGCCACAAAAAGCAATTTAAATGTTTCCTAGATAATGTACAATTTTATTATAATATGTTTTAGCTTATAAGCTAATCGATGTGTTACTGCCGCTTACCTATGTGTACGTAAGTTATTTTTTTAAGATCATTTGAAATCAATTAACATATACGCTTTAGTTCTAAATTTAGTGTAATTATTTCAACAAATTTTACCAAAATATGCCTCGCTTAAGTTTTACATTTATTTGGTTGTAAATAAGTAAAACTATAATATTTGTAGTGTGCTCTGGCATAATACATAGCAACCTATGAATACTTACAAAATAAACTTTTCACCGCTAAAATTGATTTTTCATTTACCTGTACAAATAACAGCTATACATCTTTTACAAGACCTTTTATTTATTTTTTCGAACTTGTTCGCGTGGCCAAATCCGGCACTAATATATATATATTT
Organism: Orthosia gracilis; assembly: GCA_947562075.1. NCBI lineage: Eukaryota > Metazoa > Arthropoda > Insecta > Lepidoptera > Noctuidae > Orthosia > Orthosia gracilis. Next base: position 47,079,083 of record OX387267.1, read on the forward strand.
TTTATATTAGTTTTTGACGGAACAGGCTAAGGTCTGCGACAATGCTACCTAGCCATCAGTTAGTATTTTTCTCTTCTTGAATTCTTTAGAATGCGGATTTAACAGATTCTAATGTTTTTTGGAGTATTTGGCAGCAAATTGTATCGAGTCAGCCTTCCTAGTAAGCTTTGCGTAGGTAGTCAATACTACAATAAAATTCTTCGCTCCACTATCCCGAGATCGCTTCTGTCAATGATTTCACATATTGTCCAGTTGCGTAGATAGTTGAGAAACAAAACTAACCAATTTTATATCACAATATCCACTAGGAATCAATTTGCAAATAATATTAAAAGCCGCTGAACTACACTCGAAAAAAGCCCGCCAAAAACTCCATCCGGCACTAATGCCCTATGGCCTATGACACAGTCATGTCTTTCAAGCGCCAAAAGATCCATACATCATTGTAATCATTGTACAGGGGTAATGGGGATTAAAATTAAATTCGAAACCCCTATTATATTATTTTAATATTAAAGCTGGTTCATATAATACGTTTTATGACTAAGGAATTGGACCAATACTTTCATCTTCCTTTAAATTAAAAGCAAAAACCCAAAGCCGGTGCCGCATGGAAATGTTTTTTCTGGGAGCGACTATTTTCGTGTTTGTTTTGTCAGGTTCGAAGCGATGTCGCTCCCGACGTCTCTTAGTTAAATATCGGGTTACCACTTTAACTCAAATGACTAACGCGTTCCGGTTTAGGACTAGTGTAACTGATGCATTTTATTTGTAACTGAAAACTTATTTTAAAATGGTACTTACATTTATTTGAACGTAGAGTTGGTTATGGTGTGATCGTTTTTTTAAATAGATAGGTACAGATAGTTCAACTCATCCTTGTGCGCGGCGCTATGTGTGGTTGTTTGCTCAGACAACGACTGCCGTGGCCGCGTTACTGCCACACAAATGCAAGATGTACAATTACAAACGCACGCACACATGGCGCCGTGTGCAAAGATGAGTTGAACCACCCATAACTCTTTTTTATTTTAGGTATGTGCCACAAATACAGGATGCAATACTTTTTCGCATTCTAGCTGATTCCCAATTTCTGATTTTTTTGAGAGCAGTTTTACTTTCTTTTGAAAACAAAAAGAAAATGTTTCCTTGGAGTAAACATTGGCCACATCAATATTTAGGGTAGTTTTCCTCCGGTAATCTCTTCAAATTTTCACCCTGCATACAACAGCCCGACACCAACCTTTGGGCAGCATCCATCAGACACAACGCCGCCGCCGCCGGTCTGGGCAGCGATCGGAAAGTTCCTCATCCTCCTTTTTCTATGAAGGGTGAGGAAATTACTATGTATCTACTTGCCTATTAGGAAGCAAGCCAATGAGGATAACCTAATTTAACGTCAGATTAAACTTGGAACGTTGACTAAGGTCCAGAAGTATAGCTGTCAAAGTTTGTTACGTACCTAACATACGGACATGAAAGCCAAGTTTACATTTAAATCATGTATAATACCGACTTTCATTGACCCGTAACTCGTATTTGCCATAACTTAGATGAGGTATCGCAAAATATTCGATTTAAATATCTTTATTCTCATTAAAACAATAGTTACTTACATGAAAACAATAAAAATTAAACAAAAAATAAATGTTGTTTTTTATTACGCAAATATTCACAACAGTAATATACATACTTAATTAGGAAAAAATCCGCCCAATCTCAACACAAACAGTTGAGTTTGACATATCGGAGACCTTACGTTACACCAGCGCCTCTAGCGGCGAATTCATACGTGGTAGCACCAATTACCTTCAACCCTTCAACCGATCACGAATCTAGAAATCTGGCAGCTATTGAGAAATTTCAGATGAAAAACCAACTAACACGGGTAGTGTTAGTTGGTTTTTCATCTGAAATTCCCGGCAATCGAACCCAAGATCTCAAAATCAACGCTTGCAATCAACGAGGCAGTCTAACTATTCTACTTGACGAATTTCAGACACAATCAAGAGTTCAGATTTGCTGCGTAAGTTGATACGCCTGTGTCACTTTATCCTTCAAAATTCGCTTTGAAGTTCGCAGTGTGTTGAATATCTTAAATTAAAATCGTTAATTAATTTTAAGATTTCTAAGAATTATGATTTACTGCCTAATTTAAAATATTACAAAACTTGATGTATTACGTACCTAATGAGAACAATTTGGAGTAATCCTAATTTTAAATACGTATGCAACGCCATAAACAAAAGTCAATTAATGAAAGTAATTAGGTTGAATGAGTTTCTTTATTAAATAAATTCTTACAAAATGCCCAATCAATTAAATAAATAGGTATTCCACATTACCTCAAAATTATACTTATAAAAATATTCAATTCAAAATTCTTTGGTCAAAAGTGTCTCTTATAATTTTCCACTAATTCATCATACTATCAGATGCGTAAGAGTTTCTCATATCATTTCTCATCTCATAATAATTATCCTTGTATCCATAATTGCAGTACTGTATAGGTGCACAAGATTCGTTCGTGTTCATTTCTTCGTAGCACCTATCTTCATATTCATTGTCGGGGTAATCCTGGTAGCCCTCGCAATTATTGTTATGACTGTCTTGCACGTTCTCTCGAGGAGGCTGGACGTTTCGGCAGCTTGAAGAGTCGTTAGCTGGCGGGTTGACGTTCCATCGTTGTGAGATAGCGCAGCTGAGTGTTCCTCCGTGTTGAAAGGCAAAGGGCCATGCCTAGAAATAAGGGGCAGTGTTAGGTTAGTGTTTTAACTGAGCCTAAGTATAAAGGAGAAGATAACTAATGCAATTTTGTCGGACTTTTTATTAAACACCACACACCCAATCTCAAGCTTATTGGTGAGTTCATAATGACTTTCAACCCTTCCCAATATATCTAACTTCTTACTAATATTATAAATTTGAAAGTGTGAATGTATGTTTGTTACTCAATCACGCCAGAACGGATCTGGATGAAATTTGGCTCAGAGATAGAGTATAGTCTGGAATAGCACGTAGGCTACTTTTCATTCTGATATAATGTTCTCTTGCGATAGTCTTATTCTCATTAAGTACCTATTAGTAACAACAATGGACAGTAGTCAGAGAAATAACAATTGCCATTGACTGCTAAAAGACCACCCAATTAGCTAAATATTATATCAACATCAAGTATGGTGAGCCGTTTATTGCAAGATCATAACTTGACCGCACTTTTTATGTTCAGACAAACAAACTCGGATGTTTGACGAACACATGTTCACAAAACTGTAGCAATTTTTAAACTAGCAGAAGAATAAACTAAACGCCCGATTTTTGAATTAAGAATTTTAAGTTTGTTAGTATAAAATCAATTCAATTCTTGATTAATGGCTTTTGTGGAAGAGTAATCACAATTCTGCCAATATCCCGTACTTATAATGATAGACCAAAATAAAAAAAATAAAAAAAAAATCTTGTATAAAATCTCTACTTTAGCTTGGAAAGCTATCAAACTTTGAAGTAATAAATTAGAGTTTGACACTTCTTATCTTCAAATTATTTAATCAATTCAGAAACCGAAACCAATTCTGTTGACTGAGGATTTATAAAAACAATAGAAGATCTTCAATTTTAAGCGAAGAAAGCTTTTCTCGAAGGCATAATATTTATTGGCGATGGCATGAAAATGATGTAAATGTAACTTTTTGAAATGGAAAACATGCCTACAAAACACAACAAAACCTTCTCTTGTTCGTAATGAAGCAGTAAATAAGACAAAGGAACAGCCATGGAACAATAAAACTGGAGCATCTCTTTAACGTCCGGAGATAAACTTTATTTATACCCGAAACAGCTGCAAACTTTTGGTCAGCTCGTGTGCTCCGCGTAAAACTCTCCTGTTTATTGTTATAACCTTTTTGTCTCTATGTTTCTTCGTTCCACTTGTACCGATATACTTTTTTTTGTTGTTTGTATTCCGACGGAAGGGTCGGAAAAGTGACTGTTGATTTTTTTTATGAAAAAACTATTTATTTTGCATATCCTATGGAACACACACGAAGATTGTACCATTTTTACCGCTACGAATCCTAATGTGGCAAATCTTAAAAGTTTAAAACCAAACAACCCATTTTTTGCTTTAGGGTTAGACCCCAACTAAAAAAATACTACTTCTCAAAAAGCTTTTGTTAGAAGTATCCTTGTTGAATTATAGACGTAGTCTGGTCTAGCCAGAAACGAGTTAGCATTAACCAAATCATTTAGGTACTTAGTTATATATTTTTTTCTATAATTTTAACGAAATATCCCTAATACAGATCAAAACTGATTCTCGTTTGTTTCTACAATAATTCTTATTTTGAAAAATGTCCTTTCTTTTACGATGCGTTCACAAACCGCTAATCCGGCTATCGATCAAGAATGCGACCTTCGTAGAACGTGTCACTAATCCTGCGATGACAGCACTCGTGACTCGCGCTTTGGCGTCCAAAGAAAAAGGGATGCATCTGCCGTTTTAAGCAAAATTAAGTTATTTTAGAAGCCGAAAAATTAGGCGTATCTCTTATATTTTTCAACGAGCTACCGTGGTCGAGTTGCACTTGTAGCGTAACGTCTAGTTACGACGAAATACTTATAAGGAACAGAAAATTTTAATACTAAATGTATACCTAAATACAAAATAATAAAATGTGTACATGTGTAAAATGTGTGTGTGTAATGTGTACATTAATATTAAACATTTCAGTTCCTTTCAAGTATTTTCAACGTTTTGTGTTTTGGTAAGACGCGCCTATTTTGCTTATGGTGGCAGAAATTTTAGGCCAACTTTAGGACCGAGAGCCCATCGTAATTCATTGCGAGTCTCGTGCCGCGCCCGATTAAGGGGATGACAGCCGTGACAGGGAATATATCGTGAACAATTATGAGATTTACGCCTCTCTGACAAATGGCCGGGTGCTAACTTCTTGTAGTTTCAACTTGTCGCCGTAACAACGCTGATGAATGTTTAGGCGGTTTGTTTATTAGCTGTTTCGTTATGTGTTTGTTTGTGAAACATTTTAAAAGATTCTGTATAAATAGGTATAGGTACGCATAGTGAAAACTCGCAGAAACTTTTCTGTGTACCAAGTGGATTACTTACTACTAAGTTTTTCAGGAAAGTTTCCTTAATATGTTTTTCAAAAGCTTTTAATATGCCTGATTACTTATTACAAACATTCTCGATATTTATCTTACTTCAGAAAGATAAATGTTTGTTAAAAATACTCATGCAAGAGTGAATCGAATACTAATAACAAGAAAGTTCGCGCAGGTGGGATATGTCGGAACATGAACGCCAGCAGTACATGTCCAGTGTAAACGCTTTTGTATTTTATAACAGCCAGATCAGTCTTTTACTAAGTATTTCTGATAAATCTAGTGCGTTTATAAATAATTTGGCCTTGAATCTTTAAGAAAAATACAGTCTGCTCCAGCTGCCTAGCCTTTTCGGGCAGGTTTATTACGTATTTTGCAAGAGCAAAACTATAGCGATTTTTGCGCAATAATTGCTCTTCAAAACAGAAGTTTTAGCGGCTTTGGCGTGGCGGTTTTTTTTAGAAATAAGTACATTTGACAAACAGCGAGCGATTAGTTAACGATTGTGTAGGAACCATTCCTACATTGTAGGTAATTCCGACTTTTAGAGCGTTTGATGGCGCGTTGATTGCTGTTTCTTAAGTAATAAACCTGCGGGTTGGTTGTCAGTCTAGCCAGATGCAGTTGAGTACCAGCATTTTATATGGAGCGCCTATTTGACCTTCACAAATGAGTAACTGGGTAACACGGTATCTCTTGGCAAGACTGGTGTCTGATTTTCTGGTTTCTGATTCTCCGTCTCCGTCGCAACCGTCTAAGATTTACAAATGACAGGCGGCGTGCATCAACTGCTTACGTGATATCCGAGCACGGATGAGTCTCGGTATTTTATGGATGGTCCTCAACAGACCAAACTCGCCATGCATTGCTTAATCTCGAAGATCGAACCGTGCGGCTGTTATTATTTAGCGTCAAGCTCCTACAAAAAAAATACACGGGGTTTCTATTCTACACCAAATGTTAGGCTGCGGCGCAACCGGCAGGCTTATAACATATCTCGCAAGAGCAAAACTATAGCGATTTCTGCGCTTTATTTGTACTTCAATACGAAAGTTTTAGAGTTTTTGGCGGTTTTTACGGAGGAAATAAGTGCATTTGACAAACAGCGAGCGATTAGCAAACGATTGTCTAGGATCAAAATCAAAATCAAAATAGTTTATTTCAAATAAACCTTAAAGGTACTTTTGAATTGTCAAACAACAAAAAAAATATGACTCTAGTTGCAAATTCGCAAACGTCAGTAGATCTCAATGGAGAAGAATTTGCAAGAAACTCCACGGACACTCTTTTCCATCAGTTTCAATTACAAGTTTTTGGTTACATCACTCTTGTTAAAAAAAAAAAAAAATACATATATGTGAGAACGATGCAAAAAGACGTGCACGTAAAAGCGTCTAGAGTAACAAACAATTTCAATATAAAAATGCAATGACAGGCCCCTACCTATACAGGGATCTACCCCACTTATACCTACACTGTAGGTAATTCCGACTTTTATGACATGAAGCGTCTGATCGCGCGATGGTTGCTGTTTCTTACGTAATAAGCCTGCCGAATTACTTTGGAATTTATTTTGTGATTGTTTAGTATGGTAGATTAGGATCAAGGGTCCTACTTTGTGTCTAACCTAACCTAATCTTCACAATGTACAATTGTATATCGTTTGCATGTAATTTATTAGCCATAGATCACAATGAATATAACAACAACGTAGCAAGTCTCGTAGAACTGCTACGAATGGGTACTACGCACATCTACTACGACATAATAATATCCAATTCGACACTAATTAAGTAGGTATAATGGAAGGGCAGTTCTAAAGTTTCCGAAACCGTCGCCCGTACATGTCATGCATGATCACGTTTGCTGTAGCATCTCGTAGAGGTGCTACGAACTTTCTACAAGAATTTTATACTTTGCAGTTCGATCTTATGATAACACTGTCAACCAGAGTAGATACTTCGAATGAACTTTACAGCCTGTACAGATATCCTATTCTACTTACCTACTTTTTGGAACTAACTATTAATTTGGACTTAAAAAGTTTGAATAAAGTCACGATCACGGTTATGATTAGATAATTATAAATGTAAAATGTAAAAGTGATATGGGAAGAAAGGAGTCCCATTAAAATGACGACAAACAGAGCTCGATTTATGCAAGACGAAGATACGAGTAGATATATAACTCCAAATAAATCGGGATAAGGGCAGGAGGATACTGATTATATATATCTGAAAGTGCATTTGTTTTGATTTTTACCCGACTGCCAAGTAGGGTTATGTTTTTCGCGCGTATTTTGTATGTATATTTTTTTTGTTTTCTGTATTACCTCATACCTTTCAAACAGCTTGACGGTTTTTTTTTATAATCAACACATCATTAGATATGTCTTGACCGCCCAAGTGTTCGATGAGTGATATAAAAAAAAATGGCGGAATTTGGGCGCCATATTGTGGGGCTTTCAACTTTGTTTGTCTTTCAAACCCATCAAGTGATCCCCTAAAAAGTTGTAAACAATTAAAAACGCAAAAATTAAATAAAAAAAACCCAACTGCTTAAGCGAACTAAAAATATGTACTGCACAGCATGATTTTCTTCTTGTTTAAGTACTTAACAAGAACAGAAGTACTTGCTGTGCAGTCGGATGATATTAATAGTTTTGGTCAGCCAGCTCGCATATTATTAAGTATCCTCCGACTGCACAGCATGATTTTCTTCTTGTTTTCATCTTCAATTTCATCTTCTTGGTACATAGGTACCTAGGATACTTTTTATTCCAGTATTAAGTTCGTGGGAATCATAGAAATATAAAATGAGAATATAATTTTCTACGGTCACGTTCAGGTGACGTTGCTGCAGTAGGTAAGTACTTTACTATATTGTACGAAGCACTTATTTAGTTCCTTACCAAGCTCAGTGGATGCGGCGGCGTGTGCGCAGATCTCGGCTCGTGCAGCAAAGCCCGTAGGTGTGCGATGTAGGATGCTGCCAGTCGTAGCGTGTCCAGTTTAGAAAGCTTGGTGTCTGCCGGCACCCAGGGTAGTGTGGTTTTTAATCTGTAAGAGGAAATAATAGTCTGCTAATTATAGAGGTTTAAAAAAAATCCAAGCTTTTGCCGTCAGAAATAAGTATAAATAATTATTTTAGAAGCAGAAAAATCTTTTGATTTATTGTTGAGTTAGTTGTCTGTTCTTTCTTCAAATATGTATAATAGCTGCTGAAAGCTAGAATTTTGTACAAAAATAGCTGTTTAACTGTAGCTCGCTACAGATGTCACCAAACTTCGTGGCCGCCCTGAAGTTAGCTACGATGGCTGCACAGTATTAAAACTCGTATAAAAAAACACCGCGCCGTGCCTTGCGCATCGGAAAACCAACTTCAGGGCGGCCAAGAAGTTTGGCGAGTACTGTATTTCACTCGTTTCCTTTGGAAGTTTACTTTATACCTACTTGTATAGTAGGAACCGGTTGCAGTAAAAAAAAATATACCAATGCAATTTGGTATAATTAAGTTTTTTTTTTTCACAAAGAAGTATAATTTTATTCATCATATTGATTTCTACTGAAAGTCGTCCACTGCAGGACTTAGGTCTTTTGTCCTTACCAAATAGACCGGGCGCGTGCTTCTGGTATCCAGGGGTTTCCCGATTATGTTGTTACTTGTCACACATACCTGCAAAATGCTTTAGAGAGAACTCTCATTCTGGCTCGCTCCCGTGCGTTGGCGGCGTTTCTGTGTTGTGGTTCTTGTGAACTCCGACCTACGCACAGAAATGTTCCAAATCAATTATGGACTAACAAAGCGTTTTTTTTTAATTTCCCCCACTTGGAAATTCTCCTGTATCGTAGGTGCCTTTACAAACATAATTATAAACTCATATACATATAATGCCAGACGGGTTAATTGTCTGTAGGCCAAACAAATATTTGTTCCGTGCGGAAATCGAACCCGCGACACGCAGTGCAGCCACGATCGCTTAACCACTGCGCCAACCGTGTCGTCCTTGAAGTTCCACTGTTCCATTAGTAGGTCCGTTTCTTTAGTCGACTGAGTTACTGTGAAAACTGGTTGGAATACTGTTAGGCAGTGATCTTCTTAATTTTGCCAACGAGACTCCGATTTCTGAATTAACAATTTGAAGTTGAGCACTTGTCAAACTCTACCTTAAAAACTTTAACCTTTCAAAATTTGGCATTATAATAGGATTTAAAATGTTCTTAACTACAAATTCCGTTTTGAAACCGGCCCTAGTAAGGTGTACAGTTACCTAATAAGTCAGACATCAGTACCTACTGTCAAATGAGGTGAATAGGAATGCAGGGGTGAATAGAAACAAAACTTTGAAGGGAATTTTACGTCATTTAAAAATTGTTTGCAGAATTATTATATGTACTCCAATATATTACATAATTATTTAAAAAAACGATGCTTTTTTTGAAACCAATAAAATGGTATCACAGTGAAAATCCTAATCAAAGTTTTGTTCCCATTTATCCCTGCATTCCTATTCACCCCGTGTAATAGTACCTAATTTCTAAATTTCCTGTTTTCTATTTTTTTTTGTACTCTTGTTTTTAGGATTTTTGTCCTGTGTATATATTTTTCTGGTGTATACTAAAGAATAAAATAAATAAATTTCTCTAGGTCCTCAAAACAAATAACATCTAGGGTGCACTTAGGAGCTGCCAATATAAAAGTGGAAAGACTGTCTAGTCTCTCATGGATCACTATGCAACTGAACTTGCGTTTATGAGCAACTACGAGTAGGTGAAACAGATAATGTATTTCATAAAACAATTAGATCCCAAACAAATCGGTACGCTATAGTGTTGACAAGCACAGTTTAATACCTACTAAACAACATTTGTGTGTATCAAAAATATCGCCTCCAAAATAAGTAGATACCCAAGGGTTTTTCAACCTTCAGACGAAGTCTTGGTGTTTCGGAAAACAGCATCTCATTAGCTCTTTTTGTTTGCAAGTTATTCCCCACATTAGCCAGGCTTTTATAAATTAATAAAATAAAATCGGTTCGGTACTGAAATTGCCAATAGGTTTTTAATTAGGTAGGTACCTAATTATTTGAAAAACAGAAATCATCTCACCTGAATTTGATTGAGTATCATCAAAAAAGAAATCATCGTCATCCGCGTCGTCTGTCCGTTTCTCAACAGGCGGGGACCGATTCACTCGTTTTCTAGGCATTTTACTATTGCACTATTTTTACGATATCACTGGCACTTCACTAGCACATTATTTTGAATTTCGTACTTCGAACACTATTATTTTTAAATATTTATCTAAGGGATTTTTTTAATAGTTGTTCAAGAAGTTTGGTCAAAATGACACTATGATTTTAAAATTTATAAGGGTGGTTTTTCTTGTGCTGTATTGTCAACCGGCGCGTGACGTTGTTCATTTGAGCTGCGCGGGCGCAAGGCGGGCGGCATGGCCCGTTGGGCGGCGCCAACGCTCGCCCCTCCCGAACAAACTTCAGGATTACTCCTCGACTAATGAACGATGGTTTACGCAAACACATAGCTCTTCGTTTTGGTATGTTTTTGTATACTTCTAAATAGCCCATGGTTGTAAGACACTGGTGTTATTGAAGGGGTATTTTTTTACTTTTGATTTTAGTTGCCTATTATTAGTTAGATAGTCTAAATATTTAATATATAAAGTTCCCTGAGGTCACTGTATTTTAGTTACCAAGTTTCCGGTTTGACGGGTGAGTTTCCGATGACCATACGATGGCGCAGTATGGGGTTTTTTCAGCTTTTTCAGGATCTCCTGGTTGGTAGATGTTTCCTGGGAGCTGTTGTTACCTAAATTACAGATAGGGCGATTAACGTCCAACTACGTTCAAATAAGAGTCATAGCAATTAGTAAAGCGAGGCTTTAATAGAAACACTTGCAACCGTAAACATTTTTTTAAATGTAACATTTGTACATTTAAAAAAATGTTTTGCACAACCGACCAAAAAAAAGGAAAAGCATTTCGGAAGGTCTTCTGAAAAAAACAACCATTCTAAAGCGATGATGAAATCAAAACCACAAAAGTGTGAAGCAATTAGCGCCGTCAAAGTGTCTTACAAAAACTGTGAGTAGTGTGACAGAAAGCCGCGCGGGTCACGTGACTTCCTGACATTCTATACTTTCTGAACGACTCCACCATGTCTCACACACGTGCTACGCAGCTACACCCTGCCGTAAACCCTTGCGTCACATTAGGATAATTTTTCTTAAGTTTATGGAGATTTTAGAAGAAACACTTACCCCTATATTTGAATTCTAGAATATTTATAATGTTTTTCTACTAACAAATAATGAATTATGTTGTTCAATAGATAAATAAATTATTAATTATTATTTCCTCACTTCGGCTCAACAAAATTAACAGTTATAATATAGCTTGTTCTTAATTAACATGGATTTTGTATTTTTTCCTTTTCATGGCGACTAAGGGCCGATTTCACCAATGAAACTAATCGCGACTAGGGCATGCAAAACCGGAAAGTCATCAAAACCGGTTTTGAACATCGTTTTTTTGGGACCAAAACCGAAAACCGGAGCTAGGTCCGGTTTTAGCAAAAAAAAATCGAATGTAGTATAATTTAAAAAGAAACACCATTTTTTTAAATACCCACTAAGTCTACAAATAAACAAATTGTATGATACATTTCTTTTTAATCCAAACCATAATAATTGTACAGATAACAATGAACTTATAATAGTATAAAGATTAATTTACTGAGATCAAATCAACAACAAGTAAGTTTTTGGTATCTTTGGTACCTATTAAGTCTGCTATCAAAAATAATATATTTTAAACATAGAAAACACAATCAGCATCTTCAAATATTAAACACAGCCACCCACAATTACCAAAAAAATCAACATTTTTGTAACTTTGAAGACGAACTACAAAATAACATTATTATAATATGATTCATATTGCACTAAAAAAGAGATCAATAATCAACTATGTATACCAATTTAAATAAAGCATAAATCACTTGTTTTCAAGAGGTCGCTGTTCTTGATAATGTGATCTCAAGAATATAAGTGCATCCAACATTCGATCAGACAGCGAACTTCTTATTTTGTTACAGAAATACCCAGCACTCGAAAACACCCTTTCACTCTCAACACTTGTTGGTAGAACACATAATAAATAATTATATGCGTCGGTGAGATACACACCCCGATGCCCTCCGCTTTCATACATGGCTTGCTCTACTTTTACGAACCCAGCCAGGTCGAAATCTGACCGATTTTTGGGGGTTCTCTTTCTCTTGCATTTGTGTAATTCCTTCTCTAGCTGCTCTTGAAGAGTTAGCTCTTCAGCGTCAGATGATGACGATTGCGAAGGTATGGACTGCTCGGTGAGAACTGCGGTGATGGTGTCTGTGTCCTCGGGTTTATATTTTAGCTGCTGCAACAAGTTGATAATAGTTTCAGTTATTTCAGCACCATTGGGTTTGGGAAATGTGTCATCATCATCTTGGGCGGAGAAGTCTTCCCAATCATGTAAATAGTGTAAAACACCTGCTAGAAGGAGACGTCTTTGCTTTATGCGACTTCTCAAATTATTCGCTAGCTTGAGACTCAAAACGCTGTTTTGTTCGTCAAACTTCTTAAACATAAATTTTAATGTTGTGTCAGCTGTGTGCAGCGTAGCATCATGTCGGCACAAGGAAATTAATAACTAAGTAAATACTCACATTTTGTCCTAGCGTCGCAGGCGAGGGCGGCGGACACGCACTTGCACTCCCGGTAAGGGTATTACTGCAACAACGCAGGCGCAGGCTGGCGGGTTACGGGTGCGGGGTGCGGGGGTAGTGGAGGGAGGCGTGTAAGTGGGTGGATGCAAGCTGTGTTCGGTTCGGATACATTTGATGCCTCAAAATTAATTATTTTTTGAGTGTTCGAAAAAAATGTTGATAAAAATCAAAATGTTAATTGTTACTCAATAATGGGAAAACCGGAGCTGAGCTCCGGTTTTGGCTCTCAAAACCGGTTTTCAAAAATCGTTAAATTTTGGCCGATTTCCGGTTTTGCGCAAAACCGGAAAACCGGTTTTGCATGCCCTAATCGCGACTAGTTCAATTGAACTCAGTTTATGCAAATACAGCGTTCTGATTGTTAGTTTCTCAGCGGTCTCAATCTATCAGAACGCTGTATCTGCATAAACTGAGTTTAGTTGAACTAATCGCGATTGGTTTCATTGGTGAAATCGGTTCTAAGACGATTGGAGTGGAGGAACTTTCGTTCAAAGGACTTGAATTGTAAAAATAAAATCTGTGGATTCTATCTTCTTAAACCGATGAGTCGTAACATGATTGAAAATAATTGAGATTAGCGAAGGAGATAGAGCTCCTTGAAGGTTTTTTATTACAGTAATATAATTTAGCGATAAGTTTATGTCTTTGCTTAGATACTAATTGTAACTACCTGAGTCAGGAAATAATGTAGGCATTGCCTAGTAGGCATCTGCAATACCTGTGTACCACTGTGGTTGTGCTGTGTGCAGTAAATACCTAAATCCCCGGGCACCTCCTCAAACAGTTTTGATGAAACCTATTAGGTGAAAAATAATATGAGACAGGTGAAACAGCGTTCATCACAATTTGATTCCACCTGAAATCCCTCCTGAATAGAAATTAAATGTGTACGGAGACATCCGATGATGATGCTGTTATCTCTAATTTGGGGTAGTATTTAATATTAGTGTGAGCTCTTCAGTCAGCCCTAATTGTGGAGATGATCGGCGGCGGCTTCCAACTGCGAGGTGTTAGACGAATTGCTGCAAATAGGATGCTGATAGGGCTGCTTCGATGGGATTGCTAATGGAAACGGAAATAAATATTCACTCATAAATCTACGAGAATGCTATGTAGAAGATTTAAGAAACGCACTAAAACCAATTGTTATGAAACTGCGAGATTTTGTTTCTTTTTTTTTTAACCATAAAATACCATGGTGTTTCCCAGTCTAAGATGTGTTTTTGGGTTAGTACGTTTTTATATTCGTTCAGCTTCCTAAATCAAAGCTCACAATTCAATTCAAAATTATTCATTTCGTGTTTTACGCAATGAATAATCCGTCAAACTACGCAGATAAACGGATTTATAAAAATATGAGAAAAACAAACATACACCGGTACACAAGGGAGGCCACAGAGATGATGTCAATAATAATTATTATTATAGACCTATCTCGGTCCTACCAGCCCTGTCTAAGATTATTGAAAAAAATATTAATACTAGACTCATAAACTACTTAAACAAATAAATATCATCTTCTCAATTTGCTTTTGGACAGGAGATCTACCGAGAACGCCGTTACTGTCCTCAGCTCACTAGTTACCGATCATCTCGATACAAGAAGGAAATGCCTAACGGTATTTCTAGATCTAAAAAAGGCTTTTGACACCGTTTCTGCACCAACCCTAGTGATCAAGTTGGAAAGAGTGGGAATAAGAGGAGCCCTTCTAAATCTTTTCAAGGATTATCTGTCAAATAGAAAGCAGAGGGTTAAGATAGGATTCTTATATTAGTGATGATGCGGATGAGTCATTCGGCGTACCGCAAGGAAGCGTGTTAGGTTCTACATTATTTCTAACGTATATTAACGATCTCTGCAACTTAAAAGTCGATAACGTAAATATCTTCTCATACGCTGATGATACAACTCTTATCTTTTCCGGGAATAACTGGTCCGATGTTAGACTCAAGACGGAGATGGGCATGGCCCAAATAACAAACTGGCTCAACGACAACCTAGTCACTAAAGAATGTAAAAACTAACTACCTACATCTATTTTACCATCTCGAATCGTTCACAACCAAATGAAGCCTTTACAATTAAAGTACATACACTCATGTGATAACGTTTCCAATAATAACTGTAAGTGTCCTGCAATTAGTAAGGTCTCACAAACTTAATATTTGTGCGTCATAATTAACCAAAAATTATCATGGTATGCTCATTTTGACCATGTGTCATCTTCTGCTTAATCGCCGGTTCTCCACCTAGGCGTCCAGTCAAATGGGATGCAGCTGATTGCCAGTACTCTAAATGGGAAACTTTCTGTCTTACCTTCACACTTCCTTAGGAGCGTACCGTATCGTTTTTTTACCCGACTGCAGAAGGAGGGCTTATATGTTTGTTCCTATGTGGCGTTCTAGAGACCAAACGAGTTGGCCGATTTTGATAATTGTTACGTCAATCGATTCGTCTCAACTTTGCAAGTGTCACTGGCTACATTAAAATTGGAAAATAGAAAAATGGCGGTTTTTGGGCGCCATATTGTAGGGGCCCAATTTTTTTTTACAAACCTTCGTGTAGGATATCAAAATAAAGGGTTTTAAGAGACGATTTCAAAAATAACTATGTAACACTTATATGTTTAAATATACCTAATTCTAAAAAAAAAAATATGATCTAAAAAGTTCTAAATAAAACAAGATAATTCAAAAAATCAAAAAAGCCCGACTGCTTAAGAAGCGAACTAAAAAGACATAAACAAGACTTACGTAAATGTAACTTTTTTTTAGTCTGTTCTTAAAAAAAAAAAATATCGGAAACAAGACGAAGAATGTTTAGAAGAAATATTTAGTTAAAATCTTTTTGACAACCCTACGTGTCCAGGTGGCGGGTATCAAAGCATTGAATTTAACCGCTCCGACGAAAAGTGATTCGTTTTAAGCGCCATACAGTGTGACTTACGATGCTACTGTTTACTCAACTAATATTATTCTTTGTTCCACTTACACGCATACAATTAATATCAAGATATCTCTGAAAAAAATTGTGGAGTATTTATGTGTTGATCAATAAAGATTTATCTTAACGAAGACATCTATGTACCTTCCTAAGGAAGTACGTTTACCGACCGTCCTGTAGGTAAAGTAATGTTAAATCAATCAGCTATAGTGAAATAACTACAATAACATATAGTATAATCCCTCCTGTATTCCCCGTAAAGTTAGGAAGAGGCTGGCAAGGGCGTCGCTAAGGAGAGGTGAGGGGGGCAGGCTAACTACCCCTCGCAGTTGCCCCCCTATAGATAAAAAAAAAATGTAGCCAAATGCAAAGAAATCAAAGTCAGTGGTGTCTCATCCCATACAAAGAAACTGTCCCGACGTACTGAACTGATTATTTGATTTATCAATCGATACCAATTGATTATTAGATGGTGATCTATCTATCGCCGTGGAACGGAACCGAACGCGACCGATTTCCAAAAAAAAATCGGTATAATCAGATGAAAAACGCTAGTTACGTGGCACGGTTTCTTTGTATGGGATGAGACATCTGTATGCTAGTATTATATTATCTGTGTCAAAGGTGACTACATTTTTTTTCGTTTTTTCTTCTTATCGAAAACCGGGTTAAGAAGAACCATGGGCGGAAAATCGCCAAAATAGTCTGGCCATGATGAACATGTGCCCAGAAAGAAAATTTATTAATAAAAACTTACAAAATTTTCATAATACAGCGGTCGAGAAGTTTGCAAAAAACCCAAGACGATTGTGTTTTAATTAATTTAAATTAAATAAAAGAATCGCGTTTTATTATTAAAATCTTGTAATTAACCATTTGATTGCCTCAAAATTCTATTATTCTATCATCTTTGTTTACAAGTATTATTGTACAGTCAAGAGCTCGTGGAGCTTTACACGTTGGCCTTTGTACCGTTCTTATTACAATCGCCGTAGAGATAAGAATCACACCACCAGTGTAAAGCTTCACGTTCTTTTGATTTTATTTAAAATGTATAATTTTCCCATCTTCCATATTACTACTTCAACTTGCCTCCCCTCCCCTGGACCATCGACTGGCGACGCTCTTGGGCAGAGGAATCTATAGAAATGTTGCTACAATTTCAGCATGTTAAGAATTAACTGCCTTGTGTGCGCAGTGGTCGCAGCAGACTGTTGAACATGAAGTCCTGTATTCGACTCCTGGGTCGTGCAAAATGTTATTGGGTTTTCCATCTGGAATATCTCAGTAGCAGTCCGTAGTCTGGACTTCTGTCCAGTTGATGGCTATATAGGCTCACCCTCTATTACCTTAAACATGCGAAATGAGGGTGTAAAGATGGACCACTGACTAACCCTTCGGGGAATACAGGGGTGAGTTTTTTTTTTTAATTAATTTTTACCCCACATTAGGAATTTCTTCCTGTATCGCGAGTGCGTTTACAAACATTTAAACTCACATACACAAGACACCCAGATCCGGAACAACTATCTGTAGGCCTTACAAATATTTTTTGCGTGCGGGCATCGAACCCGCGACACGCAGCGCAGCAGCCGATCACTCAACCAATACGCCAACCGTGTCGTTAGTGTCGTCACAATATTAATTTAATAATTAATTTATTCGAAGACGCTGAGAAAAAGTCCTGGGTTCAAATGTTAGAATTGTTTGTGTGTGTTTTTTTTCTAAACCGGCTTGCCTATACATAAACATGTGGTTAAAATAGTCTTTTGAACTCGGCATATTAAGCTACACATTGCAATATGCAGATGTCTCATTGTATGAAAAGCTTTCACAGTGTGAGGTCAGTATATACTGGAGATTTAGATATGTATAGCTTGTTGTGCTTTGATTATTGTTGTGTTTTCGGCGTCATATTTATCATAAATAGGTATAGAACAACCATCTCACGAAGGCGGATGAATCGTAACAAAACGACTCTTATTTCGACGACATAAAAGTCACATTTCCCGCCTTCGTGAGATAGAACAACTATACTTATTTATACCATGAAATCCCCACTAATCTCAATCTGCTTATTCTTTGCCCAATAATATCATTGGGATCGAACCGATGCCTGAATAGGTACCAGTTTTTTACATGGAGCGATTGCCTATTTATAATGCAGTCGTTCCGTGTCTTGTCAGATTTTCGGTATTTTGACTATCCATACCTAACGACTGTGGTAAATCTATAGCAATCGGGCTTTCTGAGAAACGGGGTGTCTCGATATGTAAGGGATGATCATTGGTCACTTAACTGCGGATCGACCTCGGCAAGCGTAGCTTAAACCTTTATCACCACCCGCTATATTAAACAGCCGTCTGCCAGAAGCCTAATAATCTACACTTGACATACTCCCGATTTCTATATTAAGTACTTGTAGTCGAGCAAGTGCAACACAATTATTGGCCCGGTTTTTGAATTGTGTTTTTTGGTGTATTCGGTGTTAGGAATGTGTCAAACCATACCATACTTTACTTAGGTAGGTACCTTTTGACAGGTTTTGGTCTAAATTACCTACAATGTGTCAAATTCTCAACTTCAAATACTTCAAATTCAGAAATTGGGGATTCTAAAGCCTCAAAACCTGACAAACTTTGGCATTACAGAAGAGTTCGACACTTTCATAACTAACTCCAAATGCTCAATTTGCTTTCCCACATACAATTTAATGCCACATTAAAAAATAAGGGCACAGATTGAATGAAATAAATAGTTATAGCAACATAGGCTTAACGTCAAATTTGACAATTCACACAGCTGACATTAGTTAGGGTGGGACGTGTGTATCAAATTGCCGATGTCGATTGTCGATATTCATAGATGTAAACTGTTGTTCACTTTGCGACTTCGTTGATTTGGATAGTCAACTGCCATAAAATATTTTACTTGAAAACAAGCAATTTTATCACGTAGTTTTGAGTTATTGAAAAAACTAAATGAATCGAAACACTTGTGAAATAGCAGCATGAATAAAAACCACACCCATTTCGCATTCTCCCCAACGATTCGTAACACTTTAATTATATCGAAATTTTTGTATCATCACTAGCTCTCATTTTCGTCGAAAACGAAACAAACTTGATTGTTTCTATTTGTCGCGTATTAGTTTTTGTGTATTCGTGAGTTTACAAAATCAAACAACGTTATTAAAAATCGCGACTATGTTACGTGAGAAACTAGAGATTGTTTGGCTGTAGTGGTTTAATTAATTATTGTGAAACCAGCTGCTTCTTAGCAAATTAACAATGTTGCCGGGAATTGGGGTTTTTGGAACTGGGGCTATTGCTAAGGTATTAGTGCCATTTTTAAGAGAAAAGGGATTTCCAGTTGAAGCGATATGGGGAGTTACTCTGCAGGAAGCTGAAATAGCAGCTAAGGAGCTGAAGATCCCATTTTTCACGAATAAAATTGATGATGTTTTGTTGAAGAAGAATGTGAGCCTAGTATTTATTGTATGTGCGCCTAACTTACACGCTCAGATATCAGTGAAGGCCCTGGGCATAGGCAAACATGTTGTGTGCGACAAGCCTGCTGGGCTTTGCCAGGCAGAAGCCTTGAAAATGGTGCGTGCTGCTCAGTACTACCCAACTCTGATATCCATAGTTAATCACTCCTTGCGGTTCTTGCCAGCCTTCAGTCACATGAGGAAGTCCATCCATGAAGGCTACTTGGGCAACCCTGATGAATTGACATTAGTAGATGTGCGAGTTCAAATGGGCCCGCTGATAAGTGATACCTACAACTGGTTGTGTGATGACACCATGGGAGGAGGAACACTTACATTAGTTGGTAGTCATGTAATAGATCTTGTGTCATACCTGACTGGTCAGAAAGTTGTCAAAGTACATGGAGTTTTGAGGACTTTTGTAGAAGAAACCAGCAAAGTGAATGGAATAAGGAAGATCACAGCCCCAGACTTTTGCACATTCCAATTACAAATGGATAAAGGTTTGCTAGTAACAGCTACATTGAACAATCACTTACCTGGACCTTGTTTTAATCAGGAGATATATGTGTGCAGCAAGAAAGGATACCTGGTGGTAAAGGGAGGAGACCTGCACGGTAAACTGCACAAACCTAATGCTAAGCCCACAGAGGACGAAGGAAAGAGGCCACATGATAAAGAAGAAGTAATCTATGTTGATGTTGAAGACTTGAGTTGTGCCTCCAGTGTTGTTCCTAAGCCATACATAAAAGGACTGTGTAAGATGATAAGTGCCTTGAAGGAAGCTTTCCTACCTGTCAAAGAACAAATGGACTGGGTTAAGGAACCAGTAAAAGCTGCAGCAACATTTGAAGATGGACAAAGAGTACAAGCAACCATGGAAGCTCTACGTCAGTCTAATGAAGACGGCTGTTGGACATCTGTCCAACTTCTGACTGAGCCACCAGACCCAAACCCTGCGCTGTCGGCCGCAGTGAGACGCACTGCCATATCTTTACAATAGATTATGCATTTTAATGATGTATTGATATGCCATTATAATGTACCTTTATTTGTTGTAAGCATGCTCTGTTGCATATAAATAAGTCAAATAAGTACCTAGTTATTAAGATTTGATATCTGAAATTAACTCAGTATTAATTGTAAATTATTTCTCAACAGTGGTTTGTCACAACATTCAATAACTAATATGCTTAGCAATGTACTTAATATTTTCAAGCTTGCCATGATTATATAAATGTATTCATTAATTATTCTAGTTCTGTACTTTGAAGTTTTGTATTTCATACAAAGATTACCATGGATAAGTTGATAATCTCAATGTTCTACTTCTAATTCACTTAAACTAAAACTCTATAGTACCCTAATAAGATAAACAATATTGTCATGTCAACTGGCTGTCCAGATATTGTATTTACTGTGATTTAAATTTAGTAGAAAATGTATTCAGGTTGTACAAAAGATGTGACTTGTTTGAAATATATTTTATTTTATACTAGCACTCGTTGTATAATTCCAATCTATTACAAAACTAAGACTAATGTCTTTGTTTTTGTGCCATTAATTTTATTTATTACTTGTCTTGTTTAGGTACTCAAGTTATGTAACTAAATACTCTACTATCACACATGGCCTACTATGTTTCGCTAATTATGGCACACAATTGGTTAAGGAAGGATAAATTTAAAAACATTCACAATCATAAAACAAAATGTGCAGTTGAAGCAATTCAGTAATTAAACCCAATATCTGCATTTGATAATAAATTATGTGGTACATGGTTACATAGTTATAAGCTTTTTGTCTACAAAAACCAGTAGTAAATCTTAGGATTCCCAGAAGGTACTCAAAGGAATGTCTGTAAAGTAGGTAATTCCTGTAGAAGAATTGCTTATCATTCTTATCAGCTTATGATTGGAACCAAAGTTAACTCAAAAAGTAATATACACTTTGTTCCAGGTGTAGAACTGTGACAAATTACGTTTGATATCAGAGATGATTGACTAGGTACACTGTGTTTAGGTTATGTAAACTTGAACATGAAGCTTAACATTTTTAGGTTATGTGTGTAGTGATGATGAAATATGGGCGTTCTAAATGAAAGAAGTATTCTGTAACAAATTTATAATAAGAAATGCAAAGGAGATAACATCAGTACCCCAGCTTACAACATAGTAGCATATTACACAATCACAAATGTTCATTCACTACATCATGTTCTAATTTAAAACTAACAAGTAAACAGGATCAGAATTATAAAACTAAAACTAGCACTAAGTTCAGTTGTCAATCTTCGCCAGAATGTCGGACTCTCGGAAGAGGTGGTATTCCTTTTCATCATTTTCCAGGGATACTTTGGTGCCGCCGTATTCAGGAAGGAGCACTTTGTCGCCAACCTTTACTAAGATAGGAATAAATTCGCCGTTGTCTTTTCTGGCACCAGGACCCACAGCAACAACTTCGCCATGAAGGACTTTGGTCTGAGCCTTCTCGGGAATGACGATGCCGCCAGCGGTTTTCGTAATTGCCTCAGCCCTTTTGATGAGGACGCGGTCCAGCAGAGGAATCAGGTTTTTTATTAAGTTGCTCATGTTGTCTGTTGTCAGAAATTTTCCGAAACAAATGAAGAAATTGGCTGTAGCACCTCCTCACAGATTCTAATCTAGAATATTCGAGCTCGTACTGACCGGCGACCGTACAATTTTGACAATAGTTCATTCATCTCATTTATCCATGTGTTTACGGTGTTGCCTTGTTTAAAAAAAAGAAATTTGAATTTCGATCGATTTTGTATGATTAAAATTACAAGAAAATGATTAGTGAGTTTGAACATAGTAAATTGTAAAATAATAATTACGATATTTTTTAATATGGCACTGGCTATTGTTAATAATGCCGCTATATTTTTTTTAAGAAAGTAGCGACCTCCAGTAACGAGTAGTGACACTATAAGAGTGAATACTTTAGTATGCGATATCCAACATAGATAGCGCTTTTATAAATTAATTTATTTTAGTTTTACAACTAAATACAAACGCTAACCATCCGAAAAGAAATCCAGTTTTTTATCTATAAGCTTAAAAATTTGTGGAGACTTAACGGCATAGGCACTTGTAACCAATCTACCTTTAGGCTTATTACCCTGTGTTTCGGGTGGAGTTTATTTATTTATTTATATATTCTTTATTGTAGGTACACCAAGTTAAGACACAGAAAAGGAAACTTAAAAATAAAATACATACAACGGGCGGCCTTATCGCTTACCGCGATCTCTTCCAGGCAACCTGGAATGGACAGTGATAGCCTGGACCAGTGTTGCCACCTCAAAAATTATTTTGTCACTAAATGCAGTGTAAAATGTCGCCATATTTTGGCAATTTGGCTTGAAAAAAAACCACCAGTTCTCGCTAAAATGTTTTTATTCAAATTAAGTACTTTAAATGTCTGATATTAAAAAAAAAGTAATTTTGTAACAGTCAAAAGGGAAAAAACAAAATTCGTTATTTTGAAATATGATAGTTATCTTCCATTATATCTTCATCATCCATAAACGCCGCCGACGTTTGCGCTGAAGATGTTTTTGGTTATGATAAATCTTTAAATGAGTACTTTGCGTTTCTGCCGATAGCCTCAATGACATCGCTAGGTAATTCGTAATTGAAGCATTTAATTTTCAAAACTTTCAATCTGTTTGTAATAAAAATGATGGCGTTAAGTAGTGGACTGGCCATTTTGACTCGTAATTTACTTTTAACGATGCTCATAACACTGAAAATTCTTTCAATTTCAGCATAAGAATGAGGTATTTTTAAAATTTCCGTCTCAAATAAGTGTTGCCAAATTCCATATTGAAAAATCGCCAGAAATCGCTAAAAATTTATTAGTCGCTAAACGATGAAAAAATATCGCTAAGAGCTCTGAAAAATCGCCAGATCTAGTGACAAAATCACCAAGGTGGCAACACTGGCCTGGACATGAAATGGGGTTGCCATTGGTGTAACACACAAAATTATGAATATTTCCCAAGCTGCAAAGGTAAAGGGCCAGCAGATATTATATAAAGCAGTTATGTACTTATGTATCACTACTTGATTCTGATTATTTTCGATACACCCCAATTCTGTACCAGATAAAACCTTTTCAAATTAGCACAGATGAACGCAAGTTACTTATCAGCTATTAGGTATTGTATCATTCATTGTATGTCTTCCTTTCACCAGAATGGCTCACTTGACTTACCTAATTATTAAGTTTATCATCATTAAAAACTACATATAAGTTTAAATTGGCGAAGCTTATATGCCTTTTTATGACAATAAAAAATAATCTGTGCTCGGCATTTCTTTAGACTAAAATTAAACTTTGGAACGGTTGGTAACTAATAATTTTCAGGTCCGATAGTTTACCCATGATCTAGGTAGGTAGGTACTTAACATGGATTTTTTTACGCAAAAAGAAGGGAAGGAATTGAAGCTAGGTACTATAGAAAAGCTATAGTACCTACCTAGCTTAAATTTATTATAATAAAGGGTGGTTTTGATAGAATGAACACATAAGTGTTCAGTATAGATTGAACACTTATGTATTCATTCTATCAAAAACCTAATAATACTTGAAAAACCTAAACAAAATAAACCAAAAAGCAATCAATTAATAATGAACCTATCTATGATATTTTCTCGTAATTTCATCAAATATCGGTATTCGTTCTCCGCCATAGTTGGAACAGACGGACAGTTCGTTATTGATCACCAAGAAGAACTGCTCACTGGTGCTGTAGGGAGGCCAGTATACCGGCAGAAGTGTACTGGTGTTCGGGGTTGGGTTTCTGAAACAAACAAAATAATAGAAACAAGTTTAATCGAGGCAATAACTAACGTAACGTAAATTATATCCAATAAGTAGACTGAAGTTTAAATTTCATACAGGATATATGCAATATTAACCCATACATCTACGAAGGCAGAGGACATCTAGAGGACAGTTAAAGTCCCATTTAAAAAAGGACCCCTGAAATTTTATTTCATCACCAAGAACATATTTATAGTAGAGTAAAATTAAAATGTACTTACGATGTTTTGGCAAAATTGGTCCACAGCTTATTAATTCTGTCTCTTACTGTAATATCATCTTGTGTAAGATTCCGAAGAGGTTCTATTTGTATTACATAAGCCGTGTCATCGGCGTGACTTGCTCCTTTCTTATTGACACGACTTGCAGCTTTTATAAGATTCAGGGTGCCGTCATATGAAAATTCATACAAGTACACGGGTACTGCGTTTTTTACCATTAAATTAGAACTCGTGATTATCCCACTGACAAATTCAAAGTCTCCAAAGAAGTCGATAGCAGGTCTGTCGGTGTCATTTCCATTGTAACTGCCGTAAGCATTTCGTAGTCTTTCGTTATAATAATATGCATCAGTACTATTCAACGGGAATCTCCAATAATCAACATAGTTCTTCAACATAGTAACTTCTTTAATGTCCTGAGGTTTTAATCCAGCTATGATGAATCCTTCAGAATCAGTAAATCCTCTGAGAACAGGAACCTTATTGAATCTTCCTGATTTAAGCAATTCATACGGGATTTCTGTCAAAAATGCATCTCCAGTTCCGTAATCCCTTTCAATGGTGGGAACGAAACCATAGTATAGGCCTTTTGCCATTATAAGTTCAGGTATATTATAAGTCCCTATTACGATATTTTCTGCTGGGATATTTATGAGATGGTTATGTATTCTTCGGTAATCATTAAGTGGTCCTTGATATCTCAATTCGCGTGCAAGTTTGAAAGTAAGATCTTTGATCCTATCCGGCGTTTCTATCGCCCAGGGATTGAGAACTGATCCTGATTGTATGATAGCTTTATGGAAGAGGCCTCTGCTTAATGGAGAGAGCATGTGATATTCTACAGAGGCTGCCCCAGCTCCGATACCAAAAATAGTGACATCATTCCTGTTCCCTCCAAAATCTTCAATATTCTCTTGAACCCATCTCAACGCCATGGCTTGATCTTTAAGTCCCATGTTGCCAGCAGCTTCAGGTATATCCAGGGCAAGGAATCCTAATGCACTGAGTCTGTAGTTCATGGTCACAACTACAACATTATGTTCTATCAGATAGTCGGGACCATTTTCAAACTTTGCGAGACCATTCCCGAAGAAGAAGCCTCCTCCATGGATGAAAACCATCACAGGAAGCAGGTGCATCAACAGTCCAGCTGAAGGTACCTTAGGTGTGGAGACATTGACATAAAGGCAATCCTCACTACCGCGAGGTCTCCTCTTGAATAAGTCAAACTGTATGCAGAGGTTCGACTCGTTGTATATCGTGCTGTTTCTTTCTCCAGTCCATGGATCGGGCGGTTGAGGACTCTGAAAACATTTTAATTTGCCTATAATTTCATCCCTATGTTTTAACATAAAATATATCTTACGGCATTCGACAATAGTGTAATTATACGAGTGAAAGAAGCTTTATATGAGAGAGATTTCCTACCTTTTCCAAATATATTAATAAACAAACATTTTACTTCGTTAATATAAATTAACAGAGATTTCGACAAATATCACATCTTACCTTAAATCGTAGTTCTCCTACAGGAGGTTTGGCGTAAGGTATATTTAAAAAATCGTCATATTCGAAACTGTTTTGAGTTTTCCTCCTCGCGCCAACTAAGACACCTTGTTTTATTTTTACTTTTGTCGTCATTGTTCAAATTAATCAGAATAAATTGTTACGTGTAACGTGATGCTCAAAGTTCTGATACGAGCATATACGAATTTGGACTTTTATATTAAGAGCTTAGATAAGAACCAGCGATGTCCAAACTTTCCTTGTGTTTTGTTCATTTGGATTTTGTTTGCAATTGTTCGATCCCATGAGGTTTATGGATTAGGTAAATTTCAAAGGAAGCTTTCACATAATGTACCAAAGGTAATCCTATTCTAATACTAACAGATTTTTTTTTAAAAAAAGGTTAGATTTTTGTAATGTTATCAATCACGTCTCAACGGCTGAACGTATTTGGATGTTGGTAAATAATGGCCTGGTATAGGAGTTTTTGATTATTTTTGTCCGAAGTAACTTCCAGTGGGACAGTTTTCGACTTTCATTCGGATAAAATCGCTGGGAAAACCTATTATACCGGTACAGTACAGTCAAATCGTGTAATTTAATGAAATGGCCAGAAAGTTTGAGGAACACTTTATTCCTATGCAAAAAAGTAAGTTGAATAGAGTACACACGCAATGTTATTATGTAACTAGTAATGACGATACACTTAAGCACAAATAGGTGAAGATGCTTTTATATCTCACAGTAGTTGTCAGATTGTTGCCACACGGTTGTATTGTATCTATATTGTAAACATTTGTGTTGATATAACAAAAACGTAACACTCGAAATCCTTATGTATACAGGCATACTTTATGGTGCCAAAACCGCATGCAAAAAAATGAGACCTTGACAATTGGATAAAAGCAGCAAAATATGATGATGATGTTAAGTTCAAAATAGTACATTAGTTGTACAGAAATAAGGAAGATATTTCAACAATATATAAGCCTACTTAAATACATCACGAACAAGTAATTACAGTTTATCATCAAAATTTCAGACGAAAGACATCCAATGCTCAACAAAAGTTTTTTTCATTTTAAAACATTTATTACTTCAGACTTTATTGAATACGTCACAATAACAAAGCATTTATTTTATCTGTGATACTTTGTCATAATCTCCTCAAATATCGGTATTCTTTCTCCGCCATAGTTGGCTTGGATGTACATCTTCTTGTCCAGCACCATGTAGAACTGCTCGCTGCTGCTATAGGGAGGCCAGTGGAGAGGCAGCAAGGGGCTTGTGTTCGGCGTGGGGTTCCTGTAATATTATATAAGGAAACATGTTGAAAGAGGGAATGGTTTATTAAAAGAAGCTCTTTTTAAAGCCACGTTTCTAACTGCCACCAACTTGCACGCAAGTTGCGCTTACATTGCGGGGTAATTGTGATCAATGCGCAATGATGCCAGTTGCTTGCAGGTTAAAACGCGTGCTAACAGTTATATTAATGGCATGATTGGTGTAATAATATTAATTAACATCTCTAATACACATTGATACTTGCCGATTGCCATTTGCTAAACAGAATCTAACATAGTAAGTAAAATGAGTATTGAGTTCGTGAGGTAAGCCAGAAACTAGGTTCTAGTTTTACACAAGGTGTTTCGACTATTACTTTGTTTGATGTTACTTACGCAGTTTTAGCGAAATTAGTCCACATCGTAGAAATTCTGTTCCTAACAACAATATCATCTTGAGTGAGTTTTGGAACAGGCTCGATTTGTATTGTATAAGCTGTATCGTCACCGTGAGCAGCTCCTGTTTTGTTGACACGGTTCAAAGCCTTCAGCAGGTTGAGAGAGCCATCATAAGCAAATTCGTATAAGTATAACGGGACTCCATGCTTAACCAGTAATTTAGAGCTTTCAATGATACCACTGACAAAGTCAAAATCTCCAAAGAAGTCAATAGCAGGTCTTTCGATATCGTTCCCCGTGTAGCTATCGTAAACATGTCGCAATCTTTCATTGTAATAGAATGCGTCAGTAGCATTCAACGGATATCTCCAAAAATCAGCGTAGTTCTTGAACGTAGTAACTTCTTTAATATCATGGGGCTTAATGCCAGCTTGTATGAAACCCTCAGAATCAGTAAATCCTCTGAGAACGGGAACCTTACTGAATTTTCCCGATTTTAATAAGTCGTACGGAAGTTCTGTTAAAAATGCATCCCCAGTTCCTAGGTCCTTTTCAATCGTTGGTCCAAATCCATAGTAAACTCCTTTTACCATAAGAGGGTTGGGCACTTTATAGGCCGCTATTTTTATACTTTCCGCTGGCATATTCATCAAATGACTGTATATGGCACGAAAATCGTTAACAGGGCCTCGATATTGCAGTTCTTGTGCTAGTTTCAAAGCAAGATCCTTAAGATTTTCCGGGGTATCCAAAGCCCAGGGATTAAGGACTGATCCTGATTGCATGATGGCCTTATGAAAGAGACCTTTGCTTAAAGGAGATATCATATGATATTCCACGGAGGCGGCTCCAGCACTGATGCCGAAAATTGTGACATCATTCTTGTTCCCTCCAAAGTTTTCAATGTTCTCCTGAACCCATTTTAGTGCCATGGCTTGGTCTTTGAGTCCCATATTTCCTGCTGCTTCGGGTATATCTAGGGAGAGGAATCCAAAGGCGCTGAGTCTATAGTTCATGGTGACGACGACAACGTTTTGTTCAATTAGATAGTCGGGGCCATTTTCGAATTTCGCGAGTCCGTTCCCAAATACAAATCCTCCTCCGTGTATAAACACCATTACAGGCAGTAACTGCATTAACAATCCTGCTACTGGTACCTTTGGAGTGGAAACATTGACGTAGAGGCAGTCCTCACTACCGCGATGTTGCCTCTTAAATATGTCATACTGAATGCAAAGATTAGATTCGTTGTACATTGTAGCATCTCTTTCTCCAATCCATGGTTCTGGTGGTTGGGGACTCTGTAATAAATATAAAATGTTTTTTTAAGGCGCGACTACAAAACGGAACAAAATGGTAAAGGAAACCGGCATGTCCTAGAAACAAAAATTCGAATACAGGTAACATCCACCAAACCGCATTGGGCCCGCGTGGTGAATTATGGCCCATTCCCTCTCACAGAGAGGAGGCCTGTGTCCCAGCAGTGGGAACAGTAAAAAGGCTGATGATGATGAAGTCGCGAATGCACCTTTTGTCGTTACTATACTATGCAAAAATTTATTGGAGTATGACGTTTGAAATGTTTGTGCCAGTGACATGGAAACATTAGTGTTTTGGCAAAGTTGGAAAATAAAATAGAGCTGAATAATTGTTATGTAAAGGCCAACTATTAAAATCAATTCTTACCTTAAAACGCAGGTCTCTTACAGGAGGTTTGGCATAAGGAATATTAAGAAAATCGTCGTATTCGAAACCGCTTTGAGTTTTTCTTCTCGCACCTACCAGAACACCTTGTTTCGTTCTCACTCTTGTCGACATTTTAGTTTAAAAGTTACTTCATATTATGTACGTCCGTATTTATAGACGTGAATTTTATGTAGTCATGTATGGTTTAAGTGTTTTGTATAAAAAGGTGAGACGTTCATCATTACTCGGACTTTGAGTCAGGTCAGTTGTTACGTAATGTGTTAGTTAGTTCCTTGTTTTTTTGTCTAACTTTCGTTGGTACATTTTTTTATTCATTTCTATTCACAATAAATCAAATCGTGTGTGTTATTGATTAGTGGTTTAGATTTGGTTTGCTTTCGAAAGGCAGATCATCAAAATTATGAGCTTTTCTGTTCTAAAGATAATGTCTATCTAGTTAGATTATACATAACATAACATCAAGCCTATAATCCTCGAAGGGCTAGGCAGAGGTGCAACTTTAGTACATTTCACTAACTAAGTTTTAGTCTCAGTACCGGGGCGACCGAGTTCTGTTATGGTGAAAGTAGAGAAAACAATCTATACGATTCTTTTCTTTTTCAATTTTTTCCATATAATTATGATGTTATCTAGCCGGTTTCGGTCACAGCGACCGCATTCATTGGCTACTCAATGTGGTTGAGGGCTCAAATTTGCTGCTCTGTTATGTGCTCTCATGTGACTTGCATGTCCACCCGTGACCGAAAAACTCCGAGCATAAAGCGGACACATCAGAACACCGTTGACGACGTGATAAATAATTAATTAATATAATAGAATATTTTTTATTGAAAACCACTTTGCCCGATCCGGGAATCGAATCCATTATCTTATGTTCAGCAATACCGGTACCGACCACGAACTAGTATAACGAGGCAGTCAGTCAGCTGGATTATCTTAGTTTCTAAAACATAGTTTCAACAGTTCAAATTACTGAATTGACCATCTTCCTGCCCTTAACCCATGTTACTTGGGGTCGGCGCAACACGTTTTCTTCATTCATACCGTGATGTCCCCGCCACGCTATCACTGAATCCCTTTTCTTTCAAGTCACTCCTCACACCACAGACATAAATCTAATTAGATAACGCAAGTCCCTCCACCTGTATGAAAACCAAGCGAGCCACTTTTTCACATACAATTTAAAAACAAATGTACTTACCAATGAAAGAAAACATTTCCAATGCCTCGGCCAACCTTTTCTATACAGTATTTACAGCTCAATATGGCATAACAAGGCTTTTTTCTAGATTTCGGTGTATTTCCGGCGCCAAGATTGCTAAATGAAAAGCTCAGATTAGGATCATTGATTGTACTATTACACCGTATTTTGGCACGCGAAGTACATACAAACGCGTCATCTAGTTAGATTTATATCTGTGCCTCACACAGTCCATCCATCTTTTCTTTGGCATTCCCTTTCCTCTCCATCCATCCACATGTATATTCCTAACTCTTTTAGTAACATGCGTTTCACGTCTCCTCATCACATGACCATACCAGACCATGCTGTTCAACTTACTAATATGATTCAAATAATATATTATAGAAAAGTTTGTTTTTCGTAGTTAATAAATATATTTTGTCTTACCGGTTTGCCATTCTAATTAGATTAATTAAAAAATACTTGCATTTACCTTCGACGACATGCTAAGAACATACAAGTCTTATCAATAGCACAGATAATATAATATTAGCATACAGATGCCTCATCCCATACAAAGAAACCGTGCCACGTAACTAGCGTTATGCATCTGATTAAACCGATTATTATTTGTAAATCGATCGCGTTCGGTTCCGTTCCACGGCGATAGATAGATCACCATCTAATAATCAATCGATATCGATAGATAAATCATATAACCAGTATAATCAGTACAGTACGTCGGGACAATTTCTTTGTATGGGATTCTCATCCCCACGTCAATAGTTATTGACCGAGTGAGCGCGAAGCGCGAGCGAAGTGTCTCCGTTTCAACTTGGGCAAACATTACTTCGTATGTCCGGCGTATGTCCGGCTGTCCTCCTCTGCAGGTCGCATTTTTCAACCGACTCTCGTGAAATTTTGTGAGCAGACTCGCGAGGTCTACAGCTTACAGAGCCACTAGTTGTATAAAGTTTCTGTAGGAAAGAAATATCGTTTGTTTGTAAAACCATGAGTGTGCAGTGCAAATTGTTGTTCATATCTTCGTATTGCAAAATGTTGATGTTGTGTTCAAAACAAGGCAGCCGAGTGTAGAAAAGAAAATAAGCTTAATAAGTTTGGGTAACGTTTTAGACACAAAAAATAATTGCGTAAGTCAAGTACTTAGGTACTCAATAATGCATCATTATTCAGGTGATTGAAGTAGATTATTGTAGTAATGACGAACGCGATATATTTTGCACCAACTAGCGCCATCTGCAACCACACATATTGTTTGGAACTAAGCAGCGGTAAGTAAGTTCACATTGAGTGGACAGATGGCGCTTACAGTGCTTGTATTGATGAACTTTCTTGCTTTGAAGAAGTTTGAATCTTTGAACATAGTTTGCGTGTCTGTTCTGGGCCATTGGCGATTTACTCGCTTGGTATCGAAATTGACTTGTACTTTTTAGTGCTTAGGAATATCATGACTTTCAAACATCCTTATAAATCATTTTGTAGTTCCGTGATTGAACTCAGACTTCAAGCAAAATTATCCTCCTTAGAACTTATTGCACCGATCATGATCCTGCCCGATAGATTTTATATGGCCTCTACCATACATAAAGAATATATCAAGACCTTTAAGCAAACAAACATGGGATTGATATTAATATTTATTGTTGTTCCAACAATATTATGATTAACAATGAGCTTCAGTGATGATAACGCACAGAATTTATATCGAATATTTTAGACGTTAGTGTCATTTCGGAACGCGCATGAGTCGTGTCCGCAATCATCGCGGCGCCGTGACCGCCGGAGGAATGTGCGCCGGCGCCGGCCAGTCTCGGACACACCTGCGCGCGCGCACCAATTGTACACACAATCACGCACCACCCACACACGTCTGCAAGCCCTGTGCGCACGGGGAATAAACTCATTCCTAGTCCTAGGGTTACCAGGTCTTAGAGCCGTACAGACCAACTAGTTTCGCCGGACCTTTGTGTAATAAGATCTTATATAGGTTTGGAGGACACCATAATTTATTATGTAATTATTTTAAACCTGTCCTAGTTTCAAATAAAAATCATATTTGTAACGTGTCAAAGGTTTTGTCATTAATCCGTCCTACAGCACAATCGTCCTTCTAATGAAATAAAATCTTGAATAAACCCGTCTTTTTATAATGCAATCCTCAATTAAAGTAAAAGTGACCGGGAAAATGTTAAAAATCTAACCAAATCCGGACTAGCTATAAATTGTCTAAGCACACGCATCCAAAAAGCCAAACATGGTTTGGACGCCTAGCAACCTTTCTTCCTAATCGCTCTCTCAATACTTAACATAGTGACTCCGTTTCAACTTATCGTACGTAGCAACCTTAACTGCACACAAAAGAAGCTGGCCAGCAAGCACTGCGCTCGCGCATCGCGATTTATGGCCGCCTCCGCGATGAGCGGGCACATGAAAGCACCGACCAGCCCTGCCGCCATTGTCCAACGCGAATACAGTCTGACGGCTCTTGAATACTTAATTGACACTTAATCACGCAACACATACGATATGGTATGAATTACTAAAGAAAATGCCCGCGTGGATACCTGAGAAACAATACTGACGTTTTATGGAAGAAGACATCAAGGAAGCAAGCCGATGGACTGAAAGAGAGCTTTTATGAAGTTCTTTTGTTGTGAATTGAGTTACTAAATGTCCAATGTCCAGAAAGATCGAACATAAGTTTTGCTTGGTTAAATACAATTAGGTAGGATATTGTTATGATTATTTTGATGAATGAACAACTCGAACAGGTCGAATCAAAAACTTCCCAATAAAACACAAATTACCAAACATACTAGTTTAATAAAATATAATAGTTTCCAGATCGATGTAGCAAAAAATGAAGAATAACTACAATATTGGAATAAGCATGCCAACTCTTTAAGTTTTTTATTTCAACTCAAAAAAGCATAAAGGCGCCGATATTTTCACACACATTAATTGTATTGGTATGTACAACAAATAGATAGAAATTGGCTCAAAGGAATCCGGGTATCTATAGAGGCTGATTCAATGAATTATAATTCAAACACTTTTTGCCGGTCTGGAAAACCGTAAAAAGATCGTGATCGAGTTCACACGAGGCGCACAGCATTTTGCAAACTATTCACGTGTGTAGTGTAAGGTGTCCGTTTTATATTGCCGAAAATAATACAAGTATTGAGAAATAAATACCTATTAACATTCTTCATGCGGTCTCGTTCTGGACACTGTTTCTATAAAAACGTTGGAGACATCGTTATTCGTCACAGATCTTACCTTTAATTTTGGTAGATAGATTTCGAATGTTCGAAGCAACCCATTAATACTTAAATATCCTGCAAACCTTGCTTTTTTCATCAGGGCAAAAATGTTACCAGATATTATTATATCGAAGTATTCTTCCTCTCCTTTTGTAGCCTTTGGGAAATTAGATTTCCATTTGAATATGCTAAACTACTTACTCTTGAACACAATTAAATCATCTATGTATGTGGACGATTTTCTTCTACGTAGTGTGTTTTAAGTTTGTGCTTTATGAATTTATGATGAATTTATGTAGTTATGAATATTTGATAATTTCTCGAAAATAATAAAATTATGATATGCTTCCTCAAACGTGGTTAAACTACGATAAAAAGTTGCGATAATAGCGCGGATGTTAAAAGCGTACAAAATAACACAACAAACATGGCACAACAGGGAACTCTGTATGGCCTTATATGAACTTGGCCACGATATGTTTGCGGATAGAAAAAATTGGTGATCCTTATGATGAAGGAGTAAGGTTTAAAATTGTTTGAAATGATGGAGATGAGGATAAGGAAAGGGTTTGCGTCAGAGATCGTGGTCGGTTCTCACGACGCGGCGACGGAACACAGGTGCGCATCCGGCTATCTCGCCTGCAAGGGATTCGAATCAGTTTAGTGAAGCGTTCTAATTGTGGTGCCGAAACAAAGATCAATGATTTGAGCAAATGTTCGTTGGAAGTCTTCGGTAAC
Source organism: Orthosia gracilis (assembly GCA_947562075.1). Lineage (NCBI taxonomy): Eukaryota > Metazoa > Arthropoda > Insecta > Lepidoptera > Noctuidae > Orthosia > Orthosia gracilis. Next base: position 47,113,597 of record OX387267.1, read on the forward strand.
TGGTTTGAATCATTAGTTAAAAAGATACGTTTTGTAACGGCTTACTAATAATTACTGTTATTGATGTAAGTTCAGGTAGAGCTAAACAGTAAATAGATTATAAATATATATTTGGATATGCTTGAAAAGGGACTTATGATAATTATACGTATATAGTTAACTTTTTTGTATCGATTTCAAAGGGGTTTAGCTCTGCTTCGGGCGCAGCTAACATTGAACTCCATGATGGTGAAACTGTATTCTAGCTTAGAAAAAAATAAAAAAATGAAGTACCTAATTAATACTTTATGTTCAAACGTTTTTTATTGTCCTTATGGGAGAATTCCGTCAACAAATCTGTTAAAACGCCATCTATCTTCAAAGTTACGAATTAAGTTCATAGTTAGAAAGGTGAAGGGTGCAGGTGGTATTGTTCAGTATGACTATATGAATGTCCGCAAACGGTTTGAGGTTATATTAATGACAGTAGCAGTTGTGCAAACAGTTCAGTTTTAATATAGATTACTGTGTTTATTTACCTATAAAATATCCCAATGGAAGAACTAGTGGTGGAAACCGAGCAGGGTAGAATAAAAGGGAGGGTGCTGAAGAATTATAATGATTTCGAGTATTGCTGTTTCAAGGGGATCCCCTATGCCAAGCCGCCTGTTGGCGAATTGAGATTCCGTGTAAGTATTTATAAAGCTGTGTTTGTTTGACGTTACACTATAGATTATTTGTTTATAGATAAAATTAGTTTTGCCTTGACCAATCATTGTTTATTTGATTTATTATGCTAGATATTGTTGATAAAGGCTTTTCAGGCAGAGATTTATGATCGCAATCTGATTATATTTTTGTTTATCTTTAAAGATATTCTCCTCATAGGTAAATATACAACTTCCTTGTCCATGCAAGGTAAAGTGAATGTGTATACTTAGCTATTGAACTTAAATTTGCCAAGTAACTTGCCTTGAAGCTTCTTTATAATGTAGGTAACAAGTGTTGCTCTGAATAATAACAGTTTTAATGTAGATATATATTAATATTAAAAAGGAATTGTTTGAACATGAAGTAAATAAATAAAGTAATGATAAGATAATTTAGCACGGAAATATGTAAGATCAAAATCATGAAGGCCTCATTCATCTTATCATTTTTCAATATCTGTTGGACACAAACTTGTCGTTACTATTTCTGCCTCCCTTCCCTCTTTTCCTAGTATATTGCTGTAGTGGGCCAATCCCTTTAAAATGAATCTAGTTTATCCGGCTATCTCGTTCTGGGCCTGCCTCGTTTTCGTTTTCTGCCAGTTATGATACACTGAGTAGACTTCTTTTACCTTTGTTACTGACCAGATCAGTACCCTGATTGTGTAAGGTAAAAGAATACCGCACGGTATGTTTTCCTTATATTCGTTGCTTCAAATGTTCAAAATTCCGTCAATAACATGCAATGAATACTCTTGAGTTATGTTGATAACTCTACAGTATTCATTGCGTGTTTTAGATGGATTGCGGATAGCACGAAGCACACTCCATCATTAACGTGCAGTGATGTTAGGTTGCAGTTCAGCAGTCAGCTATTTGCATTTCGGAACTGGGTGAATATAATTTCTTCTGCAGTCATCAAGTGACTTCGTCGACTTCGTTCTATAGTTTGTTGGGATCGGAAGTGGGACATTAAAATTGATTAAACCAAAATGAAACAGGACATCGTCGTAACTAGGGTTAGTGCATTCAGCCCAATGACATAATAAATTTTCTAGTGACGTAATAATTCCCGTAAAAAATATACATCTAATTAACTACACACATAATTACTCAATTACTTATTTCGATGAAATTAAGCGGAAGGGCTCAGAAGAAAAGTAAAGTTAAAAAAAAGTACGTTTTCTACTTATAAAATCTAAAAGTGCTTAAGAGGATATTCTATGTATACTGACTGTACCAATATATTTTCTCATTTTATGTAAAAGCGTATTATGCAAGTAATTCATATGAGATTTTCATTGTTCTAAGGTGCCCCAGCCACCAGATTCATGGGAAGGAATCAGAGATGGGACCAAGGACTGCAACATATGTGCACAGTTCGACAAAGAAGAGAAAGTTATCAAAGGAGATGAGGATTGCTTATATCTAAATGTTTACACACCGAAGTCTTTTACAAGTGATGAATCTCTACCAGTGATGGTCTTTCTCCATGGAGGCGGTTTTCTCTTTGGCAATGGCACAGACGATGCAGCACACGGCCCCGATTATCTCATTGATAAGAATGTAGTTATTGTCAGCATTAACTACCGACTCGGGATTCTCGGCTTTCTGAGTTTAAATCTAAAGGAGGCTCCAGGAAACATGGGTTTGAGAGATCAAGTTCAAGCACTCAAATGGGTTCAGAGAAATATAACCCACTTCGGCGGTAACCCAAACAATGTGACTATTTTCGGAATAAGCGCTGGTGCTGCGAGCGTCGAGTATCTCCTTTTGTCGCCTATGTCCAAAGGTCTATTCCACAGAGCCATAGCTCAGTCGGGTTCATCTCTATTGCACTGGGCTCACGAACATAGTAAAAACATTCGTTATTTAGCCTTAAAGATAGCGGAGGTGCAAGGTGTAATTATAAGAGACAACTACCAGCTATTGCAATACTTAAAAAGAATGTCAACGAAAGATTTAATCACTGAATCTATGATGGTCTTATCAGCTATAGAACCAAAAGGAGGACTTTATTTCGGTTTTGTGCCAACTGTAGAACAACCTGGGGATTGGGAACCATTTTTAGACCAGCAACCTTATGAGTTATTAGTTAAAGGAGAATTTCACAAAGTGCCTTATATGACAGGCTTTTGTTCACGAGAGGGGCTTCTAATGATATCACACAGGAAACCAAGTCTAGACAAATTCATACAGGACAACATTTTCACAAATTATTTTCCGTTCAATCTCGAAACTTCAGAAAAAGAAGATATAGAACTGAGCCTACAGAAAACTTATTTGGACGGAGAGAAATTGTACCCAGACGAGGATGCTTTTGCAATAGATTTCTTTTCGGATGTAGACTTTATCGGTGGCATTTATGTTGCTGCAAAATTGATAGCTAAACACAATGCTCCGGTGTTCATGTATGAGTTCTGTTACGATGGAGGTTTGAATTACATCAAGAAGTGCTTTGACATCGAGCGACCGGGCGCGTGTCACGGTGACGACGGCGGGTACATCGTGAGGAGCGACAAATTGAAAGGACCCATGACTGACATGGATACAGTGGTGCGGAATTCTATGACCCAAATGTGGATAAATTTTGCTAGCTGTGGGTGAGTAGAGTTTAAATTCCGTTTTGTACTGACATTTGAAAGCAGGCGGAATGATAAACAATAGATTTGAAATTTGATATTACTGTAAAACTGAAAAGTCTTCAAAGAACTTTGAGACGAAGATTTAAATTCGGTCAAACGTCGCCTCAAAGCTCCAGAGCCTTGAACATCGTCGCCGAGTTGCCAGTCTGTCGGTTTTTTATCGGTTACATTTTGGGAGTGTGCGATGTAACTGCACAATTTGATTCCGCCTAGCCCTTTCCATCATCGGACAACAAGACGGTACGGTAATGCGCCACCGATACATGGTGGACATCCCACCCATACGTACAAAGCGTTTTGCGAATAATCCCTGCCGTAGTCTTTGTTTCGTTATAGCTACAACCTTGGGGTCTTTAAGTCAAGAGTGAAAAGGTTACTTCTAGGCAAGCATGATTCACCATCGACCACATCATCACTTACCCTCAGGCGAGACAGTGGTCAGACGCGAGCATATCGTTAAAAAAAGTTAATTGTGGCCTATCGAATTTTTTATTCATTTTATCATTTCAGTGACCCATCACCGAGACTGGACATTATGGTGACAACGAAATGGGAACCCATGCCTGCCACAGGAGTCGCGTGCTTAGTTATAGACGAGAAGATGAGAATGAAGAACGAAATCTATACTCAGAGGATGAAACTCTTTGAAGAGGTTTATGAAAAGAAACGTGTGACTTGGACTTGGAACTAAGTTAATCTTCTCCAAAAAATTTTTATACCTAATAATACGTATCTACATGATATTGACTACTTACCTAACATGTACTATAGACATTATATTAGTATACAGTAATATATTGTAAATTTTATAAATATATTAAACAAAATGAGGGATGTTTGTATGAATTATTTCGAAACGTCAAGATTATTCTCCTCCTCCTAACCAGCAGTGCGTTTGCAGAGGTGCTTGCTAGTGCAATGAAAGTTTTGTCAGCTAATTTGGATTCTGCTAATGTCTATTCAGAAAATGTTATTCCATATGGTGCAACTATTTAACCATTCAATAAAATGATATGTATCCAGATATCTCCGTATCCAGACATTCGTGGCCTGTATAGGAACTGTGATGCAATGGTAATGGCAAATCATTTTCAGTATACATTTAGTTATATAGTGGATGTAACAAGCTGGCTGCGGGGGCGCATTCGACCAGCATTCGGCCGGGCCGCGGTGCTCGCTCGGAATGCACTAATACCATTATGGACCACGACACCACTCGCTGCGAGTGGGTGGTAACCCCTTAGAATGGATAGACCTGGCTTTGTAATCATAGAATAGGTTTCTTTAATAGGACCTACATTTTTCTCATGAGCATGCTGATACGATGATCAGATCGTCAGTCAATATTGGGAAATAGTTATGATGGGATAGGTTCATTAAACGGAGACATTTACTAAACTAAAACACAGAAAGAAAAGTAGCGCTGAATATTGTCATAAATTTGACTGCAATTACATAATGTCTGTTCAGTTACATCTACTCCACCAGACAACCTTGTTAACTACGATTGTGTTTCCAGATTTGTCCAGATTTATTCATTTGTTTCACCTTGCGCGTCCTTATAATTGAACAGAGAATTTTTGTTGACCCTCAAGCGAGCCAGACATTACTTACATTTAATTGATCAGTTAAAACATGACCCACTAAATAATATATCGACTGCAACCTTCTGCAAGGTCTGCTATTAATAAACAATAATATGCTTCCGCTGCTACTTGTGTTTCTCATATAAATATTTTTCTATACGGAAGCTGTCCGTATAGCTGTTTTTTTTTATTTTTGTCAATTATTAGTTCCTGTTCAATATTAGTGACCTCTTTTACTTCATTTGAATCAATTAAGCACTTGAAAGTTGTACTATCGGTTTCTTTCATTATTTCCTCATCATCCATTATTCGGATAGCATCATCTACCTCGATTTTATCCGTAAGGTCTACGACTTCATGCGTCTGCGCAGCCGGGTCACAGACTATAGTAGACTGGCCGTCGGCGCCAGCGAGTCGCGGTGTGAAATACTCAGGTGCATCCGAACCTGCCCACGGATTTTGTACAGCGTGCTCTTTTTATGTTCTAAATAGGCCGTAGGTAATTTATTGGTATATTACACCAGGAGAGTGCAAAGCAAGTCGAGCTATACTTTATTTTGTATAGTTTGTTTTTGCTTTCTTTTTTGCTAGGTTGTTTGAGAATTGTTTTCTTATTAATCAGATGCTTGTTTTTTTTTCAATATCGATATTTTATTTATAGAAATACAAAAAAATGCAGCATATTACAAATGCGAGATTATGCAAATGATCGTGATATGAAGTTAAGCGATATCTTGATTAGAAGGTATTTTCCTTAGTGGTTCGGTTTTTAGGGTTCAGTACCCAAAGGGTAAAAACGGGACCCTATTACTAAGACTGTCTGTCTGTCTGTCTGTCCGTCTCTCACCAGACTATATCTCATGAACCGTGATAGCTAGACAGTTGAAATTTTCCCAGATGATGTATTCTGTTGCCGCTATAACAACAAATACTAAAAACAGAATAGGATAATTATTTAAGCTGGGGCTCCCATTTGCGATAGTGGTAAGGAACCCTTCGTGCGCGAGTCCGACCGCACTAGGCCAGTTTTTTTTGTACCTGTTGCAGTTTCGGCAACACTGCTGTCATTTCTGTATTCTTTTCTCTTGCTCTTACTGGTTTACAAAACTCTTTTGAATTTAGCTCTTTCTTAGTTCCACAGTTATTCCTCTGCAAAAGTAATCCCGCTGTATTAGAGCCTGTCATCCCGGTATCCTTTCACAGCGGTGCGCGTGAGTCGTGATTTGATTCCCACAGAGCGAGACCAACATTAGCTCTTTTTCTTTTCGGCGGGCGTTTTACTTATTGTTGTCTTTTATGTCAATAACATTTGTCTACAATTTTGACCTTTTTTCGTCGGCAAAAAAACGTTTTTTTCACGTCATCCTGAATACAATAATATTTTGGAGATTTAATTCTCAGGTATTGCCTCAGTTCTTCTGTGGAGAATTCAAACGAAGATGAATTTGAATCTCCAATCTTGTCCTTCCCTCGGTTCTGCTGTTCTCAAGTCTAAGCTATTGAACTATCTAATCAATGAGGAACAATTATTTTGGTGACCTTTCAGATCAATCAGAAACTCTGAAATAACTCCGACCACTATTCAGCCCATCTCTTGATTGGCAAATTTACTTTCATTTTCAGCCTTGTAGCAAGAATGTCTGTTAAAATTGAAATAATTATTTTGATGAGATCTTGTGCCCATTAGCTAGCCCACAAACTGTAGTTATTAAAATTCCATTCATGCTTAGTGCGATTATTTGTCATCCACGAATAGATAAAGTATCTGCTGCCGTATTTACGGTAGCTAAACTACGGTGACGTAATAATCAATGAACTGCTTCAAACTGGATGATTGCCAGTATATAAAAAAAACTGTTATTTGACCCTTCAGAATAATAACAACACGTTAGAATAACAACTTGTATTAGAACTTTTTCATTATCTTTTTTGCACCCAATTCTAACGATCCGCGTGCAAACTCGAACGCTGTGTGCAAAGAAGCTGGTTTTTGTGCAAATTTGCACACCACGAGACCCAAGACGCAGTATGTCATCATTGTCAAAATATGATTGATAATACCTACTTTTAATGTAGGTCATTTGAATGTGAAGTTTTAATTGAAAGAACATTATTATGATCAGTAAACAATAAGAACATCATTAGTAAATAATATCATGACATCTATACATATAAATAAAATTGGAGTATCTGTTTGTAATATTGAAATAACCGTTTTTTACTACATGTTTATGAATATATATACGGTACATACACCAAAATATCATTTTTTACAATTTTTGTCTGTCTGTCTGTCTGTTTGTTGCGGCTAATCTCTGAAATGGCTGGACCGATTTTGACGGGACTTTTATTGGCAGGTAGCTGATGTAATAAGGAGTAACTTAAGCTACGTATATTTTAGAAAAAAACTTTTATTTTAGAAATTTGTTAGGCGGAACGAAGCTCGCCGGGTCAGCTAGTAATATATATATTTAATATATTTTAAATGTTGCCCCACACTAGGAATTTCTTCCTGTATCGTGAGTGCGCTGACAAATATATAAACTTACATACACAACACCCGGACCCGGAACAAGTATCTGTAGGTCATATAAATATTTTTGCCTTGCGGGAATCGAACCCGCGACACGCAGCACAGCAGTCAATCGCTCAACCACTGCGCCAACAATTATGATCCCTAAAGGATATAATTATATAAATTAATACAGCAGTCGCTAGAGTTGGGTAAATAGCCGGATGCTTTGAGTTATTATCGATTATAATCCATAAGTGTCCATTAATAGCCTTGCAATGGATGATAACCCTGCTATTAATGTATTGTTTAAAAAATATATGCTTTTTTTTTGTTTAGTGTAAAATCTGTGGGTGTGAACATAAATTGTTGCTAATAAATATTATTGCTAAATAATATATAAATTGTTGCTAATTAATAATTGCTTTATTTGGTCTCAAGTCGAAGAAACAGACGCCCTTAGCTGGTGGACGGGTATTTGCAGTTCTACTAAGCTTCATAAAATTGCAGTTGCTATTTTATCAGCTCCTTACACGTCAGCAGCTACGGAAAGGACCTTTAGTACTCAAGCTGATGTACATACAAAAAAAAAGAAATAAACTAACTACTGAACGAGCAGGAAAAATAACTTATATATCACACAACTGGAATTTGGAAAACAGACCGTCAAGTAAAGATATGGAAAGTGATTTCCACATGGATTCAGAACCTTTCTCTCCAACATCAGAAATCGATGAAATATCCTGTGACTGTGATGAACCTGTTCTTCTTAATACACCAGAAATAGATCCATTAGCGTCCGATCCAATCGATGTAACAAACTTAGGAGATTTTGAAGATTCCAGTGTTTCTAGCAATAATTAGGCTGAAAATTATTTTTGAGCAACAAATATAAAAAAAACAACTAAAAAAAAAAAAAAAAACCCAAATAAATGACTGATTATGAATAAAAAAAAAACTAAGTACATAAAAATCTAATTATCAAAAATCAATGTAAATAGCTGATTGAAAATTTTTAAATGGGCCAGATTAGTTTTAAATAACACATTTATTTACAACAAAGAAAGATGATGAAAATGAAGTCTAATCTGACAGTCCTAAGCCTGAAAACCATGAAGGGAAATTTTCAATCACTAAAATAACATTAACAGCAGGGTTATCATCCATAATTGCTATTAATGGCTACTAACTGGCTTTTATTCGATTATTAGCCAAATGATATTAACCGGATTATTATCATTGCCCAACACTAAGCAGTCCCCATCCAGGCAACTTTTTCCAAAGAAAGTCTTGGATTTGCGGTTAAAATTGTCAAAACCTACTATAGAATATACTATAGTAGCTTCTGCCAGCGGCTTCGCCCGCGCGAAGGTCGAATTTTATCCCGAGGGAACATATTCCCGGGATAAAAAGTAACCTATGTGCCAAATTTCATCCAGGTCCGTCCAGCCGTTTGAGCGTGAAGAATTTACAAACATACAAACACACACACACACTCACAAACTTTCGCCTATAAAATATTAGTATGAAGTATGTTTATTTAATACTCAATAAAACAAAAAGCAAGTTTCCATTAGGAAAAACTATTCGTGTGCAAAAATGAGCTGAGTAACGGAATAATTATCTACGACTGCGTAAAGAAAGATATCAACGTGATTGAATTGATACGGTAGATATACTTAAGCTGGTATCTAAAAGTTCATATTATCCAGTTCTGAATTAACTAAGCATTTCATCATCTTTTTAGCCTTTTCCTATACTGGGTTCGGCTTCCAGTCAAGACGGATACTGGTAGGACCATTGATTTAAATGAATCGACTGCCTATCTGACGTCCAAAACCCAGTTATTAGGTTATATGACCTTTGCTGATACTGGCTGTCAGATATGGCTTCAAAGATATACAAGTGACAGCCTGGACCAACGGTTTATTGTGCGTGCCCAGGCACAGTGTGGTGTTGAAACGCAATTGCCAGTCACCCATCTAGGGACCTACCATTATTTGATTTTTACTAGCTTCTGCCAGCGGCTTCGCCCGCGTGAAAGTCGAAAATTATCGCGAGGGAACATATTCCCGGGATAAAAAGTATTCTATGTGCTATTCCTGAATATAATCTATATCTGTGTCAACAACAAACATACAAACACACACGCACACGCACAAACTTTCGCTTTTATAATATTAGTGTGAAGTGTGATGTGATTTTGCAGGAGCTTACTTAAATTTAGATCGACTTGTGTTATTACTCACCCACAAGCTCCATTATTTCTGACTTGAAAGTAATCAAATTTGATCTACATTATAAGGCGATATATACGCGCCAATGTTAACGCAGTACTGGCCGTGGCCGTGCGCTCGCTCGGAGCCAAAATATCAATATTGAACCTCCTTTTGAACAGATTTGTTTGCAAAATATTATTTGATTTACATATGCTATTTCAGTTATGAAGAAAGTCCAGCCATCAATTTTTCTGTGTAAAAATATTTTTAAACATCCCAATCGTTTTGGAGGAGTATCCAAAAGTTGCGAAAAATATCGTGTTGCTAATTATTTTTTAAAGCAAAACTATTTGCTATACGAAAAAAACCATGTTTAAACAATAATATTTTTTTTTTTTTTCAAATCTTTTAACCTAGCCGTTACTAAGGAGTATGCTTTAGAAAGTTACCGTTTTACGGCAGTAAAGCGGATGTAGGCCCTTAAGCGTTCAAGATATTTTCATTCAGGTTCGGTCGGAGACTACCACACCCAAAGAAGCAACGACATCATGGTAAAAATAAACGCATTGAAGGTCATATCTACACAACAGATAAACGGTTGGTTGTTAGCCCGGTCAGACGGTCGCATCAAGTACTAACAACATGATAACCTGTCACCTCCAATTGGATGATGAACTTCGTTTCTAAGAGACGTATCGTATAAAATAATAATTTCATGCGGAGCGACGGATGTGGAAAATGAGTGTAAATGAGAGTTATGTGTGTGAATTTGTGTGTGAGTGTGTGTCATGTAGCAAGTTAAAGTTTGAAAACTACAAAAAGAAAAATAACTATATTTTTGGAAGTCTGTGTCTTTCGTAGGTACCATTTTATTGCATTTTAAGACACCGACTTGTGTCCATAACGCAAAAAAAAATTATATATGTGTTCGGGTCAAATCTTGCAACTAAATTTTAAAGGAGTTTTCTTCAACCGATTAAGATGAAATTTTGCATACACGTTTAGTTTGTATGACAATGTATGGTTAGCTAAGTGACATCATTCTAAACCCAAGATGGTGGACTAGTTACTTTTTGTGCACTGCCATGATATGGGTAACAAATAAAAGGGTTAGTTGCGAAAAAAACCAAAAAAACTTGTATAAAGAAAAAAATAATGAAAAATTTGATTTATAGATATAAATAAAAATAACAAAATACCTCGTTCCTTTCGTAAAACTTTTCGTACCTACCTAAATACGTACTTATTTCCTCAGTACTTCATGTCTTGTCATTTGCTCTCAAATCACGCAACCCGCGCTAAAATGGTGCTGCCAGCTCCAGTGGCATTTCTTGCCGAGCCATATATGTAAGTGAAACTGATTAACACCGGCTCGAACTTTACCCAATAACACGTTACGATATTTGAGTAACTATTTACTTCAATTACGAAACTGTTTCCTTGTTACGACACTACGCAGTTGCTGGCTAATTTTATTGTAAGAAATTGGAGAAAAGAAACAAAATTTTCATTGTCAATTTTGGTTTGAAATTTTCAGTCAATCGTCGTCTACATGAGTCATTTCGAATACATTTACATACATTGGAAGCAGATCTTTTTTTCGCGCTTGCAATATAATGAGTATAAGCCAAGGCCTTATGTCACGTGAATTGGTTTCAGAAGATGCTAATGTTTTCCTATTTTTCGTGGTTTTTCGATGAATGCAAGAGGTTTTTCTGTTCTTTAACCCAATTTTAATATCCATAAAGACATTTTTAGCTAGTCCCAAGAAGTTTTCTCGATACAAATATTGAGTTAAGCCTAATTTCACGTCTGTATCATTTAATGCAGCGTGTAATACAAGTCACGATCTCCATTGCGTCGGTGCGCGCGAGTGCTCGGAATGCGAGCGACTCCGCATTGTGTGCACTAGCGAGCACCTGCGCCCGTGGGAATCCGACATTTTCGGACTCGAATCAGACTTGTATCATAATTGGGTGTGCCTTGCTGGGCTATTGAAGGATTCCTTTTTTTAGTATGTGGGCTTACGTATTAGGGAAGTTGGTGGTCTTAGAGAAATGTGTCTTGAAGTTGGAAAGGTTGTGTCTTGTCTGCTGTTGCAGATCTTAGAGATATAATAATAAGGGAATCTTGAAAGACAACGCGAGTACTGTGGTGTAGAGTTTGTTACGACCGTGATCGTTTGAGGAGCCTGGGGCAATCTTATGCGAAAGGAAAATAATCTGTGCCGATGTCTTAGGATTAAGGTGCCCCTAGTCGACGGCACGAACTATTTTGTGCGCAAGGTTAGAGGTATCTCATCCGACAACACGTGCGAAAGAGATAGATGCTGTGATGAGCAGTAAGAAGCTAGTTCGCGTACGAATTAGTATTTCTGCAAATTTTTATCGAAATGGATGATGATTTAGGTCGAAAACGAGCGCGCGAAATTTTATAACAGACCTTTGGGAGTCTACCTAGGTATCATGAAAAAACACTAAATGTATATTTTCAAAATAAAATTATTTGCATTGTTGAATTACTAATCTATCCCTGTATGGAGGCCGATTTTTTCCGTCTTCTTATGGTATTTATTTCCGCCTAAAGATACGTTAAAATAAGTGATGAAATATGGAACTTGCGACGCTCATAAGTTTCAAATTTTACTATTTTACTAACCTAACCTAACAAATTTCTAAAATAAAAGATTTTTTCTGAAAAAAACGTAGCCTAAGTTACTCCTTATTACATCAGCTACCTGCCAATAAAAGTCGCGTCAAAATCGGTCCAGCCATTTCAGAGATTAGCCGGAACAAACAGACAGACAGACAGACAAAAATTGTAAAAAATGTTATTTTGGTGTATGTACCGTATATATGTTCATATACATGTAGTAAAAAACGGTTATTTCGATATTAAAAACAGACACTCCAATGTTATTTATATGTATAGATGTATAGATAAGTATTATTCTATTCTATTATATTCTATTCTATTAAGGAAATCGTGACGTAAATAAGTATTAGTTTGCCTGCTGTTGCAGATCTTCGAGAATAAAGTATTTTACGATAGGATAAGGAAATTGTCACGTAAGTAATTGTTTGTTGACTGGTATGAGTGCAAATATGACCCTTTATCATTTATCGTGCTCTCTTTTTTAAATAGAGAAATGTGTCTTGAAATTGGAAATGTTGTGGTGTACTTTATGATTTTATAAGATAGAACTATCTTTTATATTTTTTTTTTAGAAACCGGCATGTCCTAGAACCAAAAATTCGAAGACATGTGACATTCACCAACCCGCACTGGGCCCGCGTGGTTTAAGGCCTATTACCTCTCTCACAGAGAGGATGTCTGTGTCCCAGCAGTGGGAACATTATAAGGCTGATGATGAAGATAGATCTATAAGCTACGTCTTGTCTGCTATTGCTGATCTTGATGACTGAAGTAAGTACTTATATGCGTTATCGAATAAAAATCGTGACGTAAGTAATAGTTTGTTGACTGGTCTGTGTGCAAAGATGACCTTTTATCAGTTAGGTATGTTTAGTTATGTAAGTGTGTAATTCTAATTAATATCCACTAAGATTCTTAACATTTTTATTCTGCCGAAACATTTTTATTTCATGCTAGGTACATAATTTATCTAGTAGTAGACACGCTTCGATCGACAATCTATGGAACACGTAATTTTGATACGATATCTTGCGAAAACACGCTGATTCAAACAGTAAAACGCCCATTACTTTTGAATGGCTGAACCGATTTGCATCAAACATAGCTAAGAACACTCTCGATAAAGTCACCTTACAAACAAATATATAAATAAATTTCAGGAGTTATCCTATCTGGGAGCTATGGAGCTATGAAGATACACAACCAAACAGGTACACACTTCAAACTCATAACACTTCCTTTTTTCCGTCAGGGGTAAAAAAGGCAATAATGTATTTTTACAAAGGAGGGAATTTATCCTAATCGGATTAGTAGATTAGTTCCAGAGAAGGTTTTTTACAAATATTTACTATGTAAATAAACAAATCTTGCACTTCTTTCTATTAAGTATTAGTTTAGATTATAGAAAAGTTCCTTGAAAGCTCCAAGTTCAGGTGTTCTTTAACTTTATCCTTTGCAAAAGAAGCAATGTCATGTTATTGATATCGAAATGCGCATTTGCGAATTCATAAAATGTTAATGAGAATTATATTCATATTTTTCAGCTGAAACAATAACCGCATACCAGAGTTTTAGTTAATATTTTTATCGATCATACCTACGTTAAAAATATTATTTCAAGTTAAATGTTTCGGAAGCCTGTCTAGCTTTTTCTCAAATATATTGGGGTTGGCCTAAAAGGGCCATTTCATAAAACCGACAAGTGTCAGATCGATAAAAGGTGACAATCATGTCATCTTTGACAATAATGTTGAATTGTTAGATAAATTATTTATGGTCTTGCTTGACGCTGACATAAATAGTCGTCCTCGGCTCTGTTGTAAAATAACGTAAAATAAATTGAGCGTCTGGCGTTGAGTGTCAGACAGTATTTGACATGAAGCTACTGTATCTGACCTACGATACACCTTGGTGAGACTGAATGTCAAACTTTAGGGCTCTAACGATTGTCAAGGAGCTAGAATTTACAATGTTTGGTAGAAGCACGGGCACCCGACGCGAAGAAAGAAAATTTGGTTCTAATAAATTGCACTAGATGGCGTGATAAGTTTTGATTGGTTATTGAGTGTTGTAAAATATTAAGATTTTCTAGAGACGATCATAAAAATATATATGTTCTTGTTTCATTAACTCTCCTAAGAACAAAATTAAGGAATATTGGACTCATAGTTCACATTTCAATGATTATTTGAATGGATCATTTAAAATTGATTCCAATAGATGGCGCGGTTTCAAGTGTCTGAGGCATCCACACGATCTTTTTAATTTGTTTTGTAACACAGTTTGGTACAATGAAACTGTAAAAACGTACAAAAAATACTATAAATCAAATCGTCGCTGTATTTAAAAATAAAGTATTCACGAACCGAGTAAACCCTTTTACATGCAAGTCGCTCTTAGGAAAAATAATCAGTTTAATCAGATGAAAAACGCTAGTTACGGCGGTACGGTTTCTTTGTATGGGATGAGGCATCTGTACGCTAGTATTATATTATCTGTGGTAGAAGCTACCAAACACAGTAGATATCTAGCATGAATTCGTGACATTTGGTCACCAAAACTCGACATATTTTCCATTCCATTCTCGATTGATGTCTCAATTAGCTAACAGCCGACATTTGGCGTTACTTGCCTCCGCCAAATAAAATAATGTATTGCATTGTTCGCAATTGTACCCGTATTTGTTAACAATAGACCCTATTCGCGTGACATCTGCACATCACAATGACATAATATTTATAATTTAGGGTTCTATGACTCTGTATTTAAGATATATTTTCTTTTGTGATCCGTAGCATCACAGAGTTAGTTAGATAAGCAAGGAAAAATACACTTTAGTGTTTACAGTTACAGTTCGATTTACATTAAATTCAGTTTCATATTTTGGATTGTTGAATGTCCTCGGATTGCCACTTGTCAGTTAATCGCTTGGTTGTCAAATGCTAATAGCTATTTGTACTTTTTGCGTGTTTTGCCAGTTGGCGCAATAAGTTCCTACAATATGACATGCAGTTTTTATTTTTTATTGATAGGCTTGCGCTTGACCACAATCTCAACTGATTGTAAGTGATGATGTGGTTGAGGGTAAGACACGCTTGCCATAAGAAGTAATCAATCTATTCATTCTTGACTTAAAAACTCCCAGTTTGTAACTATCAGGAAATACAGATTCTATTGTAGCTAATTAAGTTCGTGATAATCAAACGAGTGCATTATTAACGACAAAGTGACAGCAAAAGTCAACTAGTCTTAATAGAATTAATCTTAATGGGGAAGCAAGACCATGCAATGGTTGTTATCAAGAGCTTGATAATACTAGATCAAACCACTCAGCAATGTCAATCACCTTAGTTTCCTGATGATAACATTTCTAGAGTTGTGCAACAACACAGTATCAGACCATACTGTAGATACGGATCAACAAAAACTTATCTGTAGATTAGGTAATTTATTATAACTTCCAATAAATATTTTAAACGTTAAAGTACCAATCGAAAGATTGTAGGTATCAACTATGATACAGTGTTATTAGTCAGCCGCACAATGAACTAGAAACTAACTGAAATGTCTTTAGGAAAAACCACAAACATTGCCCCGTTTCACTTGCAACACTTGCACTACACTGCAGGATATTTCGTTCCACATTATGTTTAACGAAATTACGAAAAGATACAAGTATTGTCCATCAAAATCATATAACGCTACCGGTAAGACTGAATTATTGTTTACTTTAAAACTAAAGCAAAGAATCGCTCAGCTGTGGTTACACTACGCATGATAACAATCATACATGCTTAACTATATTATCGCCACTTCTTAATGAAGATGTAAATAAACGGTCCGCCTTGAATGTCAACTAGTTAGGGAGTCAGTCGGAATATCAATCGCGTCTCGTTAGCTCGTTGCACACATCGAGTGAATAGCTTTGCGCTCGTCGCAAGTCGCGGGCGCAACAGACGGAGCGCGGCGCGCGCGTGCACACGGGACGCGCTCTTCGAGCCGCTTATAACAACCGACCCGCAGTCGAACAACTCAGTATCCAACTGATATCTGAATAATTCAAAGTGCTTCATACCAATCTACAATCAACTGTGCAACATGGCTCCCATCACTAAGAACGACCACGCCAAGTACGAGCAGAACGAAATCAAGGCATCAGCCCTCGACTTAATTGGCAACACACCCATTGTGGCACTGGACCGTGTTTACACTGGACCTGGACGCATCTTGGCGAAATGTGAATTCATGAACCCTGGTGCTTCAATTAAGTGTCGCTCCTCATTGAGCATGATTAACCGGGCTCTTAAATCTGGCGAGCTGAAACCTGGAGCACACGTGGTGGAGGTGACCTCCGGAAACCAAGGATGCGGGCTGGCTGTAGTGTGCGCCGTGCTGGGCCATCCTCTTACGCTCACCATGTCCAAAGGTAACAGTGCTCAAAGAGCAATCCACATGGAGGCGCTGGGCGCGAAGTGCATCCGAGTCGATCAAGTGGAGGGCACTTACGGCAACGTCACACTCGCCGACGTGAAAGCTGTTGAACAAGTCGGCTTGAAGATTGTTGCAGAGAAAAACGCATACTACGTCAACCAGTTCAACAACGAGGCTAATGCTGAAGCGCACTACGAGAGCACGGGGCCCGAGATCTGGAAGCAGACTGGACACCACGTGGACGCCTTCGTCGCGACAGTGGGCACTGCTGGTACATTTGTTGGCACCGCTAGATACTTGAAGGAGCAGAATCCTGAGATCAAGACATACGTCGTGGAGCCTGCTGGTGCTGAGCCCATCAAGGGTGACAAGATCTCGAAGCCTCTTCACTTGCTACAGGGCTCAGGCTACGGATGTGTTCCCAATTTATTTAAATTCGATGTCATGGACGGCACGTTGGCAGTGACAGATGAAGAGGCTGTAAGGTACAAGGATTTGATTGGTGAGAAGGAGGGTCTGTATGTGGGGTACACCAGTGGGGCCAACGTGGCGGCAGCAGTCAAGCTGCTGGAGTCAGGGCTGATCCCCGAGGACTCGTGGGTGGTGACCTTGCTCAACGACACCGGGCTGAAGTACACCCCCGTGCCCAATGAGCTAGCTTCGTGATTTTTCTCTAGTTTAAGTATTATTATTCTGATTTATATTTGGCAGAAGTGATTATTTTAATGACATAATTGTGATTATTTGTGATTTAAAGACAGAGTCGTCCTAGTTATAAGATAGTGATTATTTCGTGTTGTATTCATTGGCTTTAAATTGGCAATTTAGTATAATAATTTGATGTATACGAGTATCATGCAATAACTGCAATTAAGAGAAATATCAATGGTATTAAAATTCTCGATATAAGCTTATACGAATATGTTTGGTGCAATAATCATTTTAAAATTAGGTTAAGTTCTTAGGTAATAATTATTATAATAGATAAACTATATTTTTATATTTCTTGATAATAATAAATTATTATTATGCTTATGTATGACTTATAATTTTAATTACCTACACACAAAACACTCAATTTAAGCTAACTTGGTATCAATAATTCTGCTCTCCAATTCTTTTATATCAAACTCATCTTCTTTGAAATGAATTCAAGGTTCAACTTAGTACTGGACACTGCCATAATTTAATTTATAAAAAGGAAATAATGACTAAAATCGTATGTCAGACTTATTGGTTGTTTGCTGAGATGTCAAGGTTTTGTCATTGAAAAGGTTATTGGACACAGTACTTAAACATGGCAAACTGGTTAGATTATTGTGTTCAAGAGCGATCAGGTAGTCAATTTGATATTGATCTCCTTCATTAATATTACAGAATTGGTACTATGTTATCTTAAAGATTTAAAACCTGCTCAGGTGGACAGCGATGGTCGTCAACAGTTCCAGCCAAAGGATACAAAAATGGAGAGCGATTTCGCAAAATATCCCTTAATTGCTTGCTTTATTACTATACAATTTAAAGATGATACTGAAAATGCAAAACTTTTTGCTGAGAATTGGGCTGATACATTATTTAAAATTGACCTACGTGCTAAAAAGTAAAGTTTCCCGCTTTTATTAACGGATCATTTATTGAATTTCCTTTCAACAAATGTAGAATCTTAATGTCAATTATTAACAGGCGATTCTCTAATTAAAATTTTCTTCTTTCTTTTTCGTGCGAGTATATGGCCACCTCTGGGGTCAGAGTTAATTAAGCCGCCTTTAGGATCCTCACAGGCCTCTGACTTGGCTATTTCAGACTTACATTAACTATATAAGTCCAGGTTTCCTCACGATATTTTCCTTCACCGTTGCCTGTGATATCCAAGATAAACTTGAAATAATATTTATGAATTTGAAAAAGTCACATTGGTACATGCCCGTATTTGAACCCACGACCTCAAGCACGAGAGGCAAGGTCTTATTCAGGTTGTTCGCGATAGCAACATCTTCATCATGTTAAGACAAAAAATCCATCAAGACCTCAACCTAGCAAAAACCATAATTGCATTTGCAAAACAATCCGAAATTCAGGTTCAAGAACAAAAAAAGGCATATTTGTATGTAGTATAAAGAATGATGTCGACCGAAATAATTCATGATTGGCACGTCACGTTGGCAAACAGTGCACCCATTCATGTAAAATGATGTACATATTATTTTAAAACATGTGGAGCTAAATTAAAATATTATTAGTATGAAAACATGACTGACCTCCAAATTCGCAGAAAGATCTTGAATTTGTTTTTGTCCATTCACACCGGCTCATGATGCCAAAAAAGACGTAAACCAGTATTGTAAAAAAAATGGCGCTACAACTTACGTGTCATAAATTCTTCATATTTTTTTACCAATCTATATGTCGTAGGCCTATCGTTGAACTCTTCTTATGATATGGCGAGTATATGATAGGCAAAAAACAACAAACAAATATTTGTATGACCTACAGATAGTTGTTCCGGCTCTGGGTGTTGTGTATGTGAGTTTTTATGTTTGTAAACGCACCCACGATACAGGAAGAAATTCCTAGTGTGGGGTAACGTTTTTTATTTATAAAAAAAAAAGAAAAAACAAAACACGAAATGCCGATATCGTGATGTGCTCAGGCAGATCTCGATTGGCCTACGACACTAAATGGTATAGATTATGTCGTAGGCCAATCGAGATCTGCAATAAGTTTATTTTTTGCGGTTGCTTTGATGTTGACACTTGAAGCATTTTCGTCTTGTTTTGCCATGGATATCTTCTTAGTAAAAGATAGGTTAATGCTTCCCCCAGTGATAGGGTGACACCTGTTGATGATAAGTCATCTCTATTATGATTAGAAGACAACTTAGTAGTAATACTATAATTGTAATATTGTTTAGCTATATTTTTATATTCATTATCATCATCCTCATTCAATATACTGCTCATACCTTCACTTTTGCTTTTTTAGTTACATGTTGAACATTTATGTGTTTATACCCAAACTACCAGGAGGCCAGAAATATGAAGAAGTATTTGCGGGCCTAGATATTCTGATAAGACCCGCTGCCACGGGCACACTCACGGAAAGGGAAAAACTAAAAAATAAAATAGAATATTATAAATAATAAACAAAATAGTATAAACATAGAGATTTGTGTAAGTATAATTCAAATATATAAATAAAACATAAAAAGAGGACACGCTGCATCAACCTCAAATAAATTGGAAAAGAGCAGGAGGATAATGATGATGATGTTATCCTCCTGCCCTTTTCTCACTCAATCACGCCAGAACGGCTGAACGGATCTAGATGAAATTCGGCACAGAGATAGATTTTAGCCAGGAATAGCACAAAGAACACTTAATATACTTTATCCGGGAATATGTACTTTCGGTTTTTTTTTTCGAAATTCACGCGTGCGAAGTTGCTGCCAGAAGCTAATCAATCAATAAATATCATAACTGTACGTTGTTGTCATAAGTATGAATTGTATTTATGACATTGTATGGTGTGTGTTTCCCCTTCAAATATTTATCTGCGAGACTATTAACAATATTTACATATGTGTTGTCAACTTATTATACATAGTGTCCCTTCTAAAATTAAATATTCTTCGATAGCCAATGTGTATCTTCCTTCTGACAACACGTTCCTAAATGTACGGACCCTATAAGGTCTGCTATAAGGCACATGACTGTCAAATCAGAGGACCCTGACTGACTTTAGTTAGAACATCCTTTTCAAATAGTTTGAATATTCATATCCACGTTTTACATAAATTTAAGTATGTAAATGTTTACTTAGTAGGTACTCGTATCTATGTACGCAGGTACGTGCGTTCTGATTATGTCAATCAATAAAACATTGATATTATTTATGAAAAAATAAAACTTATCTATTCAGCGATTCATTCAACGAATCAGTTGTAAAACCGAAAGACTACTGAGATTCAATTAAAAGAAAATAATAATTGCCTTCAAAAATAGTCATTCACAAAAACGGAAGTCGGAAGAGAATTGAGTGATTGCTATTGGCGATCGATTTCCTTTGCAACCTATAAAGGAAACAAATCGTCAGACAGGTGTTTATTTGTATTCCGTAAATGGCATACCTGACCATGCCTCAAAAAACGATCGACATCAAAAGCGGTTGTCGGCATGTCTTTGAGAGCCCGTGACTCTTTGGAAACTGTAATTTAGCGTCGTTGATTTTCATAACAGTATATTAAAGCTTATGTTTGTCTGTCTAATTCAGATATGTGATCCATTCCATCTTGGCAACCGTCGCCGTCTACTAAAACGTCTGCGCTTGTTATGTGGGCGTTACTCAAACTTTTTTCTTAACTAAATGCTATTCGGTGTTTTTGGTAAACGTTGCCAAATTGTATAATTTTTACATCGGCTCTAGGCGAGGGCAGACAGTCTAAATTGGGCAGTTTTTTTTACAAATTATTAGGTATAGTTGATTCAAAGGCATATGTAGTTTGTTGAAGGAAACCAAATGAATGATTTGTAAAAAATTGTCTTGATAGGTACTATTTGTGTTCGTCAAATGTTTGCTTTGGCCGTTTATCTGTTGGACGTCGTATAATGGGTATTTTCCGCGATTGTACAAATGTTTGTGATCGTGCCCCAAGCACCTCCCCAGAGTTTAGCGGAGATGCCGCCATTACGTTAAGCCGTCTGCAAATATATTGACGGTTTATATTTATTTTATAAATATCATTGTTGTTTTGCTAGAGTATGCTTGATAAAATAATTAGCACGATTAACACATGTGAGATTTATTAGCGTGTTTACACATACCATCATAAACTATAAAGTATCGTCTAAGAATAATGCTTTGTTTAAATGACGTAACTAGTACAGTAATGTTCACATGTGTTAATTGAATTCATCTTCTCTTGCGGCTTCTTCTTCATGTTTTCAGTTGAGCTCGCTTCTAACCTTTCTATATGCCTTTTTTTAATTTCTGTTTCACTAGTTTTTTTACTTCTTCCAGAGAGGAGCTTGTGTCCCACTAGTGGGCACATTACCTATTGGCTGATCTCTCCCCGGTCATCTCGAATAGTTGTCACATCGGGCTATGACAATAAAAGAACAGAGAGTGCACCTGTGTTTGCTCCTGCATAAGTACACGGTAAGTAGTGGCTAATCTCCGTTGAGACAGGCCACCGTGACAGAAATTCGGTCGGGAGGATTATTTTACCCACCGCTTGTGTTCATCTTGATTTCAGTTTCCACATCTCAAATGGCCTATGTTATGCAGATGCATCGAGGTTTTACCCGTATCCTATGCAGGTACTTCATTAAAAAAATATTTACATACATGCAATTAGCTCCATGCGACTCTCATCCGTGGCCTACTTTTACATAATGATACTGTTTTACACTCCATTTCGCTGAAACACATGTTGTGATTTGCATACATTACCCATTTCTTATATAATTTTATTATTGTAACTACGTGCTGTCTGGCTGTGACATCCACCAACCCGCACTGGGGCCGCGTGGTGGATTAATACCCATTCCCTCTCTTACAAAGAGGAGGCCTGTGTCCCAGCAGTGGGAACATTAAACAGGCTGATGATGATGATGAAAACTTGAGGTTAATAACATCGTGAAGTAATGTCATCGTAAGTCGACTCTCGGTCTGTTACTCTTTTCTTCATGCATTCATGTTTCACTTATTTCTACAATTTTGTTTGTACATCAATAATAATGCAATCATCATCATTTTGGCAAAGAGCTGTCTGCACCGACAGTTGAACCGGCCGAACGACTAGGCCTCTACCAAGCGTCGCTTTACGACCCAATTTTGTGCTTCTCACATGCCATGTTATGTTTTACCAGTTTGAAAATTTTCGTTAAATTAATTTTGATACTTATAGATGTGACAGGTAAAATAAACAATCCTTATTTACCTAGAAGAGTCCTAACCTGAAAAATCATTAGCCTTTTGTTTAATGTCCGCATCATTTTCGAAAGATTTCAAGTTAGTTCTTAGGTTTTCAGTTTCGAGCTATAGTCCAAAAAATTAAGCTCTATGAGCAAACTACCAAACTCCTAAAAGGTTCTTTAGTTCTTTACCTAGGACTTGATTTCTATTACGTGAAAGGTTTTTGGTGCGCCTGCGCAGCGGTTGACGTAAGATAGCGCACATCCACGGAATTGATTTAATCTGAGTCAATATTGACGCGGAGGCGTTGTGGGAACCGCGCAGTGTGCACAGGTGGGCTTTCTTAACTTATATACAGGCTGTTTCAAATATTATGACGAGATTGTCAGCTGTGAAGAAGACGAATGGAAAAGATTTAGTATAGCGGAGATGAGAAGTTTTGGATGAGTATATGGAGCGACGAGAATGGATAAATTGAGCAATGAAAATATTAGAGGCAGTTTGAAAGTGGCTCCCAAATAGAATGGGCATCGTTTGTCGTGACATCCTGCTCGTTTGAGTTTGTATAGATTAAAACAATACTAGATATAAATTTTATTGTTATTTGGAAGACCAATGCAGACTCTGTTTATGTCATATAACCTAAAACATCTCATTTGATTGCTACCATAAGCAGAATTGATTAAGCTTTTGGAAACATAGTCTTTGTTTCTCGAGGCCACAGTTACGCATTTAAACAGTAAGTACCTCCTATTATATTTTAATAACGGTTGCCATTTGTCATTATTCGATACGAATCAAGTAAAAGGACATGGTACAGTTTGTTACTGCCAGATAAACCTATTTTGGTATTAGTAACTAAAATGTATGGCAATTAAAATACACCTATTTTGAAACAATACATGATAATTGATAGGTATTATTTTGATAAATTACTTTTATTTAAAGTGTTTATTGTAATAGTTATCGTAGGTCAAGTGATCGAGTAAGTTACTCACTGATACCGGTAATCTTGTTGCATTACGTAATTGTTCGTTATTATCAATAGAGACTTGTTGTCTTGACGAACTCCTGGCTATTTTACTGGTAATAGCTGCACGGTTCGATCTTAAAGGTTGAGTAACGCTTGCCAAGTTCGGTCCTTGGATGGGTGATCATCCATATCATACCGAGAGTCCTCCGTTCTTCGGGTAAAGTACGAAATAGGGGCCATACAAAGTGACAGTTCAATTATATAGAGTCGTCATTTACGGCAGGGCGTACACTAAATTGCAATACTGTTCGTCGGCCACAAAATGTCAGAAAATGGCTGTAGTCTGCTGCGTATGCGCACGTACGTACCTATATAATTTCTAGTGCCATTTTTTATATTTTCGATTGTGATCACCTCCAGGAAGAGCGTTATGTTGATCTTCGTATCCTCTGCTTTCCTGTTAAGATTTCATCTGAAAATATCCTTATGATCAAACAGATTTAAAAGTTGTCAAAATAATAATCAGTAGATTAAAAAAAGCTTTACCCTCGACAGACGCTGTCGAAAATAATATTTAATATCAACATAGACTGTTGTTGGATGTAGTTGAGAGGTTCTGTGTTTTCGAGATTAATAGATAAACCAAACTACCGTTTTTCAGGAAACCGTCAATTTTATCTTGAATGCTATGGACAATATTTCACGGAGTTATCAAATTCTTTTGATTAGTTTGGTCTTTTAATTAAGTCACATCTAAGCATCTAACGCTAAAAATATAGAGCACCATGTGTGTGCGTTCGCTGTTAAAAAGGTTAAAAATAAAATAAACACGTAATGTACACGAAATACCTGAATTTAAAGTTTATTGGCCACTTACAGGAAACACCTGCGAACATTCTGGTTTACGAGTATTTTCATAGAAGAATAATATCTGAGCACTTTTTTTTGTCCCCAGGCTTTCGTTTGATCACTTTCTCAAAACTTGAGTGATGGTAGGCGATGATGTGGTCGACGGTGAAACACGCTTGCCTAGAAATAACTTATTCATTCTTGACGTAAAGCTACCACGAAATACAGATTCCAGCAAGGAATTCCACACCTTAGCTGTACCGATAGTGAAAGTATTCCCAAAACGTTTTTAGGGTCCCGTAGCCACATGGCAAAAACGGAATCCTTATGAATTCGTCATGTCTGTCTGTTTGTCCGTCCGTATGCCACAGCCACTTTTTCCGAAACTATAAGAACTATGCTGTTAAAACTTGGTGAGTAGATTAAGATTAAGATTTTCACACAAAAATAGAAAGAAAAACAATAAATTTTGGGGGTTCCCCATACTTAGAAGTGAAACTGATTTTTTTTTCATCCAACCCATACGTGTGGGGTAAAAAATGATATTGAGGTTTCTAATATCATTTTTTTCTAAACAGAATAGTTTGCGCGAGAGACACTTCCAAAGTGGTAAAATGTGTGTCCCCCTTTAACTTCTAAAATAAGAGAATGATAAAACTAAAAAAAATATATGATGTACATTACCATGTAAACTTCCACCGAAAATTGGTTTGAACGAGATCCAGTAAGTAGTTTTTGTTAATACGTCATAAATCGTAAACCGCAGTTTATCAAGTAGGGAACCCTTCGTGCGCGAGTCCGACTCGCACTTGGCCGGTTTTTGCATATGGGTGGGATGTCCACTATGTAACGATGCGATGGTGCATTGACGTACGTCCAGTTGTCCGATGACGAAAACGGCGGAATAAAATCGTGCAGTGCCAACGTATTTTAATAAAATTAAAATCGCGGCGTAATTTACGAAATAAGGTGTAAGCAGTAGCAGAGATGACAATCAGTGTTGATTGTGTCAGTGATATGAATGTTGTTTTATTTGTAAACAAGAAAATTTGAGATAAAATCTCTAGTATCTACGTAGGTTCCTATCGTGTAGGTATTCTATCAGATTTGCACGCGTTGCAAGTGTGGGGTGAAAAAAAAAACGGCCAAGTACGGGTCGGACTCGCGCACGATGGTTTCCGTACCATTAGCGCAAAAAACGGCAAAAAATCACGTGTTCTTTCAACTACGTAGTAATGTTATCATTAATCACTACAAAACCGATCACAAAGGACGTGTTTTTTGCTTAAAACCAAAACAGTGCAGAAATGTGAATATGAAATCTCATTGTTGCACAGTTTTTCGTTAATGCACTGTTTTTTATTCAGATATAAATTTACCACAGAGGTTTAAACTCTGCTATTAAATTTAATATAAAATTGTATGCATTTGATCAAAAAGATACTGGCTGCAAATAAAAATCGGCTGAATGTTTTTTTTTACCATTGTAAAACTTTGATACCTACTTCATATTTAGCAAGAAAAGTAAAAAAAATGGAAATAGACAGTGTTAGCGATATGAATTCAACTCCAGAAAGTATAAATACAGCTGAAAATTAAATTGTTAATAACCATTTGCCGCAAAAGTCGCGGGATAAATATTTTTCGTTACTTGAGTTTTAATTTTGAGTAGGTATATTATCACGGTATGTAGATTGGTTGTAGAAAAGTAGATTACGCACCTCGCTAAAGTGAGTAATTACTGCACTCGTGTTAATTTAGTACTTACCAACATAACACTCATGCATTAATAACTCACTTTGCGCTCGATGCAACAATCTACTATTGTTGTGTGGGAGCCCCATTTAAATATTTATTTTATTCTGTTTTTAGTATTTGTTGTTACAGCGGCAACAGAAATACATCATCTGTGAAATTTCAACTGTCTAGCTATCACGGTTCATAAGGTACAGCCTGGTGACATACAGACAGACGGACCGCGGAGTCTTAGTAATAGGGTCCCGTTTTTACCTTTTGGGTACGGAACCCTAAAAAGGATTATTTTGCACACCAGTTAAAAAAACTAAGGTATTGATGAAATAAGTGATTCATGCTGAATATTCATTCGGATTTGCACACTCACTCTTTACAATTGGTGCCTACTAAGAATAAGTACAGGAACTGTACATTTACATATTTTGATAAATAGAAGCATTCAGCGATCGTGTAACTTTCTGTTTGTTATAGAATTTTTGTATTCAGATCTACTGATTCTACAAATAAACACTTTACGTATATAATGTGCCTAATATTAGTTTAGATACGAGTAAGAGCCTACTCAGAACGACATTAGAGACTGGATTCAAAATTGCTAACAGCCTCAGAAATAACTAATGAGTTATAACTATCGCAAGATAGAAATAAAGAAAGAAAAACAAGTGTGACCCGCACAGGAGACACGAGATAAGCAAAAACAATAAAAAAAAAAAACCCCGTGCGAGATCAAAAAGGCTCCTATCTCAGCATGTGCAGTGTAGATATCTAAAAGGAAATAACGCTGCGCTGGTATTCTAATAAGGCCCACTGTTGAGGCCACGGACGCACTCATGGAAACTACACCACTATTTAAAAAAAAAAATGAATAAAATGAATAACAATAAAATAGTATAAACATAGAAGGAAACACAAAGTATGTATAAAACGAATACATAAATAAAACATATGAAATATACAACCGATATACCGACGCACGGCTCAAAAATCATTTATCAAAAGTGTATAGTAAAGACAAACGACGCGCGCGCGAGCGAAAGATGCAACACAGTTACATTGTTTCACATCCATTCCTGATACATTCTAAGAGAGATACTCAAGTACTTAACTAATGAAATACCTCACTCATCCTGCAACGGATATAAGTTACATGAGGGTACTTTCATATATTTTAAACGCTGTCGGCGCAGGCGCAGGCACGGTGAGTGGGCGGCCGTCTCGAGAAAATTGTCATTTTCCTGCCAGCAGGTGGCGTGCGCTGCAAATTTTCTTCGTCTAATGAGCACACAGCACACCTGCCCACTTTATTACAAGCTAAAGGCAGGTTTACACGGAGATAGTGCGTTGGCGCTAGTCCTAAAGAACTTAGCGCTAACTTTGCCTATAATGTTTACACAAATATTTTTTGCATTTTTGGGCCGGCAAAAAACAAAACAACATGGGTGAAGCCAATGCTAAACGAAACCAGTAGATGCTCTGCAGTTCAAGCTTGGCGATGGGTCGCAGAAGTGCGCCGAATTTGAGGGATGAAAAGCGACAATGCTAACGTGAAGAATATACTGTTTCCCACCATCGAAGGGCAGCATTTTTCAGGACAGTCAATGGCTTCATATTAACCTGCCTTAAGCCCCTAGTACTGATTTTACGCAACAGTTTTTGCATCATAATAACATTGAGGATTTCCTGCCGTGGACAAAGTTAATGACTTGCCTATACCCATAAGATAAAATTTATTAATATTGCTATTAGTACCGTATTGGCCGGGCTTTCTTAGATTTATCCGGTCATCGATACTTTTACGTTATCCGCTGCTGAGCTGATTTTTATTTACAATGTAATTACATACAATGATGAATTGACGAAGATACCTACAATCAGTGATGTTAATTACGAAATCTGTTTTAATTCTTCCTTTGATAATCAATAAATACTAGTGCGTCATTAATTGATATTTGTACCTACGTAGATCAACTACAACTAACGAAAATTAAAACACAGTTATTGTACATTTTAAGTTTTAATAAAAATGCATTTATGCAACTGTTACGTTATGGAAGGTCTTTTAATACGAGTGCCATTTTTCGGTACAAACGTAGCGCGTACCGAATACGTGGGCACGAGTTATTAAAAGACCAATAACGTACAGTTGCATACAAGATTTTATCTACGAAGAAAGGAATAAAACACAGATATATACAAATAAGTATTTTTAATAGAAACTTAGCTACACACTGATTATTGTTTATTTATATGTAGATTTTGTATTGTACAATTATTAAAATAAACAGGAATTGCAGAATTACAGGCTGAACTTGTAGATGGGCCTGGAGACATGCATTGCGGTACATTAATGTTAACTTCGTTTAATGTATTTTAATTTATTTTTTTATTTAGTCTTTATTAGGTATAAGGCAAAGATCTTGTAGCCGCAACAGCCAAATAGTATACGATACTTTTGTTCTAAACTTGTTCCATTTTTAAAAACATCATTTACATTGTCTCGATTTCGAAGTAATATTATAGGTACCTACTTGACTGTATGTTCAGAATGTCTTTGCTTGTGTTTTAGAATTTATGACGATTCGCATAATGCAACCCGATGTCGTTATGGGTATCATAATGAAACCGCTGTCAATTTTGTAATTCGAATATAACTAAACCGATGTAGATAAAATGTTTAACAACTCATTTAAAGCCCGATCGGCAAGCCATTGAAGACATTCTAAATTCAAAAGTGACACGTGTATCCTATGTGTTATTACGTTATATTTAATGAACGGCGTATGATTGTGATTGGAGGAGGGAAGCAGGTGGCCAGCGAGGCCACAGCTCTCCACATTTCCTATTAGAATCGTGTTAGAGACTCCATTCCGTAATTATTGGTCGGCAGGTGGCTCGTGGCTCGACGTACTTTCTTATCTACTCGGTACAGATAACGGATACCCATATATTTTTGTTTCGCCGTAATTTACTATCTGTTCCGCGCTTAAATGATTTCTTGTTCGGTTAGATAACGTTTTGAGTTATTGTTTTCGGTTCATTTAAGGCCATTTGTGTGTGGAGATATCTTCTGTTTGATAAACAAATGCTTAAATCGACTGATATGACGTTGATGTTGATTGACAGAATCCTAACGAGATAAAGAACGAAAAGGCGCTAAATAACAAATTGTGTGACGTAGTTTCTCAAGATAAAAGACACAGACAGGTTATCTACTGATTTTTTTTCCAAGTATGGATCAAAATAAAATTCTATAGAGCCGTAAAAGTTGGCTCATCTTGATACTTCATATTATAGCTCTTATAAAAAGTGCCTTTGCAGTAAATGCCGCAGAATGTAGCGCCACGCATATTTGCTCTGCGAGTCTGAATCACGCTATATCTATCAAATACCTTTCAACGAGCAATTCTTGTATTTATGTATCTATCTGTATCTCGGAAACGGCTCCAACGATTTTCATGAAATTAAGTTTGCAGGGAGTCTCAAGGGCGATAAATCGATCTAGCTAGGTTTAGTTTTTAGAAAATGTCGTTTTCTCTAATTTCACCCGAGCAGAGCTCGGTCGCTCAGGTATACTTATATCACTAATATTATACAGGCGAAAGTTTGTGAGTGTGTGTGTGAGTGTGTGTTTGTATGTTTGTTACTTCTTTACGCTCAAACGGCTTGTCGGATCTGGATGAAACTTGACACGGATATAGATTATAGTCTGGAATAGCACAAATGATCCGTACGCAAAATACGCGCTTGGTCGTGGAGTTGCGGCAACCAGCCCGTTTTAACCTAACCTAGCACAAATTATACTTTTTATCCCGGTAATATGTTCCCTTGGGATAATTTTCGACATTCACGCGGGCGAAGCCGCTGGCAGAAGCTAGTATATGTGTAAGTTTTTATTTTAGAACGGTTTCGCTTTTTTACTAAAGTCAAATTGCTACTTATTTATCTCGTTTATTAACCTAAAATATTGGCACAATACACACCAGACATCCTCATCAGCCTATAGCAATCCACTGCTGGATATAGGCCTCTCCAATTGCACGCCATTTGGTTCAATTTTCGGCAACTGTCATCCGGCTGCTACCAGCCACCCCGCGAAGGTCGTCGCTCCATCTAGCCTAAGAGCGTCCTACCACACGTTTACCAGTTCGCGGTCTCCACTCAAGAACACGTTTACCCCAACGGTCATCGGTTCTATGATTTATATGGCCGGCCCATTGCCACTTCAGCTTACTTATTCTGTGAGCTATGTCGATAACTTTGGTTCTTTGCCGATTCACCTGTTTCGTCGTCACACCAGACATCAATAATTCAAAATTTCAGAAACCTTAAAAAATTCAGCATAAAGGGTGCCATCGATTTTGCGACCATCAGGAAACTACTAAATACCATATTTCCCTTCAAACATAATATCTTTCTCTTACTGAGTTCGTTATAAAAACCTCTATACTTATTAGACGTCAAACCGTGCATCGCTGCGCCCGCGCAGGTGTAAGATGTAACACTTGAGAAGACTTGATGGAGACCACTTGATGTTGTGTTGATTCCTAACAAATCTTATTCAGGGCCGCAGCTAGATAAATGTTTTAGGAATTTGTTTCAAGTGTTTATTGTGAAGGGTTCATGCCAGATATATGATCTTTGAAATAGGTACATAACGACGCTATCCACCATAGAGTATATTAGGTATATGTCATATCAAATCCGACAGTATACACAGCATCATTCCCAAATTTTTCGTAATCTCGTACCACTTTGGTAGCAACTTTGCACAATCAAAAAACATGACTGGGTGGCCCAGTCTCACTCAAACCTTCACGAATATTATTGTGCAATCACGTGCCGGGAAACTGGAAAACACGATTTAATAGGAAAATAATATGATACAAAAAGTCGCATCGTATTCAAAGTCTGTAATATGCTTAAGGTTGTCGACGGCACTAACTATTTTGTGCGCGGGTTTAAAATGCATGCTATCTCATCCAACAACACATAGGAAAGAGATAAATGCTGTGATGAGCAGTAGTAAGCTAGTTCGCGTACGAATTAGCACTTTTGCAAATTTGCAAAATGATGGCGACATGGATGATGATTTAGAACGAAAACGAGTACACGAAATTTATGAACAGACCTTTGGGAGTATGGCTATCATGAAAAAACTACTAAATTTATCTGTTCAAAATAAAATTATTTCCATTATTAAACTATTAATCTATTCCTGTATGGTGGCTGTTTTGCAATTCTCCTTCTTCTCATGGTATTTATTTTCGCACAAAGATGCGTTAAAATTAGTGTTGAAATATGGAAACTTTCGACGCTCTTAACTTTTTTTCCATACAGGGCCAGACAATGATAAGACAAATTGATATCATTTTTATTTTGAACGTACATCGTCAAACAGTGGAGTAATCGCCAGACTACGTTTGTATGCAAGAATGGTTGACTAGTGTAACCTTAACTGCCCATTTCAAAGCAACACGTACTAGGCTCTTTGTTAGAATAAACCGCACTTTATTCTTTACGAGAGTTTTTGCACCGCAGCCTAGTTAGGTTCGCATTTTCCCACCGCAGTATCTATCGCTACTAAATATAGGAATTTATGATTAGTATCAAATACCAGCTCATAGTAATATGATTGTTTGCCTGAAGACGGTACCTAACACCTGAACAACGACCAAGAAAATCAATTTGATGAATGAATCGTGTTTACAACTTACAAAATACAATGTTGTCATTTTCTATATCATTTGAATCGTCGAAAATATAGTGCTTTGGATTTTCCGCAAAAGAACTGATGTATTTTTCTTGGTGGAAATAATTCATTATTGTAGAAGACGATGCAAATGCCCCTCAAGATAAAGGGGAAAATTTATAAGTTCGTGATTAGACCAGCAGCCGTATTGCGTAAGTGGGCAAAGAGTTTAAACCCTATCCAATCGACCAAATCGACCAATCACAAGCGAGATGAATGACGCGATGTGAATTTCCTTTTGTGTGATTGGCCGATTTGGTCGGTTGGATAGAGTTTGAACTCTTTGCGCACTAACGCAATACGGCTGCTGTCGTACTGTATGGATCGGCCATATTTGGCTTTGAAAAAGATATATGAAAATAGATTGTATGTAGCAAAGATGAATGTGCGGACTGTTGATTGACGAGAATGGATAAAGTGAGAAATGCGTATATTAGAGGAAGTTTGAAAGAGACAGTGACAGAAAGTAGAAAGTAATCCGTTTGTTCTGCTCCTGGTATGGCCATGTGATGAGAGAAGGGATGAAACGCATGTTACTTAAAGAGTTACAAATATAGATATGGATGGATGGAGAGGGAGGGGACGGCCATAGAAAAGAGAATCAGTGATAGCGTGGCGGACGGATACAGGACGGTATGAATGAAGAAAACGTGTTGCGACGACCCCAAGTAACATGGGAGAAGGGCAGGAAGATGATTAAGATGCAACGTATACAAAATTACTGTGGTTGTGTCTAACAGCTATTTCAATCCAACATAAGCCTTAGAATCTGTTGGAACTTACCACACTTGTTTTTCACTTGTTTTTCTTAGAGAATGTTTTTGTACCGCAGTAAATTCTAACGCCAACTAAACATAGGAACATGATGAGTATCAAGTACCAGGACATCATAGATATGCCAGTACACAGTATATGATTGGTAGCAAGAAGCCTGTAGCTAACGCCGTTCTAACACCAGGTGTCAGCTGGCGTAGCTTTTTAATCTTGTTACTCACTGTACCTTATATGCGTCCGTCTAGAATTACGCTATTATACCCGACATAGACCTTGAGGCTAACAGAGTGGGCTTTTTGGAAATGAGCATTTCTGGAGAGGCATTTTAGTATAGGAAGCTGAAAATTTGTACTACATGACATGGGGTTATGGTATGATTTAGCAGAGTGTGCAATCACTTTTTGCCAGTTATGTTTAAGTGATTACCATGTATTAAATTACCGCTTGCCACCAACCGGGCAAAAATCTAGACGCTGAGGTGCAAATGAGTGGCTCCAGGGGGAAAGACACGAATACTTTGCCAATAGACTAGTAAACCTAGATACCTAGTTAATAGGAAAATCTTACTCATGGCAATATTTCAGACCCAACTTTTATTTCAGCCCAGCGTCTACCAGCACCTTGTGGACGTAGCCTACACAAATAATTGCCGTATTGACTAGCCATGTAATTACTTCAAACCTGTACCTAAGTTATGAGTTTAAAAATCTTTTAATGATAATGCTTATCATTAAAAGAGATTGGTTTATTTTTAGAATTTACTGTCACCACAAGTGATCATTAGGTACGTCAATTACTTTCCTTGCATACGTAGTTTGCAATTGCATGCACTTACGGAAGATGACGCACAAGACCGAAATAAATGGCGCCGCACGATTGGAAAAGCCGACCACGTGTAAAGGCAATAGGCGAGGCGAAAGCATACGTAGTTTGCAGACATCTATGATAAATCGTATGCAATGGAAGTTTACTGGCAAATATCGGTATTTCAGATCATGATTCCAATTGCCTTTGTTTGCCAATCGGTACTTGTATTGTTTTATCATGTGACCTACCCTGAATTTCAGTTCAAATGCAGAGTTACTGAAAAACCAGATTTTCGTAATATGGCCGGATATTTTACTAATAATAAATATTCACACAAAAACATCTTGAAATTATGGCAACTAGGAATGCCCATTTGCTGGAGAGAACAGTTAGGATGCAAGCTACGATCCTAGTCTAACATGGTCGTTAATCCCCTCAAAACCTTGTCTTGTCTATACCGACCTAAGTCTATGGTCGGTCATAGTCCTGCGGTTAATGGACGTGATTTGAGCGCTCTAACGCTGCGGGCATAGAGCATAGAGCGGTGTGAGTACGCCGTACGTGAAACACGCCGTCCTGTCACCTGCCACTACATTCCTAGCACTGATTACACGACGCACCTGTACACTGGCGAGCCATCTAACGTCTAATACTTCTTGTTTACTTTGAATTTTATCACAGGAAAAGGATCATACATGAGATCCTTTTGAGAAGAGATAAAGTGTAAAATTGAGTACACTGTTTCTTTTGAATTTTGGACGTGATAAATGCTTCTTTATAAGAGGAATATGTTTTTGGTTTTTGTTTCTTTTTTTCGTCATAAATTATCGACTAATATGTTAAATGTGTTCCCAGTTCTATTACGGAATGTAATGCATTTATAATGTTTTTCGATTAGGTGCGACTTACGAGTCGGTGCGTGTGATTGGAGTTAAACCCGGATTATTTTAATTACGTTTTACGTGAGGAGATTTTAAAATATGCATAGATACTTAGCACCTACGGGCGGTGCTTACTTACATGTATGAGATCAGTGAGAAGCGGTGTCGATACCAGATACCACTATACCAGTACCAGTAATGCATAGTTTTATGTGGATATCTCAAATTATGTTACGGTATGTTAGTGGTCCACGATGCAGCACGCTGGCCAAGAACTGTTCCCTCTTGACTTAAATACTTCTAGGACCTAGATCTATCAGGAAACAGACTGCAGTAAATTACAAGCTCCTGGACTTTTGACTCGACCAGTCTATGTATATATGTACATATTTGTCAGAATACCTAGATACGATTTTCTTACGTGAACTGCTTTTGAAAACAATCTTTAAAATAAATGTGCACTTAGCAAAGTTCATGGACATTCCACATCGTAGACCTTTAAAAATCCTAAAGATAGAATAGGGAGTGCCTCTTATCGTTCACTTAAACGGCCATATTTGCATTCGAGCCATATCTACTGAGTCAATATTTACGTCAT
The DNA here is from genome assembly GCA_947562075.1 of Orthosia gracilis. Classification (NCBI taxonomy): domain Eukaryota; kingdom Metazoa; phylum Arthropoda; class Insecta; order Lepidoptera; family Noctuidae; genus Orthosia; species Orthosia gracilis. Next base: position 47,148,633 of record OX387267.1, read on the forward strand.
TGAATGCAAATCGAATGAATTAACATCAATTTAAGTATATCTTATCTGAAGATTTGTACGATTAGGTTGCTTTACGTTTATGTAACTTTTACGAAAATCGAATTTTAATCGTGAAAATGGCGGGAAGTAAAGGGACCAATTCAAGAACCCTTAAATTCACGAGTTTTTGAAGAATTTTGAGCCACAAAAGGGTTGAATGCAAAGCAATAGCATGTAGTTGAGATGAGAATACTAATTAGGTAGGGTGTGTGGTGTAAGACGAATTTAATTATAATCTATACTTATAAAGATTTTTTTGTTTGTTTGTTTGTACCGAATAGGCTCCGAAACTTCTGGACCGATTTAAAAAATTCCTTCACCAATAGAAAGCTACATTATGGCTGAGTGACATAGGCTATTTTTTTATTCCGAAAACGGGTCCTGTGGGGTGGTCCACGGGAGCGAAGCCGCGGGGAACAGCTAGCAAATAAATAAATTTATAACAGGCAGTCAGATAATGTACCGGCAACTGAAGAGTTGTGAGAAAATTGCAAAGAGGGGAAGATCAAATAAACGAGACTGAAAAGTGGTGACTTACATACTGTGATTGCAACTAATAAAGAAGTAAGGAAGAAAACATGTACCTACAAGAACCCAAATAAATTGGCATAATGGCAAGAGAATAGTTATTTGTTATACAAGAGTGCAATGTTGCTTTTTAACCGTGTGCTCAATTTCCATGACCGAGCAAGCGAAGGATTCTAAAGTTTAGAATCCTGAGCGTTAGCGAGAGAATCAAAAGAGCACGAGGTGAAAAGTATTGCAATCGAGTGCAACACGTAACTTTTCATCCCACTTCAGCGAAGAAATTACTAAATGCAAAAAAAAAATATGTACAATCACAAGATACTTTTATTTCAGTTTAGGTATTAACTACATTATGATAGGTAAGTATTACAGAATAATCTTTAAATTATAACTAATAATACTTAGGTATAATTAAGAAAAAATTCAAGTAACGTTGCTACAGTTACTTAAGTTGAGTGTAATATTTTTGTTAGGTACTGTAATGTTGGTGTTAGTGACTTGTGTACTGTTTTTCGGTAAACTATCTGTCATACTTAATAGTTGTACCGATCCATCGGATTCCCTTGGCGTAAATGTTGGCGAGAGAGGGCGATGGTTAGGTATTTCGTAACGGCTCATTTTTGATGTAGAAAAGCCAGTCCAAGGATCTGACTGAGGCTCTTTCAGTGTAATGGCTCCTACGATGCTTTTAAATATTTAAGACTTATTTTGGATGACACTTCTCTATTTATCCCTCTACAACAGCATTGGACTTCTAGCCTCCATGGCGCTTAAGGGACAGGAGATCAGCTCCTGAATCGGCTAAAAGTGTGGGCACCCGTGCACAACAGGGGTTCTTGAAGTTCAAGAAATGTTGCTATTTCTCGTGGGAACTTTCAATTTTATTAGCACCCATAGGCTGTCAAACACACTTTCCGTTGCGATATTGTAGAAAAATCGATTGATTGGAGTGTTAGGCGGGCGTAAGGTTTGATATTTCTCAATAATTGTAACGTATTTCTTGCGAATGACGAAGTTGCGGTCTCTTTTTGTCTTTGTATAAGGTTTATTAATTACTCGTAATAGTAAGTCATCTGAATGTTTCTCAAGGTTTTTGACATTAAATTGTGTTAGTTCATTAGTTCGACATGCTCCGTTTATACCAATTACATACACAAGCACATACAAGATACGCGCGAAAAACATAACCCTTTCATTCTTTTCCTGCACCTCCTCGACCTACATAACATCGTATCCACCACGATACGATCGTGGATCCTAAATTATTCGACAAGAGCATCATTGAGCGAGAAGCATTTAGTAAATGTCACGTAAAACTTAATTGCAAGCTCTAAAAATTTGCAAACTTACAAGTACAACTCTATGCAGTTCTCCATATCTAAATCTTAGCTAATGGCTGAGCTGCCGGTGATTATGGCTTCATTTAAATATTATCTTCATGGTGGCAACACTCGCAGACTGGCAACTGGCAGGAATGTTCATGGCGCGCTGGTTTGCCAACGAGTCCACCTCCTGTATCTTTGATTGGGACAGTAGAATGCACAGTGAGGAAATAACATTATATGTAATGCGTGGGTGGACGGCTTTTCATTGTAATGTACAGACTTCAGTTGTACTTACAACTATCTGTACCAGTACCTTCAGTTGTAGGTACTTGTAGACTATTGAGCACTTATAGCTTTTAGTTCGTTTGGCATTAAGAATAAATTAAAGAATGATTTTATTGCTTTTTCAGGCAATCGATTGATTCTGAAAAGTGTCGCCGATGGACATCTGCAACCGAAAAACTGAAGTTTGCAATCCTGTTGGAAAAGTTTTAATGTTTTTCTGACTCACTTAGAAAATCATTAAATTCTGAACACAGGAAAAATACGCATAACCGATAGAAACTAGGATATATATATATGTTTTAATGTTGCCCTTAGATGAGCTCTTTTATGCGAGCACTAAATGGTTCTAAAATTGCTTTTCTCGCAATCTAAAATATCTCAGGTTTTCAATCACATTTAACTCTAATCATAGAGATCACAGTTTAAATTTAATAGTCTATTAGAACTTCATATACAATCATAATAAAGGCTTTATTGTACGTAAATGTAGTCCATTAAACGATGAAGAAAATGGGACCAATGTTTTTGCATTACTTATATAGGAATAGAAACCACAAATAGATGAGAGAGAGTTGTAACCTAAGCTAGCTTACAACTCTCTCTCATCTATTTGAGATGTACAAATATGGATGTTACCTGGGAAGATAAATGTTAATTCTATTTAGTCCCTCAGTGAGACTATGAAATAATATTAGACCTGTATTTATTTCTTTATCAAATAAATAATAATTGATAAAGATAAAGCGCATCAAAGTTCAGGAGTGGGGACTTGTGACGTCGCTTTGTCAATATAAAGTGTAGCACAATGTGACGTCACACGATATTTCAATGCACTGTAACGTCGTATTTTTTTTGTTTACGTGGCAAAAGAAAAAATACGTGTCCAATATTTTTAGGTTATTTAACTGATGGACTAAATTTTTTTTTTCAACTACCTTATTGTCGAAGTGTAGATGAGATTTCTGCATTACTAGTCAGCCTCAATTTAATCGATATTTGTGTGTCTAAACTATCGGATTAAGTTATCGATAATGTGAAATAGGTACGCTAACAATTATTTTCAGTTAATTAAAGGATAACAAACTCCTACAGTACTTAAAAATATTGTCAAATTTTGCATAACAACAAGTAAACTTTGCCTAGCGTGAACTGAAAATCATTCTAGCCTCTATCTCTGTCAAATATTCCATGTTTTTATCGTAATGTATTGTAATATTTTGTTACCATTCTGAAAGAATGCTTGACTCATGTTAAGGGTTCTTATCAAGTTTAATTTAATGATTAAATAAAACATTTGCGAATAATTGCTGTTTTGTAAACATATGTTTTTCCATTATCATGTTTTGGGTTGACTTTGTTATTAGTACAGCGAGAAATTCCGGGTAGAGCTGGTTGAATTTTTAGGTAACCTTATGTTGATGTAAGCCCGTAGTAAGTTGTTAGATGGTTGATCTATACTGCCCGGAGTTTCACCTCGCCCCTGACGGCAACAGCCGTGTAAAGGTCTCGTTCCTTATTTCCATGTTTTATAATTTAGCAATCTGACCCTGAGATCTTTTAGATAGGAGTCCAACTCGTCTGGGCATCTCCTTGTGATCCTATCACGTCACCGATGACTGATGTTTGGAACCAATTTATTCGGCTACTTTCACCCAATAATCCTACAGCGTGCGGCAGAAAACATCTTTGCTTTGTATAAAATTAAAAAAATCTAAAAGCACATACAGCGGTTTTTTTCAAAGCTAAAACAGAGCTCATCTGAGAATTTCTGACGTGTTGAACATTAAGGCTTCATTATTTTCTCAGAACGGCGGAGTCAACGGCGGTGTGCGCCGGCGCAGGCTCCCCATATTATAGCGCCAACATCACACGTAATAACGGCTGATTAAAGGCCAATTTTAGTAATGTTATTAGTGTGTAGACTAAATTATATATTGGCGGTGGATGTTTAATGTGGGGTTACTTGTTTGCTTTGTTTATTGTTGGATAGTTTAATACTGTGTTAAAAAAGGTTATGTGAGTGATCTAGGCAGGCTTTGGCCTTGTGCCTTTAGATAAGATGAGAGAGGCAAGGCTGTACAGAATTATCTCCTAAGATCCGTATCGTAGTATCGCAGTAGACAAGCAGATTTGTTTTTGTCTTACCCAGGTGCAGACATTTTATGATTTGATAAGATCATCAAAATCGGCCTCTTGTGTCAATCCCAACACTTTGCCACGCTCATCCAGATCCTTTCCGCGATGACAAATACGTCGTCTACCAATGATAATATCATGGTGTGTATGACTAATGCAAAACAATCCAGAAAATATGCATGTATTCCTTTTGTACAGTAATCATGAACACAAATGAAATCAGCTAACATGACTCAATCCATTTAATTCAACAACACAATCATTTAAATCAGACTACTATTCAGATGATTTTCATTGCTTTTACTCGCAGTAAAATAGCGATTTAATGCTGTAAGATTGCTCTTACACGTACAGTCGTACACTCGTGGTCATAATTCAGGGGACGCGTAAAATAAATTAAAATGTTATACGAGGTGCCGCAGTCGTGTCATTTCCCACCTGCGACATGTAATTTGTCGTGTCGACCACAGTTCCACACGCGATGCGCTAACTACCGTCCCTTTCAAATAAAGATGCGTTACTTTAAGAGGTATCTTGAGGTATCGGTGAACTCCAGTGTTTCGTTTTTCGTTCGAGTTTAAAAGCTTTGGAAATGCGCATTTGGTTTCGCAAAACGATTAAGATTATTCTGTTGCTCGTTTGTCTTGCTTTAGATTTTTAAGCGGTGTTATAAATTGCGAGGCACTTTCTTTATCTGGAGGTAATTAAAATGCTTTTGAAAAAGTATTCGGATTTTGTCTTAAGGATGCAGGTTTTATTCCTGGCGAATTGATCTCACCCTACCAGTCCTCTAATAATTAAGGACAGCAATTTCCTGAGAATCAGGAATCATTTACAAAGTTAAACACCATAGTTAGAGGAACCGGTAAATCGTGTGTTAATGAGCTTACGACTGGTTCCTAAGCAAAGCAGGCCATAGACCAAGCTCATACCGAGTTAAACGGCAGGATGCAGAAAAAGATAAAACACCATGTTTAAGGGAATAAATACCAACGTCAGGCTGTTTATCTCCTATAATTAAAGGCAGGGAAGTGGGAAAAAACAATTTATGTACGATACATTATTGATTAAACAAATTTGTATTCCATGAGCGCTGTTTTCATTCACTGAGACGTCTGAAAGCACTTAGCACTCGACTGTACTCGTATGTGATCTGTTAATATTTGCATATTATTTGGATGTTGATGTATATGTGTTTATCGCTGCATATTTCAACATACTTTCGGCTTGACAGGATTTTAATATTGGAACCAGTATTACAAGAGTATGTAAAATCAATCAAGCCAGCTTTCACATTTAAAAAAAATATAAAATAAAAATGGATACTGATATTTATGAGCAGGAACAATTCATGTTTAGGTACTCTTGTTTGTGTGCTTAACGAGTCCTAATTGCCTTTCAGCTGGCAGCCGTAAGCTAACAATTTGCATGCTGATTGCTACATTACCGAAGGAACGAATTAGGCTTCAGGCTTTTTAAAGTAGCAGATATCTGCAGCCGTATTGCGTAAGTGAATACGGCAACGCAAAGGGTTTCACCCATCACATGCGAGACGATTGACGCGATGTGGATTTTCGTCTGTTTGATTGGTCGATACGGTCGATTGGATAGCGGTCAAACTCTTTGCGTTGCCGTATTCACTTACGCAATACGGCTGCGGTTTGAATGAAGTAATACAACGCAACTTTTTTTTTTAACTTCTTATTCAGGATATCAATGATTTTTTTTTTGAAAATTGATTCTAAGGCCTTTATTTTTATTCCTGTTGAAGGAAATTTCCTCCACTCAAATCGGAATCGGTCACCTCCGGAAAAAAAGGCCTTGATGAATGTCAATGAATAACAAGTAGGTATAACTATCAATTTGTGGTGGTGAAAATTATTTGAATAGGTATATTAATCAAGTTTCTTTGTAATGGAAACGAAACCTGTTTCTCCAACACCACTCTGGCTCTATATATCGATAGCCTTTTTTTTTTTTTTTTTTTTTGGGTGGGAAATCATCCAATGACTTCTCCCGCTCTGTGAAGCGGAAGGGCGTGTCAGACTTTTACTGACTAAAACCCACCCGTGTTCCTTCGGTTGCTCGTGCCTGGGCCGCGGTAACTCTCTTTCAAATTTATCCGCGACCCAGACATATATCGATACCCTACAGATTCGATTTCGCCGATTACTCAAAGACGCTTGGACCGATTTGGAAAATTCTTCTATTGTTTGAAAGGGTATACTTCCCAAGTAGTCTCATAGACATCAGATCAGAATCTGAGGATGGTATCCTAGAGATTCGATTGGACTCCTCAAATATTAAAGGGATACGTATAGGGCTTTTGGTATTTTCATCAACAATGCAAGCATTTGTACTCTGAAAGTATCATTTGGTGAAGTGGAACTGATGAAGAAGACCACAGAGGCTCGCTGGAACTCCTTTGTGATAAGTAGTTTTTCACGGGAATAAGATATCTCGAATAGTTAACCGACTATGATGAAGCAAATATACTTATAAATAATTGGTATTTATGAAAATGGTACCATCGAACTTATCTGATGATGAAGCCAGAAGGTATAGGCAATAGAACCCCGAAATAAAACAATGTATCCTAATTTGGGCTTATTGGAATCGTCATGCGATGTACTTTATCAATAAATGATTTTCATGGTAATTTGAAGTACCTACCAAAACTAAAAAGAGAAAATGAAAATTTTTTAACAAATAAATAAACCGACTTCCAAAGCAAAGCGAAAAATAACTTTCTTTTCCAAAGTCGGTGTCGAAAACTGCCTTCCAAAGCCGGTTATTTTTTTTTGGTAGAACGTTTTTGTTTTGATAGTTACATCACTACTGTTCTCAAAACGGTAAAGGAATACATTTCGAAGAAACAGCCTTAACCTATAACCAAACAACCAACATAAGCATTGTATCAATAGAAACCAGTAAACAAAATAGTTAATAATATAAAGATAAGTAGAAAATAGAAATATAAAATTGTAATGCCAGTGTGTACAAAAAAAAAAATACCTATGAAAGATGAACTCACGTAGACTTAAGTTAGTTAAGTAAGACTAGAAATAATGTCCGACGTAGGAGTCCAATAACTGTAATATTATGAAAATTTATTAAACAAATTAATACTGTAAAAAAGGGCGCGGACGTCTATGTCCGCGGTAGAATATACGAATAAAAAAAATAAAAAAACCTATAACCAAAAATTCGAAGACAAGTGAAATCCTCAAACCCGAACTGAAATTCTCCCAGAAAGGACAGTCTCAGTGATACCATTAATTAACTATTATTCTAGTAGACAAGAGCGTTAGCGTCTCTAGAGGTGTGTCCAGCAGAAAACATCAACAGGTAGAGAGGTTGATTGAAAAGCGCCTCCCTTTTAACCTTTAGTTACCATTAACGACAATATCATATTATAAGTTAAACCAACAAAACGAACGGTTCATCGAGGCATCCAACCGTTAAAAAGTTAACCTAAATCGAGAGCAAGCAAAGTTGTTATCTATAATTTGTTGTTGTCAAAAAACCGATATAGGTAGTGATTGCTTATCGGTTCGCTTATCACTAAACCCGGTTATTTAATGTTTTATGGGCGTTGGTTAGCAACCTGTTCCTGTTTGGATGGCCAGGTAGTTTTTATTGTATTTTTTTATTTGGATTGTAAATTGAACAAGCTTTTGAGGGCTTTATTAGAGTCACATATCGCCAGCTATGTTTAAGTGCTAAATTGATACTAATAATTCGAGGCCTACTACTGCCATCAATCGGGCACAAATCCACGTAGGGCCGTACTGAGATATTTCAGGTGGAAAACCCGATAGCACATTGCCTGAACCGGAAATTCAACCCGAAACTTCAATCAACTAGGCAGCAGATTCTTATAGTTTAGTATAAGAATGGTTAGCCTACATTGTGCCCACTTCTGGGATACGAGCTTCCTCTTGGTAATAGGAAGTGAGCTGTACCTACTGTAAATCCGTAATGCAGTACGCGTGGTCAGAGTGGTTTGGTAGTTTACGGTTGATAAGGTTACACTAGTCGATCATTCTTCCGTACAAACGTAGTCTGGCGATTACTCCACTGTTTGACGATGTACGTTCAAAATAAAAAATGATAACAATTTGTCTCATCACTATCTAGCTCTGTATGGAAACAAAAAAGTAAAAAAATACAATATTTGAAAGTTATGAGCGTCGAAAGTTCCATATTTCAACACTAATTTTAAGGCATCTTTGGGCGGAAATAAATACCATAAGAAGAAAGAAAATTGCAAAACGGCCTCGATACAGGGATAATTTAGTAATACAATAATGCAAATAATTTTATCTTGAATTTTTTTTTTTAATTTAGTAGTTTTTTCATGATATCTAGACTCCCAAAGGTCTGTTTATAAAATTTCGCGCTCTCGTTTTCGTCCTTAATCATCCATCATCCATTTCGATATAAATTTGCAAAATTGCTAATTCGTACGCGAACTAGCTTCTTACTGCTCATCACAGCATCTATCTCTTTTGCACGTGTTGTCGGATGAGAGAGCATGCATTTTAACCTCGCTCGCAAAATAGTTCGTGCCGTCGACTAGGGGAACCTTAAACTGCCTGCGTAAGCTATTGCATTTTCAAATGCGTAGGTATCTACATTTATTTCTATTTCAAGGAATTTACCGGTACTTTCCTTTCTTTATATATCGGAGACTTTGCAGACTTTAAATTGAATTGGATAAGTTAGACCTATGCAAATAAGATAATGTATGTACATACATTGTTGTTCTGTACCTACTGGTATTTTTGTGATGTACAATAAAAAATATAATAAATGGTCAAACGCGAGATTACAAAAAATAAAAATTCGAAGACATATGACATCCACCAACCCGCACTGCCCGTGTGGTGGATTACGGCCCATTCCCTCTCACAAAAAGGACGCCTGTGTCCCAGCAGTGGTAATTTTAATACGCTGATGATTATGATGACTTGTGTTTTATGTAAACCATAGATTATCAATGAATAGAGAGAGGCAAAAGTGATAGGAAATTGTTCAGCAGTAGAACAGTTGCTTAGGTCTGACCCAAAAGCACCACCGATCATCGTTATCCAGTAGGTACCCGATCAAGAATTGGAGGTTTTGGAAAAAACAGCTTGATTCTTAAGAATTAGATCATAAGCTGAGTTGTCTATAAACAGGGTGGGCAAAAAATCATGGATCAAACGAAACAGGGCGATAGTTGGGTGATACGAACACCTACACTGAAACTTTACAATGACACAAAGCTCATGAATATTGCACAGATATATAGGTTACTTATTACTAGATATATAGGGTACTTGTTTACTTGTACATAAAATTTTAAGTGTACGCAAATTAGTCTAACAAAACAATCACAAAAAAAACAGGTACAGAACTAGACAAGCAAATAACATAGCGTAGCGTCGCCGGCGCCTAGAACAAATTACGGCAGGAGTACGATTCTGTATGAAGGAGCACAGCTTTACAAAAAATTGCCTCGGAATGTAAAAGATCAAAAATCCTTGTAAACTTTCAAAAAATCTCTAAAGAGACATATTTTAGCGGATTTAAAATTCTAAGCAATGTTCGGGTACTGTTATATTCCAACCTATTTTTTTCTATTGTGTAACCGTCGCGTCACCCAATGTATTCTAATGAGAAATAAGGTTTTTCTCATATAAGTGAATATAATTCTTTTTGATAAATAAAGTTCTTAAACCATAAACCACAAGGAGAAAAAAAAATTTTTTTTTTTCGTCCTTACTGCAAATAGCTAACTATCACCCTGTTTCGTTTGATCGATTTTTGGCCCACCATGTATAACTAATGTTTAGTTGCCGGTATTTACCTATAATATGATTAATAGTACCTATTCATTATATCTTTTTGAAAGTTCCTTGACGCCTTTGAGTAACTGTTATTTTCTTAAAAAACCAATTGATTTACCTGTACTTATATCTAAATATGTAGCCATATTGTAGCATTACTGTAGATTAGTATAGTTTTCATGTATCGACATATAAGTAAATAAACTTGTAGGTACTACCAATGGTATCAACGATTAATTATTCTCTGTCACATGAACACGGAATAACATACCTATAATAAATATAGCTGGCCGAAACTATTTTGGTAAAAATTTTGGCAGTCGAGGACAGCGTTTGGGTTTTTCCATAGTGACTGGTTTGTTAGTTTGTGCAAAAACAACGGTCGGAATTTATCGCTAGAGGCTTCGAGTTCCGCGTTTGTTGTCCACTAGACCGTTGCTACGTCTCCACTTTTTTGAGGAATGTCCTGATTTGAAAAATGTCCTTTGAAGAGAGTTCTCTAAAAAGACAAAAATATTAAATTAGTTATTTGGTCTGGAAAGCAATTCTTTATCTATTTAATAAACTAACAACCCTACCGCTGTTGAGTTATTACCCCTGAATTTTTAATTTAGAAAGTATTTGTGAGTATTTGTTAAACCCTACCTTAGATTGAAACATATGCAACTTTAATTTTCAATATAAGGTAGGGTACTGGCATTAAATTAGGGTTTCGTTCTTATCTCTAAATCAAAAAACAAAAGAAGCTGAAGATACACTCACACCAACCCCTTCAAGGGCTCTCAGAAAGTTCTGTCAATCTTAAAATCTGGTTCAATGTTCAAACAAGATGTCAAAATCTCTAAATATCACCCCAGTCGTTTACATTACACGCTATTACCTACAACCGTATCACAATTATCAGCTACTTGAATCGAATTGCCGTAAAAAATCGACATCCGGATCCCGACTTCGGTCCTATTCAATTTGCCTAGCCATTTTCTAAATATGTTTGGGTTGGCTTCCATTCTTACCGGGGTAGCTGAATACTTACCAGTATTTTACTTAGATGGATTACATATCTGACCTCCACAAATCAGGATGTGGCTAACACGATACCCCGTAGCCAGACTGGTGTCAGATGTTCTGGCTGTCGAAGATCAACAATCAACAGCTTAAAGTGCTTTCCGTGGCATGGAGTTCTCGGTAAGTAGACAACCTATATATAGGTGGGGGTTCTCGGATGGTGCCGATGTTTCAGTGTCTGCGGTGTCTATCTGCAGAAATGCAGACCATGTCCAACAGTTCGTGATATAACCTGTACATACACCTGTACATGTGAGGACCTTATGGCTGCGTCGGCGATGGGTGTAGCCAATGAACGGTCACTTATCGATGGACCAACTGTAGCAAGCGCTGCTGAAAACCTTGAAAATCGTTTCGTGCTGTTGTTATTCGGCTATGAGCTCCTTCGAATCCGGTCTCATTAAGGCTTTAATAGTTGGCAACACTACTCGCAGAGTCCGCGACTCGCCGGCCGGCGCTGGAATGCAGCTAACCTGCATTAATTCACCCAAGATTTATGTGGACCCGGCCTTATCTACTATTTGCTCAGTCTCAGACAAAACGCTCCGTTATCGACGGCTTCATTTATATTGCAAATTAAATACCCAATGGTCGTTTCGCATACCACTCTTTAATTCTGTTTCAGGTTTGCTTTATGAGTTTTGATCGGAAGATTAAATTTTTGGTGCTTCATTATGTTTTGTATACATTTGGGTAGCAAATGAGTTTTAGTAAATGAATGAATACGTGTTTGTTATATACGTATGTATGCATTGCATCATTATTGAAGGCTTTTTTAGTTATCTTTTCAGTTATATAACAATGTTGGTAGGCTTGGTATCTTTATAACAACTTATTGATGATATATTTGCCAGTAATTGTGAGGAATTGCTTAGCAATCTTTCAACAAAACTGAATTCGGAATAAGATATATTTCGTAGGAACATCGCATCGGTTCAATTTATAATTGAGAATCATACGAGTTTTAACTTTGAAAGTTAAAAATTTACTTAAATATAACGTCTCTAAAGTGCCTTTGCCAAATACCTAATCTATAGAAAATTGTTTGACAAATGAAATAGGTATACTTTCTTATATTTAGATATTCGCTAACACACAATAAACGCCTGTTAGAAAACTCACAGCAATTATATCGTTTGCATATTATTTTTTTGATAATTTTAAGAAATATGAATTGAATATTTCAAAAAGTTATAGCAAATAAATAAGGTAATTATTCTCTCTTCTTCTATCTAATATCTCGTTATCTAAATAAAAAATAATAATTACTTCGCAGCTTTTTTTCTTCAGTTCTTATTTCTTACAAAACTTAATTATTTCAAGTTGTAAAAAACATTACTAGCACAATGGTCGTCTAAACTAAATGTATTGGTGCGTCGGTCAACGCAAGCAAATTAATAAATGAATACCATATCCGAGAGCAGTAGCCGCGGCGACGACCAGGCGGCCGCACACCTGCGTCTGCGCATCTCACACCACACAATCGAAATCAGAACTTATACGCCGGTTACAAGTATCAAAATCCAATGATAGCACTCAAATCCCTCATTACGAATCACGGATGTAACAAACAAACTATACAAAACACTGTAGTCTCTACCTTTACAGCAAACTTGGATTTTACGGTCAATGCATGACTATAAAGATTCCTTTGCCGGAGAAATATGGTCATTTTTTATTTAAAGTAAAAGTTAACGAGAAACCTACCAACTTAAACAAAGGAGGCTTTATTCTTTTTGAGGCCTTATTAAATGACGTACGCGGTTATGGCCGATTCAATATAAAAAAGACTTTAATAATATCGAGGTATAAAAATAGAATTCGTTCTTTGGAATATTCTTTCTAAATACAAAACAACTTTTTGTTAAGGGCGTTAGTGTTGGGAGTACGAACTAGATGGCGCTGTCGGCTGAAATGAGTCGCTGCAAGTTATTTTAATCAGTTTCTTGTAAAACTCAACTGTAACACATTGTAGAACTAGATTTTTGCAATCCTTACAATTTATAGAAAATTATTTTTGTATCTTAGTCTATATATAAAACATAAATATGAAGCTATATAGAAAAGTCCTAAGTCACGCTATCAAAGTTTTTCGTCAACCAAGCACATGTTTGCAAATTCGGGTAAGTTGCTGAGGGTTCCGATCAGTTCAGTCGTCGGGGTTACTTACAGAGTTCTTGTAACTCATCTCACCCTGTGGAAAGTCCCCGGAGATAGGGCGGAAAGCGCCACACCTTGATGGTGGAGGCCGGGTCGGCTGCGTAGGGGAGGTTTACCCGCGCGCGGACGTACTCGTAGCGTTGCTCAGAGCAAAGATAATGTTGACAAGGCAACCAGCCTAACCAAATGGGGCTTACTCGGTCTGGAAACTCCTCCTTTTTTGCTACTCAAAGAAATTGAATTACCATTGGATACAAAAAAATAAAACTCTTTTATTGAAATACCATTACATAAACAAAGAAATTTGTTTGAAATGCCTCTAAGTTAACAATTGAATTAATCTCTGTAAATACAAAAGGCAAATAGTTTCACAAACAAAAGACAATTTCAATTCCTATCACCTCTCTTTCCTAGACAAGAATTAATTTGCGTAATAAAAATATAGTGATTATCATAAATGTGTGTAAATGAGTTTATTTATAGATTTCTTAAATTATGACCAAATAAAAATGCCTGCCTCCAGAGAGATTTGAACTCTCGACCCCTGGTTTACAAGACCAGTGCTCTAACCCCTGAGCTATGGAGGCTACGGCAAAACGTTCGAAATTTGCGTTTGCCTTTTGAACAAGCTGTCTCAGGTACAGTTGTGTACACAATAGCTTGCGGTTTTAAGTTTTTGTTCATAGTGAAGTATTGATGTATTTTATTGATAATAGCAGCTGTGCAAATAAAAAGTTTTACTATTGTGCCTTTATAGCTGAAAGTAAATACGGTTACCTTTAATAAATATTTTGGAGTAACTTAGAATAAACCTAATAGACGTTATTTACAAAAAAATATGGTATTTTTTGTATGATTTATTTTTTCTTTGCATGTCTTCGCTTAAAAAGTTGTAAGACGTTGGGTATAATTATATGAGCTAATTAGCACTACTCCGTCATTACAGCGTAAGTAATTTCCTTGAATAGGTAATTATATGGCGATAAGTAGTCGCTGACGTAGGTACTTCAAATTGTAACCAAAATTCCACGCTTACACGTACCATATTTTTTACAGCAGTTATTGAAGCCTAGTTATAATCAGAGCTGGGCAAAATACATGTTTTGCTTTTATTTAAATACAAATTACTATCTCGCATGTATTTAAAATACGAAATGTCATTTATTTATTTATTCATGAAAAAGAGACAACCATACAAAGTAACTTAATAATAAACCCACAATAGACAAAAATCATTCAAAGTAATTTTGACAATAAAATTTAGGCAGGTCAACAGTTTGAGAATGTTTCACACGGTAGATTGTAAAAATGGTTTGGTTGTCTTTGGAGTGATTCGCCCTATTCCCTCGTACTAGTATAAAACTGTATCACGAGCGGATAGTCTTCCTCAACTTTAGAACAACAGATTCCCACAAGGTTCCAGTTACAGTTACACATAATTAGGTAGATTGATTACCGTTGATGATTCAAATATGTATATAGTCATTATTAATCATACAATTCTACTTGCAACAAAAAAGCAACAACAATGCATGGTTATTATTATACATGGGAATGCAGCCTTCATGGATATCAAGCAATCCTTATTCCAACATTAGCATAAAGGTCAAGCTGGGGCAGAGTAAGTAACGGTAATTTACTAATAAACGTCGTCATCAGTCTAATAAAATATAGACTTTAGAGCCTTTGTTTCACAATAAGTTTAACCAAACAGTGATTAGTTAAAGTACGATTAGTCGCGACTGTACTAACAAAAAGATACACTTATGTTGATAAGATTAGATGAAGATCAATCAATAATACTAAGTATCTTAGTGCGCGGCACGTAAGTTGAACAAAAAATAATGTACTTACGTTTTATTGAAATTAAACGATTTAAACCGAAATGAATCCCTTAAAAATGACCTGAAAATATACAAATTGTCAACGGTTAGGCCGTATAAAAAGAAGAACATCGGCTTTGCCTTAGTCTGGTAAAAAGGAATCGCTTTTCAGAACTTGCTTTCCATCGTTTGTGTTTAAAAGTTTTAAATTAACTAAATACACGAATGATAATGAATGTGTTTAATAAGTGATTCGCTATCCACATTACGCCGAAAACATATGTTCAATGGCCAAGATTGTACCGAAGAATTAACTTGTCACACTTTTCAACCTTAATTAACGCTTCCTGCAAAATCTCACATTACCGAAGGATGTTTAACAAAAAAGGCAGCAAAACTGTGTTAAATCCGAGACGATTCAAACCTCACCTGAACGGATTTAACACAGTATTGCAGCTTTTTTTGACGTTGGAGCACATGTGAGCCTGTCACCGGGGCCTGGTATTTAGCAGATCGCCAGATGTCGCGCGGATCGGACACGGGCCAAATGCGGTGAACTGGAGCACCGACGCGACGCCGAGTAGAGACATAACCACTTTGCATACCGCCACCTAAAACGGTAAGCACTAGTGTGGCCCCTACTAATGGTCTGTTATGAGCTAGAACTAGAAAAAGTTGCAAAAATTTTTTTTTACCTATGTTTTCAAATTTTGATTATACGCGTTTATCCACTAATAAAATTGTTAGTCTAACAAATGATAAAATATTTAACTCTCCAACTTATTTGACCATTTGTGAAATTGTGAGTCTGACTATTGTTGATAAATGCATTTTACCGAAATTTTAAACCAATGGTTAGTATTTTTAACCATTACCATATGGTCCACCACCATATTGGTCGATTGATGGTGGTCAAAACCTTTGCCTTGTCGAATTCACTTACGGCTAGGCTGCTATTCTTTAACACACACGCCTATATTATCCAAAGGTTAATCTCTCGTTGGGCTGAGACTAGAGAACAATTCGCCAGTTTGATACGATTAAAAACCATGTCGAACTAAGCCTATTGCAATCTCACGGGCTCAAATCCAGAGCTCCGGCTGCTTCTGCGAAATTCCAGATAGAAAAATAAAATAACACTGCCCGACCCGGACATCGAACCCAAGACTTCACGATCCTTCTCATCAAGATCTCGAGTTCTTGTCAGCTTAAGAAGATTTATCATTAAGTTATCGCAGTTTCCTTATCGAGTCTTTGACAGCGGGCAGCATCATTTGTATGCAGGTTGCACACTTCTGAGATCATTCAAACAGCAGGTATTAGGTAATCTGCTATTAATACCGCTTCGGAGAAATACCTCTTTGACATCATAATCAAGAGAAGAACGTCCTAGGGGTCTTTAAGTCAAGAGTGAATACGTTTCTTCTAGGCAAGCGTGCTTCATCGTCGACCACATCATCGCTTACCATCGGGTGAGATAGTGGTCAAGCGCGCGTGAAAGGACTAAAAAAAAACTTCTAAGCTTTTGAGACAATTTTTTTCTCTGTAAATAATTTAATGTATAAACATTGCCGTTGAGACATCCTCCTTGCGTCGATTCCCCAATACTGGGGGTCATGACCACATTCTGATTTCAAAACCTTTTCCTTACTTATGCTTCTCCACTTGCTCCTACTTTCAGCAAACAAACAAGCCTCTATCCGTTTGGGATCAGCAGCTTTTAGAGTCGACGAATCTGCTCCGTTGAGACATAAAACTCACGCTAAACACAAATGAATCCCCATAGTAATTCACAAACCCAGTCAACCATCAACAGACAGGAAAATCAGAGTAGAACCATTAGTTGACTTTTCATTAATCTTGCCTTACATGGGTAGCAGCAAATCACTGATTAGCGGTTCTTTACTGTATAAAAAAAACGTAATAGAGCATTTAACAACATCTGTGGTCCTGAAGCGAGACTTTTATATTGATTATTGCTACCACCAAACAAGGGAATAAGTAATGTCGAACAGTTTTTCATTTGTCAAGCTGTATAGGCAGTTATGTATGGAGCTTGTTTACGGACACGACGAAAACAAAAGTAATAAACGGTTATAGTTCTGAAATATTGATGATGTTGAGTTCCACACCGATCTAGCTTGAGAAGAATTCGATGGTTGGAATGTCCGTGTAGCAACTACAATTTGTGTATGTACTAATCCATCAACAAAACTTAAGGTTCCCCTTGTCGACGGTACGAACTATTTTGACGCGAGGTTAAAATGCATGCTATCTCATCCGACAATACGTGCGAATGAATTGATGCTGTGATGAGCAGTAAGAAGCTAGTTCGCGTACGAATTAGCACTTTTGCAAATTTGTATCGTAATGGATGATGATTTAGGAAGAAAACGAGCGCGCGAAATTTTATAAACAGACCTTTGGGAGTCTAGATATCATGAAAAAACGACTAAATGTATATTTTCAAAATAAAATTATTTGAATTGTTGTATTACTAATCTATCCCTGTATGGAGGCCGTTTTGCAATTTTCCTTCTTCTTATGGTATTTATTGCCGCCCAAATATGCGTTAAAATTAGTGTTGAAATATGGAACTTTCGACGATCATAACTTTCAAACATTTTTTTTTTCCTTTTTTGTTTCCATTCAGGGCTAGATAATGATGAGACAAATTGATACCATTTTTTTTAGAACGTACATCGTCGAACAGTGGAATAATCGCTAGACTACGTTTGTATGGAAGAATGATCGACTAGTGTAACCTTAACTATAACTGCGCTGACTTCTTACTACACATTTATTTTGATGTGCCAGGAAAACCAAAGTTATGAGCAAGATCCTCTGAAAAAATTCTGAAAGTAAAACCATTTGTCTAATAATT
Organism: Orthosia gracilis; assembly: GCA_947562075.1. NCBI lineage: Eukaryota > Metazoa > Arthropoda > Insecta > Lepidoptera > Noctuidae > Orthosia > Orthosia gracilis. The sequence continues at coordinate 47,166,712 of OX387267.1, forward strand.
AACTGTACTCTCTCGCTTTTTCTTTCGCTTTAATCCATTATTTCTGGTACTGGCACTCTTCGTCATTCTTCGCCAGACTCAAAAACTGTGCATTACGTAATGCAAGATTTTTTTATGGTGAAACTGATTTTTGATGGTGGGCAGGGGCCATCCAAATACTTACTGGTTAACCAGTAAGTAATTGGATGGCCCTTAAATACCTCAACAACGAGGGGTTACTAATTATTGCAGGTGTTCGTACATTAACGTGAATGTATAAAAAAGAATTTCGTCCAATCATATTAACAAAATGTTACGGTAAATAGCGTGCACTGATGCTGCGCGAGCGCCGCTACTGGCATCTATTTAATTGCTAAATTGTTCCCATCTTTCACAATCCCATCTTAATTATTACCCACTGAAATTATGCGTGTAATCGCAAATTGACGATAAAAGTTAAAGAAACACGTTTCGATGGAATATTTCGACTGTGGTACGAACAAGCGAGAGGTCAAAGCTACTTCAGTAGTCGTTTAGTGCCTGGTTTACCAAATTGGATGTCTGAATATTATGTGTAATTCCTTTATTGAATTAATTTTATTTGAGAAGTTGCTGCAATGTGCTTATGCCCGATAATGGCTGAGCACCGTTAGCGATACGAGTACCAAAACATTTTACTATTCTTAAAGCGCTATTTAAAATCAATATAAAATCTACACGACAATTGACCACACATATATCGTTTAGTAATACTTATCTAAACGTCAAATATTTACGTAAACCCCATAAAATTTTCAATTTACTTTATTGCAGATTTTACGGCGTCATGTCTCGATATCTTTAACGACAATGGGGGCCATCTAAAAAGTATAAAAGTGCCATTGAGGATACATGGAAATTGTTACATATCAGACGGAGCTTTCTCCGGTAAAGTCCAGCCATACGGCACCAAGTTAATAAAACACCTATCGGTGAATTGCGTCGGTTCGGAAATTGGCCATCATTACGTTGACCGCTTATGGTTGCGCGAGTTGCGCCTGCGCCGAAGGCACGTCCACTGTACCGCAAACGCAAACCAATAATTTACTATAACGCACCGGTAACGTGCTCTTGATTTTCAGGGTTCAGTGGCCTGTGCTATACTGTTTTTATCTCGAGTCACTGCCTAAAGGCGGACACGCATCACGGTACAAATTAAGTGGAGCTTTCTGTGTATCCCAACCGTATACTTTACAGGTTATAATCACGAAAATACGACATTATCTTTAATCACTCCCAAAAGTATGACAAACGGAACTTTTATATGATGGAACTTTACGGTTTTTTTCGTCTGACTACTTATTTGCGGGGCGGTATTTAATTGGAGCGCCGCGCCGACTGGGTATCTGAACTCCGCGAACCAGCTTCAAGTTACCGATTAACTACCCGATGTCGTGTCGAGTAGAGAGTATGTATCTCCAATAACATGAAATTGAAAGTTACTACGAATATTTAATGACAATTATATTCACCAATATTCTCTTGCATGGTCCATGGTCATGGTATTCCGAAATTGCTAAAGTAACGCAAACCTAAACCACTGAACCAATTTTGATGAATTTTCACATATGTGTAGATAGGATCTTGGGAAATTAATATAAAATAATAATTATCCCGAGAGCATTTTTGACTTTCACGTGGACGAAGAGAGCTGTTGAAAGAAGCGAAGTTTCCAATAATTTGAAATTGAAAGTTAATATTAACTTTACATTCGCGAATATTAACTTCCATAGTATTTAATATGCAGTATAATGTGCGCTTTGACCGACTTCTCTTGGTATGGAATCTTTGTACGTGTCGTCTAGACGTAATGTAATGTCCTACTTGCGAAGATGTTTAGAAAAGGCTTTATTAAGGTTGCCCTAGTCGACGGCACGAAATATTATGTGCACGTGGTCAAAATGCACGCTATCTCATCCGACAACACGTGCGAAAGAGATGGATGCTGTGATGAGCAGTAAGAAGCTAGTTCGCGTACGAATTAGCTCTTTTGCAAATTTGTGGGAAATGGATGATGATTTAGGACGAAAACGAGCGCGCGAAATTTTATAAACAGGCCTGGCTTGGGAGTATGGATATCATGAAAAAACTACTAAATATATATTTTCAAAATAAAATATTTGCATTGTTGAACTACTAATCTATACATGTATGGTGACTGTTTTGCAATTTTCCTTCTTCTTGTGGTATTTATTTCCGCCCAAAGATGCGTTATAATTAGTGTTGAAATAATGAAATTTCGACGCTCATAACTTTCAAATATTTTTTATTTTTACTTTTTTGTTTCCATTCAGGGCTAATGATGAAACAAATTGATATCATTTTTCATTTTGAACAGACATCGTCAAACAGTGGAGTAACCGCCAGACTACGTTTGTATGGAAGAATAATGATCGACTAGGGTAACCTTAATGTGCAATTCAGCTCTCCTTAGTCGTTAAATAGATCTGGAGTTATGTTCATGAGTACATACGTTTCTCGTATAATATTTAGGGCCGGTTCCTGAATTAAGAATTTCAAGATTAGTATTTGTCATAATCTAGTTTAGCCTGACAGACTGTCAAACTTTGGCATTAAAGTGGAGTTTGACAAATTTACACGTTCTTAGTTATCTAATCAGAAGCCGGCAATTATTATTTGAAGTTCATTTTCACAGCAATCTCTTTTCTTATTAGTTGTCCAATTATGCTTTTTCGTTATCCGTATCTTGTAAAAAATTCTACTTACCTAGATATCATTTGCTTCATTGCTTCATACATAATTGTGCTTGTACGAGGCCGGTTTACTAAACACAGGAAATACCCTGTTTAACAAGGAAGCACTTAATGTCGTTAACTTGAATCATTTACTACTGTTAATGTTGCTATAATTATCTCTGTAACTAAATCTACTCGTACTTTGTAGGAGAGTGATATAAAAATGAGTATAAATTCATAACTTCTTCAATTTCATTGAAAACGATAAACGTCTAGAGAAGCAAATTTAAATGAACATTTCATAGATTGGTACTTAAACTACACTGTTTTTTATTTAAATTATGAAACTTTATCAACATATACTATTTTACCGTCTCTATAAAACCTTACGGGCCTTCCACCGCTTAAGTGACGTAAAACGGTTAATTTATAAAGCATACTCCTTTGTAACGGCTAGTATTATTTTATCTGTGGTAACGGCTAGGTTAAAAGGTTTTTCATGGACGTTTGCTAACGCGTGACCGTGTGTGAATATCATGGAGTTTTAGGGGTTGGAGTTCCATATAGCTGCGCTATCTCCCCGTGGTAGCGCAGTGAAAAAAAAAAAATGTATGCCTATTTATTATTGATTCATGTACATTATTTGTTAAACATGGTTTTTTGGTGATATTTTTTCGTGAAAATAAGAATACGATATTTTTTCTCTACTTTTGGATACTCCTCCAAAACAACTCGGTTGTTTAAAAATATTTTTAAACAGAAAAAAATATAGCTAGAATTTATTCATAACTGAAATAACATATGTCAATCAAATAATATTTTGCTAACAAAACTGTTTAAAAGGAGGTTCAATATTGATATTCTGGCTCCGAGCGGGCGCACGGCCAGGGGAATAGGCATATACGCCTTAAGGGCCTACACACGCTTTAGTGCCGTAAAACGGTAACTTTCTTAAGCATACTCCTTAATAATGATTAGGTTAGAAGGATTGAAAAAAAACAAAAAAATTGTTTCATGTACATTTTTTTAAAACATGGTTTTTTCGTATAACAAATAGTTTTACTTTGAAAAAATAATTAGCGACACGATTTTCGCCACTTTTGGATACTCCTCCAAAACGACTTGGATGTTTAAAAATATTTTTACACAAAAAAATATATGGCTACAAATACTTCATTAATAAAATAGCATGTAAATCAAATAATATTTTGCAAACAAATTTGTTCAAAAGGAGGAATTGTAATTGTTGACGAGCGGGCGCACGGCCATTAACATTGGGAAATAGGTATATACGCCTTAATTATTTAAGTATATTATTATAATTATTTAAGTATAATGTTATTCAATTATTTGATCGAATCACTGATTTATTAAGGCGATTTCAAATTTAACTATACTGAAACCGAGTTTGTAGTTGCAGTATTTTCCTTACAGATTTCGGTTGGTAAATAAACTTGCAAATCACAAGTTATCCGTCACTTCACATTGACTTCAGCTTAACTTATGTAAGAAAAATTTAATGTGTGAACTAGGTACGAAAAAAATTGCATCTGTAACAACACTGCTACATAAGGTATTTTTATTCTAGCGTAGTTTTATTTCCTACTAATAGGATAATAGACTCCCCTTTCTCCTTCCAAAACTCTACGTCTTGCGCAGGCTCTGGCCAAGTTTGACCCGCAGAAGTGATCATGATCACACCTGAATTATTTCAAAAGTTTCCAAGTTTCCCCACATATTACCTTTTCTAGATTAGTTAGAATTGTTTACCAAATCGGACAAGTAAACACACTATTCCTACTTGTACGTAAACTATGTTCGATCTAGGATAAATATGCCACGTTAGAGTAATGTCGTAAAAACTCGGAAGCAATATCTTACCGGGTTTGACGTGTAACTAAATACGTAAGCGATTGTATACTTTGCGTGCTGGGTAACTGACGGAATCGATAGGTCGATGTGATCGCCAATTAATTTAGTTCAATCGCGTTTGGTCGCTACTGTGTGCAGCTGTAATCTGTTGGGATAAATCTGTGACAGAAAAGTTGTTAAAGTAGTTGGTATGCTTAGAAATTCTTATTCAAGATTGTATTGTAAATTGTTGTGTCGTGTATTGTATTGTGGTGTTGTATTGAATTTCCAAAAATTAAAAAAAAAATCGTTACGTATATATAGAAGAAAATGGTATACGGAACTTCTTCTTTTTATTTGTTGTCTTCACTTCTGAAGGTCACGCCCGTCTTGGAAAGCATTTCTGAAGATCATGCTTGAAAGCTTTGATGGAGTTACTGATGAGTTGCTTTCAAGCCATTCTGTTTTCGGCTCTTCTCAGGGCAATGGCCACCGTGATACCTGTTATTGTCTAGATCTGGTAAGACCAGCAGTTAGGTGAACGTCTAGGTGGTCGTTTTCCAACAAGGAATTCTCATTTTTTTTTCTCTCTTAAAGAGCAGAATTTTTTCTTTGATGCCTTATGCCTGTAAAATAATTGTATGGTGACGGTGAAAAATCAAGCAGTGTAGAAAGTTTACTCATAAATTGCTGTACAATGAGTGTGTGTGTGTGTGGTTAAGCTAGCTAGCTTAATCAATTAAGAAAAGAAAATTTGAATTTTGGTTCCCAGAAACAATCGTTTTTCTATTTTGTGTATTTGCACTCAAGGGAATAAGAAATTTCCTTCAAAATTGCGAAATATCCTGGTAAAGATTAGGTAAGAAAAGGAAATAATAAAAGGATTGTTATTAAAAAGGCAAACAAAAAAAAATGTGTTACTAAGAATGTGTTGCCAAATTCGAGTAATCGAATATGCCAACACATTCTTAGTAAAATTTACATCAAACTGAAACTTCGGATTTGAAAGGCACATATAGTATGACGAAGTCGGCCTAGACGGGGCGCCCGTCATAATTTATTTAAATGCCTGCATTTGCTGCATCAATAAAGCCACTATAAATCTGTTCGTACCGATACGTAAAGTCTCCTCACACTGAGACTTGACTCAACCGAGATCTTTTTAACCCCCGCGGCCGCGACGGAAAAAGAGGGCTGTTATAGTTATAACTTTGAAGTGTGTATTTGTGTATCTGTTTGTGGCATCATAGCTCCTAAACGGATGAACCGATTTTGATTTCGTTTTTTTTTTGTTTGAAAGGTGACTTTATCAAGAGTGTTTAAAAATAAAAATACGTTTCAATGAGAAAATTTGAGCACCGCAGAATTTGAAATAATTTAATTCGATTCTTTTTATTTTGTTATTGACAGGCTGGCGTTTGACTACCATCTCACCTTTTGGTAAGCGATTATTTGATCCACAACGTTGGAGAACATTACTACATTAAGGGTCTCCCACCGCTTTAGTGCCGTTAAACTGTTACTTTCTAAAGCATACTCCTTAGTAACGGCTAAAAGATTTGAATAAGGAAGAATATTTTGTAAACAAAACTGTCCAAAAGGAGACTCAATGTGAATATTCTGGCTCCGAGCGGGCGCACAGTACTGCGTTAACATTGGGGAATATAATACGCCTTAGCTATAAGTAACCTTGAACTAATCTAATGGCCCTAGAATTAAAGACCCTCAAGATTTAACAATCAGGAAACACAGACTCCGGCAGAGAATTCTCTCACTGAAATGTGTACATTTTTGTATAGTAAAGTTAGTTCTATACTTTATGTATCGATGTCACAAAAAGTTCGCGGAGTGTCGCATCTCGGTGTGAGCTGACCCTAAATGAATGATGTAAGATAAATTGAATGATTGCGAACATGTGTTATTATCATTTGACTGCCAAATACTTGTTGAATGTCCAATGCTTGTCCTCCTCTCGTTTGTGTGACAAACAAGTTAAGGAATTTATTTGATATGCATTCATAAGCAGGCTTAACATTATATTGGAAAATTTATGTCCTAGTATTAAAAGTTAGTTACTTACCATAAAATTGTTTACAGAGCGTTACAGGACAGAAGGCAATCGTTTCCTTGTTTACAGAGTTTACTTATTGCTCTACAAACGCAATAATCTATACATATAAATAAAATTGGAGTGTCTGTTTGTAATATTGAAATAACCGTTTTATACTACATGTATATGACTAATTATGTCATGTTAACTTAGGCTACGTTTATTTTAGAAAAATTCTTCTATTTTAGAAATTTGTTAGGCGGTACGAAGTTCGCCGGGTCAGCTAGTAATCAATATTTTACATGATCAGAGTTTGGATCAGTCCTCCCATGGTAATCTCTGGTGCAATAACCGCCATTCATGAAGGTCCAACCTCCACTTAAAGCGGCAGACTGTCTTAAAATAAGTTCGAAACGTTCAATATTGGTCAAGGTGCTCACAAGATCTGCTATCACTTGACACCCAAGTACTGTCGAAGTCTCGGACTCTCGGCGGCCTGCCTGTCTGTCCACCAGAGCGCAGCGCGCGCCAAGACGTGTGCCCCGCACCGTGAGGGTCAGGATTCGGTTACCGCCTGACGCCGGATCGGCTTACCCGCTCTTTCTACTCGATATGCGCAGACGCATGTCCTGATAATTTAGTGACGCATCGCGAAACAATACTGGTAAAGCGCTTTGTAGTTGGCACGGAAAGCCGCTTTGTAATTTTGCAACGTTTTTTTTTCTTATTTGTTTCTAACTTGTTTCAGTTCCAATAAGATATTGAAATTCAGGTACGATTACGAATATCTCCAAAATAAACTTAAAATACTTTGAACTAAATCTTGACATTCTGTTGGCAAAGGGTTGTAAAAAGTTCAACTTAAGCTGCTACTTGTCCAATAACATTTCGCTAGCTCATTTGTTGATAACCGTATTCACTGGTAACAGAAATACTTATTCGCCTACGCCCCCAATGCTTTTTACCCGACTGCCGAAGGAGGGTAATGTGTTTATCAATCTATGTACCTATGTATGTATGTCTGTTCCTATGTGGCTTTCTAGAGACCAAACGCGTTGGCCGATTTTGATGATTCCTACGTCAATCGATTCGTCTTAACCCTGCGAGTGTCACTGGCTACATTAAAATTGGAAAATATTAAAATGGCGGATTTTGGGTGCCATATTGTGGGGACCTAATTTTTTTTTCTGCCATACCCATCGAGTGGAGTATCAAAATAAAGGGTTTTAAAAGGTGATTACTAAAATATACAACAGTTAGATGTTTAAGTGGTGACAGAGACAGAGTCGACGATGGAGCGAGCTTACCCAGAAGAAGCCTGTTCACTCTAACTTTGAAGAGATTCGGGTTGAATGCGTTCGGAAACACAGACAGATTTTCTTCTTGTTTGCGTCTTTTTAGTTCGCTTTTTAAGCATTCGGGTTTTTGTTTTTTTTAAATAATTTTCAGCTTTTACTTACACACTGCAAATCAAAGATATAAATCATCAATTTAGAACTTGATTTGTTCATTGTTAAACAAAACAATGAAAAGCGGCAATCCCATGATGATATACAACACCAAGCTGTCCAGTAGAACAGAATAGACACAATCAAGAACAAAGCAAAGCCAACAACAAACGCCATATAAAAGCAAATAGGTCAGAACAGACACAACTTGGAATTGACTATAAAATATTAATAAGCATATCAAGACGATTTGCACACCAACTCGGATTCACATAAATTAAACGAAAGTCGTAACCAAACGATTCGATGCAAACGATAATTGTTCCAAAGGCTGCGTCTGCACATTGATGATGCGCCTAATCGATTTATCTTACCTGAGCAATACTTGCTTATAAGATGCCAATAAGATTATTGAGCGAAGTAATTGCTGAATATTCAAAGATCGCTATAAAACTACGTTTAAATTTTTCAGTGAAAACATGCACTTGGTCATTATTTTGCAAATTATAGCAAGCTTCATTGATGTTGAATTCATTCAAACTACAAAGTGTCGGTCCGTAAATGTGTGCTCACCATTCACGTGTCCCCATTCACGTTGGAAACGCATCGTGCACATAAGACAAAAGCTCTGCGCCACTATTTCGGAACTAGAATAGTTTTCACGCTTCACCGCGGCTTCCGGCCGACGGGCGGCGCGGGCTGGCCATTCACACGGCGACACCCCCGCTCTAAACAATTGGATCGGCCGTGGGACTGATTTTATGGTAATTTCCGTATTGAACAAGGGTGACTTTGTTTCATTATTGATTTGACTTTGTAATTGCAATCAAAGCCCGGACACGCTTCCTCTATCATGTGAAATTAAAATTCCATTACATTTGGATTCTTTCATTTAAATTGCCCGAATGGCTGTGAATCTTTTATGGTAATGATCGCAGTAAAGGTTCGATAGCAGTTTGTAGCGTCAGTAAATTTTATGTCGATATCGAGACTCAGTTTTACTAACAGAAGGTTTAACTTTAATGCTTCCTCTACGAGCCCTTTATGGTAATGTAGGTGCAAATATTAAGCCTATCAGTTGAGCCTGTTCAAATGATCTGTAAGCATCGGTCGATCAGGTCCGCTCAAACGAGCATGCAGTTACATTAACGGCACTTTTAATGGAGGAACTGGTTTCGCGATTGTCGTCCTGCGGAGGCGTGAGAATGGCAAGTCGCGGGATATTCTCATGGCCGGTGACGTCACGTGCACCTGCGCTGCATCACACCGCGACAAAACGACAATGTCGTTAAAGTGCTTATCCAATTGCAGCTCAAGTTCGAACAAGTTGAGCTGTGTCTGCGTCTCAAGGTTGCGTTGTTTGTCCAGCAGCGCTGCCAGGCCCGCTTCGGTCTTGACTTTCAGATGTCAGATAAAATTATGTTCAACTTTGTCATCTTGTGAATTGAATATTCTTGACAGTAAAAGAGAAAACTTACGACTTCAGACAAACCTAGGTCAGCAATGCAATGTTGCTCTTTAAACCCAAGCAAAATCCGGTGCTTACCTGTGCTCTACTTTCTCGAAGTGAAAATGATTGGCGTATTAAGAAATAAAGTTGGAGCACTTCTGCAAGTCGAACCAGTTCGTTCGGTGACCAATTGGTGGGCAACCGGTAGCATTCTGAGATTTCAGAAAGTAATAAAATCTCCATTTACACGTAATAACTGTTCTCTTTCGCTGGAACCCGTGACATTCACAACACTTTAAAGATGACAAGATATTTGTAAAAAATGCACATTACATATGCAGGTACTCATTACATTTACAGGTTCACGGCCGCCTTCAGAAAAATATTGCAAAATTATGTATAATTTCCATTTGCGCTTGTAAGAAAATAAATGGTTACTACTCGAAGCGGGCATAATCAGATTATTCTCATGAAGTGTAGGTAATTAAGTTTTAAGTGAGCTTCACGCATTGATAGCGTCGCAAAAACTCATTTGCGACGGAGCCGAGCAAATAACGGGTGAGCAGCATAGTCTTTAATTACGTCGTGCTGAGCGACGTTGTGCCCACTGTACCGACTGTACCATGGAAATCAATTACAATGTACTCCATCTATCCGACAGAGCAAATTAGTCTATGAGACTCTGATAATAAATCCGCTTGTTACAGCTGAATGCATTATTGAGTATTTGATACCTTGTTGACTTAACGATCCAGTCTGGTTAACTGATTGTTATACTGGTTTATATAATGTGAATATGATTGAGTTTCCTGCACAGCTTTAGCACCACCTACATCTAGCGAATGACTCATTTAGAGGTGCTAGTTTATTTTAGGTAAGTACGCTGTGTCATTATGCGCCGGCGCAATATATGCACCTGTGTCTTAGACACATGCATTGAGGCAGTTAGCAGTTTCATTTCCAGTTGAATGATTAGATATCGTAATGTAATTGGAGCAAAAAGTCAATGTTGACCTAAACATTCTGGAAATTAACGATGACGTTATAAACGGAGGCTGTACCATACCTCCACTGCAAAGAAATATACAATTTATTCAAGGAATTTATTTTTATTTTGTTTATTTTTGGTTAGCAACTTTAAAGAAAGACAATAATTTATTCACGGAATTTTGTTTTCTTTTGTTTATTTTTCGGTTGGCAGCAATAACAGTGACCAGACTTCATAGTCCCAGACAAATTGTAAAACGAACGTGACGATACATGCTGCCACCATTACATTAAGTAGTTAAGTTGGACAAGGCTGGCCCATAATCCTGGTCCATTGATCGTGAGAATCTTGGACAGGTGTAAGGAACCGTTGCGTTCGCGTCTTGAATCATTGAGACGGACGGAGAGCAACTGATGGAATAATTTCCAATCACAATTACTTCGCGGCACATAATCATTTGTATACTGCGCCTGCGACGTAATTATAGACCGATTGTTGATCATTTTACGAGTTAAGAATATTAATTTAGTTGTCAATGTAAGTGGAGGTTTTAGGTAATAGGTTTATGGGTGTTTTGTGGTAAGTTGCTTGGAATTTTAATTGAATTCTCACCCAATTGGTGTTTTTTTTTTAATGACTTATGATTTGATAGTATCTTTAGTTTTGACACCATGGATTTCCAATTCGAATACCTAAAAAAAAATACTAAGGAAATGCACGCTGAAAATTAATCTAAAAATGACGTTGCGTTTGACAACTTTTTTTTTTTAACTTTTCCCCACCCTAGAAATTTCTTCCTGTATCTCGGGTGTGTTTACAAAGATATAAACTCACATACACAATACCCAGAGCTGGAAGAACTATCTGAAAGTCATACAAATATTTGTTCCGTGCGGGAATCGAACCCGCGACACGCAGCGCAGCAGTCAATCGCTCAACCACTGCGCCAACCTTGCGCCCAAACTCATATACACACGTTTTTATAATTCGTAATCATTAAAACTTAGCAAGCTGCATGAGTTGGCTAGCATTAGTTCTGTGTAGCGCCACAGATAATATAATACTAGCATAGTAGCGCTAATAAAGAAAGGCACCTAAATAAAACACCTAACACAGACACACTATTCGAATCAGATCAACGTTCATTACTCGGTTGTTGTCGTTAGCTTCACTCAACTCAATGCCTCAATATTTGCCACATCCACATCCTTCACCATAAAAACATCGCGAAGGAATAAAAAACGTTGCTCATTGTGTAACTCGGTGTGGGAACGGCGGACAGGTGCAACTCGAGCTAGTCTCACTGCCTCAGGAAATCACTACCAGCTCCTGCTATTCCTGGGCGTCTGGTACCTAGTAGCCGATGGTTATTTATTGCGATGGTATTATGCTTGACATATTATTTCTATTTATAGGTATTTTTATCGTTAGGTATCCGAAGTATTTTCTATGGTTTATTTACTTGTGAGAGAACCAATGACAAGTATAAAAACTTTATTTATTTATTATTTACAATTTTAGACTTAGAATAACCTTATAATACAAGCAAAAACTTAAACTAAGTGTACAATCAGATGCGTCTATCGCATCTCACAGCATGCATATCGCATAGCATATATTTTTAATATGCTATTGAAAAGAACTGTCTCAGGTAATCACCACCAAGCACTACCAGCTCCTGCTTGACCTGGGCGCCTGGTACTAATAGCCAATGATTTTTTTATTACGATCGCATTATGCTAGACATATTGTTTCTATTTATAAGTATTCTTATCGTTAGACTAGCTGACCCCCGGGGCTTCGCTCCCGTCAATTGGCTACCTACCTATCATACCTAATCTACCCACCTACCCTACCCTACCTAATCATGTAGTACATATTTTTTATGTATCATCAATAGTTTTCTCAGCGCACGCCAAAGAATGAATTTTATATGCAATATTTTGCTACTTTGGGTTACATTATTGCTATTTTCATAAGAATCTCTATTTTTTTGGTCATAGTGACTGCCACATAAAAGGCTATTTAATCCTACGGTACATTATATTTGTGTATCTCCAACGGTTTAGGCAGCGCACGCGAAGATAGCTATCAGAGGGCAGAATTTTTCCGACTTACTTGATATTTATCGTTATATTATGATCAAATTAAAAAAAAAATGTTATAAATTGTAGCCTATGTGTGATGTATAACCTATATTACTCTAAAGTTTCATCCAAATCCTTTAAGTAGTTTTTGCGTGAACGAGTAACAAACATACATCCATCCATCCTCACAAATTTTCGCATTTATAATATTAGTAGGATAAGATGATGCATGATATTCTGAGCTTTTTCTATACCTGGTTTACTATCATACGCCACAGAAGAGAACTGCTTAGTTTTTTTTAAATTTAATGTGCAAACGCAAGTAAGTGTATATCAAGAATCAAGACTTATCTGCCTGACAAGGTTCTATATTATCCTTCAGATGTCTAACTATATTTTTCTCAAACATGCTTGGAAATTTGAGCATTATTTTGACAACCTTCTTCGAGATAAATCGAAATTGCTGTACTGGCCACACATACATGCGAGCAGCGGCCGTCAAAAGTTGTATGAAAACTCATATCTGTCGTGTAATTTAAAAATTAAACGATCTTTTACTTCGAAATATGGCAACCAAGGAGGTAACTTATCAAAGGCTTTATTTAAATTTCCAACTGGCTTGCGTATAGAAAGCTGTTTATAGAAAAAAAAATGAACACTAACAAGGGAATTCGTCATTGATTTCGAAATTATTTGACAAAATGAGTTCTAGTTGCTACTTAGTTTTAATTTCCGCGCATTATTTGAGAAAACTACTATACAAGCCTTTGCCACACAACAAGGCATTGATGGACTTACGTATGTGTGCCTCGGCCTACATTTACAGGTTCGTCCATCAATGCCTCTTTTGCTAGCCGCTGCAGTAATGTACTATATCAACCCAATTGATTCGGGATCTTTCTGTAACCGATTTGGGAAGTGCCGAAAACCTCAGGGGTCATTCTCTTATGTTCGCATTCCAGTTTCATTTTCGTAATATCAAAAACACTTATAAGTAATTTCGCTACATTTTGGCAAATGTTTAACAAGATAGCCAACGAAATGAGACTTCGACTTGAATTTAAAATCTTTCCTGTCACGTTATAATTTCCTTAATCACTCTATATGTTTGTAATGATAGCAGCAGACAATATCATTTACACGGAGTAGCATAACATATCCAGTTTGATATCTAAGTTCCCATGATTAAGTATGTAAGATTCTTGATGATGTAGAAGATAAGTATGTTAGACTTGTTAGTTAGCAATGTCACTAATAACGACGGTTTGATAACTTACCTCATAATTATGTGGGTAAGAACTTCTCTTGTAATAGAATCCACTTGTAAACTGTATTTACAGTCCGTTGAAACGGAGGAAACGAAAGAAAAAATATATACCTACAGATTTTAGAAAATTTCTGCAGCGAAGTGTTGAAAATGATGAAAAGAAATATCACTAATTTATTCGTAGAGTAGATGCATATGGGCAAGCCACAATTGCGGCGGTAAGGCCCCTCTTTGTGGAGTGGCTTGAGAGGCGTCACGGCGTCCTCACCTTCCGCCTGACGCAGGTCCTCACCGGACACGGCTGTTTCGGGAGGTTCCTGTTCAGGATAAGGCGGGAGGGAACGCTTGGGCCATTGTGTGGACCGCCCGGAGGACACGGCGGAGCATACGTTAGAGGTCTGCCCCGCTTGGGTGGAGCACGGCCGTGTCCTCGTGGAGGCGATCGGTGGTGGCAACCTCTCGCGTCCGGCTCTGGTTCAGGCCATGGTACGGAGGGAGAGGGCATGAGAAGCTGTCCCCTCCTTCTGCGAAGCAGTAATGCTCGCAAAAGAGGAGGCGGAACGCGTGAGGGAAACGCAAAGGAGACGCGCCTAGCCACCGCAGGAGATGCCCCGGGTGTCGGGAGTCGCAAACCGATTCCCGGCCACCGTGGGCGCGGGCCTGCGGACGGCAAGTATAAATGGGTAGTTAGTATCGCAGGCCTTATCGCAGGTCCGAGTTTACGGCGCGTAGTGTTCCACGCGCGCCTCAGAGAGATGTCAACAAAAGTGCCGGGGCCCTGGCACTTAAGCAATTGAAGGAACACGTGTGGGTTTTAATCAGTAAAAGTCTGACACTACAAGTACACTACAAGATTTAATTTTCAGATTACTACACAAGTTGTCATCTATTAAAAGTTGAAAATTAAATCAAATCATACGATAGCCTCCTACTTATACAAGAGACTATGGGATAGAGATTAAATACAGGGCTTCATCATACATATTGGTGGAGGTTCACCATTATTTCCAGACATCCAATTACATGCTTAAATAACACTATGACGTTTCATTAAGACTGGCTATCTCTACAAAGCAAACTGTTACATAAGAAGCTACGTGATCTTCAGACCTCCTCATGACACAACATTGACGTAATTATATTATCCACAGTTTTATTAAACAAACAATTGCCAACAAATGCTCATTGTTTCAAAAATCAATGCTCATGTAGACAAAAGATAGATAATTCCCATGATTATCGAGATATCGTGGGAAGAGTAGGCAGGTGTATCATGTAGCGAGGAATTATAAAATAATACTTTTTGTTTATCTCCTGCCTCATGATGAGCGCTAAGTGACACGTCTACTAAGTACATTCTTACTGTCGTATGCTGTTCCGATTAATGACAATAATTAAGTACAAACAACTATTTAGCAAGATAACTGAGTAAATGCCTATTGCAAATATACCGTGTGAACGCTATTGATTGGGTAAATTACACGATATCGCTGTATGAGATTAAGGTATATCATATCGCTGTATGAGATTATGGTCCATAAGTACTTCGTTTTAATTTTTGTCTAACATCCGATTCGCGGGACCAATAAAATTAAGAATTTGTACTAGGAGTATAGAAACATACATACTACATATATACGTAGGTATTATATTTTTATGAAAGTAGGATTATCAGTATGTTTAAAACAGAACCAATCTATATAAGTACCATGTCGTTCCTAATTACCATGATTTCACAGGTGAATCCGTTGAAAACCGCAAGCGCAACCGCGGGAGGAAGGATAGTATGTAGTGGACCGCAAGGATGTATGAGTCACCGTGGGAAGCTGCGCAGGTGTCGGGCGTCTCCACCTTATTTATGGTACCTAGATACTGTAATCACAGCGGCACAGTATAAGTATGGATGAACAGTACGGAAACTACCTACAAACGCTCGAAACGGCACACTCACACAAACATGCGCATCGACGAATCCCCAAAGCGACCCGCACTACAGACAGCATCGCGAAAACAGCTTAGAGGTCTCGTCGATGCGCATGTTTGTGTGAGTGTACTGTTAAGAGCGTTTGTAGGTAGTTTCCGTACTGTTTGTCCATTTTTATACTGTGACAGCGGTGACCATACTATACTGAAACCAAGAAATACAGTTCAGTTAGCGTTTGCAGGAAGCTTTAGAAACAGACACTTTAGGACGTAGGCGTAGGTGAAGTGGCGCTTGCGCTCCGGCGCTTGCACAGTTTTGAATAAAACAACCAGTTTCCTTAAAAATTTGTACTTGTTTAAGCTTTACCTCATAATTTCATAATCAATAGGAAAAAAATCTGATTGCTCAGGCTGTTTACAGCACATTCTGGCCCCTGAGCTTATAACTTGTCAGATGATACGATATATATTTGTCAATTTAGTTTTATGAATATCTTTTTGGCATTTGAATTTATTGTCAATTTTAATCGAAAATTCAATGAAGAACAATCCCATCATACATGATATTTGCATAACTTAAACCGTTTACGCAGCGGAAGCTCTCAAAAAGGACTAATTTTGCCCGTTTTTGGTACATTTTTTATTTATGCTCCGCTCCTATTGGTCGTAGCGTGATGTAATATAGCCTATAACCTTCCTCGATAAATGGACTATCCAACACAATAAGAATTTTTCAATCCCAACCAGTAGTTCCTGAGATTAGCGCGTTCAAACAAACAAAAAAACAAACTCTTCAGCTTGATAATATTAGTATAGATTTATGTCCAGCAGTGGACGTCCTTAAGCTGAAAGTCAAGGCTTTAGAAATGCTTATTCGCCTTAGTTTACAAAATCTGCTTTAAGAATCGGCCATCAGCATCGCATCTTAATAACTCTAGCAGACAATTAGGAACACAAAATCATCATCATACATTTCACACCGCAGTTTCCCAAACTTTAGCAACAAGATTAATGTCTCACATCACGAACTCATTTAAGTACACACCCCCAGACGCGAATAATTACCTCATAACGTGATTTTAATGGACGCCGCTAACTTTGAGCAATCGTGTTATAAATATTGTACACCTGATACTTATTAGTGCGCTTTGATCGTCATCATATTGATGTACCACGGACAGAATTTTTCGTAAACGATTATAAAGTAATAAAAACTGGCCAAGTGCGAGTCGGACTCGCGCACTGAGGGTTCCGTACTATCAGCTACATCCACCAAAATAATTAAATAACATTACTGAAGTTCATAAACTATGAGGGCACCTAACATTGCTCTAACGATAAGGTAAATAGAATTGAGGGACAAAATTAACTTTGCCCATACATCGACATAAGTTGCGTTAAGTTTACCAACTGCAAATAAGTTGATAATCTTTGTTTTTTATGTAGGTACAAATAGGTGTTTTTGCTTTACTTGTGCTATAATAAGCCATTGCTTCTTGCCAAATTTCATGATTCTAGGTCAACGGGAAGTACCTGTATAGTTTTTTTTTTCTTTTGCGAGTGTAAAATATGCGTCATTAACGACTCTATCTCTTGATTGCGTTGATCTAGAAGTTTGGGTTGCAAACTTGAGTAAACGATATTAATTTCAACTCGATACCTCCACTCGTGCCCGAGATTAAAAGTCTTGACAGACAGACGGACAAACAGACAGACCACAAAGTGATCCTATAAGGGTTCCGTTTTTGCCTTTTGAGTTACGGAACCCAAAAAAAACGACTATACACGTATACCGTTGGCATTTTGCACAGATTTATATAAAAACAGTCCCCTGGCTTTTCTTTGATGATTAAATCAGTATTTAAAGTCGCATTAGCTATGCAAATTTTTCTGATTACCTTTAAAAGATACTGGCCACAAACAATGGAAACGGCAATAAACATCACGAACATTCACAATAGCCTTTGGTCTTCATCTGGAGAATAAAGCTGGGGCCACACGCAGCGCACGCAACCACGATCTGTGTATTGTTACCTCTATACTATTAATACATGCTTGGAACTTAGTACAAACGATTTCCACGGCGCACAAGCCATGCGTCCACGCTTAATTTCCATAGCTTCACAGTTTAAACACTATTTATTTGTTCTGAAAATACATTGAGTCGACTGACGTCTGATCGATCGGTTTTAACTGCGGAAAAAAACATGTGTGTTACGAATTGCAGCAGATCATGTTTAACTTTTGGTGGGCCTTTTACTTTTGTGTGGCATGATTGTGAATGTAACGATGTTCGAACAGGCATTTGAAGTATCTATCCAAAGTTAAACTCAGTTAAACTCGGAATTACTACTGTTTTCACTAATGAAATTGTAGGTCTACATCTGGTTACTAAGTCGCATGTAAATACTGGATTCTACAGATATTCAACTACATCCATTGAGACTGCAAGACAACCACCGAACAAAAAATGGGAAAAGCTAGGCTGTGATGGACACAACGTAATAAGGTACCCTGAAAGATCTTTGTGAGGCAAATGAAAACGCTTTTGACGTGGCTGAATTCTGATCGAAACTTATTTAATTTTGGTATCATTCATACGAAGAAGAACAAGAAACACCAGGTACTGCTACGATCTAACTGCCATTTCGAAGATACAAAAAGGTTTCATCAAACGTTTTCTTTTATTTGCCACCCTTGGTAAATCTATAAAAATAAATTAAATTGAAGTGTCTAAATGTAATATCAAAATAAGCATTTTTTATGCATGTGAAAGTACCTATTGAAGTTGACCTGGTAAAGGTTGCGGAGATCCGCTGGTTTCGAGACGCACGGGACCGGTCAATGTGGCGACGCTTGGGGGAGGCCTATGTCCAGTAGTGGACGTCTTTCGGCTGATATGATGATTTGATGTGAAAAAAATACGGTACTAATAACAAATATGTGAGGGTGAAAAGAACAAAATGTGAGGTTATAAGCAAATGTGAGGGTAAAACTGAATGGAATAAAACCAATGCATAAATTAGACCATATTTTAATCAAAGCAACATAACTTCAGTAAAATACTTGCCACAATATTATTGCGTAAAAACTAGACGCACATTAATAATGAATATCATCAGTACACAACATTATCACATTTATCACATTAATAATAAATCAAGAGCAATCAAAACTTACCTGACCGTTCAAGTCCGAAGTCAAACCAAAATTGAACGATCAAGCCTCTTGGTCACTCTTTTATAATGCGGCTTGCTTGTCAGTGGCAGGGAGCGCGTAGTCAATACACAAACTTATTAAACAGGGAGTAACTCAAAAGATACTCAAATATTATAAAAAGTAGGAATTACATTATATCTCCCACAAATACGCAACTTTTAAGATTTTTGTCTGTCTGTTTGTTTCGGGTAATCTCTGAAATGGCTGGACAGATTTTGATATGGAGAAAAAAAATTGAAAAAAAAAATATTGTATGAGTTTGACGCGGTCGAAGTCGCGGGCAACAGCTAGTCGTTAATAAAGTATACTTATAATTTAATTGAAAAGCAAAACAAGTGACTTCACTTTTGTGGGATAATTTATAGACAACGAGGTAATTTCACGGTCGAATGGTGCCACAAATCGAGCGTTTTGAGGAGTCGATGTCACGGTCAGGTGGAAAGAGGATATCCTTCTATTTTGTACCCCACAACAAGGTCGTGGGAATGTTAATAAGGTATTCAGGCGTGGTATATGTATTATACTAATCTTATGTATCAGTAAACACTGGTTTTTTTTTATTGATTATAGGCTTGCGCTTGACTCACCTGATGGTAAGCGATGATGTGGTCGACGATGAAGCACGCTTGCCTAGAAGAAACCTATTCACTCTTGACTTGAAGACTCCCAGGTTGTAGCTATCAGGAAATACAGACTCCGGCAGGGAATTCCACTCCTTTGCTGTACGCATAATGAAAGTATTCCCAAAACGTTTGGTGCGTATGGGTGGGATGTCCACCATGTACCGATGACGCATCGCCGTACGTCTTGTAGTCCTAACCTTGTCCTCCGTCTTGTTGAATCTAACCCTTGAAATAGAGTACCTAGAGGAGAAGACAGTAGGTTTGGTGTGGGTTTTTGTCAGTTTTCAGGCGTGGTATATGAATTATACTAACATACTGGTATTATAGTTTCGTTGTTTATGAATGGACACAAGACAACGTGTTACGTGTACAAACAAATTATGTGTTAAATAAAATATTATTTTTATATATCTTTGAGATTCTCGGGACCCTAGGGTCCTGGACCTTTGAAAGGCGTACCAGGGGTCGAAACCAACTCACAGAGGCCTTGTTAGACATGTAGGATATAAAATGTGACATCAAATTATTATTTCCTTTATTTATTTTAAGGAAATAATAATTTACATTATTAATTTTCTTTATTCATTAACTTTCTTATTTACTATAATTTTTAAAAACACGTTTAAAAATATTTAAAATAGAGCCCCACCCGGTATCGGAAACAGGGTCCAAGCTACCGGCGGTCAGGGCTGCTGTGAGAGGAATCTCCGAATAATACGAATTATTAATTTTATTTTTAACCCTAGTAAAATCTGACCATTGAAATAGTTTAAATATTTTCAAGAGAAGAGCCCAAATGAAATAATATCACTACTGTATCTATCGTTGTATAACAGTGAGGATCATGGATGGAATCTGATCTAACCACTGAAATAGTGTAGAGTAGAATGGACCACATCAAAGCTACAATAAAATTGTTTTGTGTGGGATTTTGTAATTGTTACAACATTAAAAAAAACCTTTGAAAATTGTGAAAACCATGTTGTGGCATAGTTTAGCAAATAATTATTTTGTGATTTAACAGCTGTTTTTAAAAGATACAGGTTACAATCACAACGCTACCTAAGAAACAATATGAATTCTTCTGATCAAAAACATTGAAACCATATTTTAGTCAATAAATGTTTCATGTTCCTCTGATACCTATATTGCTTTGTTTAGACACCCTTAACACATAAACACAGAAAGTAACATCAAACAATAATCAGGGCTATGAAATCATCGTCGGTTACAATCTACCTTCAGTTCCGTCTGAGCTGGCAGCTGTGCACCGAAGCAGCACTGCGCAGGAGTCCAAGGAGCATAGCAATCTCTGTGTTCACCCCATGACCGACTTGGAAGGGTGCGTTATGCTTCTTGCTTATACCTTCGTGCTTACATCGCAAGCCGTTGTGCTCACTGACCGCAGTTCCTTGTGAGATTCCTTTTTCAAATAGATTTACGTTTCTTTTTTTTCAGGTGATGTAAAGTGCCAGTAAAAAGGATATTTACTATTGTAACCTTTAAGGTTATGTGCAGGTTGCACGTCACCACAAATAGGGTTTGTAGGGTGTCAAGAATTGTAGAGGTTTCATAAAATTAATAATCAGGTTTTTAAAATAACACTAACAAGGTATCCTTTAATTTATCTACAAGCATTATAATGTTTAAAATTGCTTCTTCTTCTTTTCGTGTGAGGATGTGGCCACCTCTGGTATCAAGAGTTAATTAAGCCGCCTCTGGGAACCCCACAGGCCTATGACTTGCCTATTTTAGACTAAAATTATCTATATAAGTCCAGTAAAGTTACCTACCAGTTTATCATTTTTTGAAACGGATAAACAGTAACTTAATTATAACTTTTTTTATAGTTCTATCATATGTAATTAATCATTTGTAATGAACTATGCTCAAGTATGCTCAAACCAATCGAAATGACATCTAAGTACCTGCGATAAAAGTTGATAGAAAATCAAAATCAATTAATTTATATTTTACCTCATCTAATTACTCAGCATTACCGTTAATGGTAAACTAGTATTGTGTGTGTATAGTTATGATGCGTAGTAACTACGGGGAGCTACTACACATCATAACTATACAAAATAAATTACACAAAACACAGGCTGATCTCAAAATAACTCAATTACAACAAACCGCAACCAAACAATTTCTTGAAATTAAATTATACGAGAAACAATGACATGTAATATGCACTTACGGGGCACAGTAAATCTCGCTCACGACATCAGTAATCATACAAATTGGACTTCCTGCAGGGGGTGACCACATATTACTTCAATACCTATAGACGTCTTCGCCCAATTGCAACGTACATTACCGAGCAACTCCTTACCGTGATTATCTTACCGTCGTTTCCTCCGACTAGGGTGTCTACACAGCGTAATTCCTCGACGCACCTTTTTATTCACAATTCTTCGTTTTGCTCTGATGCGCTTTGGTGAATGACCGGCGAGAGTTAAAAAGTGAATCACAGGAATCACGGTGTCTAAGCACAACGGCTAACAGATTTACTCCAACTGTTAGATTTAAGGGTGCTATTATAAATCGTTTACCGAACTCCCTGCAACAGCATTATTTATAGCTTTTACCTCGGCTTCTCCCCCAAGATCTATGCCTCAGAAACTACATACATAATTGCATTTCTCCCGGACACCTATGTTTAATTCCCTGACAATATTAAGCCCTGGAACTCTGTTACGATAATGTATTTTTCTATCTGTTTAAAAAAATAATGTAATCGGATTGGTGCTTTCAGATATTTACGTCCTACAAAAAAGGAACAAACAATTTTACTCCTTCATACGTTTAATACAATTTTAGATTAGATTTCGAATTTGGAATTAAGAAATCAATTTCAAATATGAATTTCTTAACAGCCAGCGTCGAAGTTCGCATGACATTTATATCGGCCAATCAGCGAACAATTTCTGTAAATGACGTCCAATTACACGAAGGCGTCTCGGTATGCGCCAATTAGGTGTCGCTGCGCGCGCACCTGGCGCACGACTCCTGCGGTCACGCGCGCTCTCTGATCGTAAATCGTTTCGATGTAAAAGCACATTGTTGTTGTTATTACGTAAATTTCTAACGATTGAGGTCATTGTTAATAGTGTATTGGGAAATACATACTTCCATATCCATACTCCATACTAATCCAAACGATAAAATATTATAAAGACAAAACTGCCTGTCTGTCGGTTTTTTACCTTTTCACATCTAAACCGCTGAAAGTATTGTGTTGAAACTTGCGACACAAGCATGGACTATGACCTAGATAAACATAGGATACTTTTCATCCCGGTAGTAAACTCCCTTGGGGTAAAAAAAACACTTTTCCCGCGGGTGAAGGCGCGGGCCGAAGCTAGTAAGTATGGCATTTACACTACCACGTTTATAGGTACTTACCACAGTATATCGAATATGGGCACTCTGCCAACTTGATTGGCAGTCTAAGTTATAAACAAATAAACAAACTCCGAATATGAACTTGATAGATTATAAAACCCACATTTTAATTAGTTTGTGCATGTTCTTATTTGGCATGCAACCTTATTCAGTGCAGAAACATGTATTGTGTGTGCATAATTTGGTAACATCACTCACATATATTATAAAATTAAGTCGCCCGCCGCGTTTGTACGCGACAAACTCAACAACTACTGAACGGATTTACATGCGGTTTTCACCAATAGAAAGAGTGAGAAACGAGGAAGGTTTTTATGTAAAATTCGTCTCGGGCGAAGCCGATGCGGGTCGCTGGTAATAAATAATAGAGAAGGACTGATATAAAAATCTACTTTTAGGAGCTCCTTGAACATTTTATTTCGTTAGTAAGAATTTAAATATGAAATGTTTTATGGTGCACTTGGGCATACTGTCTTCATTTAATCAAAAATGTCTCTGTGACACTGATGTTTGCTGTATGAGAACCCAATTATATGTTAAGCTCGAGTTTGTACCTACATTAGCTGTGTACTGTAATTGTATAAGTATGTTTTGCGTACAATAAAGTATAGGTGTAAATATGGACATTATTGGTACCTTCAAACCATGTTCTAATATACAGACCTGCTAAGACAGTCAAAAGACAGAAGTTTAAAAGCGCAGCGAAAACCACTAAGTGGTGTTAATTTGGTTAAATTTTTCAAGAATGTTTTCAAGAATATTGTGGAATGTTTTAAAGATGATGCATGTTAAACTAACAAGAGCTCCGACCATGTAAACTCAGTTATTTGTCGTACGAAGTAGCGGAAGCGGCGATTACTGGCAGCTAATGAGGAAGTAGTCGTTGTGCGACGGGCAACGCGCTGGTAATCCTGCGCAGGATGTGTCGTTTTGCTGCGTGCCTTCTATTGTGTGTGTATTAAGAGGAATAACAGGGGGTCGAAAAACGAAACGGTTTATGGATATTATTGATCTAATTTAGTAAATAAATAAAAATTGAGGGATCCATATGTTATCTAGTTTAGTATGTTATCTAGTTTAGTAAATAACTTTGGCTGATAAGAGGTGAAATTCGCCCTCAAAGGAACTTCTGCAGAGATTAAACAAAACTACGTTAACCGAATTAAAAAAGGAGGAGTTTCTCAATTCGATTTAATTTTTAACTATAGTAACTTACGTAGTAGTATAGGTACTTAAGATTTTTTGGTTGTGGTAGAAATATTTCCATTTGCTTCCATATTTAATCTTCAGATACAAAATATCTAACTGTTGAAAAATCAATCTTAAATGCAAGATTTTAGCTGACAATAACAGCTGTACCAGCTGAAATAGATTTGCAATGTCTCATGAAATAATAGGGGTGCATGCGAGAATCGAGATCCGACGATCTATTAACAGACGCAGTGCCTACATATAGTTACAGCAAATCGTACCTAAAAGTAACCGGATGCACTGTTTGTCTTCCAATTTTGAATAGACACGAAAAAATCTACGCATATTAAATAGCAACGGTCATCCATGGTCTGACGGCCTAAAGAGACGTGGCCACTGACCCGTCTCGCTGGGAACACCTTGACCTTCATCAATGGCCACCTGTGCGAGGGTTCCTTAAGGAATCTTAATCATGGGAATCGGGACATTTGGCTTAGGGTACAAATGGACAACGTTTATAAAAAAGAACCGTTTCTTGAAAAGGGTAATTTGCATTTTAGAGTTATAAAGTTCAATGGGCAAATACTTATAAAAAGACATCTGCATTTTCAATAAAATGGGGTGAAATAATCTTATCTATTATCGGAGTTTGGAAAACTTCACACCCTACATAGATCGTCAAGAACCCAAGTGGCACATACAAAGTTTGTAACCAATATCTCCACTCGTAAACAGACAAGCAAACCTCGTTGACCCGTCAGTGTAAACAACCCTTTTGTACGCGCGGTAATCATGCCAAAATTGCGCGCCAAATGCCAAACATTTGTCAATGGTGTGGACAACAATGGGCCATTGATGTGGGGCACCTGTAGAGGGGTTCCCCAGTTCCCCACACGTGGCTGCATGGCTACATATGCGCTCGCTGGCTCACCTGGTGGTGGAACTCTCGCCCCTCATCCACAGGGGTTGTTTTAGTAGTCACACATGTCACCGGCGGCTGCTACCGACAGATGCTAAAATACGTTGGTGCTGACATCGATTTTTATTGTTACGATCATTGAATGTGCTGAAAGATCTCGATGACTTACTTGCGGATTTGAATATGTAGCGGGATTTTTATTAGGGCTTGCTCTACTGGGTCTGTGATGAGCTGATGATAGATTTATTACTATTCAGTCGTTATTATTTCATATTAAACAAGTTCTATTACAATTCGACGTATTTCGTAACATCTCCAAACAAAGCACTTTCAATTTTTACACTTGAAACACTTTTTAATTGCCAAATTTCGCTAATTCAACTCCATTTTGTTTGACATCAAACATGGTTATCGAAAATCGACTCTATTATTAGTTAAATCTTCTTCGCGTTTTCATTAATTATCATAAACGTTACTAATAAGCAGCTGTTATAGACAGACGGACAGATGAACTCGCACCATTAGGGTTCCTTGTTTTACCAGGTTACGGAACCCACGACTGCATATCCAATATTAACCCAGTACCGTTGACCTCCAGGTGTACCCGCGATCGCTCATGACATCTGCGCTCGCGTACATCGCGCAATCTCCATTGTTACTGTGTACTGTTATTGTTTGTTATTGCATTGTATTTAACATAATGGATAACTGTTCGTGTCCGAATAATGAACATTTTAATTCATTCATAATAATAATTTTATTAATTTTAAATGAAAAGCATACACGGACAAACTGTCGTGTTATTGGAATATAGATACCTGAATATCTGCTCTGTGATATAATTTTATCTTACCTCCATGTTTTATATTTGTTTCTTCATTCAGCCATTCATAATGAGACACGTTATTCCTATGTTATGAACTACCTACATAGAGAAAATTACAATAGAACTACCTACATAGAGAAAATTACAATAGTTACCTTATATAGTGCTCAAATATACTATTTTATATGTAGATGTTACGTTTAAGCACATCAGTAACGGTTAATTATTGCCCTTTCTCTAACATCACCTAGGTAACTATGTATCGGTTTCCATCATCGAAACATGTTGAGGATCACGATAGATGTCGATTCGTGACGATCGTTTTAAAGTTCTTTAAGTATAGGGGGGTGAATGACCGCTATTATCACGCTAAAACGCAAAAGCTATAGCTACCTTAATACCTTCTTACTAAGTTACTTAGTTCATCAAACACCTTCTCCTTTGCCAATGTTCATGCCATTTATTAGTCTCAATAAAACAACATGATCTTTACCATTAAAATTATCTTTTGTCGTCAAACAATCTATGTCCTGAGCCTAATATACGGCGCGTGTGTCACAAACATGGGATGGCGGGTTTTATTAGAATTTTAGCATCAATTAAAATAAGGCATAATCACATGCAATCAACAGTCTATAAATCTTTTGAAAAATACAGCCTCATAAGAATCTGTTTAGCAATATAAATTTAAGAAGGGAGATTGAACCTTCCTCACCGTTCGCAGATGTAGAACTTAGCTATCATCACTGAACAAGCCGTTGAAATAAAAATTGAGAATGAATAATAAAAAATCTGGGATGACAATGATCGCAAAATTAATGTAAAGTAATGTAATGTAATGTATTTATTGTTTAACGTGCGTTAGCTACTGTGATGTCGAGTGATGCAATTGACTATTGATTCAACAGAATTACTTGCAATAACCAATCAATCTGCCCAACCTTTTCCCAACTACATTGGGGTCGGCTTCCAGTATTACCGGATTCAGCTGAGTACCAGTACTTTATATGGAGCGACTGCCTATCTGACCTCCACAACCCAGTAACTGGGTAACGCGATACCTCTTGGCAATACTGGTGTCCGATCTCAAGCTTCTGACTACCCGTAACGACTGACCACGATCTTCAAATGACAGCCGGGACCAACGGCTTTACGAGCTTGCCGAGGCACGGAGGAATCTCAGTATGTTGAGATGGTCACCCATCTACGGACCGACCTCGTCAAGCGTTGCTTAACCTTGAATGTCGACCCACGCGGCTGTTATTATTTATCCACGAGCTCCTTACCTCACAATTACTTGCAGTAACCACTCGTATAATTTGTGATATGACGATGCGACGGTATATTTTCTTTCATAAACCGAGGTAAAACTTTATTTTAATTAATCACTATAATATGAATAGAAATAAAACAAACATAAAACTTACTTAGTCATATATTTCACTAAACTTTACAAAGTAAAAACCTTCACATTTTGCTGTTGAGCAACAGCCGCGGAATCCAACTCCTTCTGTATCTCCTTCTGGATGCACTTGATACATTGCCTTCTCAGCCGCTTCAGAAGATATATCCCCGTCAAGAAGAGTATTATCACAAGCATTATGAGCGCTATTATATCTGATGCCGTAAGAATCACGTCCATAACTTCGTCATGTGCGTGCCCACCCATAATGGCGTCGAATCCGTGTATAAAATCGTAATTTCTGTAAATAATGAAATATTCATCAGTACAAATAGTGCTGCACTAAATAAAACAAGAGGTGTCAGCAAAATGTTCAGAATCTGTTGCACAGTGCATGATAAAGCTAAGCGATAGCGAGAAATTGCATACGAAAAATTTTGCCTGAAAAATGCAAATCTTGATTTACCTTATTAATCCTAACCTCTTGTACACACATCACCCAGCGGTTTAGTGTACAAGAGCTTGGTAGAGGGAGGTAAACTCTAATCATTCAATACTCATTCCACAAATCGAGTCGTCCCATTTCAAACTGTCCAGATAAATATTTCTTATCTGAAAGTCACATAAGGAAGTATTTAGAAGGTTAAGAGCAATAGAAGAACACCAACTTGGTGGAAATATAAAGTCTAATGCATAAGCGATGTCGTTATATTATGGTATTTATATAATTACAGTATTTAAATATCTATAGCTAAGTATCTCCTAGTAGAACATAAATCTACACATAATGGCCGGGTGTCGTATTCGCAGATGATTCAACAATACATACTCCGTTTACACAGGAGTTGTTATTCATTCTAAGTGGCTGTGCCCAATACTGTGGCGGCAAGAATTTATACATATGCAGCATTGCTATCGGGTCGCGACGCCCGCGCCGCCGGCGGCGGCGGCGCCAGCGCACCGCGGTGTGCGGAGCTGTATGCGCCGGGCAACTCATGCGCATGCAGAAATGTGAAGCCACGCTTCAACAACATTGCATTGTTCCAAATGACATAATTACATAAATACGTGCAGCGAATGACACCTTTTATTGTTTAAAGTCTCTATAACAAGCGACTGGTCTTGACTTCAAAAATACCTGATATTCATAATGATGTAATAGAACCGATAATGTCTATATTTAGTCGAGTGTTGAGAATGCACTTGACAATGATGTCATCATTTATCTCTTAAGCAGATCCTGTTATTATCTTCTGCTGCAGACAACAGGAAGCTATTATCAGGGGCACAGTTAACTGACAAATAGATATCAATGGAATATTAGCGAGTGTGTTGTGCAAAGCCAGCTGCGGTCCATTGATCGCTCGCGCAGCTGCGCTGACCCGCGATAACCCGCGAGGCGCCACGTCCGCGCAACTCCGCGCTAACCGCCAACCGCTCCCCATTCATCTCATATTATTGCGATACCTACTCACAGCTGTGAGCTGCGCTTGCGACGCGATTACTCTTAATTGTGCGCTATCACGCGTTTCTATGAACGTCGCTTATGCAATAGGACGTTAATAAAGATAGTGTTACTGTTAGCGCTGAGTTTAATTACCAGTTTGCCAGTGACAATAACATTAATTGTTGTAAATCTATGGCTCAGTGTGTAGAATTATAATGAATTTCTTGTATAAATTATTCTCGCAGTCTCACAATTAAACCCATGAATATTCTTAGTAATTATCATAAATACAACAGCCGCTTGATTAGTCACATCGCAATTAACTCTTGATTACCGTTTTGTAAATTATTTACGTCTATTTTATGGATGTAAAATTATGTCAAAGGTTTACTGTTGCTAATGAAGTCTGGAGGAGAAGAAAACCACGAGTCGAAGATTTATTTCAATAGTGTCTAAAATGGTACCTACTTTTATGAGGTGATATTTAGACGCAATTGTTAAAACTTCAAACAATTCATTTGCTTTGATAGAAGAAAATAAAACTTGTCGAAACAAAAAACAACTTGTAAAACCTTAATCTAACATTACTGAAATTCAGTAATCAAAAGTTTAATGTAACGATCCTTTTACAACACAAAACAATAAACTTTATAACCCAAGCTGCTCTATAGGTTCGATTTATGAAAGGTACCCGAGATCAAATACCCGTCGAGACATTAAGATCGCATTCACAGCTAAAGACCAAACAAACATTTAGAATTCAGGTTTCGAAACTTCTAATCAAATCGACTCCAGACCAATAAAGCTTACACGCGCTAATCAGATTTCAGCAAACAATCCATTCGATTGGTTATAGAATTCCGTAACACTACACCGGTGCTGGATACGTGGAACCCAACAAAGGCTTTTGTTTCCACGGCAACCAGCGACCCTGCACTTTATACTTTTTCGTTTATAACACTTTTTCTCTTATTGCATTCCCAAAGTGCTGACCGGAGCGCTTAGACTTTAAAAAACTGGTTTCCAGACTGTTGCAACCTTAAATGGAACCACTTTGTAAAATTTTGTGACTCACAAAATGCTTCTAATAAAGGAACTCCATCAAATTCAACATCAATGTTGTAAACGAAAATCGTGTATCGCTACAAATAAGTGTAAGAAACTGCCAAAAATAAATTGCATCACAATTACTAGAACGAAGAGCTAATGACAGATTGACACTTGAGCCCCATTAAAACAATTCCCAATTAAAAGGCTAGACTTGTTCGTAGGAGTTGAAAAATGAATGAATTTATTGGCCGCTCGCTAGATCGAGCATGTAACACATAGGTGCGTGTTCTAGCACAATAAGCAGGTCAAGTTTCTCGACAGGATGGCGCCAAAACAAGCGCACAGCTGCGCCCGCGCAACTATTTGCGGAAACGAATATCGGATCGCGTAAACACGAAGCACTGGACATCGCTCGTGCAATACTAGTGCACTGTTAAACTGTCCTCTTGACCGCGTTTGAAGATGAGACTGGTATGTCAGCCGCATTTTGAAAAACATAACTAAGTATTTTTGCTTCAATCTATGTTCTCCCACTGTTGGACTATAATAACTAGGTATATCCAAATCAAACTGCTAAAGTGCATCGTTTTAAATATCTGTTCTGTTCTGTGTGTGTGTATCTCGACGTTCTTCTGTGTCGGAAATCGCCAATAAACATTCCATACCAAAATAAATAATATCATTTCCAGCTAATCAGTAGGCCACTGCTGCTTATCTGAACAACAGGAAGTGTTGGTTATTATAATTAAACTACAATGGCTGTCACCGCCAAGGATCAAGAGACAGCGGCGAATGCAGATCGGTGCCCGCGCAGATATGACTTCACCTACAAACAAGACAGACAGAAGCTTTAGTCTACACAAAGCTTTGGAACAAGATTGTGAAATGAATAATACAAAAATATAGTGGAACAACACATTTTTGTTCGTAGACATATCGTAGTATCTTCGTAGCGTTCTCGTCGAAAATATAACCTCTCAACTATTATTTAATTTGTGTCGAATGTAGTTCTCTCAATCAATTATCGTCTTCTACGGAAAACCATATTTCTGCTTCTATTGCAGGCCGTAAGAAACGCTTTGGCCGTCAAAGAATGGTGCACTGAGAATTTTGATGATTTGAATCAGTTTAGAACTTATAAGATTGACCTATCTTACTGTAAGTGAACGCAGTAGCTAAGAATTTTGGGTGTACGACTGGGTATTCTGTCCCTCCTTACTTAGTGGCCTGGCTCCATCAAAACGAATTGTTTACTGGAAGCTTGCACGTGTTCACTATTTGCAGACACTAGCTAATAATTGTGGGATATTTATTCTGTGCATTCCGCTTATTGTGTCTTTATTGTGACTGTTAAGAAGTGATAAATACTTCGCAAATGGTTCGAGATAATGCACGATGGCGATTGGTGATACTGTATCTGCTATTTAATTTAAATAGAAATTATGGTATGATCTTACCACTTAGTTGATTGTTTCTGAGTAATTACTAAGAGACAAGCCACAATTTACACCTATATAGTTTTTGGAAGTCAAGTACTGTTGATTGGAGGTTGGGTGGTATTTTAAGAGATCTCGGGATTTGTATGATCTGTTGGTGATCTTTGGGGTGGTTTTAGTGAGATAAAAATCCACGTTCCCTGGTCTTTCCCCCTAAAATCCAGACGACTTTTGAAGGTTCACAACCGTTAAGGAAGAATTTAAAACAAAAATATCTCTTTTGAAACTTAGTTCGTAAATTACGTACCGAATACAAACATAACAAACAGAATATTCTCATTATAAATGATCATTTATCATTTTCATAACGTTTTTGTGAGCATTCCTGCTTTATTACCTAATTACAGTATTATTCGGCCTTGCAAGGCTGGTCAAACCGCATTGTAGTCACTGAAACCAACTAGAAACCGACCAACGTTCTAAGTTCTTACTTAGAGCTGGGTTTCGATAACTTGTTTCTAATTTCAAACATTATTTTAATCGATAACGATAAAACGATGAAGTTCGATTTATATTCGCATTTGCGTTTCCGCAGCTGATATGGAGGTAAAGGAGTCGGTTACTATGTTGTTACACCGTAATTGCTTTTAGAAATGTTTACCTTCTTATAATATTGTTTAGTTCTATAATTAAATACGATAAACTGGTATACTATGTCCATAGCTTAAAAAAAAAAGTAGGTTTAGGGACTGTCTTAGAAGCGTTTACGAGAGATTGGTCAGAGAAGGCAATACACCGGGAACAGTGGAAGACCCATAGGGCGACTATGGCCCAGCAGTGGGACAATTCAGATTGAATGAAAAATAGAAACCACTATGCAACATTAACTTTTATTTTTGCTCTATATAAACGACTCATTCTTTATTAGTGTTTTTTAATTTTTCTTAAACTCAAGGAATCCTGAACGATATTTATAAAAGTCATTTAGAGTGTCAAGATCGTTATCAGTGTTAATAATTCCCCGATTAAAGTTTAAGAGCCGTATAGATAGGTCAGGGAGATAATGATGTTTTAGTGTTATTGCACCACCTGCGAAGATTATGTAGGTATCAGTGGCAGTGACGAATATTCAAATTCTGCAATGTTTTGGTTTGTTGTGCTGCCAAAAAAATATGCGCGTTTTGAAAAAGGTACCTTTTAATTATTCAATTATATTCATTTATTTGTTCTATCTTTACAATAATAGATTACTTTAAAATTAACAATGTTTTTGGCTAAATTCCACCATTGTAAGAGACTGGTGCCTGAAGTAGGTTTTTGAAAAAGCCCCAACCCCCACAGCAAAACAATATAGGAAAAGGTTTAAAGGCGATCTTGTGTGAACATTATTAATGGAATCTACCAAGAAGGTTAAAAAATAGTCTGTTGAAAGTTAAGAATAAAATAAAAATGAAAAAAAAAAACAAAATTGAAAACTTAAAGTAAATAATTGTTAAATAATTATTAATGTAGAGCGTTGGCTGATAGGTGGGACTCTCCGATCTTCGGGCGATGGATACGACTGCACGTAGTCAAATAGACATGCCCCAGGATCGGTGTGCCTCTCACAGCTTATAATGAATGTTACTAACACTATTTTATAAGTTTACATTGTTACTAACAAATACGGAAGTGATTCTGAAATAAAGTTTTATTTATTTATTTAATGTTAATTTCAATATTTTCACCGTCTTTTGATCATTTCAGGGTAATAGTTATTTTGGTAACACTAATCTGGGGAATTTAAGTATATCACGCTGAAATTGTTAATAATAAACTTTTATATTCCTAATTTCCTACATCTAACATCTGGGTTACATTTTTTAGCTTTAAGCATAATAAGATTACTGCTAGGTATAGTAAATCTTCTCATTTGATTAAAATGAATTGCAGGGTAAAATCTAGTATCACAACAATTGTAGAGTCAAATGATGATCGCTTAGCAGAGGAAGTGTTCACGTAGCCATGACGCTGATGTAGATAGACCCATCCTTCTCTAAAAATAGCTGAGAAAAAAGAAAAACAACTTAGGTATAAATAAAGCAGTCCGTAGCAACTACGAAAATAAACCAATTAATTAAATCAAATAGGTATAATATACGTAACAAATAAGTGTGTAGCAGTTCACAACGGCCTTGCTGCGTAACTGTGCTTGTTCGGAATAACCCGACTCATTATGTAAATGTACATTTCGTGAATCTCATCTATGCCAGCTGTTGGCATCTATTTTGTTTATCAATAAAAATATTTTGCAACTTTAATGTGTTTTCGTGGCTACCTCAGCTGTGGCAATGTCCAATTTGTACGCGGATGTGGTCGAGAGGAGAACAAGTCTGGAGTTTACGCGAATGTAAGCACTTAGCTCAATCGGTGACGATTGCAGCCTGATGATACGCTTACAAATGACACTTTCATTAAGACTCCCGAGGAATATCTTGGCCTTATGATTTAGATATGCAAAATTAATGCTAATGTGAAATGCTGTGATGTGAGAGGATTTACCTGAAATTGTTGCTATGCTATTTTATAGGTTGGTACATTAGGTGACCATATTTTCGATGGCAGGCTTTCGGCCTAGGAGAACCTTTACAAGCAAGCGGACAATATTTCACAATACTTAGGTTAGTTATAAAATGGTTAAAAAATTAATCAAACTATTTACATTTTATGGGATCATAATAACAAGTTAACATTTGGGATTGAATTAAATCCACAATTTATGACGTAAGGTCAAACGTCAACGAATAATAAAGAACGCGGAGCCAGGTGTTAATCCGAGTCCAGGATCAGTAAGAATACCTGCCCCATATACATCTAGATATGATCCAATGCTAATTTATATTCACATAACAGGCCGGATCGGGCAGATAGCGCGAATACTCAGGTGTGAAGATTTGGGCGGATCGAGTTCGCAGGATGACGATTAAATTATGGTCATTCGAAGCGGAATTCGTCTTATGAATAATGGACGAGTAGGTATCAACTAATGAGGTCGCATTTTTTTTCCTCGTCGGTGACCTTGCATCTGGCGTCTTGCTGGCGCTATCTCGGCCACTGGCCAGTGCCACTACCACCCGGAACTGGCCACGTCTGACATTACTAGCGCTAGTGCTTAACTTTTTACAGCCGCCACACAAAGCCTTCATATTTACCGTACTACATTAATGCTGTTGTAGAAAGTTAAGTTTTCGGCACATGACTTGCATAAGTATGCAGCGGAATATAATTCGAGGCATTAAATCACACTGTTATCGTCTCTGAGAATGTTGATTTAAGGATCGTCTTTCATTTTATCCAGAACAAGAGATCGTTTAAGATAAGAATGATTTATTTTTAGAATCTTGAATTCAGGAATTTGTGCATCCGTATTCTCAATTTAAAATACGAAAATTGGAATTATAAAAGAAAGATTTAACGTTAGGAAATCCCCAAATTCCGAAAGCATGTATAAAATGATGTCATGTCAAATGATTACGTATTAAACCAACATTGTTAGAGCTAATAAAGAGAGGTGCTGTGTTTCCTTCGCAGCTGCTTTTTGTATGTGCAGTTAATTTATTTAAATAGGCTTCGATGATTTATGCTGATAACTTATGATTTTATTGTGGATTTTGCAGGTGTTAGTTAAATATGACGACACTAACGATTTTTTAAAGCATAACTTATTTGGCTTTAATATGAAAACTGTTGCATGGCGCACTAACTAACTGATTGACAAACAGTGTTTTAAGACTTTTCGTGTCCAGTTTCTGAGAGGAAAATTATTTATTTCAAAATTAAATTAGATTCTTAAAAAAAACGCTTAAGCTTCTGTGATTGCTCAAATGAATTTCCAACAGCCAATCGCAGTACTTGACTTGCGTTTAATTTGTTTAGCGTCGATGATCATTTCATACCAGAAACTTAACCGTGCTTCGCCGTGATTCGCTGCAATCCATGTGGAAGAAGGCGCGTGCAAAAGCTATTTCTAAATACCTTGAATTATTAAAATTGTTACAACACAAATAAGTATTCATAGAGTCTGTGTATATTATTTCTATCGGATCTGGGTCCTCGTTGTACTCTGTGCTAATCTTTGACCCTACATTATGGACCTGGTCCGGTATGCGATAGCTCCGGTCTATGAACTTAGTTTACTGCTTACCTACCGTGTTTATCTAAATAACATCTGTAAGTAGTCTAAGTAGTAGGTAGGCAGTAGTATTATAATGTTATGGTTGGAAATGCTATTGGTTACATAAAAGTTAGAAAATTTATGAAAGTTCATGAAGCTTTTTTTTTTATTATTATTAATAGGCTCGCGCTTGACCACTATCTCACCTGATGGTAAGCGATGATATGGTCGACGGTGAAGCACGCTTGCCTAGAAGTAACCTATTCACTCTTGACTTAAAGACCCCTAGATTGTAGCTATCGGGAAACACGGCAGGGAATTCCACTCCTTAGCTGTACGCATAATAAAAGTGTCCCCAAAACGTTTTGTGCGTATGGGTGAGATGTCCACCATGCAACGATGACGCATCGCCATGCGTCTGGTTGTTTTTATCCTCTACTGAGGGTTGTTACGGAGATGTTTTAAAAAAGCACATCGACGTTACATGATTATAGAAAAATCAATCTAGTCTAGGCTTTTCAAAACTAGGTTGAGGCTTTCAGTCGAACCAGATGCAAGCTAAGTTTCAGTATTTTATATGGGGGACTGTATCTGATCTCCACAACCCAATAACTGGGTTACACGATATATCTTGGCAAGGCAGCAGTCAGATTTATAGCATCTGACTATGTAACTACGTAACGACTGTAAAAGAACTACAAATTTTATATGAGGCGACTGCCTATCTTATCTCCACAACCCAATAACTTTGTAACACGATATATCTTGGCAAGACAGAAGTCAAATTTATAGCATGTGACTTTGTAACTACGTAACGACTGTCAAAGATCTACAAATTTTATGAAGGATGACTGCCGATCTGATCTCCACAACCCAATAACTGTGTAACACGATATATCTTGGCAAGACAGCAGTCAGATTTATGGCATCTGACTATCTAACTACGTAACGACTGTCAAAGATCTACAAATTGTATATGGGGCGACTGCCTATCTGGTCTTTACAATCCAATAACTGGGTAACACGATATAACTTGGCAAGACAGCAGTCAGATTTATACAATCTGACCATGTTACTACGTAACGATTGTCAAAGATCTATAAATTTGCGGCTGTTATTATTTAGTCAAGAGCTCCTTGCTATGTTTAATTAATAATTAGGTGTAAGTTATCTCTCAGTTAATTATTTAGTGAATTTGAAATTTCTTACCTAACGGGTTTTCATGATGAAACAGAGAAGGGTTACAATAATTTTCAAAAAACCAATACCTTCTTGTAAATACTTAAATACCTACTCATATTTTCTCCCTAGCGATTTATTTTGCGCCACAGCCATTTTTCCGCCTCTTGCTAAGTTAAGTAAAACAAGTATTCACATTAATTGTTAAATATAAATGAATTCAAGGCAAACTCTTATCTGAACATAAAACAAATGTGCACAGCAACAGTTTTATTATTTTCGTTGAATCTCTTATCTTAAAGAGTTGGTACTATTTGCATACAAACTTGTTTAATACGTGTCGATACAGTTATAATTAGAACAGCACCAAGGTTAGCTTTTCTTAGGTAAATACCTAAGGTCCACTTGCACGAAAAACTTAACTCAGAGTTAGTTGATAACACGAGGTTGAACTGACAGAAAAACTTAATTCAGAGTTAGTTGCTAACACGAAATTAAATTGACAATATTGTATGACAAGATGTCTGCGTGTGTGTTGTTTGAGTTGCTAATACCTGTGCTAATACGAAACTAAATTGACAATATTGTATACCAATATGTCTGCGTGTGTGTTGTGTGTGTTGCTAACACGAAGTGTAATTGACAATATTGTATGACAATATGTCTGCGTGTGTGTTATGTGTGTTGCTAACACGAAATGAAATTGACAATATTGTATGACAATATGTCTGCGTGTGTGTTATGTGCGTTGCTAACACGAAATGAAATTGACAATATTGTATGACAATATGTAAATTTAACCTCGTGTTAACAATTAACTCTGAGTTAAGTTTTTTGTGCAAGTAGGCAGGCCTAAGTATATCATCTTATGACAATAATTGTAGTAGAAGGAAACTCGTTTTGCTGACCCCAAGAAATAATATGGGAGAAAGGGCAGGGACATTTCATGAAAATTTGGGCCATGAAATTTCTGAATTGGGTAATTGGAGCCAAGATTGACTCAAAACTTATTGTAATGTCAAAATTCAAATAGTTTTTACTTAGGCTAAAGTAGAGCTTGACAAATGCTCAACTTCAAATTCACAATTTAGAAATCGGGGATTTAAAAACTATCTACCTACTTATAAATTTGCATGGTATTCTGGATTGACAACAGCACATATCTTCTTTACCTGAATGCTACAAAATATAAATGGAGTCACGAAACCCACAACAACGGAAAATAAACTACAACAACATGACATAAATACATACAAAGGATACAATTATGAGTGTAGTTAAATACCTGACCTTACATATGACTAAGTTAATCCCACCGCCGATGTTTCCGATCGTAAAAACTTGCAACAACGCGCTCTGTCATACACAATCTAATTTATGGAGTTGGCTAACATAACAACCGCGTATTTTCGCCTGAAAAACCAATATACAAGGGATTTTAAACCCTATAAACGTGGAGGTTGAGATAGTCCTATGTTTTTTGGACAGTAAAAATGTTGGCAAGGATTTAAGAGCGACACACTCCTCTCGAATAAGTTTGATGGTTATTTTACAACCCTGTTCTAATTACGAGGTTTCCTCTCGGAGACTAGGACACGACGATACGATTGTTTGTGGCCACATTAAAATGGTGTTCATACAGAAACTTTATGGGTGTTCCCTGTATTAACTCTTTGTTGTGAAATTAGTTTCGCGACCGTTTTTCAGCTCCTTTGGGTACTTAAAATAGTTTGGAATAATTAACTGCCTCAGTTTCTATAACTGACTTAACTGTTTATTGGTATAATATCAAAAAATACACGCAGCCGAATATTAAACCTCCTGCTTTTTGGGAAGTCGGTTAAAAACAGTAATTTGAGCAGCATTTTCAATAAGACACAGTTTACTTTCAAAGTCAGCAACAGCTTCAATTAGGTAGTTACTACAAGCTTCAGCCAGCGGCTTCGCCCGCGTGAAAAGTGTTTTTTCATCCCAAGGGAAATTTATACCGTACAAAAAGCCTATGAGCTACCAGACTATAGTCTGGAATAACTCATAGGCTTTTTAGGCTACAAGGATACAAGGATAGGCAATAAGGATTAAGTTTTGCCACAAATATAGTTTATAACCTATTTTGTG
This sequence comes from Orthosia gracilis, assembly GCA_947562075.1. Taxonomy (NCBI): domain Eukaryota; kingdom Metazoa; phylum Arthropoda; class Insecta; order Lepidoptera; family Noctuidae; genus Orthosia; species Orthosia gracilis. The sequence continues at coordinate 47,205,461 of OX387267.1, forward strand.
GCAAAACTTAATCCTTATCCGTTCAGCCGTTTATTTATTTAAACTTCATGTACAATGGTGATACATAGGCGGACTTAATGCAGCAAGGCATTCTCTAACAGTCAACCTTTGGGTGACCGTTTCTTGCGTGACTGAGTAAGAAACATACATCCTTCCATTCATCCATACTTTGGCATTTGTAATTAGGTAGGTACTGTGAGGGGGTAGCTCAGTAAACTCTAAATAATAAGCAGAAATTACTTTGATATTTTAAATTGAAACAACAATGTGCCTGCCTTAAGGCGACTTGTACAGAAGTGACAAGCAAAGCTAAACAAAAAAACATCTTTAATATTTTTCTAACGTTCTGATTTCAATCACCTTCCAAAACTAAATAGTTATCTGTTACCAGTCTTATAATAGGCAAAGGTCCTCTAAATAGGTGAGGAAATCTTACAGGACCTACTATAAATAATGTATTATTATTATTATTGTGCAATCGAAAACCCTAGTATAATAAATAACCAGCATACCGCAAATTAATCTAACATTCTGTTCTTTATACAGTCTTGGTAACAACTCGGTTAATTTAGCGACGATTTTATCGCATCTGTAACAATTTAGATAATTAATTTATTGACAACTGTGCAGTATTACAATCAGTGTAAGTCATTTGTCGTAATTTTAGCTGTCAGTCCTTGTCGCCAATTAATTAGTTTTCGAACTAATTATATTAACGGGTCGTCTAATCTGCGGCGTATTTCGGCCCGGCAACTGCATGCCGTTTAAAATTCAATATGTTTTGCCATAAATATCGGAGTTTACGAGCCAACATCCAGACACATGTCAAACAAATTGTTGACACATTCAAAATGTGACGAAGCCACTTAAATAAAAGATTACTTTTACACGAGTGTGTTTGGTGTGAGAATTTCTCGTCCAAACAAGCTTAGCTGCTCTGATATTTTGTTACTATGTATTGGAATGACCTTTTTTTCCTTCAAGTGAGGCCCGGATCTAGGGCAGGCATGCAGGTTCGTGCCCCGGGCGCCAAGCTTTAGGGGGCGCAAAATCCATAATATGTAATGTTAAAAAAAAGCTTGCTCGCTTTTGCATTTAAAATCCTATCTATCTGACTAAGATGACAAAATTTTCGAGCTTGTTTTGCTCGCCATCACAAAAAAAATATTTCAAGACAGGACGGGTGAGAGGTATATTCATAGTTAGCCTAGGGCGGTCATGATCACGACTCCAAATCAGGCGCTGCTCAAACGCTGGAGAGAGGGGGCGCCACAACCAAGTTTCTGCCCCGGTTCGAAAATGTCGTAGTTCCAGGGCTGCTTCAATTATTCCACATAGTATCTCATATGGCATGTTTGAAAGTGCGTCAAACGACCCAAGTTTTTCGAACTCTGAATAATAAGCTCCAGTTTTTCACCAGCAGAAAGCCAGGTAAATCGATCAAAGTTTTTGCCTAAGTAAATCAGTATCTCCCGAATCTCAATAAGTAGGTGCCCTGACATTTCAATGACAATAAATTGGATCGACGGTGGGCAGTGCAGCTGGCGTGGAGCGAACACGTGCGATGGTCACGACCGAGACATGGTCCCTCACGGTCTTATGATATCACGACAAGCACTCGTTAATATTCAGCAGTTGCTTTCCTTTTTTTTTTAAATCGTGCATTCAGATCTTGTGTAATAAAAAAGTCGAAGATCGAGATACGGAGTTGGACTGGTGACGTGGCCGGTAAAATTATTGACCGTTTTGTACGAGCACAATTTTTATATGTTTTATTGTTTATATTTTTATATGTTTTATATGTTTTTATAATTTTTCACTTCATGCACATGCATATATAGCCAAGAGCAAACGAAAAGCTTTTGGAGATTAGTAAACTTTAAACCTAGCAACAGATCTTTAGCAATTGACGATTTCTCAATCTCAATCGAACCATTTCATGGTATTTTATGCATGAAATTTTCTCAGATAATATCTCTTAAGACAGGCAAGTAATTATCAATGAATTGGTTATGAACGCTTTTGCTCTCTAGACACAACAACAGCTTCGCAATAAATTCATCGTCAATATGATTAGGTACCGCGTTTAACTGCGGTGCGCGGGCGCAGGTCGGAGGTTGGGGCCGAGCGGCGCCTGCGTCACTCTATCTCATTGGTTACCAACCCGTGGTCAACAGGCCACCACTAAATTTTATCAGCAATAACTATTTTCAAAAATCTGAAACGTTAGGAATTGTCCCGCGTGACATTTCGATAACGCCTATAATAGCCAATCATTATTTGACTTTTTGACAACCCTTTTCTTTGGTAAGAAGTCATTTTGTCTAGGTCTTCTTGTCTTTTTCTATTAGAATTTTATAAAAATTAAATATATTAAAAGTATTGATAAGAGTATATTTTTGGTCTGAGAATATTATATTTCTTAAACCAAAGGCGCTTTATGTCCCTGCTGACCACAGGAAAATCAAAGAGGTATCGGGCCCATAAAGGTTGGGAGCCACTGCCCTATCAACTTGCTAATTCATGCCACTCCGTCCAGCTGGCCGCGCGCAAAACAACCGTGGCCCTTTTTTATCCGGAATAATACCCACATTTGAATTTCACACCTATTCATACTCGGTACATTTACATACATTTACCACCTGACGAAAAATTTATTTATTATATTCAATATAACTACTATGTGATCAGAGCGAAAACATTCCTGAGGAATTTTAATCGAGAGATAAATATGTTTATAAAAAGTGAAATAAAAAGTCTAAATGTTGTAAAACCTAGTACTTACCAAGTCTTACCGGTAAGAATTTAAAATGATCCATCATAGTCAATAATTTAGGGTTTTTAACAGCAATTACACGGGTAATCTTAGGATTTACCTTAAAGACGTAAATTTATCTGCTGGATCAGCTTTGCGTAATGTGGAACCATTGTCACCAAATCACAATCTCATGAGGGGATCCCATGCAAATCGAGGGATCTCCTCAAATAATGTATGCTTACATATAGCGGTTTTTGTATTTTCAGCAACATGGAAAGCATTTGCTTTCAGAAAGTATCATTTGATGAAGTGAAACTGATGAAGAAGACACAGATGGCCACTGGATGCTTAACGATAAGTATGAAGCTGATATAAAATAACTCGAATAATTAAGCGACTATGATGTAGCAATAAGAAGCAACTAAGAAGTGAAAAATTCACATTTTAACAAATAAAAAGTAACTAACTTCTAAATCAAAACACCACAAAGTGAAAAATAATTTTCTTTTGGGATGTCAGTGTCAAAAAAGAAAACCATAGGTACCTACCAAAGACAACGACTTAAATTTTTTTGAGGAGGTGTTTTAAATTCAGGTAGGATTTTTTTTCAAACGTGTTACAAACTCTATACCTACTTTGGTGAAATTAAACAATTAGCTCATAATTGTTCTAATCATTTCGTATCATAGTGGATGGATTTAGCGTCTGATTGCTAGTAAAAGCCCGAAATTAGCGAAAATCATAGATTATTTCGGTTTTTACCAGTAAGACTTGCTAAATCTTAGGTTTTACCGGTAAATTCTGGGTTTTACTGTAGTTCGGGCCTTTACCGTAACATAAACACGACAACTGACGTAAAAGCAGAACAAGGAAATGTAAACACAAGGATATACCACAGTTCTGTTATACATAACAGATACAAACCAGTACCAAAAAATGAAAAACAAAGTGGTCAGAAAGTATATCGTGGACACGTCACGTCAAAAAGTCCACGAACAAGAATACTTCAGTCTGCAAAACAAGTAAAGAGAGTGTAGCAGATGTTTACAAACACTGACAGAGCGTCCGAGGGCTGCGTCTGCGCATCAGGGCACGTGTGGCCGACACCCCTAACAGTAACCAGAACTACAGTCCTTTCAGTACTTTGCCTCCAAGAGCAACCAAACAGCGACCTTATAACAACGACAATTAAGATCACTGTGATACAAAGGTATAGAACCGTACTATTTATATTCAGTTCGTGTCATCGCGCTGATGCTGTACAGCGATTATTTGTTACCCTGTACTTGTGGTGGAAGTCTAAATAACTAGGATCTGTTAAATAACCTACTCATTAACTAAGATTTGAAATTGACAGAGTTTTTAGGTGTTCACTTTCCACTAAAATCTTAGCTTCCGCAAAGATTATGTTTGGAACTCGGACTGCGTATTTAAAAACTCACTACTTATAAATATACTCTTATTAATCATAAAATTGCGATGAATATTAAGGTTTCTTGAATAACCGCATCTCTGTCTAGCACAAAATTATTTTGTCTTCCACGTCCATTCTGACCATGAACTTCCAAGTTTATCAACGACTTATAAAAAGTAGCTACCTAGTTAATTTGCACGCCATCAGACCCTGGCCCCGGAAGCACGTTTCCTCCTTTGCATACAACAATGGTGTATCATTGTCCAGTTGGCTGATTGCGTCATCGATATCTATCGTATGTCCCCAGGTGTAAAAAGACTCAAGCTTTTTTTACCATAGTGTTAAAATTCTTTCGCATTTAGGAGTATCAAATGGACCTAACCATCTTAGCTGCTGCAAAGTTTCTTACACGCTCTTCTTCATAAAGATCTATGCTTGCGAACTAGCTTCAGTTTTTGACTAACTGACTCGTTGTCAATAAAAGTGCCTTTATTTGACTGAATTGAAATGAATACATTGAATTTTCTTGAGTCTTGAGGCTGATCTCTTTCTGCATAGTAGCAAGAACAGTTAGTGAGACTGATGAAAATGCATGCAAAATTTCTTTTAAATACGAAATCACTTATATATGTGCACTTTAGTAATTCCACCTTATTGGAGTGGATCTATCCTCTTAAGGCACTTATTGCTGATAATTCTGAATAAAGAAAGTGTAATGGTGAAGGTGACGACCATTTTGTGTAATCACTTTTAAAAGTGGTAAAGACAACACGGTGGTTGACTATGGAGATGTGTGCTACTATGACCTGAATGACCGCCTTCTAAATAACTGCATTCGATTTGGCTTCAACCTCCGGCAGTAAGATCATGAATACTCACATCGATCCCTTTTAAAATGGTTACCCATTTGTCAGCGTAGAGCGCTGAGGGCCTTGACTAACCTGTTTTTTTTTATTGATAAACCCACTTCTCCTTCTTATCTATCTTCTCACGTTTAATTCCTTTGCTCTGCCCACAGTAAGAATCTTCGCTCCATCAATAATCGTCTCACCTCTCTGGGTTTATCCACTCGTCCTTCTTTTCCAGGCAATCTCCCTTTAGAATGCGCTCTCTCAGAACAACAGAATGGCAACCAGTCGCCTTTCTTTCAAATTGAAGGCACGTGAGCACATTTGCAAGTAGTTTTCAGAATCATCACAAAATTGACTTGTTCGTTTCAGATAAACTATAACTTTGTTTAAATGTAAGTATCTAACAGTATCTAAGTATATGTTTATTATTCATATTTTTTCGTATTTTTCTCTATTCATCCTATCATTTAGTTCACCTGCTTTGTTTTATCTCTGTACCACTTGAACGTCGACTGGTAGAAAATGCCTAAGGCATTAAGTCCGCCTTTGTACTTATGCATAAAATTTTAATAAATAAATAAATAAAACGATAGACCTTGGATGGTGTTTGACTAGATACTTCGATGATTTGGCGAGGCAACAGAGGTCAACTATGAAACGCCATAGATGGTTGATACGTGAATATTCTGTACAATTATGCATATGCTAGTGTACAATTGAATCCAGTCTATTGTTAGCATCTGTTAGAATTGCCAGTTTACAGTCGGCGAGTACAAAGGGCCAGTATCGCGGCATCAAGCGAAGCCATTGTCTCCGAGCGACGCGCGTGCACTATCTGCGATGGCTTGTTACTCGACGTGACGTAGATCGCGAGATTACGCATATGACGTCATCATTGTCCGATCAGATTCTTCAGTAGAGCTTTGTGAAATGAAGACGGCAATGTGATAGACGGTATGTAAGTTGATGTAATATAATATAGAAATCGCTTCACTGGTTAGTCGGCTAGCCAGCCTAGGCAGACTTCATTCGAAATGGTTTCAACCTAGTAATAATACTCCTTTAATAGACCCATAATTGGCAAATCAGATTTTTCAATAAAGCTTTCGGCATAATTAAAATACCAATGTGAAAGATAGTTTGTAAGTTGATTATATATTTATGTGTTTCATATCTTTAAAGATACTCGTAAACCATTTCAGACACCAAAGTATTTGAAATCGTTTGCATTTAGTTATAGTTCTTTTATGATGGAATTGTTATCCGATAAGATTGTTCAGTAAAGCTTTCGGCATATGAAATGAAGACTGTATTTTGATAGAGTGTGATGTGATGCTATATTAAGGTTCCCCTAGACGCGAGGTTAAAATGCAAGCTATCTAATCCGATAACACATGCGAAAGAGATAGATGCTGTGATGAGCAGTAAGAAGCTAGTTCGCGTACGAATTAGCACTTTTGCAAATTTGTATCGAAGTGGTTGATGATTAAGGACGAAAACGAGCGCGCGAAATTTTATAAACAGACCTTTGGGAGTATAGATATCATGAAAAAACGACTAAATGTATATTTTCATAGTTGAATTACTAATCTATCCCTGTATGGAGGCCATTTTGCAGTTTTCCTTCTTCTTATGGTATTTATTTCCGACCAAAGATACGTTAAAATTAGTGTTGAAATAAGGAACTTTCGACGCTCATAACTTTCAAATATTTTAAATTTTTACTTTTTTGTTTCCATACAGGGCTAGATAATGATGAGACCAATTAATATTTTTTTTTTTATTTTGAACATGCATCGTCAAACAGTGGAGTAATCGCTAGACTACGTTTGTATGGAAGAATGATTGACTAGTGTAACCTTAATTTTAGAAACCACTTCACTTGTCAGTCGTTGAAGCTTTAGTTTTAGCTGGCCATCTTAGACTTAAAACTGTTTGTAATGGTTTCCATCTTGTTATAACACTACACCTATGTTGACACCTTTGTTTGTTCTGATTCTTCAATAAAGTTTTCAGCATACGAAATGAATACACCTGTGGGACAGAGAGTCCATAAGTTGATGTTATTCGTATAGAAATCGCTGAACTGGTCAATCGCTAAAGAGAAACCATTTGAGTCACTAAAGTGTTTGAAATGGTTTCCATTTATCTATTAGATATATATTTTATGAAATTATATTGAAAGCGTTTGTGTATTTTATAGAAAACGTTTAGTTAATAGTCACATTAAGATATCCGCAAGCACATTTCAGATTATACCGTACATACCGGTTTTCGAATCAATTCCATAAAGCCAAGCTTAATATAGAAATTACTTTCCAATTTTCGTTTCGGTAAAAAAACAAAGTACCAGCCAGTATTACAAGTAAATTATTTTGCTTTTTGTACATAGGAGTGATTTCGAAAAGAGTTTTAGAAAAGTATTCTCCGACTTTTACCATATATATTCCTTCATCTCAGTCTTCAACCCTTTTCTGTCCATAAAGCCAAGCTTAATATAGAAATTACTTTCCAATTTTCGTTTCGGTCTCCTTCATTTCAAGTTGTAAAGAGGGTAACTCACATTACGCTCTTTACAACTGTGACACATTCTGCAGTTTTTTGAGACACTAGTTTTAATTCATCATCGCCATTCTGCCTTTAAATCTGGTGTTACCGGCCTTCAGATCACAAGTCTTCTTGCTCTATGTCCCTAGGGTAAAACTAGGATAATTTCATGCTATTTTATTAATCTATCGAAAGATTCTCCAACTATCACTAAGTTGACCGTGTCTCATGTCTCTATGCGATTGCATGGGAAGGCAAAATGCGATCAAAGTTTTTGCGGAATAGATGTCCTGTTTTTCGGCGGTCTATCCTAAACGTAATTTCCATGGATTAGGCAGCTATCCCCTATGTGGGATAGATGTTCCAAAATATACAGGTCCGCAAAAATCGCTGATACTCTGGAAATATTAAAGATTTGTTTTTTACTTTTCATAAATTTGTAAATAAAAAAACAAAGTACCAGCCAGTATTACAAGTAAAGTATTTGCTTTTTGTAATTTGGAGTGATTTCGAAAAGAGTGGCAATTATCTGGCTATTACCCTATATCAGCCTTCGTTTCAGTCTACAACCCTTTTCTGGCCATCATTTTCCAAACAATCCACCCATACGTACAAAGCCTTGCCGGAGTCTTTGTTTCCTGATAGCTATAACCTTGGGGTCTTTAAGTCAAGAGTGAATAAGTTACTTCTAAGCAAGCGTGGTTGGAATAGGTTACTTCACCGTTGGCCACATCATCGTTTACCATCAGGTGAGATAGTGGGCAAACGCGAGCCTATCGTAAAATAAAAAAATGAAATAAAAAATACATTTCGAAAATGCCTCTGTTTACTTATTAAATTTTAGTTTCATATTCCTTTTTGTTGCGTTATAATAAAATCTCGAGTTTATTACTCATCTGACCTGAAACAACATAATAGATAGCGAATCAAAGCAAACACTAGACAGTACTCGTATGTTTAGCAGCACATGTGATGATGAATCTGTCCAGCACGTGGCTGCAAGCGGTGTCGCCTGCGCCCGCGCCGCTCAATGCGCCCTTGTCTTCCACACACATGCGATACCCACATGCGCCAATATTTTGGTACTTCGAAACCGTGAATATATCCTCCTTGCTCTACAACACGCAAATATTATTTACGACTCTACGACGCTCGTTTACATCGCCTGTGATAACTCCATGGAGTATAAATCTCAAGAACCATTAACTTTTTAACTGCATGATGAATCATAACCCTGTCAAACAAATACCACACCGAAGTATATGAGCGGTTTAGTCATAGACGATGTTAAGTAACTTGAGTACGTAGTAAAACAAGGATATACGCACATTTAAATAAAGAAACACGGCATTGCCATAATTAGTGTTTGGCTGCAGCAAGCAATGATGTCATATAATAAAAGAAAAAGAAAAATTCGCGAGTCACGACACTCTTATGCAAACTGGACACGCATCTAACACAAAGCACGGGTTCGTCCGGCCGGATATTAATGAATATCATTATATACCAAATGAATGATTATTTTTAACTACAATAGACGCTCATAAATATGCTTGACATTACCATACGAATGTCATACTTTATAAGTTTTATAACGAACACGCTAAAACATATAAACATGAAGCTAATAAAAATTCCAACTCGCACAATTCAATCTCAGATTGCAAATTTATTGATATTAGCTTTTTTTGGTTCAATAAATCCATCGACATTTAGACTCAGGTGCTTTGATAATAGCGATAAATATTGCGCATTAGATATTAATGAGGGTAATAAGGATTTAGATTAATTAACTTATATTAATATAATAATGCAAATTGGATGCATGTGTCGTAATATTGCGAATGAGAAAGTATCAAGTTGTGTTGACACCTCAGAAGTCTATTTTAAACGTGTAAAAACTGTCTAGTTTCTCGGGGCGATACGTCCAGTCGCGGTGATATAGAGTTACGCCTTGTCGCTCCGTGTCGCCTGTCTCGACAACGCCAATTCCGACGTTTTTAGGTGAAGTCGAAAATATGATTGGATTTATTTATAGGTGGCCAGCGACACTCCAGCTATTCTTCATAATTAACTGGAAAATTTATTAGCTGGAAAGCGTTTTACATTTTAATAGATGGTTCGGAATTCAAAGAATCTACTTTAATAACTAAATTAATTTAATTTTGTAATAGATTGCCCCACATATTTCATATTAATGAAACTCCTGAAATTTCGTTTTTTGTGTTAAAAATAACAAAAGGCGAAGTCCAGAATTCAGACAAACTGATATTAGTCACATGAGAACAATTTTAAGTACTACATTCAATTTCGTAATTACTGGAAGTCAAAACTTTTAACGAGCCGCCCTTCGTCACCATGTGCAAGGCAGATTCTGATGTTCCATGACGATTGCCGAAAATCCTGCAGTCCAGATGGACGTGAGAACCGAAGAAACATTTGTTGGTGAAAGAAACACCCGTTTTAAATATATTTTTACGATACCTACTACGGAAACATATGGAGGATTTGTACCAAGGCTTATTGGGCCTTTCTATTGTTTTACAATGAGCGCTTGTAAAGTCAGATGGCTCTATTGCTAAACATCTGCTTTCTTGAATTGGGAAATGTTGGAGTTGAAAACTTTTGTTTTGTTATCGACAGTTTTGTCTTCTGTGGGAATATTTCGGACATTTGGTATTTAAAATTTATTAAAATATTTAACTTGTATATCAGTTAGCTGTACTTTTTTTAGACATTTAAAAACACACGCTCTCCTGACATTGAATAATCACATAATAAGTTGAATATTTTAGTCCCGAACGAATACATACGAGTATAGAACTCTGTGCCACCTGGGTAGATGCGTAGGATTCACCAGATGATACACCACACGTGCTCGCAGCTGTACACGCACGTGTGGGACTCAACTCATATCCTTGAATTTATGCGCTTCTAGTACAATAATGCCTTATTGTTTGTATGTTTTATTGTTCGCCAAAAGATTTTATCCATCCTCAATTTGCAGTTCTTAATCGGTGCAGATAATCTGTCAAATTATGGAATTACGTATGAATCATGGTTTGATACGTTTCATAGTCGTAAACAATAAAAAAAGAAAAACAACAACTTTCGATAACAAACCGCATGAATAATGTCCTAACGGATCTGTAGAAGGAAATATGAACTTACTTATATCAGTGAATGGATTACAACTCCACATCTAAATCTTATCGCTAACTATTCACAATTCAGTACATTATGCAGTTGTGGTCGCGAATCTAGCACATTTCCTTATTATGTTCAATAAACTATCTGAAATCCATATTCATGTAGTTCGACTTGCGTAACAAGTGCAATAAGTTGTTGTTTGGGACACATAACTATCTAATCAAAACATTTCGGGATTAACATGGGACATAATTAAGCACAAAAGTTACCTGCTCTGATTGATAAGGTTTGGAGTACTGTTTCAACAGAATGGTATAGCAATTACGGCTGTATCGCGACAGTTGCGATTCTTATTACGTTGATACGCTATCACTGCCCATCTGTCGACTCGGCTCATGGTTATTACACCGGAGGATAAAGGCAATGTATGCGATTTTGATGCGTCATCTAATAGTGTTAAGCCATGTGTCATGTTTGTATAGAGAGCCTTCTACGTCAGTTCAGTGACCTTTGTTTTCCTGTGAAGGGATTTCCTCATTGCTCAAACCGACTTTTCTGCTGGTACCTACAAGTTTCTATATCAGGCACTGAAGAAATAGTATATTATTATGAAACTTATGTGGTTTGTTTTAATCTTAGTTTTAATGTTTTAGAATCTTTTTTCAACCACTCCTTCGTCCATTTGCTTTTTGGTTTTTTTAAGATTTTTCACATTAATTGCAAGTGCTGTTCCGAGTAGTAACAAAAGGGTTTTCTGAATCTTACTTTTTTATATTTGCAGAAGTAAGTAGTCGTACGACTCACGAGCTACACACAAGCGAGGTTGGGAACTGGCATCGTGACCGCGATGCATCGTCAGTGTGCTAAACAATTGGATTCCCGTCCATTCGGAAGCGTCAATGAAAACGGCGTCCATTTCGATATATCGTGAGGCATTCACGATATATCGAAATGGACGCCGTGGAGGCTTTATATCAAAAATCTAAGGATCAACCACTCCCTACTTTAGAGAAGGGTGTTCCAAATTCTTTTATATTACCATCTGTACAAGACGCTTTGGTTTAGCCTCTTTTTAATTTGTCAAAGCAGGCCGGTTACAATTATTCAAATTTTCATATTTTGTTTCGGATAGAATTTGATAAAAAATGTTTGGCTCTGAAATCATCTGCTAAATTAATTACTGTTTTTTTTTATAGTAACTATTTAAAATGGCCAGCACCAATATGACCACGGCTATATTAATTATTGTGCGTAAATGGCAGGAACTCAGTCCTTGTCGTTAGGCCGAGGACCGTGCTCGCGGACCGCATGTCTCTGCGACTGAGCTCTGTCAGAGACACCAACTATCGTAACAGTACCATGGCATGCCACAGTTGTCGTGCGATAGACTGGAAGACTGGGCAGTCCTGCAAAGACTGGTGACAGTTTAGCCGGCTTCGGCTTTTTACCCCCGGGACAGAAAGAATGACCCTGGAATATCACTACTACCTACTAAACAAATGCATTTAACATGAATGTACTTAACATGAATGTACTAAATTACCTACAAGTGACTGACCTTATCCTTATCACCAACAAAACTCGTAAAATATACCTAATTACGCAGAAACAAATAACGTAATTAAGCAGGTGGTGATGCTGATGACACACTTGGCATTGCTACTAATTTCGTACCTAGTATCACACGTGGTGTTGAAGATAAAGATGATTTACTTCAGATAAGTTCATTATCTTAAGCCGATTAGCAACAATAGGCACAATATGCCGTGCACCTGAATGTACCGACGAATTCGGGTCACATGGTGCTAAGGACAGCCACGTAGTTTACAACCGGTACATTTGATAAAAATAAGATAAGACTATTGTTTGAAAATATGGACGCTAATTTACGATAGTAGATTATTTTTGTTTGGTATTTCGCTATTATAATGTTGAATTTGGATTTTCCAAGCTACTTTAATATTTCCCTCTGAATATAAACCGTCAACATTTCGGCAACTGGAAAGTCCCGTACACCAATAGGGTTGTTAACCGAAAATTTGTTTTTTGTCCGTCAGATTAATAAAAAATATTGGACACGTATTTTTCTTTTGACACGTGAACAAAAAGTAACGATATAAGGCGTTTAAATATCGTGTGACGTCACGCCGTTAGTACACTTTATACAGACATAGTGACGTGACCTGAACTTTGTCAATTTTTGATTTTGTAAAGCAAAAATTATGTGTCCAATATATTTTGATAATCTCACTGTCAAAAAGAGTTACCATTTTTTTACCCAACAAACATCTCTATTCATGGAATGATTAGAGGAATCCAAAACAGATGTTCGATTGTAGTTAGAGGTATTGATGAAAGCTTCAGCTCCCACAAACAAACCCTCACAATGTTATCACTGCTCCCCATGTGCGCCGGCTCCGCTGATAACTGCCAATGTGTCGCACAGATTTGCGAACTAGCTTCCTTACACGTGCACCGGTATGAGAACAGACGAGACCAGCAGTTGCAGCGCACATGGCGAGATAACGACTGTTTTATGAAATGTTTTACAACTAGCTTATAGTTTTCTAAAGAAAGGTGATCGCCAAATGTGGCCAGCGTTTCCGTCAAAAGGCAGCGCGGGCGGCCACCAATAAACTGGTGTAATAAATGTCTTATTGTTTCCTTATTCCTCATAATTGTTAGGTGCCGGTAATTATTGGCATCTGTGCAGTGAGCACACGTGTGTCTAGACTCCAGTACATTTGGTACGCAGATGTCTTTGTCTGTGGATAGATCTTTGTTATGACCCTACCTTTGATCAGGTGTTCAACAAAGTGCAAAATCCTTTTGTATCAATATGAGAACATTTTACCTATTTATGCGTTTAAATATTGCTGTGTTAAAGAACTCAATGAAACCGAATACAAACATTTGAGCTTTCATCAACTCATCCACCATCAGTGGTAAACTGCTACTAAATAACAATTTATGTGAAACCCTTGTCATCAACCAACCATTTAACGAAAGATTCTAATTTATTTTTCAATCTTCCAGATTTCCGTGTAGTATAAAAACTTCTTCAGGTTACTCAATCATTCAGACTTGTTATTGAACTGAAAAAGAAAATTTATAATAGATTGAAAATGTGGAGCGCGTGTAAAATGAGCTGGGTGAAAATAACAGTCGTTTGACGGGAACAAATGAGAGGAGAGAGACAGGAGGCTGTGGCTGGTCACCTGCGGAGAGTAGGTCACAAGCGCGGTGACGAATATCTGTGACGCCGACGTCATTACGGCGCTTCCACCAGCTTATTAGTGAGTCAATAGTAAATGACCGCGCGCGCTGCTAATCATCAGTCCTGTCTGGTTAAAGTCAATCTTCGATAATAGCCGTGACTTACAAGATACTTTCGAGAGAACTCGTTAAAAAGTTTGCTTCTCTTTTTGAATTTACAATCAAGATCGCTGTTCGCGCAGTACTAAAAATGCCAACAATAATAAAACATCGTATTAACATACGACATAATAAATGTATGTTCTCACCTACAAGGTCCATGAATGACATTTACGGAATTACTACCTAAAAATAAGACGCAGATAAATGACAATCTTTTCAGACATAATAAACGGCAAGCAAAGGTGATCTCCCTAATCAAGTATAGTACAAAAGGCATACAAAGTATTCCCGCGGTCCAGTCCGTATCTTATTAAATTATGCAAGTAATAAAATCCTATTCTGTGTCCGCTACAAAGCTGTCCCTCTCGAGCACGCAATTTCTCAAAACATTGTCGCGTCATTTTTCATTGCATCAATCAGCCCGCTTATGTGGACCACTCTTACGATGTCTTAGGGACGGCACACGCGTAGAAAAAAAAATTGAAAAGTTCTTTTCGAATTTTAAAATATTTGCACCGGTTTTGCACTAAGCTCTCTCATCTTAAGCTTGTATTAAAAACAAAATAATAAATCATTATATTATCAATGATTCATGGCACTACAAATATTACCAATTGATAACTCAAACAAAATAACGATATTCTGATTAATGAGATAAGGATTAACGATCCTGGGTTTTATGTGTAATGTTTCCTCCTTAAAATGTTAGAAGACAAAATGAATCCTTTATTTCTGAGACACTTGTTATGCAAACAAGGCACGGTGTACTGTTAGATAGAATCTCCACGTAACCAGTAAAACTGTTTGTACGTGTTTAGTATTGTGGGTTTCAAGAAACACTAACTGGCACATCCTTGATAAATCTCGCAGGGTTGTCTCATCAACTGTTAAATAGAGTGTGAGCCAATGAATATTTTTATTGACGCGCCTGACGAGTTTACATCGGATCTTGACGTCTGCGTCGCATCTTGCACTTGAAAGCACTCATTCTAAATTGAATCTTACTGGCCTAAAATAAGATCCATTTTCAATAAAATATGTGTAATGATACATTGGCAAATAAAATAGGGTGTTACGGTCAGCAAAATAGAACTCAAAATCCGAAATGTCTTTGAAACTTACACGTAATTCAACACGAAAGTCATCAAATGTGCGCAAGCGAGATCTGCGGGATGATAAGTTCCTTTCTTGTCCGTTTCTTATGCAAATATTGAGTCAGTGTTGCTATCATTAATCAGGCGATATGCCGGGGGTCCGACAATGAGCCTGAATGTTACCAGATGTGAAATGTTTCACGTGCTTACTTTGTTAGGTGATATCAATCAAGCCAGTTATAGTCCAGCTTCTTGTTCATTAGAATATTATTATTCGGGAAAATATTAATAGGGAAGGGTTAATAGAGGTTATGGAACATCAGATATAAAGTATCTTGAAAAACTGAAATCTTGAGGCAACTTTTTTTTAAACACTACAGGCTCGCGCTTGACCACTATCTCACCTGATGTTAAACGATGATGTGGTCGACGGTGAATTACGCTTGCCTAGTAAAAACCTATTCACTCTTGACTTAAAGACCCCTAGATTGTAGCTGTCGGGAAACACAGACTCCGGCAGGGAATTCCACTCCTTGGCTGTACGCACAATAAAAGTGTTCCCAAAACGTTTTGTGCGTATAGGTGGGATGTCCACCATGTAGCGATGGCGCATCGCCGTACGTCTGGTAGTCCGATGATGGAACGGGCTAGGTGGAATTAGATCATGCAATTTCATAGCACGCTCCCCGAAATGTAATCGAAAAAAACCGACAAGCTGGCAACTCGGCGACGATATTCATGGCTCTGGAGCTTGACCTCCTTCGTCGATGAGCCTCTTGGCCTGGTTTTCGATCGACTCTTGTGCATCAAGCTGGTATGGTAACTTTTGAACGGTCACAGTTAAATTGTTTCAAACACATGATTTATGGTACAAATAATATTTTAGGCAATATAATAAAAGCCAATAAGTACCTGCTACACCTGTCAAGTACATCATACTTTATCATCATTCAAGCGAATTTTATTGCAGCAATAAAAGCTTATCAGATTTGCACGTAATGTATATTCACATTATATAAAACTCCATTTTACAAACACACTTTTAATGTAGATTGTATAAGGATTTTATTAAAAGAAAAAATATTATTCTGTTGCCCTAAAACTTAAATTTTAAGTCGCATGCATCTACAATGTCCCTTTCCAAGTCCTTACATATTCTTGCTTCAGTTTATTTAGTAAAAAATCCGCTACCGTAACTAACAAGCCATACTTTAGTGAAGGAATCACAATATTTACGGATTGAGGATCTAAAAAAACCTCGAAGATAGCGCATGTGTGTCGCAGATTTACATTTGTTAAGTCGCTCTCTGTTCTGCTGAGTTATCTTTAGTCAAATCTCCATTCTAAGCGGGCGTACCAAATGTTCCAGTAGTTAGTTTAGAGAAAATATTTTCTTTTGTCATATTTTATCGACCATTTGTAGGACGATTGTGATCGTTTTTTTTTTTTAATTTGCACGTGCACACCTTGCTTGAAACGGTCGTGGCAGACCAAAGAAAAGGTGACGGAACGCCTTTAACTGGATGGCTTCTTCAAAAAATTGGTGGGATGAAGCAGTTTTAATTTGAATTTGAGTCACATACTTCAGGAATAATAATAAAAATTTTCAAATATCGGATAACTCATGTTATTTCTTTGGTTAACAAAGACGTTAGCCTAAGCCTAATTAAAGCGTGGCTGTTGAAAAATAAAACTTAACACTGGCCATCTTTAATAACATTTGAAATTAGAATCTATTTTTGATATTTCGAAGCAAAGGCAACAACACGTAAAGCCGCTATAAAATTATATGATCGTGATCACTTTTACGACATTGTGTAGAAGTGCAGTATGTGGCTGCTTTGAAAATAATATTGTAACTTTCGATAAAAAATGTGCTAAGTATAAACTTTTAAAAGAAGGATTCCGTTTTAATTAATCAAACTTCAAAAATGTCTAAGTTCTTTTTTATACAAACACTGTGAATACGAACGAACATAATACGTATTACAGTATGGAAAACAATACCTGTAGTTATAAAACAGTTACATATTTTCTCTCAAAAAGAACATAGGTATGTTCTTTTTATATGGAAAAAGCAGAATTACCTACGCAGATTGACAAAATTTCTGTAAAATCAGTCAAAAGGTATTGGTTCTTAGTATCTGAGTAACAGCATGTGACGATTAAAAGTATGTAAGTACAAATAGTGTACAAAAGTATCAGGGCGGGCCGCCCTGTAGGCCACGTGCGAGCACAGATATAGCCCAACAAGGAGCTCTGTCATCTGGACCAGCCATGTGCAGCTCGTCCGAGCGGCACATGCCCGGCAGCTGGAAGCATTCGCCTCGTACTGTTTAATGTGCTCATCTGTGATTCTGCACTGTCGAGATAAAGACATGACAGTGATGAGAGTGGATGATTTGACTTTGTTTACGGGGAATATGAAATTGAAATCGAGGAATCCGAGAAATATCGGTCCAAAGTAGCCGTAAGCGGAGTTGCACACTATGTCCAAACTCCGACCATCCAAATTCAGAATATTTCCAATTACAATCAAACTAAATTTACTAAATTTAACTAAATTTAGTAAATTTAGTTCATTCTAATTTTAACTAAATTTTATTAACAGGCATTGATAAATGTGTATTGAATCTGTGATTCTGCACTGTCGAGATTAATACTTGACAAGAATGAGAATAAAGGATTTTTCTTTGTTTACGGCGAATATGAAATCGAGTGTATTACGCTATTCTTGTGTTCCTAATCCGAGAAATGACGATCTGATGTAACCGTCGGAGGAGTTGCACTCTAGATCTGGATTCCGTCCGTCCGAATTCGGAACCCCAACACACAAAATATTCAACAACACGTTCAACATAAATCTGGATTTCGGATGCAGTGCGTAAACGCTCTTATTCGCCAGATTTTTGGCTTGGAAAAAGCGATCTCGATCACAAAGTAGCATTTCAAAAATTCCAAAATGTTCCAATGTAACAATAAAATATGGATCATACCATCGACATGCAGTCTTTTAATACTAAATAACAATGCAAATTCAATAGTTGCATGTGAACAATTTCACAAGACACTCGTTGTATCTCAACGTCTTCCATTCTTGAAGCACGGGAGGCGTCTTATCTATCGGGATTAGCGCTGTAATCTATGAGGTCATAATACGCCCATAGTGCGCCAAGTAATAAAAAATGTTAGTTTATTAGGGCGTTTGCATACAACGCGACAAGGCGGCAGCTGTACTCGCGACTGTCCGTCGCAGCTGCGATTTGCCGCCGGTGTGAAAAGCAGCGCGGCGCGATTCACATACAGGCCAACTGGGCTGGTGATTCTATAGGGGAGCTGGGCTAGCAGCTTGCCTAAGCATAAGCAGCTGAGCTATTTTTTGGAAATATACTGAAATGGTAAAAATTGAATCAATATTGGAAAACCGAATTTTTGTCCTAATGACCAGGACAAGATTCGGCACAATCTTTTCACTGACAAAAGCCAAAATTTAGTTCAGACTGATTAGATGAAATGAAGTATTTACGTAGCTACTTGGAAGACAACTTGACCAAGAAAAGACAGTTAAATGATTATCGTGTGGCAGATGACCTATACGAACTTTTATCCACAACTGAACACTTAAGAGGTCCAAATCTTTAAATAGCTCCAATAACAAGACTGCGCTAAAGATAAAAGACGATAGACTTATGTCATACAATTATAATCGTAGCTAATTGTGCCCAAAACTGAGACAAATTGGTGACTCACACCACAAGTAAGACAATTAATGAATGGAGCTATATAGGTACTATTTTTAGTTCACATCTTCAGCTGGCCAATTTATTATTATAGGCTCAATGATTTTCAAGTACCCATGATGTCATTCATAACAAACCGTAGATGTCCACAACGATGTGAACGTCGGCCTTTTGCAAAGAACTATCTAAACAAGTAAATTTGGTTGGTTTGTACCGTTTAGCAATGCCCATTTTGAAATTCAACTTGAATGAACTGGCGGTTACTTTTCCTTGGGAAAATTCGAACAAGAAGTCAAGACGATGCATTTTAAAACTAGTCAAAAATAATTCCCAAAACGATTCAAACTCAAGCAATTATTAACGAACATCTGTTCAATGGACCAATATGAGAAAACAACGTAACAACAATGTGGGTAACGTCTAAGAAAGTCAACAATAGCAAACAAAGTTAAAAACCCCAAACAACTGCTTTATTCAGAAGCCAGAAGAAAAAAAAGCTGCTCAAATAAAGCAATAGTGCCGTCAACTGCTTCACAATACGCTCATATCACATCATCTGCAATTAGGGTCAGGAATAATTGACGCCAAAGGTTTAAGGGCGGTTCCTTCACTAAAAAAAACCGACATTCATAAAGCCCTCATAAGTGAATCAAGATATCGTACCCCGATACACCTGGCTTTCACCCCGGGTTCGCCTATTCTATTAAGGTGCTCGAAAAATTTCAATAATACTTTCCACGGCTCATTGGTTTCGTGAATGGGGCTTAGTCTTGTGAACACGACGTGTTTTGCGATTTTTTTTTATTGTTTAGGCAACAATATGATAACTTGATAAGGTTTTGATAGCGATCTTTGGATGTTTTGTTGGAACCTCTACGCTTAATCAAGAGTGAGATCTTGTGTTTGTAAAACGTAATCAATTATAACCATAAATATATCGAACGAAATGAATTATACCATCATATCAGTACGTAATCGCTGCAGTAGCAATCTACTGCTTACTTAGACAATACATGCCTCATAAAGCACAACAACAAACTAACCTTTCATATTCGCCAACATTAATCTTCGCCAGTCGCGTTGCTTTCGTTCCAGCATCGTGCCTCTATCATAATCTCTTTACGTATCATAATCCAATGTCCATTCATCAGCGAAAATGAATGAGCAAAACGAATCCGGCTAATGGTCCTATGTTCCTTTATCAGAGTTAAGTACCTTCACAATAGAGGCGGCTCCCACGCCATGTCAAAACACCCTATACGAACATTGCAGCCCCACCACGTTACGAAGATCTCTCGCAGTTCTAGCTTCGAGGAACCCCATTGAATGTAACCAGAGGTTTTCGTAAGCTGGTTTTGATTCGCGGGGTGACGTCAGTCCACGCGCACAGGGTGATCCAATCCGTTTGATCCCCAGCGTTCATTATAACAACGATTGTGGGAAAATCGACACAGTTTTTGTTATAAATCTGTGGGAGTTTCGTTTTGACATCGCTATGTGGGCTCTTTGTTTAATGGTTCGTGTTTCACATACAGTTGTGATTTCGCAGAGTGGAACAATTGAGTTTCTAGTCTTGGTATGTAGTCACATAATACATAAAGAATGTCAACATACGGTGGAAAATATAGTGACTGACCGAAGGTTCGGTTTCGGCCAGTTTCGGTCAAAATACCTAAAATCGGCCTTAGTTTCGGTTTCGGCCAAAAATTGGCTGAAACTTTCGGCCGTACCGAAACTCAATGTTCGTGAATTGTCGTTCGTCTATAACTTGTAGGTACATGTGACTTTGGTACATGGACCCTTATGGCTGCATCGGCGAGAGCTGCTGTCGTGGCTGAATACTGGGCCAAACATAACATTTGGAATTTGTATTTGCCATCAACACGCTAAGAAGAAGAAGACTAGATTTCAGTGTACAATAGAATTTTTTCAATATGTTTAAGTTTCGGTTTCAGTTTCGGCCGAAACGGAGACCGAGGCCGAAAGCTCGGTTTCGGCTAAAACCCAATCTCGGTCGGACACTAGTAATCATTAAAGCATACCAACCCAAAGGCTGTTGTGTCTTAAATAGAGGACAGAATTATTTTAAACTCAAAGTTGACCTTTAAAAGCACCCCTTTGACGTCATGCTTGTATAACGTGGAAAAGAAGAAAATAAGGCTATTTTGGCTCTAAGACGTTAATAGAAACTCTATTCTTAGAATAGAAGGCTCAGAATTCAAGCCAACTATTTCATCATCATTACTTTAATTTAAATTAATTCTTTATAGTATATACAACAGCAATACATATACAACTTGAGTGATTATAAAGTTGATGTACAAAGGCGAGCTTAACTCTAAGAGGACATCATTCTTTATTATCACGAAAAATTGCTTCGGTTTGCTCAAGCATTATTTAAATTTTTATGTTAACCTTTGGATTCAATTCACATAGTTTTGTGGATTTTATACCATTCATATGACACACAATTTTATTCCCGAGGCTTTTGGTCTATAGACTGACTGGCACAGGAAAAGTGCATTTTCCGGATTCAAAATTAACCTATGGCGCTCAGGGATTGTGTATCGTTCTCTAAGTAGGGAATGAGTTTTCGAAAATGGATCTCAGAATTCCAGACGTCAATTTTACGGAAGTCAACCTTTGCTAAATGCTGAAATTCCATGTACTTAATCTTACTTACCTTTTAATTCTATAAATGGCCCATATATATCATTACCTTCCCAAACCATCATCATTAATTACTTTCGCTATCAATATTAAGTGTTGTCTTTTAATCAGTGGAAATGTTACAAAAAACCCGAATGTAAATCACCCCGAGCGGCGGGCGGTAATGTAAAACTGTCACGTGGCCGCCACGCGCCCCCCTCTCCACCACCCTACCCCCACCCCCGCGCCTTCATTACTACGATTGCGAGGTATTTGTTCACAATAAACGCACGTGGATGGACGTCTGCATTATTAAATGCCTTTTACGCTTATTGCGAATTAAAACCCCTCGTCTATGGGAGCCATGTTATTAATCTCTAGACATGGTTGTTAAGGGAGATGGCTGTGGCTATATCAAATTGAGTTTACTATTGATTTATAAAAAGAGCAACTTTAAACTGAGATGATAC
Organism: Orthosia gracilis; assembly: GCA_947562075.1. Classification (NCBI taxonomy): domain Eukaryota; kingdom Metazoa; phylum Arthropoda; class Insecta; order Lepidoptera; family Noctuidae; genus Orthosia; species Orthosia gracilis. The sequence continues at coordinate 47,227,512 of OX387267.1, forward strand.
CCTTCCAAAGTAGGGTAGTTGTTAAGATCAGATTAATACAGCTTTATCTTGTATTTTCAGCCGATTTGTTGAAAACGACACCAATTGCACTTAAATCAAGTACCTGAAGGCGCTACAAGGATTAGATGCGTGTTAGCCGGCATTAAATCCAGTCAGCTCGTAATTCTTGGCTCATTACCAATATTAAGTCGTGGTATATTCGAGTCATGTTCGTGACCCCTCGGTGCGTCTCTCACGGGTCGGTTCACACAGGAACACCTACAATCTCACGGGCTGCGCTCGCGCATGCTCCGAACTAAATTATGCCGCGATTTACTTTGGGAACACCATCAGTCTCACGACTGTAGCATTCTTGTGTAATTCTCGGTTAATAGTTTGGTCTGTGAAGATTGTATTTAATGGATAGATCGGCCGTAAGTTAAAAATGGCTTGAAATAGAACTATCAGAACTTCTTTTTCGGATTTGCAAGTTCATCTATACTTATTGAATCTCTCTATGTTCTCTATGTTCTTTAATCTCCAAGTTTCGACAGCCGTGTTTTTGAAATTAAAGTTGCCTATAAGTCAGGAGGTTATGAAGCTTAGTGATCCCACCGATATCAAAAGCTCCAAATAAGACTTAAGTCCTTCAACGACATTATCAGCAACGGAAAGAAAGGATCCTACCTAACATCAAATTACTATCAACCTTACAGAACCATATCCAATAATCAAACATGCAATCAGCAGTGCAATATCAGCCGATGATCCTCCTTGCACCCCGCAGAGTTGCGCGTGCGTCGGCTGTTCGGCTCCGCTCGGCTTCGCTCGTAATTATCCCGACCTGTGACCCGAACCCAGCCCAGCCTTCGTCCAACCTTCCCACGCCTCACAGTTCACACGAGAAATCACTGCTTCCCATCGGAACTTTAAATTTTCCAACCTTATTCGGAATTTTTGTGGCTTCGGTTTCGGTTCGGCAACGTGAGAAACGGGGTGAGCCAGATAGTGAAATGATTGTTGCAAAAAGTGAACAGGCTTCTTCTGGGTAAGCTCACTCCATCGTCGACTCTGTCTCTATCACCTATGACCTAGACAAGAGTCAAGAGCAAACCCATCACAAGTAAAAAAAAAACACTATTTTGGGCATGAACAAAATATTGAAGAAAGTAAACTAAAATTATTCTGACAAATTTTCAAACTTATGAAGTGTACAGAACAATCCCCATATCCTATACATGTCCAGGGTTACTACATAAGCTCATTCTATAGAACATCAAGAATGTTAGCATATGCTTCTTCAAGTTATTTAACAATAGTCTTGGAATGATACCAACCTTTACCTAACCACCTATCTACTAAATAACAGGCGCCAGTACATAATATACAACATGTCGATCAAAGTAATACTCTAAGTGCGTGCAACGCATTCGACCTAAAACTAAAGCCGATACGTGAACAGTGCACGCGTCGCCACGTGCCGGAAAAGCGCGTAATGAGCCCGCCGTGCCCGCACCTGCAAGTCCGAATTAAGGGATTTCTCGCGCCCTCCCGTGGGAGCGGAGGGTATCACACGAGTCGAACTGTTTGTTCTGTCAATAACCACACGCTGAGGAACAATAATGGCTAGCCAATATTGTATGAGGGTTCATTATAGCCTCTGGCTAGGATATTGGGTTTCGGTAGCTTGCAATTTAATGTTATTAGATGCGAGTACGCGAGTACATACATATTCTTGCTAGATAATGATTATTGGCCAACCAAACAATTTGTTAACTATTATTGATTCCGTAACTTCATACCATCATTACATTAATACATCGTATAATGAATACACGAATGTAACTACTAATAATCCCGACACAACCCCTCTTTATAAACCACAGCACAAGGGTTTTATAAACCGTTAAAAAGTGAAACTATTGTTTTGAGTAACACTTAACCGCATACACAATGAGCGTACTAATATCAGTAATACAACAAAAATAACACTGATCAATCAGCCGGGCCCGGGGTAGATCGCGTGATGGGAGCGGCACGCGTACGGCACTCCCACGGCACGCGCGTGCTTACTCTCCACCCCGACCTAATGCACCGACCTTAATGGAAACACTACAATATGAACAATGATATCAAATAAATGGAATGCTGGACTGACATTTATTGAGAAACATAGAGTTTCCAATAATATCTTCTATTTACCTTACCTATCAATAATTCAAGGTTCAAGGTTCATAAGAAAATGGACGTTAACTGTATAATTTAATTCGCTCGGGGGTAAATGCTCCACCCCGACCTCACTCATGGAAACACAAAGGCAATTTGAACAATAATTTCTAGATTGACGTTTATTGAGAAATATAAGAGATTGCAGATTGCTATCAATAAGTAGCTTTTTTCGAGGCTTGGCTGCCACAGGAACAATATTTTTCTGGGAACAAAATCAACGCAAGACCCTCAGCGATAGAGTAGTTTTCTGCCAGTGAAAAATTTTCACAATCGGATAAGGACTTTTAGAGATTACCTTTTACAAACATTATATAAAAACAAACTAACAGCGCTGCCTATTATTAATCTTGTCTTGTATGAGTTTAGTTTAATCTATCAATAGTTTATAGGTGCTTGCAAGGTTGTAATCATAAGAAAAGGTGCGTCAATTGTGTAATTGAATTCTAGGAGTTCAAGTGCATAACTAATTTTTTATGGAACAACATTTCAGTCGATGTTAATGACTTCGTAAACAACGACTTGAACCGTTGTTTACCTGGTCTTTTGCAGACCTACAATATGAATAGTTGTGGCTTTCATTTTATGACAAGCTTTATAAAAAGCTCCACTTACATTTTTAGAAATGAGGACTCAATATATCAATTCATCGACATCATCTACCTTCCACCATCTACCTTTTCCTGAAAATGTTGAGGTCGATTTCTAGTCTAACAAGATGATGATTTCTATATCATCTCGAGGTAAACCCAATTAATCTAATAGGGATGTATCCTGGATAGAGAAAAGATAATTCTATTTGGTTCGTCAGTGAGATTATCAAATAATATTGGAAACGTATTTTTTTCTTTACCAAACCATTAAAAATTTACAAAGTTAAAGCGCATCGAAGTTCAGGAGTGGGGGCTTGTGATGTCACTAAGACAGTATAAAGTGTACTAGCGGAACGATATTTCAACGCATCATACCGTCGACGACTAAATGTTTACGTGTTAAAAGAAAAAATACGTGTCCAATATTTTTTTATTAATCTACCTGACGGACAAAAAAATAATTTTCAGTTAACTATCCTATTGCAAAAGCGGACGGCTCTGCCGACCATGCATCAAAGAAACTCTGTCTGTCTGTTTGTTGCGTCTTCACGTCTAAACCGACGAGTCAATGTTGATGAATTTTAGTATAGATTTAGATCAAGGTCTAATCTATCTTATAGAGAAGAACTTAGGGTTCATTTCATCCAGGGAGTACATTCCCCTGGGATAATTTCTGATTTTCAATCTGCCGTTGACAGAAGATCACCATCATCTTCAGCCCTCAATGTCAATGTCCCCTCAATGTTCCCTCTGCTGGGACGCAGCCCTCCTCTCTGTGAGAGGGAATGGTCCGTAATCCACCATGCGGGCCCAGTGCGGGTTGATGGATGTCTCATCTTTTCGAATATTTGATTCTAGGGCATACCGATTCCTCACGAGGTTTGCCTTCTCCGTTTTGAGAGCGTGGTGATGAAAGAAATTTACACAAATTAAAGCGCTTGACTGAATTCAAACCCACAACCTACAAGTTGTAAGTCGCGGCCTTTACCACGACAGAAGATAGTATTTGTATAATATAATCAAGCACCTCTAAAGCTGCATAAATACCATGGGAACCTAACACCAGGGGGTCACCGGTGTCTACACTGACTACACACCTCAATAGCTGTTTGTTGTCCAATCAATAAGCAAACCCAAGAATACAAATATCTTTTACGTCGCCACTATTGTCGTCTACAGAGAAAACGTCACTACAAAACAGTGCATTTCCGTTATTACTAATTTCACACCTCAAAATTATTTAAAAGATGCATGAGAATACGCGACACCTGCAAACAAAGCCAGTGGACGAATATTTTTTGTTCAGACACTTAATATTTACGGAGTTATAAAAACACTTTACCTTTATGCTTTATCATCGTTTCGGTCTTGAGGTGTTTATGTCCGTGTACTCTTGTACTATTTTTTCAACGTCGCGACGTTTTTGGATTCCGTGTTCAAAAATGCAAAGTCTAAAACCCCTCGATCCAGTTTTGGTTGAGATGAACTATAATTCTGAAAAGCACAATTTGATAAAAAATTTCATAATTCAGCAACAATATCTCCATGATTAAACAGCTCTCCAAGACACTCTAAGACCGTCAAGCATCTTCTGACGATAAGTCGTAATTTAAAAGAACTAAAATACTCTAGCTATAAAAAAAAATACTCAAATACCAAATACAGGTTACTTTACTCGTAACCAATCACAAGAAATCAATCACATGATAGTTGTTGTTAAGAAATTATCTTCTAAATTAAAAGAGAATCGATGGAACCCATGGATCCTAATATTGAATACACCTGACACTTGCTTTTTTTTTTACAAAACCTTTTTTTTTTCTAAATCCTCCAAAAGATACCTGTCTAACTAAAACAATATTCTGTCAATTGCACGGCAAGGTGCCTATGCAGTCAAACGCAAATTGGCCATCGCCCAGTGGACAATAGTACGAAACGTGAGGACACAATACGTGTACGGGCACAAATAAATTTCATCGTCGCGACGGTTAATTTCACAGGTAGCCGTGTCGACACGTTTACGTGCTATTGATTATCTTAACGCTGTATGTTTTTATAGGTAGGTTGATCTTGGTGAGAAATTGAGAATTTGGTGGTCAGTTTGGTTGATGAAATGATAAGGATGTGAAAACAATTAAAGTCCGATCATGTGATACAATTCTGACAATAGCCGAAAATCCATCAGAACAATCACCTGAAAGCTCATTCGTATAAAAAATTAAAGCATTTCTTTGTATTTTTTGTCGCCACTCCTAACTTTCGTGATTCCTTGCTTAGATACTACTTCTAGTTTTGGACAAATCTCTCCAGTTCCTATTAATTCGTGATACATTAAATAAAAATGACGTAAAGATTACGCTACCTATTTTACGTAACCAAACCTCAGTAACAAACGAGGCTCGTTCAACGGCCATTTAAACCCAAACAACAATACATTGACTGTTCGTCACGTCCAAAGCGTACGTTCCAATTTATCGAATCACATTATAACGTTAAACGCCGGTCCAAATACCTCAAAATGAAGCAATTCACTACCTGAGTTCCTTACTCCCGCCTCCAAGGTGACTCGAGACTTTTTGCCTCGTCGTTTTTTATGGCCAGTGTTATTGCGATTTGGACCTCTGGGCTCTGTGTGGTCGAACGATAAAGTGGTTATATAAATACCTAATCCATTAATAGCACCGTAAGTTAATTAATCTGTAGTAAACATAAATCTTGGACCATTATTTAAAGTCAATTTGTGCGACAAACTTCGCTTCAGACCATCAATTTCTGTAAAAAATTCTCGATGTCACCGTGAAATGGATCGACGTAAATAAATTTAGACGTTCTTTATTTAAATAAGTCTGAAGAAGATTTTTTACGCTTGTCTATTGAATGAAAGTGTGATTAGGTGACTTTTGTAAACTATTCATTAAATAGGTAACTTACACCTTTTCAGCTGCATGAAATTGTAATTACTATTATGTGATTGAGTATTCATTTAATAGTTACTTATGTCATACATAGGTAACATCACAGTACGTGTGAAAAAAATAAAAAGTTAATGATATTGTCGATGATGACACAAACATGGGTAATAGAGTGGTCGTTATATTATTTGAACCTTCTGTATTATTTGGTATTATGTTTTAATAATGCACCACCATTACATAAGTAAATATCGGATTTAAATATCCTTAAAAAAATACCTTAAATACAATTTCTACAAGAGATAAAAGTTCCGTATATTTTTTACATAATTAATCGGCGCATGGCGTTTATAAAATGCTATACGTATATTAAAATCGTATTGATTAATTATACTAGTGTCTATTTACTAACTCGTCAAGCAGGATCTGAATTACGTTAAAAAAAGATCGACATTCCTCTACTTTTTGTCTATACTACTACTTAGTGGCTTTACGGTTCGTAGACTTGTGATTGTGACGGTTAGATTTGCCATTTTCAATGTTTTGTTAGTTGTGCCTTTAACAGTCAGTTAAGGGCCTTCCACCGCTTTAGTGCCGTAAAACGGTTACATTCTAAAACATACTCCTTATTAACGGCTAGGTTAAAATGTTTGAAAAAAAGAATATACTCGTATTATTGATGTATGTATATTATTTGAGAAATAAAATATAATAAAATAATATTTTGCAAAAAAAACTGTCCAAACGGAGGTCCAATATTGATATTCTGGCTCCGAGCGGGCGCACGGCCAGTAATGCGTTAACATTGTTGAATATATACGCCTTAAATTTAATTCAATTCTAACTCCTAAGTCACACGAATAATCATCTGGTTTTGGAGCCAGAGTATCTAAAAAACTACCTATTGTTTTAAGCCTTTTATTCTTTTGATCTATGAATGTTTGTATGACAGAATTTTGGTTAAAATAAAATGTATTATTTAAACGTATGAAACAATGCATTTATTGCAGTTAACAATGAATAGTATTAGTAAAACAATATTATCTCTAACTCGTCTAACAACAAAATTGCACCAGTACCTAATCATTCTGTGTTAAAGTCACAGTAAAACTTAGGTGAAGTTTTCTGTAAGCATCGGTCTTTAAAATCAGATGTAATGGCTGAATTTTATACTACAGTAGACTGTATTAGTCTAGCCGAATATTTAAATAATCAATTAACATTATACAACTTTACACCTCTGTCCATCACGCCGAAAAATTCATACTTATTTAATAAGAACACAATTTATGTTTTTACAATTCATATTGAAAGGCTCTGTTGCTCAAAAGGTTTTTTTCTGCGCGGACGCAGCCTCCGCGACCTGTCGCCGTGGGAGCGCGACAAGTGGATGCCTTCACGTTCTCCCATTGTTCGACACCCCTGCAACCTTCCACGCCTCTCTCCTCATACGTCTCCTCTGGTCATAAACACCCCCTCATGCTGAAGGATACTGTATTATAGGTAGGTATATATACTAATGTTAGCTGAAAAGTGTTGGATTTTGGTGTAATAATGTTGTCGAGGAAGGTTCTATGTAGATCCCTTCATAGAAGTACGTACATATACCAAGTCTATATATATATTATAATATGATGTCTGACATGTCTGTACATGTCTGAATGTTACGGGGTGTTTACACGATACTGAGTGGAAGCTGTGTTGAAAGTTAACATTCACTTTCTTTTGAGAATAGTCTCCAAACATTTTTGTTTTACTTAAAAGTGGGAAGTAAATTTGATGACTGATTTTGAAGCTTTCAACTTAGAAAAGCTTACAAGTTATTTACGTAATATGGGTACAATTTAAATTATATAAACAAACAATATAACAATTAAGAACCCAGAAATAAACAAGATTACAGACAGGACAAAGTGCATGTCACGAGCGCAACGGCCTTACTCAGGGCCGCCCAGCGCGCAGCGAGGCAGACGCGGCGCCCACCGCCATGGGAAAAATCAGGCTTCGCCGCCCCCGCCCCCGCCCCGGCGCCCGCCCCACCCCCGCGCGCCCATTGGGCCGCCCGGCGCCGCCCCGCGCCCCACCAGTGCCCATAAATACCGGGCGGCTCCGCGCATCTCCTCATTCCTCGCTCTCAGCCCGCGCTAACCGCACGTACGCGCCGTGTTTAGTTGTACCCAGTGTTCGTGTTCAGTGACAGTCACAATGAAAGCGATAACAGCAGTGTGCGCCACCGGAGCCTCCGTGCCCGCCATCGCCAGCGGACGCGTGACGCGCCACCGCGACGGAGAGAACGCGGAGATCCAGATGTACCTGTCCAAGCTGCAGGACTTGGTGCCCTTCATGCCCAAGAACAGGAAGATCTCCAAGCTGGAGGTGATCCAGCACGTCATCGACTACATCTGCGACCTGCAGTCGGCGCTGGAGAACCACCCCGCCATGGATCAGTTTGACGCCGAGGGCGCACTGGCTGCCCCAGCGCCCTGCACGGCGCCCTCGCGCCCTCTCCGGCACCCGCTCGGACCTCGCGCGGCGCCCAACACCATCCTGCACAAATCAGCTCCCAGTCAAGAGACACAATACAGAACCCAAACTGTAAGTTTCTTTTCTATTATCTCCAAACTATATAGTTAAGTCTAACTTTTGATAGTTTCGCTAACTCTTCAATTCCCAATTGCCCCCATGTAATCACTAAATTACGACATCCGTTAATGAAACAATCATAAAAACAACAGTCTCTTAAAATAAACTCTAAACAAACGACTAATGCTTAACTTAATCGTTATTTCCTAAGTAGAAAGCTAGCTCACAAACTCACAATAACAAATGCATCTAAATCAAACATCACGTTTGGCGCGGCTATTAGCGGCACAGCGCAGATAATGTAGCCGATGCCGTGCACTAGTTAGTACGAGAGATACCTACTATTGCATAAAAAGTAAATGAAATCGGCCGTGTCGGTGTTTTCGCGGCGCGCACCTGCGTATTTCGCAAGCGCGGGGAGGTAAAAGCGGAGATGCAGAGTTTCACAACACCGGCACGCATCACCATCACTATTATTATTGCATATATTCATATTAACTGTCACCACTGCGACATTTCAAACTGCACAACATGCCAATCTATCGATTCTTAAATCAGCCGTAAACATCTCAAGCCACAAACAATCTTTAATCGTCTCAGAATATTTATTGCGGACTTATCTATATTCATATTAACATCGTCAAATAAACATCGCGGATTACCGTCTGATCATTTGAGTTACATCATGAAATCTAAGATTCGGTAAATAAGCAGTGTCGGAGTAAACCGCTGTTCACGCATGCGTGACTGCTGCTTTGATTTTCAGCCTTGAAGCGCGGCCACCTGCGCCGGCGCCGCGGTAACGACCGGCGACCGTGTACCGACAGCGACACACAATCTGAATATTCAACACATATTTATCTTGCTCGTTTAACATTCCGCCTGACACCTGTGTGTGATTGCCATTTCGTCATTCCCATTTACCGTGACAGAACATTAACAAAGTTGCTCGCAGCTAATGTCCGTGGTACGCAATTAGATATTTGTCTCTGCAGACAACTAAAAATGCTGCAGGTCGCATGAGATGAGAGCGAGGTGATGTCTGGCCGACGCAGGCGCGCGGCAGGTGCATCTCGCAGGATTTATTCGTGCGCTTGCGATTACGACCCCCGCGCCCCGGCGCAATGCGCGCTCGTTAATACTTGGTCGCGCCACGTAAATTTTAATCACTGCCAGTTGTTGGAACTGAGGGAAATGTTCAAAACAAGCGTGATTTAAGAGACGCAACGTGCCTGCTGTATTTACAGCGACGCGAGTGCCACGTACAAGACGACAACTGCACCGTGGCTTTGATATATAGACACGGCTCTAGACCGACCAGGTACCTACCCACTCGTGACAGAAAATACTCATACAAACCCATACATTTCGCGTGTCTAATGTACGAGCACGTTCATATGCTTAGAGCTGTAAAACTTCGCAATACGTCGTGATTTTCGACGACTATAAAAGATAAATCTCTCTTTTTATGTAACATTATCGTGGCGTTACGATGCGGTCGCGCCGAGAGCTCATTTAGTCGCGATTAACAAACATGATACTTTCTTTGGACAGTATTCTTGTTACTATGCCATCTTTTAAAACAAAGAGCGTCATCAAACAGCAATAAATAACTTATCAGCGAAGCAGAAACCACAAACAAGATCAATTAATTACGGTCGGGCGCCGGCGATATCCACAGATATTTACTAATATACCGCCTACTATAATATTGGAATGTCGACTAATCGGGCCGCATTCTTGAATACAAAATGTGGAATATTCATTCGCGCAAGGACATTATCACAAACAACTCGATCTTCGTTTCCTAAAACTGAATAAACGACTGAATGGTTCACACAACTAGAAAGAATAGCTCGGCTCAAGGCGATCGTGCTGGAATTCGTATCTGCTCGTGGTCGTCGTGAGGCGGCATTTCACGACGGTATCTGTTGTGGCATCGCGCCGTGTGCCACAAACCTCCGGTCACGAGCATACGCCACGCTCTGCTCCGCGACCGTAATTGTAGCCCGCAGCTGCCTCCGCTGGCGCTCGAAAGGCCGTGAGATCAATCCACTCTGCTCTTTAGATACTGCTCTCTAAAATCACCGTCATTATCATTGTGTGAGTCAGTACCGTCTGCTGTATCGAGCAAGTTACCCCACTTGCCCTTTTGTTCTTGTTTGACTTTACACTTCAACCATAATAAGCTGCTAAGTACCGAAATGACGATTGTTAGGCGTGTAATCCGCTGCGGCGGCACCCCCGTTTTATTTCACACAAAGGGCGCAACCCCACTCATAATAATCATATCTGATTCGACATAAAGGAACACGTTATCAATGGGTCGTCTCATTCCTTGTTTACAAGAGGAGACATTTCTCTCTCTGTTCTCATTCGTCTCCGAACTATAGTTTGTCAATATCACTTAATCATCCAATTACTGGCCCGCATGTTGCCTTTCGTTACCAATTTAAGGACCCCTACCGTTAATCGACGCAAACTGAGCTATTGAACATTAATATTTATTTTGTGCCTTAAGCCAATTTAAAGCTAGTAAATAATAATTGCATTCTAAGCGAATAAGTGCTCTCGCTTGTGGTACAAGCTAGCTAAGTGACGTGTGGTGGATGCAAGCCGGCGTGCGGCATCGCCCACGCACGGCTCGGGGCGGTCATCCGCCAGGCGAGAGGCGACACTAACGAGCCGCCAGGTGTCCGCTGCCCACGCTCGCGGCGCACTCGCTCCTCTGAATATCTTTGTCTCCGCGCACCTCGCGCATAAATCGCGCACGTGAAAGTTTTACGATCACCTTTACGCTTCTCCGAACTAATAAACCGCACGGCGGCGGTGACGGCGGCGGGTAGACAATGCAACTCCACCGCGAATGTCTGCAGCGCCTGCACACGTGCACGATTTCGCCGATCGCTGGATTCCATCGACGACGGATCGATCGAGGGCATTGTGCGGGTAACGGTCGCTCGCAGCTGCGTGTGAACACCGCACACGTGACGGCGCCGCCACCAGCCGGATAGCTAAATAAATGCGACGAGCACTGAACATACCTATTCATTATCCGGCCGACAATGCTCCTCTCATAAAGGGATTTCACGTGTGCGCTCGCGAAGTCCCGATCCGTTCGGGACATGTGTGCTCTCCCTTCGGTATGTGTCCGTAAATAGGGTGTGGCCACGTGCGGCCGCTCAGCTGTGCCGCGGATGTGCGGACGGGAAGCCGTAATCTAACACTCGCTGATACTCGGAAACTCACACTGAAACTGCCACCGTCCTTCATCTGCTAGAAAAAGTCACACTCAACTAACCGTACCTGCCACGTTTCATACATTTTTAAACAAACTTTCCCTAACATACGGGTCTCACATACGTTTACATTAGAACAACCAAATAATAGGAGGCCCATTGTCCGGGCTCTGATGAATTAAAACAGTGTTGAACCAAGCGCATATGCGATGACAGATGGCCGGACGCGGGTGCGGCCGCGGGATGCGCATGTGCCACACGATACTATTTGTCGCAATCACTAATAACTAACACGACGAGGGAGACTTTATTGGACGTAATAAATAAAAATTGTTGCTATCGCTTACACATAATAACTACTAAACAAGCTTCAGTGTTCATATCATAATTACTGCGCTGCCATCGTGTCAGATGTTAGGGCTACATGTGCGCGCGCATCTGTGCAATGATTGGTGGCCGCACCCTCGCTAGTGATTACATGGGCTTTCCTTCTGTTCTCATATCAAATTGGCTCTTAAATCATACGCAGATTTTGATGCATTGGCAAAAGTTTACTCATGTGTTCTCTCTTTTTGTTACAGACGCCAGAAAAGCAGAATCAGCTCGACAGGCCCTCATGCTAAGTCGTGGTTAGGTTAAGAGAGACAATATAATTTATGGTAATGTTTATACCTCGAGTGGCGACGGAGGTCGCCGCGGGAGCAGTCGCACGGCCCACGCACGGCGCCTGCTGCAGACCCGCCCCAGTTCCAGTGAACGTCATCACGACGATGATATCCTATGCACGATCTCGTTACGATCAGTAAACTACTTTAATGTAATTGTTTTGTGGCATTACACGCAGAAGACTTGAGCATTGCATTGCATCCCGCGGCTCCCGGCTCCGAAGCGCCGCGGATTGTTTTGTTATGTTTTGTGTAAAAAGCTTTACTAGATACTTAGTAGTGTAATGAATGTAAATTTTCCATGTTTGTAAATAGGTATGTTGAGTGGTTTTGTGGTACAACCGAGGGACATCCTGTCTGACAACAGACGATATATTTTGTAATAAATAGATTCTTATTATTGTTCAGAACACTTCACGTACAAAATGCCGTAGTCTTTGAATTTTGTAAAAATCTTTTGTCCTTAGAAATGTCACTACTATCGTTTAGTTATAACACTAATGCTTCCATTTATATCAAAGAAGTGGGCCGATTGAAAGTCGGTCCACGTATATAATTTTATTATTTTAAGTTATTTCATGAGTGTGATTTTGCATGGCGATTTTGTTTCTAATCAAATATTATTTTGTGAGTGCTTCACGCAAATTTTCTATTATTAACTTATGATTTGTGTTTAGCACATTACTATATGTAAATAATGTATCTAATAAAAACTAAATGAATATAAAAATTTAACTAAAAATTATCGATTTGATACATTTTATGATTTTATTTCGATTATAAGGTGAAGATGCTTTAATTATCTTAATATACATATTGATTACTTATGGTGTATTATAATTTTAAATAGACTGTTATAGTTTTAGTTGAGGTGCGTTAATAATGATCAAATATGCGTTGTTGGTGATGTGATGTTTGTGTTGGTGATTGTTACTGAATACATGAATCTGATCCATCATGGCCGCCGAATGGCCCACACGCCTCGGGCAGCTAGAGTTACAACTTTGTGTCACAAATTGTATCTGTCTTGATTGCATTTCACGATGTTAATCACCCACATTTTCCTTTATTATTTAGTTTTATAAATTGTGCACTGATTTTTTAATAAGTACCAGTACAATGAAACGGAAAATAAAAAAAATATTAAGGCTATATGAAATCTTTTATTTACCTCTAAAGAAACACAACATAATTTGCATACAAAAATATACATAATCAGAACTAATTCTGGTAATGAAAGATCTGCGATGAATACGAAAAACACGGAAAAAATTGTCCTCAACTTACAAGAACACGGAACTTATTTCTACAAAAATACATATTTCCAAACGAAGAAAACAACAACAAAAACTCATCTTACTTTGCAAGAAAAACCACATGATCGGGCACATCAGGCGGGCGAGCCTACTGTGACAGTGAGAGGCTTGAATGACACATTTTTATCACAGTTTGGAGCAAAAACTGGAATAAAATAAGTTCTTCTCTTCTTTAGTTCTTTTTCTTTTTTAAAAACGTTGCCCCACACTAGGAATTTCTTTCTGTATCGTGGGTGCGTTTACAAACATATAAACTCACATACACAACACCCAGAGCCGAAACATCTAATACATCTATCTGTAGGTCAAACAAATATTTGTTCCGTGCGGGAATCGAACCCGAGACACGCAGCGCAGCTGTCAAGAACTCAACCACTGCGCCAACCGTGCGTCCACCGTGAGTAACTCAAGCTTATCACAGAAGCCGTGCTCGCCCGGCAGATTACATTTCATTTTTCAGTTAAGTTTTTGATCTAATAACGACAAAAAGCACCGTAGACTCGCGTAGGCCGCTGCTACGAACAATTATTTGTCTGATAGAAATTAGTTATTATATACTTCACATCTGGCAAACAGTACATACTGCCGAGGGTCTGATACTGGCCTAAATATGTTGCCTTTATTTGCTAAATAGTAAATGGCTTTTGGTTATCGATAAGTACCCTAAACAGATGTGCTACGCCAAAACACTAATTTTCGTAGCAGGCTACGAGGTGTCTGCGCACTTATTTGTGATTAGTAAATTGCCTTTTTAGCAAGATTTGGAGGGATTTTTTATTAATATATTTTTGCACACATAAACAGATAGAAGAGTGCACAGGTACTGCTTATTTAAAAAAAAATACTTTTCTCTTTTTCTGTCTAAATTAAATACTAAATAATACTTTAATTTTTCTTGTGTCTTTTTGTTTTGTCGCCTAAATAAGAACGGTTATCTAATTTTAGGTACTATGTATGTTAGAATTTTGGGCTGAACTTACAGAAGTTGAAGCATGTGTCTTGATCCACATAAAAACACTGGGTTTCCCAAAAGAGACACTGTCCTAATTCTGTTTAGTAACATTAACTCAAATTAGAACACATGTGTAACACTAAAAACTCCATTTATGTTAGTAAAATAAACACATTTACTTACACTTTTCTAAAAAGTTTCATTCCAGCACGGATCCGTCAAGATCACGCGATTGCATCACGACCAATTATCGCAACTACAATATTTGGTCAGCTGCGTACATAATGTAGTATGAACTTCAACAACAAACATCAATCGCACAAATATCTACTCTTTCCCATGCGAATAAAGCTCAAGTTCCTCTGGCTACATGTCTACGTTATTAACAAAGCAATTTGTACCGTGATGCGATAGCAGTAAGTTGAATACGGTACACTGAAAACACAATACATAATTGGTTTCGTGATCGTTTGTTCGCAAACATTAGCTCGATGCCGTCATTCGAACAATACGACTAATTACTAACGCGAGGTAAACAGGCAAAATAATACAACAAACAAAAATGATTGGCTGCGACCCTGCCAGGATTCGAACCTGGAATCTTCTGATCCGTAGTCAGACGCGTTATCCGTTGCGCCACAGGGCCCGTTGAGGTGGCAATCGAAATAGAATACTCCGTCGCGATCTCTTTACAATATCTATTTTAAAAATAACCATAGTCACACGACGTTCATCGACCAAAAAAAAAAAAATGTAAGAATAAAAAAACAATTAAGGACAGACTTATCGATCGTCAGTTCAACTTTATCTGTGGAATAAAAATGGTGTTTTGACAGCTTTAATTTGTACAGAAAATTTTCATGTTTACGATAAAAATCTTACTATTGACACATCTTTTTTAAAACAATTTTTTTTTCCTGTACAAATCATACGTCAAATTCCAAGTATATAGCTACTAAAAGCAATAGGTATATAAAACAATATAAAGGTAACATAACTAAATAGGTAGGTATGTAATAGAATAAATGCATCGGCGATATTCGCAGTCACGTCTACCGCATAGAGTGTAGTGTGTAGGCAGACAGTAAGGTCAGAGATCACAGCTGCTCCGTGACAGGTTGTAAGCTAGGTAACAAGACAAGCTGGGCTGAGGAAATGCCCTAATGCGATGTGAAGCGTGGGACGGCAGCCAACTAATAGCGTACTGTTGATAATAGGTACACCTGTCGCGATTATAAAACCTTAGTGGCTATAAAGGTATTGATACGATTTAGGGTCTGTTGACAAAGTCAGTCTGGTAACTCTTCAGTCTCTAAAATCTAAAATGAACAGGATAAAAAAAAATATATTAAAATATAACAAAAAACCCGACTGCTTAAAAAACGAACTAAAAAGACGTAAACAAGAACAAAGTCAGTCTGGTAACTCTTCAGTCTCAAAAATCTAACATGAACAGGATAAAAAAAAATATTTAAAAATAACAAAAAACCCGACTGCTTAAAAAACGAACTAAAAAGACGTAAACAAGAACAAAGTCAGTCTGGTAACTCTTCAGTCTCAAAAATCTAACATGAACAGGATAAAAAAAAATATTTAAAAATAACAAAAGCCCGACTGCTTAAAAAACGAACTAAAAAGACGTAAACAAGATGAAAATCATGCTCTGCAGTCGGAGGTTACATATGCGCGAGCTGGCTGACCAAAACCAGATGTGTTGTCCGACTGCACAGCATGATTTTCATCTTGTTTACGTCTTTTTAGTTCGTTTTTAAGCGGTCGGGGTTTTTTTGTTATTTTCAAATATTTTTTTTTATTTACATCTGTTTTTTTTTAGTTTTAGGTACATTTAAACATATAAGTATATTATATTTTTGTAATCACCTCTAAAATCCCTTTATTTTCATGCCCCACACGATGGGTTTGGAAGAAAAAAATTATTTGGGCCCCCATAATAAGGCGCCCAAAATCCGCCATTATTCTATTTTCCAATTTTAATGTGCCAGTGACACTCGCAGGGTTAAGACGAATCGATTGACATAAGAATCATCAAAATCGGCCAACGTGTTTGGTCTCTAGAACGCTACATAGGAGCAAACATACATATGTACATAAATAAACTAATAGACACATAACCCTCCTTCGGCAATCGGCTAATGAAAATGATCTAGGTACTAAATAGGCCAACTGAAAGTGAAGGCTATTCGTAGTCGGGGAAGGACGAAAGTTTTTGTTCTGAGATTCAAGAATGAATCTGAAAAAAACCCCACTGGGTATTTTAAGTCCTCACCACCAGCACCTCATTTAATTCAGAGATGCAAGAACTCAATCAGAATAAAAACATTAACAAATATAAAGGTTAGGTTGTATGCCGATGTTTTTGTAGACAGCACTCATTCGAGTGAATTGAAGAGAATAAACATAACGAAAATGTTATTTACATAAATCAACATGTTGAAAAATAAACAGACAATCTTGTGTGTCAATTTGTCAGACGATTCCAACAAGAAAATAAGACGTGACAGAAATGAGACATCCAATATCTTTTCCAACACTATTAAGCTTGTTATAAACGATAGTTTTTCCACAATTACCGCTGGTATTGACGATTCCGACGAGAAAATCAGATGCGATGGGAATGAGATATCTCATTTTTCTTGCAAGTTTATTAGGCTTGTCTCATACAATATTTTCTTCACAAATACCGCTGATTCCGACAAGAAAATCAGTCACGACGGCAATGAGACACCTAATTTTACTTCTAAGTTTATAAGGCTATTTTCAAACGATAGTTTTCTCTACAAATGCCGCTAGCATTCGTCACCAGCTTGCCTATGGTTATCGCGAGGTTCCGATAACGGGTTTTTCAGGCGTAGTGCTATCACGCCGATAACGTTCGGTGATTATTCACGCAGGTGCGCTTGCGCCGATGACGATGACCTTCGCTCGGTGCACATGTATTGTCTTCAGTACAACCCAGTACCCGTGACAAATGTCTTTGGTGGGAGACTTGGGAGAAAAAAATATTGACTCATGAATTATATGGAATATGCTGTTCGCAAGAAACCAGTTGGTGCAGTGGGGTTCTGGAAAAATTCTGAGTGTTTTACCATATTTTTATAATGTTACGCATGTTCAATTGCCGTGTAAATATATGTTCTGATGATTGTCACACGAGTCTGACAAATAAAAATCATATAATTTGCATTCATACATTTGTACATGTGTACAATTATGAATGTAGCCATCTACACCGAGTTATCTATCCGGTTAAATGAGATAGCTTTTCACCGCGTGGAAGCTACTTCGATATCCTTTTTGCTAGCTATTCTACACACACACAATATTCTACACATATATACACTGGATAGATCACAGTACCATGTGAAAATCACTGACATATTTGATACAAAACATTCTTTCCCTTTTTAAAATAGGAGACCAAAATTAAAAGCAAGTGCAATGAAAAGTGAATTTTTTTTACTACTTTCCTTTTATTCCAAGCTCCTCCATTTCAAAATCAATAACGTGACACAAAACTTTTAAATACCGAACACAGAAAAGAAAATGGCGTCGGAGCAGTGACTTGTGAGTTGTGGTGAACGTTTGTTGATTAGCGCGCAGCTGTGTGAAGCATTGAAGCCGTGGAAAACGTAGTTACACGCATTACGGCGGGAATCTACCGTGCGAAGCCTAGCTGAGCCTCCGATAACGTCTAGTGTACGTAGAACAAAAGTACTTGCTAGGTTTGTATTTAATCTTTAGAGGTAATCAATATTTATTGCCCTATTTTTTATTGTTATGAAGGTATAGTTGTGAGCTGTGGTAGATTCAATCGTTTACGTAACGTTATAAAATGAAAACGAAAATGATTTTCAAAGTAAGTTATGGAAATTTTAAGGGTTACTATCAAATTATACAACGTCGGGTTTGAATAAAAGCCTATAACTTATTACATAGAATATAATATAATATTGATACCAATTGTGTAGCAGCAAATGGAAATTGCGAAAACCTTAATCAAACTTTTCATTACCTAATTGCGACACCAAACAAATCCATAAAGTAAAATCATTAACATTCCTTTAGAATCGTTAAGAATTCTAATTGCATTACGAAATGGCACAAGTTAATTGAAGCTCGTATCACTCTCATTACTTCATTATTATAAATTTACTAATAATATTACGCCGCGTATGTACGTGAACTCAAAAACTACTGAACGTATTTTCATGCGGTTTTCACCAATAGAAAGAGTGAAAAACGAGGAAGGTTTTTGTGTATAATTTGTCACAGGTGAAGCCGGGGCGGGTCGTTAGTTATTAATGAAACTAGTTTTATATCACTAGGATTGTTTCCTGAGTAGAAAAAATATAATTCTATTTAGACCGTCAATGAGATTATAAAATAATATTGGACTCGTATTTTTTGCTTTTCAAATAAATAAATAATAAATAGCGCATCAAAGTTCAGGAGTGGGCTTGTGACGTCACACAATATTTCAGCACATTGTAACGTTTCAAAGGGTAAAAACGGGACCTTATTATTAAGACTCCGTGGCCCTTCTGTCTGTGTGTCTGTCACCAGTCTGTATCTCGTGAACTATGATAGCTAGACAGTTGAAATTTTCAAAGATGATGTATTTCTGTTGCCGCTATAACAACACATACTAAACATAGAATAAAATAAATATTTAAGTCCCATACAATAAACGTGATTTTGTTGCCATATTTTGCGATAATGGTACGGAACCTTTCGTGCGCGTGTCCGACTCGCATTTGGCTGGTTTTTTGTTTACGTGGCAAAAGAAGAAATACGTTTGTAATATTTGTTATTAAAATACCTGACGGATAAAAAACAAATTTTCAGTCAACAACCCTTGTGCGACGCCAAACATATCCTTAAGGTTGAACTAGTCGATCATTCTTCCATACAAACGTAGTCTGGCGATTACTCCACTGTTTGACGATGTACGTTCAAAATAAATAAATGATATCTATTTGTCTCTTCATTATCTAACCCTGTATGGAAACAAAAAAGTAAAAAAAATATATATTTGAAAGATATGAGCGTCGAAAGTTGCATATTTCAACACTAATTTTGACGCATTTAGGGGAAATAAATAACATGAGAAGAAGGAAAATTGTAAAACGGCCTCCATACAGGGATATATTAGTAATTTAACAATTTTACTAAGCAAATAATTTTATTTTGAAAATATACATTTAGTCGTTTTTTCATGATATCTGGACTCACAAAGGTCTGTTTATAAAATTTCGCGCGCTCGTTTTGTTCCTAAATCATCATCCATTTCGATACAAATTTGCAAAAGTGCTAATTCGTACGCGAACTAGCTTCTTACTGCTTGCTCATCACAGCATCTACATCTTTCGCACGTGTTGTCGGATGAGATAGCATGCATTTTAACCCCACGCACAAATTAGTTCGTGCCGTCGACTAGGGGAACCTTAAAGTAAAATCATTAACATTCCTTTAGAATTGTTAAGAATTCTAATTACATTACGAAACGAAAAACAGTTCAAATGAACAGCGTACAGTTATTAAACTAGGCATTATATTAAGTACTACTATTACTAGATATAAAATATTCAATTAAAACTGTACAATAAAAACAGTTCTTTAGACTAAATACTCGTGAACTAATACACGGAAATAGTATGAAGGAATGAGGTTATTACAAATACGTGTGATAATCTGATATGTATCATATCACAATCTGTGATAGTCTGTGACAGGTGGACGGGCAGGTGTTTGCACTTGCTCGGTGTGCCCGCACCGCGCTGATAAGATTAGTGATAACATGCTTAATCACGCTGAAGCACCGTAACGTAGGTACTAATGTACCTACCTACGATGTTTGTTGTTCATGTATGTTCAGTTATAGTTTCTTACAACGTGAATAGAAGGGACAGTAAAAAAAACCTGCCGCAAGAAACGGCAAAAAATCACGTTTGTTGTATGGGAGCCCCACTTAAATATTTATTTTATTCTGTTTTTAGTATTTTTTGTTATAGCGGCAACAGAAATACGTCATCTGTGAAAATTTCAACTGTCTAGCTATCACGGTTCATGAGATACAGCCTGCTGATAGTCAGACAGACGGACAGTGGAGTCTTAGTAATAGTGTCCCGTTTTTACCCTTTGGGTACGGAACCCTAAACATGGCTTAGGTACTGGCGTACAGCAAACTATTTGCTTTTAGCCGTATCTACTGTCGCGACAAAAATTGGGTTATAAATGAAAACACTTGGAAAACCATTTATACAGATAAATGCATAAGAATATCTTCTGGTTGACGTAAAAAGGTATGTTTTGATTGACTCTGTGTTTTTATATTTGCTCGATGTTTTGGTTCTCGTGAAGACATGAACAGTGTTGGCTATTGCGAACATACGTACGTATGTATCTCAGAGATAGTATGCTTTTATGCATAGCATTATACGGTGTCAAAGTTTTTACTGAAATTCAACATCTGCTACAAATATCTCACTAAATTGTGATTGCCAAAGAAACAAAGGCGATAACAAAGACAGATTTTAGTCGTAGTCCTTAATATTTATTGACTCGCGGCTATGTTATATGATCATTCAAACAAAATTCCAGCTGTATGCCTAGCGATATAAACAAGTCAGCACAAAGACTGCTTGTCGCGTCAAACGGTTTTAGGTATTCGGTTTAGCAAAGTAATAAGAGTAATTTAACAAATGAAAATCACTTCTATTTAGAGGACAATAAGGTTTTCAGGTGATGCAGGATTGAAATGGTTTGTTGCCAGCAAAATACCGCACGAACCGCGAATTATTGCAACAAGAGGCGTAACTAGGCAACGCGGTTATGCTAACCATAACAATAAGCCGCTGTTAGCCGACGATACGGTCGGCTACATAAGTCTACACACGCAATCTGTGGCCAAACAATACCCCGTAATACCAAGAGTGCCAAACAACTTGCACAATGTTGATTTACAACGTAAAATTTACGTCTTCGAAGAACAAAGAACTCGATTATCCCCTTTAAACATCAATGTCAAAGCGGCTCATCAAATCGAATCGACCTCGAGGTAGCAATACTGGAGTTGTTATGAGCACGATTTTCTCGCGAGGCTGTTAATGACCGCCGATATCCATCGACCGATATCCGAACTCGATATCACGAGTAACAATAAAATTTTATCATTACAGTCGTATTTCTTGTAAGATGATCCCTTTATCCATGGCAGATCGCTGAATGCGAAAAGCATAGGACTAGTCGAGTCGTCGGACTAGTGGTTAATCCGAATTTATGCCGAATTTAAGGTGCAAACAGTTCGGCAAATGTATGTGTTTCGTGTAACAACACGAACTAATAAAATTACTGTTCCCAAAAGAGAAAACAGCTCTACGATCAGAAGAATACCCAAACCAGTTTGTCCCAGAATCTGTACTAATAGTACCTTCGCCTTGTCATACCCGCTACTTAAGGCGATACATACGCCCCAATGTAAACGCAGTACTGGCCGTGCGCCCGCTCGATGCCAAAATATCGATATTGATCCTCCTTTTGAACAGTTTTGTTTGCAAAATATTATTTGATTTACATATGCTATGTCAGTTATGAAGAAAATCCAGACATAATTTTTTCTGTGTAAAAATATTTTTAAACATCCAAGTCGCATTGGAGAAGTATCCAAAAGTTGCGAAAAAAATCGTGTTGCTAATTATTATTTTAAAGCAAAACTATTTCTTATACGAAAAAACCATGTTTAAATAATAATATACATGAAACAATAATAAATACACTTTTTTCAAACCTTTTAACCTAACCGTTACTAAGGAGTATGCTTTAGAAAGTTACTATTTTACGGCACTAAAGCGTATGTAGGGCCCTTAAGTGCATTACTTTACAACAAACTCTATAAAATACTGTACATACATACTTTGAAAAAGTTTAAATGTACGTAGAAGTTAAAAGAATATCTTCTCACCCTAAACTATGACGACACATAAGAATTATTTACACCATAAGAAGGCAAAATGACACTCACACGTGTATGTGAGTGTCAACACACCCGACCCAGGAAAGTCATTCCCTTTCCCGTTTACCCCCTTTCAAAATTCCGAAATTGTACTATGCTACATTAATTATTTTATTGGTATTTTTCTTTTTATTATTTATACTCCGCATTGCAAATTTTTCAATTTTATCGCTTATGTAATGGAAGGAGAGATGGCCCCTGTAACACAGGCATTTCCTAGCATGGGGGTCTTTGATAGTGTATTTTGTACCTCACCAAAAGAATCCTCAGTATATCAGTTAAGTGTCATCTGTAATTCTGTACTTTTTATCAAATTAATTATTACTACTTCTTGTAAGATGATCCTTATATCCGTGACAGATCGCTGAATGCGAGAAGAAAAAAGATGTGCGAGGCATGGGAAAGATCAATATTCAGCAATAAACAGATTCTTTCGGCTGAAATTATGAAGATCCAGAGAACGTTTCAATAATCGTTCTCATAAATGTTATTAACAACAAATAACTCATCCATTCATCATTCACTTTTGATAAGTAATTCTCCGGGTTATAGGAAAAGTGGAAAAACCTTATTCCACATATTGACTCTTGAGCTATAATTAACTCGGTTGCTATCAGCAATGAGTGTGCCAATGAGACATAAAAGCAGCAATAATACATGTTTAACTATACCTACGGCGAGCAGAGTAAATATAGCACATCTCTAACAAGTCGTTTTCCTCAGTTGAGTGTTATAACTTACACAAGTAGATAAGCACTTCACGTACGCCATTTAATGTTTGTTTTTCTTCGGTAATGTGAAATATCTAGAATATTCGATAAAACTTGTTTATGTTATCATGGAATAACTTTACATACCCAAACGGCAAAGTTATTTTACTTTTTCGTTGTTTTTCTACATATTAAGTGTACCTACAATAAACTATAGGTAGCTATAATTCTCGCCAAACTTTTTGACCACCATGAAGTTGGCTACGATGGCTGCGCAGTAGTCAATCTCATACAAAAATAGCACCGATCCGTGTCTTGCGCATTGGAAGCCAACTTCAAGCCAGCAAAGAATTTTGGCGAGAACTATGGAAGTACTGTAATATATAATCTGTTTAAGTACATCACAATCGCAACCCAAAAGGCAATGGAGAGGGCTATGCTCGGAGTCTCCTTGCGTGATCGAATCAGAAATGTAGTGATCTGCACGATAACCAGGGTTGACGACATAGCCCGAAGATTTGCCAAACTAAAGTGGCAATGGGTAGGGCACATTGCTCGTAGAACGGAAGGCCGCAGAAAAGTTCTGGTAACACAAAGACCAGAACTTTTCTGACCAGACAAAGAGTGGCGACCGCGAACCGGAAGATGTTGCGTTGGAAGGCCTCCCACCAGGTGGACCGATGACCTGATGAAGGTTGCGGGGATCCGCTGGATGCGAGAGGCACGGGATCGGCCAATGTGGCGATGCTTGGGGAAGGCCTATGTTCAGAGTTGGACGTCTTTCGGCTGATAAGATGATGAAGTACATCGATGCAGTGAGTATTTCGTAGATTTTGGTCACGTGATTTTACTCATTCTGTAAGTTCTGTTTTCGCTATTAAATGGATATGGTTAGATGTGAATTTATATTTGTTATTTTAGTAGTAATAATGCCAAAGGCATGGTTTAAAATTAATTCCTCATCTAGTTGACCGTGACTGTACTTCCTGCAAATTTTCCTCAAGATAAGTTATTATTATGGCTGTTCAGCCAGTATGGGTACTTCAGCAGGTGTTTCAGCCGCCGACGCTCAAGAGACACGTGTTACAATAATATCCTGCACTAGTGCTACTGGCTGCTAATTATTTTATACCTATTCATTAAACATTAACTAAGGGCTTAGTGCGAGTTTGTAAACGTACACGATCCATTTGCATTTAATCTGGATATGCGCTGTCTGGTGACAAAAATGGAAAACCAAATTTTTTTAGTGCAAATTGGCATGTAGGCAAAAGATTTATTTTCATTTTTTTTATATTGGGTTAGCTCTTGACTCTAGTCTAGGTCAGAGGTGACAGAGACAAAGTCGACGATGGAGTGAGCTTACCCAGAAGAATACTGTTCACTCTAATTTTGAAGAGATTCGGGTTGAATGCGTTCGGAAACACAGACGCCAGGCGTAATCGCAAATTTAGTATTTAGTATAAAACTCTCACTAAGCCTTGGTATAAGTGTGTTACAAACGAAAATGCAGCTAATGAAGCTAAATGGAATAAGGGAAATGGAAACGAAATAGGTCCCCCTACTGTACCTACACTATATTTTGGTTTTAGTGTGACTTCCAGTAATGGCTGTTTTCATTCTTTAAACCTCATCATAATCATCATCATTTCAACCGAAAGACGTCCACTGCTGGACATAGGTCTCCCCCAAGCGTCGCAACACTGATTGGTCCTGTGCGTCTCGCATCCACCGGACGCCTGCAGCCTTCACCAAGTCATCGCTCCACCTAGAGGGAGGCCTTCCAACGCTGGGTCTTCCACTAAAACTTAATTCTATATTCCTACTTTAAAAACAGATATTCAACTCGGAAGGTGCGTTATTCTTATTAAAACGAATGAAAGTATGTACTATGACGTTGATGCTAAGATATCACAATAATCCGTTTTACTTATACAAAACGACTAACTGTACTGTGCGTCATCCCATACAAAAGCGGTATAAACACAATAAAATACCGCTTTTATAAGCTTCACGTACACAACTCATCAATTATCTTGGTTTATTTGTAAGTAGCGAAGAGCTTCAATAAAATCAGCGATGTAACGGTTACCGTAAAATTAAATGTTATCTGTTATCTGTCGATATCACGGCACTTAGTAAAATACTTCGGCAAAGTCCGCATCCGATAGCTTGATTTGATAAGAGTTATCAGAGTACAGGTGTTTGAACCGAACTCGCACTTGATGCACTAACATTAGGAAAAGCCTAAATATAACGCTGTATGATTCAATAATCTCGGACCTAAGCTGAGAGTTGAATCCAACAGTGAAATTTTATTTTGACATCTTTTAGGTGTAACCACTCCATTTGCACATTAGACGTTTAAATTAGCCCATTTTACAGCCCGTTCAACCGATTTTGACTTCTATTGCGTTAGCAATACGACAAATGGTAGCTGTAGTAAACAGTTGGTTTTGGTAACAGGTTTATGCTTTTTATGTCATCCTTATGTTCACGGGATAGAACTCAAAATCGGTTGAACGGACTGTAAAAAGATTTGGAAACATGTCTAATGTTATTTCAAATGGAGAATAGTGTTAGTGAAAAGGAGCATTACCTACGCTTCGAAATAACATTGACATATTGATGATACTTACCTGAAGTATAGCTTTAAGCCGTACGAATTCCCCGATGTTAAGGCGATATATACGCCCCAATGTTAACGCAGTACTAGCCGTGCGCCCGCTCGGATCCAAAATATCAATTTTGAAGCTCCTTTTGAATAGTTTTGTTTGCAAAATATTATTTGATTTACATATGCTATTTCAGTTATGAAGAAAACTATTTGTTATACGAAAGAACCATGTTTAAAAAACAATGTACATGAAACAATAATAAATATATATTTTTTTCAAACCTTTTAACCTAGCCGTTACTAAGGAAAGCTAAATGCTTTAGAAAGTTACCGTTTTATGGCACTAAAGTGGATGTAGGCCCCTTAAGGCGACATATACGCCCCAATGTTAACGCAGTACTGACCGTGCGCCCGCTCGGAGCCAAAATATCAGTACTGAACCTCCTTTTCAACAGTTTTGTTTGCAAAATATGATTTGATTTACATTTGCCATTTCAGTTATGAAGAAATTCCAGCCATCAATTTTTCTGTGTAAAAATATCTTTAAACATCCAAGTCGTTTTGGAGGAGTATCCAAAAGTTGCGAAAAGTATCGTGATGCTAATTATTTTTTTAAAGCAAAACTATTTGCTATACGAAAAAACCATGTTTAACAAATAATGTACCTACATGAAATAATAATAGATATATATTTTTTTCAATCCTTTTAACCTAGCCGTAACTAAGGAGTATGCTTTAGAAAGTAACCGTTTTACGGCACTAAATCGGTGGCAAGCCGTTAAGTCATAAACCAATAGGCGGTGTCTGAAAGATATGGAAACTTACTTTGCTTAGCTGTTTACAGCATGCAAACAAATAAAAAGATAATTTCCGTCAGTTTTTCTGAATTTTAACGATAAGTAATAATGCAGGTATAGATTTTAGATGGGAAATTTTTTATCCAATTTATATACAATACGTAGGTATCAATATAAGTCAATGTGTTAAAGATTAATTAAGGATTATTGTTAAGAGCAGTTGATTACTTTACAGGTAAATAAACAGGAAAACAAAGTTAGTTCTGCGTAAAAGATATGAAAAACAAAAACAATGATCAGATTATTTGTACTAATTATGCCTATATTGTTTAATAACTATACTTTATTAATTGTCCTGCTTACAAGATATCGTCGGCGTTTCCAGATTCATACATAATATCTGTAAAAAAATTAAGTAAAGCACTTAAGGACCTTCCACCGCTTTAGTGCCGTAAAACGGTTACTTTCTAAAGCATACTCCTTAGTAACGGCTAGGATAAAAGGTTTGAAAAAAATATATATTTATTTTTGATTCATGTTCATTATTTTTGAAACAAGGTTTTTTCGTGTAACTAGTAGTTTTGCTTTAGAAAAATAATTAATAACACGATATTTTTTCGCAACTTTTGGATATTCCTCCAAAACGACTTGGATATTTAAAAATATTTTACACAGAAAAAATGATGGCTGCAATTTTACCATAACTAAAATAGCACATGTAAATCAAATAAAATTTTACAAACAAAACTGTTCAATAGGAGGTTTAATATTGATAAGTTTGCGGGCACACGGCCAGTACTGCGTTAACATTGGGGCGTATATATCTCCTTAAGCCGTAGGTTAAGGCTGTAATAGTCGTTACGGATAGCCAGGAACCAGAAAATTTAGCACTGGTCTTTTCGAGGAGTATCGTGTTCCCTGTTACTGGATTGTGGAAGTCAGATAGGCATCCGATTGGAATGGAAGCCAGCCCCAACATAGTTGGGTAAAGTCTAAGCAGTCGTATAGGGAACAATAACATCTCAACCAAATATAAAACTATACTGTACAAAATATTCGTATTGTACCTATTGGTAGATACTGCAGTCGACGAGGGCACGACGACTCGTTAACCTTTCACGAACACCCGACTCCATTTATTATTTATACCACAATTGAAATAAACTAACGAATTCTTCAAAATAGAGCTCGATTTCCATCGCCTCACATTTGGAGGTTCAAATAATACAGGTGCCATTTAGAAGCACATTCACCTAGGATAATGGGCAGTTATTTACATATATTACAATGATAGTAACACGGGACAACAGATTTTTGTGTAAACTTATAAATTTTTCATGAAAAATTGAAATTTTAAACAGAGCCCGTAAGTTTAAGAGATATTTCTACATAAGATGTAAAATATCAAACAACATCTGGCAGACTAATGAATTATGGAATGAATTTTTCAACGTGTTTTCCTACTTTTACGGTTTAGCGTATTCGAGGAGTATTTTTGGGTTCCCTACATCTGTATTCCACAAAACTAGAAGCTGTTTTCATCGCTTTCTTAGCAGTCCTTAAAATTCCCTTAGTTAGAAAATCCTGATCTTCATAGTGTGACGTTATCAAAACACAATTCATGAATACTGCAATATACCTAATAATACTCCAACCGTCACCAATGTACTTGTTAATATAAAGTAATCTTTCTTTGCACCAAGACAATCTTTCAAGGCAATAAAAGCATATTTTTAATTTGTACTAATTATTACGCTGTAATCAGCACAATTGCGTTCATCAATATACATACGTACGTATTACATTCACAGATTACAAAAAAAAACGGAAATGATTAAAATTCTTTTTGTGATATTGCAGATCATCATCTGCCAAGCCTTTTTTCCAATTATTGTTGGGGTCGGCTTCCAGTCTTACGGATTCGGCTGAATACCAGTTTTTACATGGAGCGACTGCCTATCTAACCTCCACAACCCAGTAACTGGGTAACATGATACCCCTTGGCTAGACCGGTGTCAGATATCAGGCTTCTGACTAACCGTAACGACTGTCAAAGATCTTCAAATGACAGCCGGGACCAACGGCTTAACGTGCTTGCCGAGGCACGGAGGAAACTCGGTATGTTGAAGTGGTCACCTCTCCACGGACCGACCTCGTCAAGCGTTGCTTAACCTTGAAAATCGACCCGTGCGGCTGTTATTATTTAGCCACGAGCTCCTCATACTGCAGATAAATATTGCATTTTTTTTATTGACTAGCAGAGGTTGTTTTAAAAATCTTATCAAACACAAGTGCCTATAATAATATTATGATGAAGTCGTCACTTCATAATAATATTATGATTAATTCAAGATAATAAGATTGTGATCAGTGTTGCCAATTGGAATGCTTCTGAAAATGCTAGAGTGAGGATGAAAAAATGCTAATAATATGCCAACTTAATTTTTTATATGCAAAAAAAAATGCCAAGTTAAATATATTACAAAAAAGAAAAATATATATAATAATCGACTGTCATTTTGTTGCATATTTAATAACCTAGGAGTAGGACTTACAGGACAACACATCGGAGTAGCCTTTGAGCCTATAATCTCGGATTTGGTTGATTGTCCACCATAGAAATTATGCCCGACCTGATCAAATCGGCCAAATTTTCTGAGAAAAGTACAAGGTTTATTATGGACTGGGAATTTTCTTTGAGTCTTGATAACAACCATTTGTGTCAAGGTGCCTAAGTATGTAAAAAATAATAAAAAAAAGTCAATAATTAGATACAAAATTAAAATATATTTACTTTAACAATAATCATTGAAGTCCAACTAACTTGTTGTTACTACCTATACTTGTTACACAACACTAATTAAAAATTTTCAAATAAAATGTCAATATCTTCGTCTTCTTCAGCAACCGCTGTCGACGACGAAGGCTGTGATCCAGACTTCGAAAACCGTTATACAGTATAGAAATTAATTTTCTTATGAAAAAATATCGTTGTATTCTGCTTTCTCGCTTCGTGTAAATGTGCTAAACAAATATGCTATATGCTAAATGCTAAAAGAAAATGCTGATTGAGATGATTGTATGCTAGATCTAGCATATAAAATGCTAAATTGGCAACACTGATTGTGATTGTCTTTTTATAGCTGAAGACTTTATAAGATAAAATATATATAACACTGAATTAAAAAATACTTTCATATGTACGAGTACAAAAATCATTATATTTCTACAAAAAAAAGCCTGCCACACTATTCCCAACACATGCAACTCCTGAAAGCCCGAATCAAACGTAGTGACCATCAGGAAAGCGCTGGAGCAATGAAACTCGACTATTCCTGGAGAAATGATCCAACTGTCTTGAATCTGGCAACGAAATTAATTAGAACAGCGAAGGAGTTAGAACTAACTTCCACTTCACTCCATATTAAGCAGGAGAAGAACAGAGCTAGACCAATGAGCATGAGGCGAAAAACAACGGAACCATTCCACAAGTCCATATTATACACTCACAGTAAATATAAGAAACGTTTCAACAAAGCAGTAACGTTCCACGTAAGTCCCGGGGGTCAGACGTGAGTGAAACTGACGGAGACTTTAAATATTCAAAGGGTGTAAAGGGCAACACTGCGCATATTTCCCCAGGGTCGCCCGTATTTACCTTCCCCTCTGTTTTCATTTCATAACTTCATTCTGAATACTGCCTCTATACTTTCTCCTACGCTACGCCGAGTAACATATGGAAATAGAAAATATTGATTGCCTGGAAATGTATGCACAAGTACAAGGTTGCATAATATATTTCACACTTAACAGTAAAAATATTAGGTACAGCTGTTACTGCTGCACTCATCTAACTAAATTACCAAAGAAACAGACTAACGGATTGACCGTTAGTAAAATCTGACAGTAAATAATAATAGTTTAGTAAGATGTGGGGCTAAATAAAGCAATATCATGCTACACATACGTATTTATGAATATATTTTACATTATAAATGCGGCTATATAGCTGTAGGTACCTAGATACTGTTTTTTTATCTCACGACGGCGCACTATGGGACCAAACAGTATTTCCCATCTCAAAAAATGGTTTTGACGAAAGTCGTAAATCCATAGATCCCTTTATGGTTTTATACTCTCAAAGGATGGAACTTACGAATTAATTACAAAAAAAATTAAATAACTTAGTTTTACGTATATAAAATAAACCTCAAACGTTGGGCATAAATATTTTCATGCCAATTAAATTACCGTTAAGGAAGTTCAATACAAAATTATTCGTAAGTTTTCCAAGGAAGTATGTTAGTGTTATACATCATTAGATAGCTTAGAATGTATACTTTACAACCACGTTCAGTTTTTGTAAAAAAAAATTGTGTTATTAAAAAAAAAAAAAATTGTTAAGTAAAGAAAATTTCGTTTTTGTTTATTTCAATTGGAGTTTTCCTTGTTGCCGAAGGCTGCCGGTGTCAAGTTAATCACTCTATTAGAGACCTTACCTATTCAGTAATATGAGGATTAAAAAAAAAACTTGCGCGTTTTTTGCGCAAGAGATGATTTATAAGCAATATGTCAATCGAGGGAAAATAAAAAAATCCCCGAAAGTTACGGTTCTTCTTTTTTATTATGAAATATTATATTTAATTATTTTATTTTGATGTCTAACTTGTTTTTTTTTTCATTTCTATGATATAAGCAAACAAATTAATAAAATACAAGAATCTTTTGTTAGCGGTGATCACCTTAACCACAAGTATGATAAACTATATTGCTGCGGAAGTTCTATTTACGAGTATCTGTTGTGGTAATTTATTACAATCAGTACTATTTACACTATTTCGATGAGAACTATCATAATCAATTGTCCCATGGTTTTTGCACAAGGCACCAAAATATTGGTCCTTTATATACCCGCGTTTTCAGCATACTATTCATCAAAGTGTTCAGATTCTTCTTTTCAATAACAATTAACAGTCAAAAACATATATATTATCTAACAATGAGTGAATTTGTTTGTATTCGACGCGATCTTTGTGATCAAATAATAAGAGGGAAAAGTACTTCAGACCTCAGACAATATTTGTTGGACAACTTTCAACTATCGGAAACTGACGTTAATACTGTAATAGAGAGTATTCAAAAAAATCTAACATCAAATTGCAACCAGAAATGGACGAAAACTCAAAGAAAGCCAGACAGGTTCGAGAGTCTGTACTCAAATTGGTTAAATGGTGAGTTTAAAGTACCATTGAATTCTTGCAGTACCTCAACATCTGAAAATTCTGGCTTGAATACTTCTGGTGATCGTGGCAGACCAACAAAACCATATGAAGAGTGTTCGGAAAACACAAAGAAAAGAAAAAATATGGAACTGGTCCAGGAGTATGGAATGGGACACGTCCGTAACGCCTATGTGCAAGGTTTACGATCCATGGGTGAAAATGACGAAGCATCAATTGTGACTATTATCAGAAATAAAGAAAAAAGTAATTCTACAAAACATACTTAATCCAGATAATGCACTTTCCTTTTTTAAGTGTATGTAGGGTAGAGTAGGTAGGTAGCCAGTTAACGGGAGCGAAGCCGCGTGGGACATCTAGTATATCATAAATACGTTTGTATAGCATGATATTACTATATTTACGCCCAGACTAACTTATTTGACTAACCGTCAATCATTTAGTCTGTATCTTAGGTAGTTTATTTAGATGAGTGCAGAGTAAAGTCTGTCTATTAGACGAATTCATAACAAACGAAATTCGGAACAATTGATGTACATTCGCCACAAAGCAGTCCAAAGTCTCTGAAAAACAAGTTATGACTACAAATGACCTGTCTAGCGTCTATGAAAGATATTGTTTATATAAGTAGTGTGTGCAGGTGCACTGTCTTAATCGTCCGACTATACATGGAATCGAATCGTATATTACATAATGTATGAACAATCACGTCCTTGTTTAGGTACCACACACAAAGAATTCTAGACCTATCCAAGCCTTCCCATACAACTTGAAGAAAGAAGACCTATCACACCTGCGTCCTTAGAAAGCCTTACACAAACACTGTATAGTATATTCCTTGCACATTGCGAAAATTGTACGGGTATACTGCTATAATACGTGACATTGCAGTACAGTGGTCACAGTGGATCATTGTGTCTCTGAAGTTGGCTGCAAGACCCTGCGCAGTTGCTATTTTTGTGTCAATGTTGAAGTAGAAGATAGCATTGTATAGCTGCCTCTTTCACTCGCTTACGTTTGTCGCATCGTTCCATCTCACTTACTAACAAACAATATCATACATATAGTTCGCAGAGCCTAACTTCAGAGACACAAAGATCCGTTGTGACTACTGCACACTGTGCCATAGTAACCATTACCATTTAAGTGCATAGCAGTCTATCTGTTACTGTGTCCTGCAGCGGAAGTGATGGCCCAGTCACCTCGTGCATTGTGTACCAAATACCCACGCCCTGGGTATACTATACTGCCTTCTCTGACATAGTATGCTATTCTATATTTAGCTTATTCACGATAATGCTAAATGCAATTTGTAATTCTATACAACGCCGTTTCGCTTCTCCATTGTGAATACTGAATGATGACGTCAGAGTCTTGTGTAGTTCAGTAATCGTAATGGTGACTGTAAAACAGTAATTTAAATAACAATAAAATCGACTAGTTATAGGTTGGTAAGTTAATTGAGGAAGCAGTAAAGGCGCTTCAAACGCCTTAATATTGAGGTTTATGTTGTTTTTTTTATGTTATTTGAAAATTTGAAAGTAATAGTAGCCATTTAAACAACCTTTAATAAACTTTTTATACATTGGAATATAAATTAGTACATTTACAAGCCACAATACAAGTGCTAGGACTGCTAGGCACTCATAATAATTTGCAAATAAACGACCACTCGTACCACAAAACACTTTGTAAGTGCTGGTGCAAAGGACTTGAATAAATTACTCCCCAATTTGGTTGTTTCTATGACCCATAGAGTAAATTGGGCTGATTGAGCTCTTAATCAAATGGTTGCTTGTAAATATGTTATATATAAGCTTATTTATCCCGGTATGTCAAAAACAAACGTACCGTTACATAAAAATATGAAATCTACTATGTTTATGATCTGAAAAAGCTGTAGGTTCCAAATTCAAATTCAAAATCGGCCATGGCAAACGTACGATATTGCCTCAAAAAGTAAGACATGTTCATAAAGTGTTTTAAAAAAACAGGCAAATAAGATACAGGTGTTCATGCAGCAAGTACACACAGTCTATTAACACTAAACTGTTGTAAATCTTAACGTGGACATACTGGATGTGATACGCTGAAGCAATGGAGACAAATCGCGACAATACGACAAACGGTAATGGACGGCGTCAGCGGCCGCCCCGGCTAAATATATCGCTTAGCTCATGCTGCGGCATTGTCTCCCTGCCGTGCACTATGCACAAACAGGCAAACAGATTTAAGGCACTAGGTAACGTGAAGAGCAAATCCCATACATTTTGGTCGAATTTTGGAGTTTTCGGCTCGTAAAAATGGAACAAAATCTGGGCATTTACCACTGCATTCTACAAACACGAAATGAACTATGAAATTTGAAAGCAATTATTATGGTTAATGAAAGAGAAAAAACGAATCGGTAAAATTAAATAGAATTCGCTTTGATTGTATTTCGACCAAAATAATGGAAAAACCTAAAATGAAAACAAAGCACAGAATACATTCTGGACTACAACTTTTTTCGACATTTCGTATTCCCAACTGAAACGATTAAAGTGAAAAGAGGGTCGGAAAATTGCAAGCCATGGTATGTAACGTAGGGCCCTAAATAAGCATGCAAAAGAATGCAACTATCTAGTAAAGCGCACTCATTTGTATGCTAGGGCTGACACGCGGCAGCAAATAGAAGTAGACATAGACAACGCGTGTCAATGTCAAAACTACTTCTTTGTTGACAATCATACTCTGTATTTGTAACTGTTAGACCGTTATACAAGTGTCACCGCTAGTAATTTTAATGCTAAGTATTTACTGTAACATTGTCAGTTACTTGGGTCCTGTGTCGTATTGTAACAGGTTAGGTAGTTGTTCGCTCACTGGTCTAGTGGTCGCAAACGCTACTGAGCATGAGGTCCTAGGTTCGATTCCTGAGTCAGGCAAAGTGTTACTGGGTTTTCCATCTGGAATTTTTCAGCAGCAGCCTAGAGTAAATGACCCGTACCCCGTTTCGCTTCGCCCGATCTATATATGTCTTATCTTTTGTATATAAAAGGCAATGTTCCGACTGACATATCAACGTCTTGCCTAAACCACAAATAATAGAATTTTGAAATTTTGAGAGGACATTGATTTTATACTGTAGGTGTTTTTTGAGAAAGGATTTTTCTAAATTCATCGCCTAAAGGGGTGAAATAGGGGATGAAATTTTGTATGGTCATTTTTATTTACTCTGAGAACATCGGAGAGCTCAGATAGTGTTAGGTATGTGAGTGTGGACAAGTGAAACGCTTAGCTGCTATTTACGCACTGGTTTATTTTCATATGACACTTAGATTTGCTGTCACACAGGAAGAGCGCGGGCGAGGGACGCGCGCCTTGCACATGTATGCAACAGATAGATTTTTTACAACTGACCAGCTCCCCTGGCCAAGTTACAAACGTTTCGTATCGAATCTCTTTCTACAATCGTAAACGCCTTCTATTTGTATGGTCTGACCACGTGACTTAACGTTCAGATGTGTCATTCCTTTTCTACTAGCGTTATCGATTGTAGATTGTCAACTTGTACTTGTACTACAGGTGCAGGAGACTAGAATCTTGAAGTAAAATAAAACCGGTGCTGAAATCATATGTGGTAAAGTTTAGACTCTCGAGCTACCAGGAAATCAGAATCATGAAGAACTAGATTGAAAATCACAAAATCTATATTATATTAACTCGCCCCAGCATCGCTCTGTGCTGGGGCGAGTTAGGTATATGGGTCTTAAAATTTACTAACGAAATGTGGGTACATTTCGTAGGTAATTTTACAGAGGTATAGACTTAACCTTTGGGGGATTACAGACGTGCTTTGTGTTTGTGTATAGGTAGAGCGCAGGTACCAAGAAATCATTATAACAATTGAATCTATAATACTAAAGGGTCCAATTTTCGACCGCTTTGAGCAACGTTTGAGCAGCGATGAGGCTCATTTTTGGTTGAACGTGGACATCAACAAGCAGAATCGCCGAATTTGGAGTGGAGAAAACCCAGAAGCCTTCGAAATGCCCTTACATCCATTAAAAGTCACTGTTTTGTGCGCCTTATGGGCAGGTGAAATCATTGGTCCATATTTTTTTAAAGATTATGCCAGCCAGAATGTTACTATCAATAGAGAGCGCTATAGAGGCATGGTTGCCGACTTCTTCGTTCCTCAGTTGAATGATATTGATGTGGCAAAGCTTTGGTTTCAACAAGATGGTGCGACATGCCACACAGCGCGCGACACCATCAATTTATTGCGGGCAACATTTGATGAGCGCATAATTTCGTATGAATTCAGCAAGGCAAAGAGTAATAAGGATGAACAATCGACCAATCACATGCGAGATGAAAAACGCGATGTGGATTTCCGTCTTCTGGTGAAGTCACTAGTCTACGCGGATAAACCACAGATATCGGACAACTTGGCCGCGTTATTGCCGATATACGGCCCCAGTTTCTCAATAAAGTGGTCGAAAACTGGACTTCCCGATTACGCTTCATTCAAATCATGTTTAAGCACAATGGCATAAGAATATCTTTTACACAAAGCCATGGCAATTAAATTTATTTTTACGTGTTTTATTTCATTTCAAAAACCAAATCTTTAAAAAAAAGAACACGCCTTATATACAAACTTCTAAATCTTTTCCTAGTTACACAGGTTTGAGTCAATAAATATTTAAATAACCAGTACATTAGGTTTTACGGGTCTAGTGCATAACTATTACGCATTGTTTCGAATTTTTTTTTCGGTTATGGTACCTTAAGTATGATTTTTATCAGCGCATAAAAGCAAAGTACAATGCAATAATAGTGATTAAGTGCAAAATATATCCTTAGGTAACTCATACCTAACTTCGGCTTTAATCCCGTTATGTTTAGCAAAAACAAAAACACTAAATATTTTGCTGTTTATCCCCAGTTTTTCCTGTTTATCCCCAGTTTTTCCTGTAATGGCGTCCCTATACCGGTATGAGCCGGTTCAGAGCCGGCTATTGTTTACGTCACGCAATGCCCACGACACTGTGACCACGTCAATGTGGTTCGTTCGTGACAGATTACATTTACATGTTTTGTTCCATATGTTTTATTCATCATCACCAAATTCATTAATACCGACGAGCCTTGGGAAAAACTGTTGCATTCTACAACTTTACATTCATAAAATCAGAAGGCTGTTTTGGTCGTAAAAATCTGTATTTAAATTTCCTAGTCTAATTTTCGGTTGCCTTAACACGTCAACTTACACAATAAAAAGGGCTTACATAAATAGAAGCATCAAACATTTTGTAGAACAAAGAATCGTACAAGAAAAAGCGCTAATAAACCAAACCCCGGTTGTTACACATAAAATAGTTAAAGCTGATGTTCACGAGCAATGATTAATTCGTGCTGTTTTACAGGCGCGTGCGCATCTCATTATCATAAAACCGCACTTGTGTTGGAACAGACCGGGGATTTCTCGCTCCATTTATTTTGTTTTAGTGTCTGACTTACAGCTGAGTAAATAGGCGGCCACTACTCAGTACAATGATTCCACAAATAACCTTTACTTACTGCCACCACTTCCGAATTAACTTTCAATTTGTAATCAGTTTATCTTTGTTTAATTAGGAATGCGGGTGCGCTGCGTTTCTCGCTCTCTCCTCTTGTTATTCAGTGAACAGGGCGTCAAGATCCGTGATCTTTGTACAAGATAAGTGATGGCGAATAATCAATGCTAAATTGTTCAATTAAAAGCAGCTGCAAACTTTAATAAGATTGCCCGCGAGTACTTCACGCTTTTTTTTGTTTTTTGCCGGTTCGAATCTAGTTCAATTTATTTTGGATGCTCCGAGCGACAAGATAGATAATTTCGTTCGACGCATATGAGCAGCCGTGGCCGAGCGGTTAAGGCGTCTGACTAGAAATCAGATTCCCTCTGGGAGCGTAGGTTCGAATCCTACCGGCTGCGAAAAACCTTTTTGCATTTTTGTATAACTTTAAAGGTCACTGAACTGTAAATTCAAAAGCAAAAATTCTTTTGTCCAACTTCTTAAAATACAACGAAGAAATCTTATCAAAAGCGGAAAATAAAAGTAGCTGCAAAAAGGCTTTGTAAGTTGTAACCCCTCCTTAATTATCGCGGTCATTATTTTAAATCAGTATCCAGCATCGTGGAAAGTAACGAGCGTAAACATCGATCGGAAGATGGCTGGCAGGGTCTCATTAAGCGAAGTGCACGTGCGTCGCCGTCGGCAGGCTCGCTCGGTGCGTCGGCCGCGATGCCGAGTCGATCGCGCCAGGGTTGCGACACTGCCGAGATCGTGCAATCTCGATACCGACGCCACGGCAAAAGTAAAGATCATAGCGATTGTATCATAGCTTTACAACGAGCTTCAAACAAGCACACAAAGTTGTACAAACATTAAAATTTAACATAAATATTGAATGTACAAAGATTAACAACAGGAAAATTGTACTTCGAGGTCGATTTTGCTTGTCAAGGTTGTCTGCTATGCATGAAGTTTTAATGATGGAATTTTAATGATTTTCTCTGCATCTGTATGTTCAATGAAATATTTGTGATATTTCGTCACTTTTGTTTATATATTCTGTCAGCGATTTGCTAGTGATTGTTACGTAATCAGCTGATTTCATAAATAATAGAACACTCGGATGACTTCACCAGTTTATCTAAAGACGGCTTAAGGAGTTAAGGTAAAGCATTGAATATATTCATTTATTTATAGAACTTGCAAATGCAGAACATGACGATACTACGGATTGGAAGAACATATAAACCCATGAATGCACGCATGTATGCTCGTGTTAGTCGGTGCTAGACGATAGACTGGGGACTTCATTCATGACACCAAACATGACATAGGCAGCAGTATTTTGAAACAAAAAAATAAAAATTAACGATATATCACTAACCAAATTTGTCATAGGAAGACACATTAAAACCGTGAACTTCCCAATTTCTTACATCCATCCTCATTCCAAACTGCTCAAGTGCAAGTTCCATAACAGTTGCAAAAGAGATTTAGATAAAAAACAACCCGATGTTGATTATATAAAAACACAATTTGCGCTGGAAATGAAACACAAAACCGCATTAGAAGCGGCCAACTGGCGTGGGGCACCCCTGTACTAACTTCTCGTCATGGGATTACGAGTCCGTACCAGGGATTTAAGGTTTCATTACTCGGCTGCGGCCGTCTCCCTTGTCTCCTGCCTAACCAACCCTACTCGGGAAACTCGAAACAATCACGATATCGACTTACAAGGCTAAGGTTAAGTGTCAGTGACCATTAAATTAATTGACAGCATAGTTCACCTAAGATTTTACGATGATTTTTTTTACACAATAGACAGGTTGATCGTATTCTAAGAGGAACCAAGAATAGTAATATTTTTATCTGTAAATTTTGTGTTTATAAAGATTTAGAATGACTTGATATTTTTTGCAATCTCATGTTGCCTGATGATTCTGCGCCTAAAAATACTAAACAGCTGCAGTGACGCGAATATAAAGGTAATCTATCTGTTACATCTATAAAACCCAAACCGAAACGTATATAATATATGTATATCGCAATCGCAACCATTCACAATAATTATGCTGATTATACTACATTGACGTCATTCTGATTATATAAAGAAAAAAACAATAAGCCGACTGTATACATACATAGACCACATAAACTCCATGGACCTCCATGCAGCAGAAACTACAGAATGCTACTTGCCGAAGATCTTTACAGATTCCTTTTGCTTCATACATCTAGTCATTCACGCACGCTGCGTATGAGTACTGCGCACTTGCCTCTCTACAGAACTTCACCAGTAAGATCCGTGTGCCGACTATAGTCGCAATAAGTCGTCTGAAAATGAAGTTGAAAAAACCGATAGTAAGGGACATTTTCCCCTATAGAAAACTTAAGCTATAGAGTCAAACTAGAGAGCAATGGGGAGCGTAGCGAGCCGAGACCTCTAATGTACAAATATTGCGGAGGAAATGAATATATTCGACATTGCGAGCCCTCTAAAGGGGGCTAAAGGGGCTAGGTGGCTAGGGGGTACAAGTGCACATTTTGATTAAGTCGGCCCGCCGCCGCCGTATGAATTTATGACTCGATTTCGTGTCGACGGCAGATATTGATGGATTAAGAGTTTTATTTCATGTTAATTATGCAGTTTGATGTGCTGCGTTGTAAATAGTTGATTATAAATATGGATGAATTATTACCGACACATCAATTAGTTTGTCAAGCGAGTGTGATGTAATTTTATGTAGACAGGTATTTACCTATCTGTATCTGTCTGTCGTTTTAAGTGTATTCAATTCTATAGGTATCTACCAGTTTGATTCCAACTTTTAAAACCTGTAGGTTTGTCTTTCACAGTAAAAAAATCTAGTCGAGAAGGTTTAATTCAAAGGACAGATGAAGCTATCATAACATAACATGAGGTCGCGAATGTAGCCAGTTGTTTCCATTCGGAGCAATCCCGCATCCAACTCCCAAGTGTCCCGCTAATACTCCATATGGCGTAACACCATGCGCAATGCATAAACAACCAAACATTCATGACCCCTAATATCACATACAGACCCCTCTATCTAAAACCACGATCATAGAACTAGAAAGGGGCGGGGTATTTCAAAGTAAAATGGTCTATTATCCTTAGTAGTTTAGGGCGGCAAAACTGATGCAACGACATATGCATGCATTAGGGATGATGAGACAATTCGGACATTAGTAGTTCAGTCATTTAATTTGTACAACTGCTATCGAAAGCTTTATAGGCCATGCAATGTGTGCAAGTATGTTCAGAGAACAATGACATTTGTAACGAGGTCTAAGAACTAGGGATATACCATGATTATGTTGTCGTTTGTTTATTTGCGAACGTATTTCTTGAATATTGACTTGAGTCATATCATATGTACAGTCAACAGTTGATGCTTATACAAGTAAATACAGGAGCCTACATTATCCCTGATCATTCTACTACAAAGTCCCCACATCTTTCTTCATGCCATTTTCTCAACACCTTACAACATCCCATGGTAAACAACACGATCGGCTATCTTAATGCTACTAGTCGGCCAAGAAAAATACTCAGTATGCAGCAATCATGCATTTGCATTCATAATGCTATTCTGCCGTCTCGAGTGACGGTCTCAAGTTCGGTGTCAAAGCTTACCGTCTTACTGGCGCCAGTCACTGACACCAGTGACACCTTTCCACCGTTGTCATGTTCCTAGATGTCAGCGTCATCGTTACCTACTTTATTTGAAAGTTATTTGCTTGATAACAATGCAATGTGATATTCTTGGAAACATCTGCTGTGAATCGCGGTAGTCGGTTAGGTTTGTTTGTTACTGTGGTTTGCAATTTAAGTTCAGTTGGTTTAATTGTTCTGGATATTGAGTGGGTTCTAGTAAATGATCCTACTTTTAGTTGGTCAACTACTTGTACAGAGTCTTGAGTGAATTGTGGATTTTAAGCTCCTGCGTCTTCATCTCTTAAATTTTCAAGGAACCATCTAAGTCATGATTTAATGAAGAGGAGTCCTTATAAGTGGAACAGAAACTACATTTACAAGACTTCCAAGAAACTACTAAAAATATTTGCTTGTTACAAAAGTATCGAACGGTTTTCAGCGGGCTACATGCATAAATCGCCCCTAATAATCATACCAAAGATGTTTGCAAACAAACAAAGCATTTGCGCGTGACGTCAACACTGCCATGTTGATAGACACGATGAACAAACAAAAATAACTGTGCAAGCAAACGTTTCTGAAGAACAATATTTTTGCCGTTTTCCTTTTATCATAGGTATAGTAGTGTTCTTTAGGTTTTGTTCTTCAGTTCTTGGAAAGTCTGACTGACTGATTGCCTGATGAATATTGTTCTACAAATTTTCTTTCCACAGTAGAAATAATATATTCTTTGGACACTGTAGCGGTTCCTGTTTTTTTCTAAACTCAAACATTAAGCTGACGAAGACTTGAAAGTTTGCAAATGCAGGATCGGGAAAACAGCTAGTTCAAATAAACGTCATTAAAAATAGGTACTATCATCACAAGTTTAGTTGCAAATACATTATGTATATTCTTAGATGTTATCAAGATCTAACGTCAAACGTGAATGAACTGCTTCAAAAGCCAGATCTGAATGAGCTGGTGTTTGAGTAAAATCAAATTGTTTGCAGTTCCCACGGCCTGCCTAACAGGCACCTCGCGTCGAACACAAGACATGAACGTGGCCTTATTAGGACATTACCACACGTTGTCCTGCTGCAACATTAATAAAAACGA
The DNA here is from genome assembly GCA_947562075.1 of Orthosia gracilis. Lineage (NCBI taxonomy): Eukaryota > Metazoa > Arthropoda > Insecta > Lepidoptera > Noctuidae > Orthosia > Orthosia gracilis. The sequence goes on from OX387267.1 coordinate 47,269,696, forward strand.
AGACCGCTTGTAGCCTACAAGTTGTAGGACTCTACGTATGTATGGACATGCTTTGATGGACAAAGTAAAGAGAGAAAGAGGTGATAAAGTTGGAACAATCAAACCTTAAAAACACAGAGGTAAAATACTCTTTACTATGAACACCATTTTATAAGTTACAGAAAATGAATAAAACATTAGACAGGGTGACACAATGGACTATCTTAACACTAAAAGCGATCTTTAAAAGCCAACTTTCAGATTGATTTAAAAGAGAGAAGAAGAAACAGTAATGCAGTGAGTTACCTATCCTAAAAGTAGATTAGCTTTTATAAAAAAATTATGTTACTTCTATAAAAATATTTTCTTATAAAACAATAAACAAAACGGCCGTGTATATTGTTGTTTTTCAACACTCACAAACCGATAGCGGGTCATATTTTTTAGTTAGAAACACAAACAATTTCGCACTTTCATTCGAGATACATCGCGTACATATTTATAGCGTGTTATGAAGAGTGATGGTCGAGTGCGAAGTAGATATAGACGTCATCGAGCCGGCTTTATGAAGCGTGTTTATTTGAACGGAAGCAGATCGGGCCCGCTGATGTATGGGATTTACTCGCGCCATGCCACCGGCGCCCGCGCGGCTTTCGAAATTCGAAAATACACGGGTGTACTTCACCGGCTAGACTTTGTTGTGCTGTAAACTGTTTGAAGCTACTTTGACATATGCTGGCTGTGATTTGCCTAAGTCAATAATAACGTTGCATTTTTATTGAAATTTGGAGGGACGTAGATCTTACAAGATAGTGGAGAACCGTTGATGTCTGATTTGTTGCAGTTTCAGAGAAAAACAAAATTTCGGTTTGGACCGTTTAGACCAAGTTGATAGGAAAGAAAAAAGGGTAACTAGTAATAATCCGACATCCGAGAACTATATAGTTACTAGCTGCTGCGGCAAACTGATAGAGAATCATAAGAACGGCATCTCATCTGATAGTGAGATCCTTATATAATTTTCTGATTAACATCATCTCCTTGCGCAAGCACAGTTCATAGCGAAAACCATTATACTAAAGTCGTCACAATCTAAGAAGTCCATTGACGTTTCTCATTTTACATGCCGCGATAACTTTCTACGTAAGTATTTGAAAAATCAAATTCATAATCCTAATTAATTACAATGTTTTTGGGGTGGGTATGGGATCTACCTCCTAGTGGTCCATCCCGGGCAACGGCACCACAGGCTTGTCTGTGGTACGGCTGAACGATCCCACTTAAGCGGTGGTAGGCTCCGCAAGGGGCCGCCTGGCTCGCGACCACCATCCCACCGGAGTCCGGCGCCAAGCAGCTTGCTGTGTTCCGTCGGTGTGTGGGACTGCCAGCGCCTTTGGGGGAGAAGGAGGATGTCAGTTGCGCTGTTCAGAACCGGTCTTGGTCTCTGGGCAATACTTGCCGGGTAACTCACTTTGGAGGGTAGCGGGATCCGAAGCACGGTGCCAGCCGTTGGCCGACCGCAGTCAGTAGGGGGCACAAGTAGCACGCCAGCCACGTGCCAAAGGCTGCCCCGCCAACTCGCGAAAAATCCCGGTATGCTCCACCGTGCCAGCTGGCGACTGGATGGGAGGACCCGGTGGCCATATTCGGGGGGGTTCGGGCGTCCCCGCAGTCTCCAGGTGAGTTCCCCATTGGTTGGGTTAGCTCCAGTGTTCCACTTAGGTTCTCTGAGCAGCGCCTCGACAGTTAAACTTCTCCCCCAGCAAACTCTAAAATAAAAAAAAAACATGACGAAACCAAAGAAGAACATGGTGAAACAACGGCTGCACTTCCTCCCACTAAAAGTGCACCTCACTAACATCAGGGGGTTGCACTCTAATCTCGATCCGGTCCACCACCACCTTGAGACCGAGAAGCCGCACCTGTTTTTCCTAACGGAGACGAAGATAGCAACCCCGTCGGACGTGGCGTACCTCAACTACCCGGGTTACTCTCTGGAACACAAGTTCAAGAAGCAAGCTGGGGTCTGTGTGTACGTCCGCGATGACATTTGTTGTCGTCGATATGGCTACTTGTGGACACTGGCGTGGAGAAGTCTCTCTACGTCGGCGTCTACAGATCGCACGCCGGTGACCAGGAGACGACAGCGCTCTTTAATTGCCTCGTGGAGTCTGCTGACCTGGCCCAGCAACGGTATCCAACAGCAAAGCTTAATTTTCTGGGGGACTTTAACGCCCATCATAAGGAGCGGTTGTACCCGTACCGGAAAACTGACCATGCTGGGTTGGAGGCGCGCAAGTTTTCTCTATCGCTGGATCTAACCCAGCTGGTGAATGTGGCAACGCGTGTACCGGATGTTGACGGCCATACACCCAATTGCTTAGACCTTCTGCTGACAACTGATCCGGACAGTCATTCGGTATCGGTCTCAGCCCCGCTGGAAACCTCTGACTACTGTCTGGTGAAATCCGTGTCGACTTGCACTCCTCCAGATAAGAGTCCTAGAGGCACGAGGCGAGTATGGCGATACGAGTCAGCAGACTGGGACGAGATGCGGCACTTTTTTGCGTCTTATCCTTGGCGGCATGTGTGCTTCTCCTCGGGTGACCCCTCGAGCTATGCGGACGCGGTTGCGGATGTGATTCGGCAGGGAATGGAGTATTTCATCCCATTCTCCGACATTCCGCTCGGTCACAAAGCCCGACCTTGGTATAATGCAGAATGCGCCCACGCTGAGGCCCGTAAAGAGTCTGCCTACCAAGCTTGGGTCAGAGCCCGCGACCGCAAAGTTAGAGCGCGTAGGGTTCGCGCGAGGAAAAGAGCCTTTAATTCTGCCGCCAAGTTCTGCAAGCGGGTTTTGCGTCGGGCACGTTTTGAGCATATTGGACGTATTGGGGCCAGGCTGGCATCGCACCCTCCGGGTAGTAAACAGTTTTGGTCCCTGTCTAAAGCGGTTGAATTGAATTTCTGTCGTCCGACTTTACCTCCAATGCTGAAACCTGATGGGTCGCTGGCTCACTCTGCGAGTGAGAAAGCAAATTTATTTGCATTTCTCTTTGCTAGCAATTCACGTCTGGACGCTGGCTCCAAGCAACCACCTACTGTACCTCATTGTGACTCTTCGATGCCGAAGGTCGCTGTGCACACTAAAGAGGTCCGGAGAGTATTGTGCAGTCTAGACGTGAACAAGGCCAGCGGGCCTGACGGCATTCCAGCGAGAGTGCTGAGGCTGTGTGCGCCTGAACTGTCTCCTGTGTTGACACGCTTGTTCCGCCTCTCTCTTGTAAAAAGAACGGTGCCGAAGTCCTGGAAGCTTGCAAATGTGCAACCAGTGCCCAAAAAAGGCAACCGTGCAGACCCTGCCAATTACCGTCCTATCGCCATTACCTCCATTCTGTGCAAAGTTATGGAAAGGGTACTGAACAGTAAGCTGCTGACCTACCTTGAAGACAATAATCTCCTCAGTGACCGTCAATATGGCTTTCGCCGCGGACGGTCAACTGGCGATCTTCTTGTGTATGTCACGCACTGCTGGGGCGAGGCCATCGAGAGACACGGCGAAGCACTTGCTGTATCTCTTGATATCTCGAAGGCTTTTGACAGGGTCTGGCACGCAAGTCTACTCAGTAAGCTTCCTGCTTATGGCATCCCCGCTGGTTTTTGTAGCTGGATATCGGACTTCCTTAGCGAGCGGTCGATCCGAGTAGTCATTGATGGCTGCTCCTCTGACCTTATGGCTATTGATGCCGGAGTTCCTCAGGGGTCTGTTCTCTCTGCAACTCTTTTCCTGCTGCACATCAATGACCTACTTCAGCCCGGTATTGTTGGGTACGCAGATGACAGTACTGTGTCAGAGAGATACTTGTCCAGCGCAAAAACCAGCGTGGAAGAAGTTCGTTCCTTGAGAGAGGCTATGGTGGAGCGGACAGATTTGACCTTAAGCCTTGTCTCCCAGTGGGGTGATGACAATCTGGTCTCCTTTAACGCCACCAAAACACAGGCGTGTCTTTTTACCGCTAAAAGGAGTATTTTCGAACAATCGCCTACTTTTCGGGGTGCGTCTGTTCCTGTGACTGATCGGCTCGAGCTCCTAGGCATGGAGTTGACATCCAGTCTCAACTTCGGCACCTCCATTGAGTACAAAGCCCAAATTGCGGCCAAAAAACTGGGCATCCTTAATAGAGTGAAGCGATACTTTACGCCTGGACAGCTTTTTACCCTATACAAAGCGCAAGTCCGATCCTGCATGGAGTATTGCAGCCACCTTTGGGATGGCTCAGCTAAGTATCAGCTTGCCGCGCTTGACTCGGTGGAACGCAGAGCCAAGAGGCTCATCGGCGACGTTAAACTGGTAAATGCCAAGCTTCACAGCTTGGCTCATCGCCGCAAGGTTGCCTGCTTGTCGGTCTTCTACAGACTGTACTTCGGTGAGTGTGCTCAAGAACTCCACGATCTTATCCCACCAGCCCCCTTCTACCATCGGACATCTAGACGCACTGCAAGTTACCATCCTTACCTTGTTGCCATTCCACCAATTCGCACCAAGCGCTTCCAAACTTCCTTTATAATGCGCACAGCGAAGGAATGGAACTCACTACCTGCGTCTCTGTTTCCGAACGCATTTAACCCGAATCTCTTCAAAGTTAGAGTGAACAGGCTTCTTCTGGGTAAGCTCACTCCATCGTCGACTCTGTCTCTGTCATTGACTTAGACTAGAGTCAAAAGCAAACCCATCAAAAGTAAAAAAAAAAAAAAAAAAAATGTTATACACACTATAACAACGAGTATCATTCGCAAGCATCAAGTGTAATTAATATTAAGTTTTTTTATAGCTGTCAAAACGTGTCTTTTATTTTTTGACAACTTTACCTACCAACAATGGCTGTTTCTTGATATAAACTGAGTATCTTCCTATCACATAATGCACTATCTATGTACCTAACAAGGACTATATTGTGTTTATTAGCAATTTTCTGTTTTAAGTAGAACCACCTGCGCAGCGCACACAGTGCAGCTATCGCCTTATCTCAAGTGGTTGATTTAGATAAACGAAGCAGGCCTTACTTTGCCTGAAAGCCCTTGCAGCGTTGAAATCACCTCTCCAGACCGACGGGTGTTATCATTTCACACTCAACTCTTCACACTAATCATTAAACAGCTGCGAGATGCGAGAAATTGTTCAAGTGCTCAAAGAATTGTTCAAGTGCTCAAAGAAATGCTCGCTAAGAGATGGCCACATTAGGAATGTAGAAAAATCATCGTGTTACGTAAATTCATACAATTTGTGTTACACAATATGCAAAGTTATCTACAAACTGCTCTGCATACCATTAATATTCATGAATTTTTATAATAGCGATTTCGATATTCATAATTACAATTACACTTTTTACCATTTTTACAGACTACATGTGTTTTAATATTACTTTATCATTATATTTTATTCGTTTAATAAAACTTCATAAAACCGCAGTTTTATGAGGGAAGTGGAAACGGTTGGTACAGTTGCGACAGAACAGCCGACGAGGTGTTGATAGCAATAGGAACCTTGTCGCACTAATTTATGTGCATAATGTTCCTCTTGAAATGTTTTATAGTATGAAAAATAGCCCAACGCCTTCACAAGTGGAAGACGTGGAACGACAAGGGAAATCGTAAAATGAAATCATATTAAAATTAATCTTTTTTTAGGGTCCATTCGTAAGTTTGAAGCGATATTATATTTTGATGTTGATATGTGGTCTATAAAATGTGTTTTTATTGATCCCACTATTTCTTGTTATCTCACCGTAACAGAAATGTTCGTCGTAGAAAATAATTTGTTCTGTAAGAAAATTATGATTTTTATTGACGCTTACATATTCAGTGTGCATACTAATACAGTAATAAAAAATATATTATGATCAATACAAGTTTGTTTAGATGTTAGATGCCTCTGTCATGTCAAATTAGAATAAAACTCGAATAAATGCTGCGTTGTTGGGCGAGCGCGCACAATGGCGCCGCCCCGCGGCCGCCGGTCGTACTAACGAGCACGCGGCCTGCACACGACCTCAGTCAGCGTTAATTAGTAAAATGTTCACGTGCCTGCTATCTAATGAACCCCTTTATGTTGCGATCAAAGTAACAGCTAAAGTAATAATGGCACAGTAATCAGCTAAATGTGTTCGAATGTGCCACGCTTTTATTGATCTTTGTAAAAAAATAAAAATATACCATTTAATTTTGCAAGTACTTGTACCAAAATACATCCAACAAAACAAGTTTTTCTTTAACTATTATTTTTCTGAGAACTGGATGTTTAATTTTACTCATTTTTACATCTGGCCCTGTGGCGCAACGGATAACGCGTCTGACTACGGATCAGAAGATTCCAGGTTCGAATCCTGGCAGGGTCGCGAAAATCTTTTTTAACTTTTTCTTATTCTCTCTTACTCATTTATTAATTTTATAAGAAATATTTCTTTTCATTTCAACATGTTTACTGAATAACCTACTTAACTTATATTTTTCACTACCATCCAAATCAAAACCGCTAAAACATTTTTTTAGATACATTAAATTGAATATTTGAAAGTCGTTATTGCCCTTTCTAAGTAAAACGTCGTTTACATAATAAAATTACACTACAGCCCAGAATGCTTGCCTTGGTCTTGGGCTCTTGACTTATTGATCGGCGTCCGTCGGGCGTCCCTCCGCGCGAGCCTATCTAAGTAGTGTACCTACCCGCTGTATGGGGGTAGGTATTACAGGCTTCTTGTTGTTCGCTTGACGACCTCCTCGCAGAATATAGGGATGTATTGCGTAAGAAACGTGGATAAATCTTTATAATTGACCATTACAAAATATAAGTGTAGCATAAGAATTAAACTAAATACAGGATAGGATAGATGGACCCCTTATCCGCACTTAATGAAAAAAATGCGAGTCGCATTTGGTCCGTTGTACGTGCAGTCTTCCAAGGCCGTAATCCACCACGCGGGCCCAGTGCATATTGGTCGATGTCACATGTCTTCTAATTTTCGGTTCTAAGACATGCCGTTTCCTCACGATATTTTCCTTCACCGTTTTTGAGAGCAGTGGTGATGTAATATTTTACACGAATTAAAGCGCCTGCCTGTGTTCGAACCCACGACCAACAACTTGTAACTCGCGGCCGTTACCACTGGGCCACCACTGCTCTCAATTAAATACAGAAAAAACAATATACTTAAGTATAATCACATCACAAAAATAACTGTACCTAATAATAATCAAAGTCACAGAACTTCAAATAAAACAAGACACAAATAACAACAACGTCACTACCACTTAAATAAAAACATTTAAGTACCAACCCCAAAACTATTCAAAATAGAAAATCAATCATCATTAAACTCAGATAACACAAACACCTGCAACTTTTATAGCGGGCTTATACACTGAAAATAACATAATATATTGGTAACAGAAAGAAAAAATATTACGACAGCTCGCAAAAAGTTAGAGACGATAAAAGTCAGCAATGTTAGTCGACGATGAGTTTAGTGCGACACTGCTTATCTGCCGACAGGCTAGTGTCAAAATATTTGATGGGCTTTAGCTTTAAAGCAGTTTAAACGATAGTAGAGCTCGAAATATGTATCCTAACCTCATTGACTCACACGTTTTGGAAGAGTGTTTTTGCTACACTTTTTCTGGAATGTTTCGCACCTAGCCGAGCAACATGATTTTTTAAAGAAAGTTTTTTAAAAAACCATAATGCCGTACAATTTTTCGCTGTTATGCCACCAACTGTAACAAAAACTTTTCAAAGCACAGATAGATTCAGCTCGTAATTGTAACTGTTAAAAATAATAATAGCCATTTCAATTTCAGGGTTTAGTTTTTAAGAGAGGCCGTACAATATCGTGGATAAGTAGCTCTCGTTGTTGCTAACCTTACTGTGGCACAGTATTCAAACTTGTGTTTCTTATACTGTATCATGCGTTATCTACAAAAAAATATCGTCTTTTGGAAGAGAATATAAGTGTTACAATAGCCAGAAGTTCACACAGTTTAAAGATGTCACAATTTAATAATATATTATTGTATAACATTATATTATTACAATTTTGGCAAATTGGCAAAATATTTCTTATGCAAAACCTAAATTTGGGTAGAGAAAGGTGAAAAATATGGAAATCTTGATTTTCTTGACATGCTCTTTTAATAAAAGTATTCTTGCCGTAATTGGTTCGGGAGCAACCAATTTGAAAGAGAGTTCTCCTGCGTGCATTTAAGCGTCCACAACTCATTTTGCTGAGAAGATAAGGGGAGTCCAATTGGCCTTTAATAATTTTATATAAATATACTAGATCTCGCTCTGCACGACGTTCCTCCAATATCTGAAGCCTAGATGTATGATCAGTTCCAGAGTTAAATCGCCAACTCAAGTGCTTAGTCAATTTATTTTGCAATTTTTGAATTTGTTATATAAACTGCATACTAGGGATTCCAAACCGCTGAAGCAAAGAAAGAATGAAGATAATGTTAATACGGCCAAATGGTTCATAACTTCATGACCATGACACGGTCAAACAATGATTTTCACTTTAAAGCTTCAATGCAATCCTATGCCATTAACTTTATTTCATGTTCTTTATGTTATAGCGTACATTCGTCAACATGAGTAATGCGAATAACAGTACCTACAATTTGGTGTTTTTACCCGCAGTTCCCAGCAAACGGACGTGACATGCGTTATCTGCGGCCGAGCTATTTTAGTGTAAGCTTTATCAATTCGGGGTCAAGAGCGCGCCTTCCGGCTGATAACAGCACACGATAACGCACAACCGAAATCGTCACAGCATCCCTAACATGTATTTGTGACCTAATGTAACAAAAAATAAACGATTCCGTATCAGAGAGTATTCTGTTAGAGCTGCTTTTTATACGGCCGTCATGATAAGATACTTTAGATTTACTTATTCACTGTTAGGTCGCGTTGAGAAGATCAGGCTTTTTTGTTGAATATTTGTCAGTGATGTTTTCGTTTTAATATTTTCTTAGCTCTTAGTCGGACGGCGTTATATGTACGGCAAACATCCTGGCCTCGGACAAATATTGGTCCATCTCGGCAGTTGTCAGTTTGTCAAATCCAACGGACATCGCGGACACGTGCTAAATAATAACCTATCTCCTGTAAACTCATGTGATTGAGGTTTACCTTTATCATTTAAATGTCAGGAGAAGGCATATTGAACGGATGAAAAAAACCCTCAAAGCAGACATAAAACAAATCCCATTAAAGACCACCTTAAAGTCAAGGCAACTGACGAAAAAAATCAAAATAATTTTGCTTGGTAGAAATACTTTCTAACTTACCACTTCTAACAAAAGAAAGTACTCAGTAATTATCGCATTATCCATCTATTTGTACGTGCAGATAATTGTCGTGTCGTGTCGCGGTGACAGCGAACAAGTGTCGGTTGCGCAGACGCAGTTTTAGACGCACCCCACATCGAGTGCCGTTCAACTCTCAAGAGCGGCGATGCGCGAATCATTCGATTTGCATTGAGCGTTCACACCCGAGTATATATCCATGACGAATTTTCACTTATATTCTTACATCCAAATGAAAACATGAGCTGTGGTGGCCCAGTGGTAACGGCTGCAACTTACAAGTTGTAGGTTGTGGGTTCGAACTCAGGCAGGCGCTTAACTTTGTGTTTATTATTGCATCACCACTGCTCTCAAAACGGTGAAGGAAAACATCGTTAGGAAGCCGGAATGTCCTTAAACCAAAAATTCGAAGACATGTGACATCCACCAACCCGCACTGGGTCCGCGTGGTGGATTACGGCCCATCGCCTCTCACAGAGAGGAGGCCAGTGTTCCAGCCAGCAGTGGGAAAATTAATAGGCCGATAATGATGATTATGATTCAAATGAAACAGGCTCATAGTTATTTTTTACGCATGTTATGCATGTTATGCTGTCAGAATCAGATTACCTGGCTAAACTTGAGAAAGTTGGGAAAACACCACAGCTAGTGTTAAAGCTTAGTAAATTTTCCAAAAATGAAAATCGTCTCTTGCTCCGAAACTAGTAAACTCTTCTATTTAGCCGTTCATTTTTTTTTTATCAATAATTTTCTACTCGGGTATAATTTTTGGCATTTTGTCTTCCAAATTCCTACAAAACGGGATTTTACATACACGCGCGAAACATACTGACAGAAAGCACTCAATGAAAATATTCATCACGAGATGACTTTCATAGTAGGACAAGCGTGACGTCATTACCCGCAGCACTCTCGCCGTGATTCGCTCCGCCCGCCCAGAGGGAAAACCGCGGAGGGAAGATAACACGACCACTGTAAAAAGATCCCCCATCCCGCCAAAACTTATTACGTGATAACACATGAAGAGAGCTCTCACAATATTGGTCAGAATTCAAGGGGGATGAAACAGTAGTGGTGTGTATATCTGAGATTTCTTTTTGATGACTGCTTTTATGGCTGCGGCTTATTACTATAAAGAGCAACAAAGACATTATAATGAAAATGGTATTAATATGGAGGGTGGGCAATTTCGTAGATATTAATATTTTCATGTTTATGTTATGAAGGTTTTTTGTTTATTCGTTGATATCCAACAACATTACTTAACAACAGATCTGCCGTTGAAATTCTCAATTCGGGAAATGAGAGATAGTCTAATGAAACCTTTAACCACATTTAGCTTTCTGCGATGTCTTTTCTCATTTTCTTACAAATATGAACAGATAGTATCTCTGTCGTGGTATAACTAAAATGCCGTTATACAACATCTGATAAGTTTTTAACTTTTGTTTCTATATTAATGAGAAAAAAATATTTATCGATTTGTGTGTGCGTATTTGCGATATCTTGAATAGTTATAGTTTTGTAAATTCGCACACACAGATTCGATAAATATTTTTTCTCATTAATATAGCATCAAAAGTTAAAAACTTATCAGATGTTGTATAACGGCATTTTAGTTATACCACGACAGAGATACTATCTGTTCATATTTGTAAGAAAATGAGAAAAGACATCGCAGAAAGCTAAATGTGGTTAAAGGTTTAATTAGACTATCTCTCATTTCCCGAATTGAGAATTTGACGCTAAGAACTTATCAAACCTTACTTCAATGCTAAATTATGACACCTTCTCATGTAAAGAGGAGTTTTACAAATCCTCACCCTTCAATTCTTAATTCGAAAACCGGAGTTAAGTAAATAGCGACTAAACAGTCCTCTAATTGAATCATAAATATTTAGACACCTACTTTTTCAACCGATTTATGTCTTGCCCAACTTAACCAGCGTATTAACCTAAGCAACAACGGCACCGCTAGAGTTATTAAGGCGATATATACGCCCCAATGGAAACGCAGTACAGGCCGTGCGCCCGCTCGATGCCAAAATATCAATATTGAACCTCCTTTTGAACAGTTTTGTTTGCAACATATTATTTGGTTTACATATGCTATGTCAATTATGAAGAAATTCCAGCCATCAATTTTCTGTATAAAAATATTTTTAAACATCCAAGTCGTTTTGGAGGAGTATCCAAAAGCTGCGAAAAATATCGTGTTGCTAATTATTTTTTTAAAGCAAAACTATTTGTTATACGAAAAAACCAACCAAACATGTTTAAAAAATAATGTACATGAAACATTAATAAATATGTATTTTTTTTAAACCTTTTAACCTAGCCGTTACTAAGGGGTATGCTTCAGAACGTTACCGTTTAACGGCACTAAAGCGTATGTAGGCCCTTAAAAGATCGTGAGTTAAAATGTACCACGCTGGTAATACCTAGCTATGCTCACGACTTCGACAATAGGTCGAATCAGACGAGACGATAAAAAGAAAAGATCGTTAAAGGTTGACACGAAGAACATACTTAAAGTCACGGTTTAAATCATAAATGAGTACTAAAGTGAAGGGTTTTGTTATTAGTAAGATAAAGGTCGTGGGATAAGTTGCATAAAGACACATTTGGCAAATTTATTTAACTCACGTTGAACAAAATTTTACCAGGTAAGAAACAATGTGCGTGACAAATAAACAAAGAAAAACCGGCCAAGTGTGAGTCGGACTCACGCACGAAGGATTCCATATCATTATCGCAAAAAATTACAAAAATATCACGTTTGTTGTACGGGAGCCCCACCTATATATTCGTTTTATTCTGTTATTAGTATTTGTTGTTATACCGGCAACAGAATTACATCATCTGTGAAAATTTCAACTGTGTAGCTATCACGGTTCATGAGATTACAGCCTGGTGACAGGCAGACAGACGGATAGTGGAGTCTTAGTAATAGGGTCTCGTTTTTACCCTTTGGGTACGGAACCCTAGAAAATACCTTGTTAAATTTTCTATTTCGAGTATTCGATATTCAGAAAATTATAGGCACAAATAAATATCTACTCCGTCAATAAAAATTGTAAATTTTGAAAACAGCATTTTTATAGCGAATTTGATAACAATTGGAATTTTGACATGAACTTCAGCTTTAATTTACGGTTATCTTCACAATTAGCCTTCAGTCGGTCTATTCTGCAAAAATCTCACCATGAATGCAAAAGTGAAGTGAGCTTCAAGAATGCTTCAGTGGTATTCTGTAAAAATGTCACCATGCGGACTGAGGTTAAGTGAGGTTGAAGTGACCTGTCAATCCCTGGTATACGATAGATGTGGCGGATAAACATTTGACATCTCACTTCGAGGCTCGAGCTCACCCCACCTAAGTTTTCATGGTGTGATTTTGCCAGAATACACCGGCAACTCTGTGAAAAGTCACCTCAAGCCCTTTCCTGACGGCGCGACGTAATTTAAATTGGGTTGATAGGCGATATCGCGCTAGTATTTTCTGAGAAAAAATCATGTGCGTGTAGGTCGTACTGAATCGCATTGCGTCCATGTGAACACACTTGCAATTTCGGTTAGTAAACATCGCTTATCGATGTGATCGATGAAATCAAATTGCATCGCGCCATCAGGAAAGGACCTTAGGTGAGTTTTCACAGAGATGCTTTCTTGAGGCTCGCTTCACTTTCACGTTGACAAGTTCACAGAATAACACTGCTGTAATGAAGACTGATGGTGAAACTGTTCATATAAACGGTATCACTTATAAATCTTGTAATCCTTAACATATTTCATAGTTCCCAGATCTACTGACAAGCACATTGTTGAGAATAGGAACACAGTACGTGAATCCACCCCTTACTTGGACACGTGCAGTGCACGCTCACGTTATCTTAGCACGTGGCTTCTTGTCTATCGATTTTTGGAGGAAGCATTGTCAACCTTTTTTATGTTTTCCTATTTCTGTAATGTTGTTGTGCTTAGTTACGAAGTTACACAACAAAGAATTGGGCTATTTTTGATCGATTGAGGAATAACTTGCAAAAACATCAGGAAATACAAGAAAAGGCTCAATAAATGCACAAAAAAACTAGTTAAGAACCTTTTAAATACACGGGAAGATGTTACTCGCCTAAAAAGATAGCAAATTCTAGACCTAGACCAGAAAAACTATTAAGTTCCTACCAACTCATTCGGTGGCGTTCAATAGAATAGCACCCAACCCAAGAATTTGTTTAGAAATCATCTGATTTTGGCCGAAACACGATTGCAGATACAAAAAAATAACTGGCCAAGTGCGATTCTGAATCGTGCACAGAGGGTTCCGAAGAATCAGCTACATTGTCCAAAATAAATAGATAAAATTATTAAAGATCATATACAATGAAAGCACCGAACATTGCTCTAACGACGGGACACAATTAACTTTGCCATTCAAAAATTGTTGTCCCCATACATCTATATACAAAAATTTTACTTTCCCAAGTACATTTTTTAAGTTGGTCGACTATTTAGCGATGATAGTTTTCCTTTTAATTTCGTTACATATATCATGGACCAAGTGATTAATTAGGGCACTATGTATAATGTCCGGGCATTATGAATCTAGTCAAGTCAAATCGGGCAATGTAATGAAAACTGGTTAATACTTCTATATTTATCACATTGTCTGCAGCCTTATTGCGCAAGTGAATTCAGCAAGGGTTTAACTGCCATCAATAGACCAATTACATGCGAGATAAAACACGCGATGTGGATTTCTTTCTACCAAATTCAATTGAGCAATTCGATAATTATGGTCAATGAATTAGTCCATGAACGAGCGAAGCGAGCTCGGGAACTTAGGGCACCCCGACACCGGTAGGTTAGGTTCGAAAGAGGCACCTTCATGTTAGGTTACTTTAGACCCTGCAGACAGAAATAGAAGCTCCATTCAGCGGGGCTCCTTCGACTTTGTTGCATAAATAGTAATCGTTCTCACCTATTTTATGTTAAAATCAATGTCAACATTAAAGTAAATTAATAAAACACATCTTTTTATTAATTTGCCCAAAAAGTAATGGGCATTGATAAATGATAATGATAAATGATTTTATTTCTGTAAGTAGGTTTGTACAAACACTTTTACATGTCGATCATATTTTTAAAACTAGATGAAGTCGGCGTTTCCTATCTGAATACTCTGAGAAGAAAGGCCGAAACAAACTCAGAGGTCACAGTCTCTTTTAAAGTCCAGACAAAATCTTTGTTAGATCATGTGAAGACCATGTAGACTGAAGTCTGAAATGGTCTTTTGAGGAAAGAACCAGCCAGATTGAGTGGACCTGTCCAGTCAGTGCACGCATTTGTCAATAACCGTGCAGCTCAACTCAGAATTTAAGGAGCTCAACGATTCGACGAACAATACCAAAGAAAGGACATTCGGGTAGGCCGCATAAACTACTCAAACTGCCAGACCATGATTAAAACTAACTTGGATAAATTAAAATTAAAAACAAACAAAAATTGAATTCACATAGTCTTCACATTCACAACAATTAAAATAAACTTAAAATAAAATAATATAATACTTTAAAAAGTAAATATTCTTGTCATTGCAAGAAAACAAAAAAAAACAAAATTCACGGTGCAAAATATATAAAAAAAAAAAAAAAATTGGAGCAGCTCAATCCCATGCCTGTTTGTCCTCAACGTAATCTTTTATTGTATAAAACGCTTTCTGGCACAACCTACGTTTAATGAATGTTTTAAATTTATTAAGACTTAGATCTTGTACGTGGCTTGGAAGCTTATTATAAAAGTGACATCACATTGACATCTAAACGAGCCACCTATTATTCAAATATTTAGCTTATTATTCAGAAAGGCCGGTCAATTTAATTATTTCAATAGTTTTTATCATATTGCCTACTCATATTGGGCATTTTTCAAATTGTTCGGGCATTATGAATAATGCCGTATTAATCATTAGGTGCATAAGAAATATACTACGTTATGTATCAAGTGCCGTGCCGTGAATTTTTCACATATGCAAAAGCAACCATTTAGCTGGCAGAGGGTGTGAGGGACCTAAGATGCGGACGAACGGACAGACAGTCATAGCGAAACTATAAGGGTTCCTTGTTGACCACGGAACCCTAAAAATTGAAAAAAAAATGAGGCAAAGTTTTTCATGAAGGAGCAGTTTTCAGAAACGTCAACTAAAAATCCGGAGAGGTACTTGTAGATAAAATTCTTATGGAAAGATACGAGACGTAATACTTAATATAACTTTACAACCTTTTTATAATAAATAAACAACCAAAAATATATATTTCTGTCGACATTCATTGCTATTGCTTTAGTACTTATTTGCCTGTTCCTTCTTCACTTTTCAGTATAATAGGTATATGTATGTACATAAATAGTTAAATAAAATAAACAAGAATTTCCAATTTAAAACATTCATAACACTTAGTTACATTTGCTGTGTCACACATTATATACCAAACCAACAACAATCGGATTGCAATAAAGCGGCAACTGACGCAAGTTCCGTTCCGGCACGTGTACTTCCGGACTTCCGGTCTTGTGCCGAAAATAAATGTTGGCGTGTATGTAACGTGACTTGTGGGAAAAATTTATCGACTTTTCTAATCTTTTTGTGAGTGGCCATAAAAAAAATATAAAAAATAAATTCAGAATAAAGTATAAATTCAGAAGCAAATTTTATTGCTACATATTTCATTTTAATGTTTATTCGAGAATCTACGTCGAATAACACCTGTTTGATTTGCACGTAGGAGAAGTTTTTCCAGGGTAAAACCACAACTTTGCCTATGATTTAGTTTATAAACAAAAGTTATGACTAGTCGTTTGCTTTCAAGAACGAATTGCAAAGTGAATAACACATGACATTAGAACTTCTCGGAAAAACTATAATCTAAGTACAGAAGATTATAGAGACGCACCATTTTTAACCGATTTACCAAAAAGGAGGAGGTTCTATGTTCGACTTCATGTTTGTTTTTTTTTTTGTCCACTATATCTCCGTCTTTTGTGGACCGATTTTGAAAATTATATGTAAAGAATATGTTTCGAAAATGGTCCAATTTTAATTTAGTGAAGATCTGATGAAGAACTTCGAAGATAAACGACAGAGCTCTGGCAAATCTCTCGGGATTGCTGCAATCGCATGTCTGTTTATTGTCATTTCACAACATAACATCACGCCAGTACGCTCTTAAGGGGTCCGCAGATCTCTCATTTCACCGGTTACGTTCAAGTTTCATGATATTCGGGTTATCTATTCTGGCGTTAAGGTAACTTACTAAACAACTTGCCTAATAGGTAGGTACTATAAGGGTCAAAAGTGCAGTCACACTCTACCAAAACAGAAAAGGCAATTTTTTCGTAAGCAGCAGAATTTCAACTTTTCCCAGTTAGTAGGAATAATCTACTTTAATTTCTATACAAAATACTAAATCAATTGTGGATTATTTAACGACTTCTGCAAAAACTAGCCATTTGAGTTTTGGGAGAGAATGACTGCACTTTTGTCCCAAGGGTCAAAAGTGCAGTCAAGGCTGTACAACTAAAAAGTGGAAAATAAAAAACCTTTTTACGAAAAAATACTATCTTAACGCAAAAAATGGTAGGTACCTACGAAAGACACCGACTTTCAAAAACAAAGTTATTTTTAATTTTGTAGTTTTCTTATTTGGAAGTCGGTAGTATTTGTTTGTAAAATGTTTTTTCTTTAGTTTCTTTCTTCCTAGGCTATCAGTCGCCACTTCGTAAGGGCCTTTATCTACACTTATCTATACTTCTATACTCATATTATAAAGAGGAAAGATTTGTATTTTTGCATGTAACGAATAAACTTAAAAACTACTGGAACGATTTCAAAAATTATTTCACCGTTTGAAAATTATTTTCACCGGGAAGCTACACTATCCCCGGGTGACATAGGCTACTTTTTAAACTTGTATGCCCACGGGAACGGGAACTACGCGGGTGAAACCGCGAGGCGTCCGCTAGTAACATTATAAAGAGGAAATATTTGTTTGTAAGTTTGCTTGTAATTGATAAACTCAAAAACTACTTAATTGATTTTGAAAAGTCACTAGTAGAAAGCTACATTATTCTTGAGTAACAAGAGTAAAAAAGATTGCCTTTTTATCCGAAAAACGGGTCCCGGTGGAAAAAGCATTTTTTTGACGTGATAACGTCTTTAAAATCGTTTTAGTCGGGTGACATGTTCAGAAACTTGTGTCACACCAAAACCTCACGAGCGCGATCGCAGGCAGTGTTGCCACCTCAAAAATTATTTTGTCACTAGATGCAGTGTAAAATGTCGCCATATTTTGGCAAAATGGCTTGAAAAAAAACCACCAGTTCTCGCTAAAATGTTTTTATTAAAATTAAGTACTTTAAATGTCTGATATTAAAAAAAAAAGTAATTTTGTAACAGTCAAAAGGGAAAAAACAGACTTGGTTAAAATTCGTGATTTTGAAATATGATAGTTATCTTCCATTATATCTTCATCATCCATAAACGCCGCCGACGTTGGCGCTGAAGATGTTTTTGGTTATGATAGATCTTTAAATGAGTACTTTGCGTTTTTGCCGATAACCACAATGACATCGCTAGGCAATTCGTAATTGAAGCATTTAATTTTCAAAACTTTCAATCTGTTTGTAATAAAAATTATGGCGTTAAGTAGTGAACTGGCCATTTTGATTCGTAATTTACTTTTAACGATGCTCATAACACTGAAAATTCTTTCAATTTCAGCATAAGAATGAGGTATTTTTAAAATTTCCGTCTCAAATAAGTGTTGCCAAATTCCATATTGAAAAATCGCCAGAAATCGCTAAAAATTTATTAGTCGCTAAACGATGAAAAAATATCGCTGAGAGCTCTGAAAAATCGCCAGATCTAGTGACAAAATCACCAAGGTGGCAACACTGATCGCAGGTATAACGAGAGAGAGACGGACCGATCTCCCGTCTCATCTCGAGCGCTGCCAGTCATTCCGTGAAACTTGTCACGCGGAATCCTCACGAGCGGAGGCTGGCATAGCGTTCGAGTGAGTGGACCGATCTTCCGTCTCTCTCACTCTAGCGGCATACAAACGAATGGAGATTTTCTCGTGCGGTTAAGTTTTCGTTGAATGTTTAACAGTGAAACAAAATGTGTTTATCATAACATAGGTTTATATAGGTAAGACGTTATCACGTAAACATCTCGATCGTAAACCTACTTTATTTTTAAAGTAAAAAACACGATGTGTTCTCACATCATGTCCCTGTTTTAACACGGTGAAGTCAATGACGCTTGCGATGGGCCGGGCGGGGCGAGGGTGTCTCTGGGGTTGCCCCTAGCAATAGAAGGGTTGATGATTGGGCCCGATGTAAGCAAATATTGCGAAGGATTTGGAATAAACCCCACGAGAAAACCAAACAAACAGTCTATCTATGGAAAGACTTCAGGGACGTTTTGCTTTTGAATGTTGCCAGTAATATTTTTAAGAGTTTATAAAATCTACTAGCTTCTGCCCACGGCTTTCCCCGCGTAAAAAGTTGTTTGTCATCCTAAGGGTCTCAAACTATCTCCATGCCAAATTTCATCTAAATCGGTTCAGTAGAACCAGAGATTACTCCCCCCTACGTCACAAACTTTACCTCTTGATAATATTATTATAGATTATACAATTTTACCCTCTTAGGGGTAGAATTTTAGATAACGCTGAAAAATACAACTCATTATTATTGCCGTACTCAATTCATACGAAATTTCATGCAAATATGTCCAAGGAATAAAAAGTTTCATAACAACTTTTATCCCCGATTTCACCCCCTTGGGGGTTGAATTTAAAAAAAATCTTCCTTAGTGGATGCTTATGTCATAAGAGGAATACGTGTGCGAAATTTTAAGTTTCTAGCCATAAGGGATTGGCCTGTGCGTTGATACATCAGTCAATCACCTTTGCCTGTTATATCACCTTTTTTATCTATAGATATATAGATGTAGATAGATTAAGGTAAGTAACATTCAAGTTCCAACAAACAAAAATTTGTTATAAAGATATTGTTATTGTTTTGAATAACCATGGTACCTACTTACATAAACACAAAGGAGGCAAATACTCACCTAATCCACAAACATTTAACAAAACTTGCGTAACCGTAAAAGTCAGCAATAAAAACATTACGTCACGTCAGCCATTTTCCCTATCGTCCCAAATTGACACTTGGGTATTTGCGATCGTGCATTATTACCGAATGAAATGCTTACAACGTTTTCCACTCGGGCCGAGTCGGATCGTGTCGGCCCGGCTCGGCTGAACGTGCTCGCAATTCGCAAAATATCCGCTGAACTTCCCTTCCCAGATTACACCAAAACACATTTATAGTGCCGGTAAAATGTAACTACATTTTATTGAATACAGTTATGTTACATCGTCGACACTTTTAAGTCGAGTAAATGACTAAGTAAATTTTTATGAGACAGTAATAAAACGTGTTATTTACCATAGAAATGTTGACTAACAGGGATACCTTCTTCTTCATCTTGTAGCGGGCATCAACAACTCATTCAAAGGTCATTCATTGGGCATAATCTGACCCGCTTTGCGAAGACTGGCAGACATTATCCAAAATAGTTTTATAGTAAAGAGAATAGTGTGACCTTTCATTGCATATATTTATTTGATCCAAAATCGATGGAGAAAAATGTATCGAAAAGTATTAAAAATGAAACGGTTTCAGAGGATTTTATTTTTTCGTCTGTACATAAATAACTTTCTTTTTCGAAGTCGGTGTCTTTGTTAGGTACCAATTTTTTTCGTTATGGACACCGACTTCGACAAAGAAAGTTATTTTTCACTTTGTAGTGTTTTTAGTTGGAAGTCGGTAGTATTTTTTTTTGTAAAAAGATTTTTTATTTTTCACTTTTTAGTTGTACCTATTAAGCAACTTGCCTTTAGTGAGGTACTTATAATGCCAGAATAGATTATCCGAATGCCATGAAACTTGATCATAACCTGTGAAATGAGAGTGTATCAAGGTGAACTGTGCACATCTGCGTACCCCTTTAGAGCGTACTGGCGTGATGTTATGTTATGAAATGGTATAAACAATAAACAGACATGCGGTTGCAGCAATCCCGAGAGATTTGCCGTTATTTATTGAAGAGTTCTGCTGTATAACTCCGAAGTTCTTCATCAGATCTTCACCAAATTAAAATGGGACCAATTTCGAAACATACTCTAACAAAAAATAAATATTTAAAATCGGTCTACAATTGACGGAGATATCGGTGAAAATACAAAAAAAAAAAAAACATACAAGAAGTCGAACATAGAACCTCCTCCTTTTTGGTAAGTCGGTTAAAAAATGAGGAATTTCCTTAAGTTCCGTGTATCATTACTTTCCAGAATTTGATAGTTATTAGCGACACCATTGGATCGTGTAATGATCAGCGTGTTTATTTAAAAAAAATCAACAGTTTCGTTTCCTGGCTAAGAATATTAGGTTTTCAAAAATCACATAATGAGTTTTAGTTTTCAACAAAATCCTTTCAGTGTGTATAGCTTTTACTTATAGGTTCCAATTTTTAACCGACTTACCAAAAAGGAGGAGGTTCTATGTTCGACTTCGTGTTGTTTTTTTTTTTTTACCCCCTTAAAAAAATCACCCTGTATATGATGATTTTATATTTTTTTGACTGCCGTGACTCATACGGCATGGTCAGTGGCAGTGCAACGCTTCATAGGCAGACATTTAATCCACGTAACTACACTGAATCCTGAAATCAATATCATCGCGTTAGCAAGTCTGTACTTACTTAATTATAAGCATTCCGTATCGCCGATTCAATCAAGCAATTAATCTAATATAAAAAAATAAACGACATAAATCATAGGGAGGCCGAGCCCATACAACTTAGCCAGCTGTCTGCTTCGCCATGCGCCAATCCAATTTAATAAAAAGGTTTCCCATAGAGTACGTTACTCGTAGTTTACAAATAACCCCCTCCCTTCCCCCTACCGTTGTGTGAGCGATGGAAATGCACGTGCAGCGTTATTGCGTACAGCAATCGATGACGCGACGTGCGATACAACTTTCTTTGGTTTCACTTTGTGGCTGTAACAGAAGCTATTGTTTGTTACACATTGTGATGGCTTTGTTGAGCCAGGTCAGGTTGTAGTACTTATGTCTTATAATTATAAAACAATCTACTTATGTGGAGCTGTTGTAACTTGTAGGTACTCAGTGCTGCGAAAAACTTTTTCCGTAATATATAAGTGGTATTTATCTCAAACGTATAACCTAATAGACGGGGAAGGTGAGGGGGGTTTTTCAGATACCATGTCCAGGGCAAAAAGTTGATAGCTGAATAGGTGCTTGCTGAAGACAACGAGAATATATCTAAAAAGTTTCAGGCACTAGCCCTGTGGATAGGAAAAACTATATTGTAGTTCTATGTTCCGGTTCATATGTAGAAATGTTGACACAAGGGCAATGACTGCTATTGACAAACGCTAATGGTATAGCACGTTGTAGGTGATATATAACGTTTCAAGCTATGTTATTACGTGTACATTATGAATTCTTATATGAATTTTGAAATTACATATTGAATTTACAAACAGGGGTGTGACCATAAATAAGCTCTTAGAGTAAGGTAATTTTGAGTGCGGGTAAGTGGCAGATACATATGACTTGTGTACATCTATCCCATACCGAATTTCCTCCGTGCCTCGGAAAGCACGTTAAGCCTTTGGTCCCGGCTGTCATTTGAACATCTTTGACAGTCGTTACGGGTAGTCAGTAGCTTGAGATCTGACACCAGTCTTGCCAAGGGGTACCCTGTTATCCAGTTACTGGGTTGTGGAGGTCAGATAGGCAATCGCTCCACGTAAAACACTAGTGCTCAGCTGAATCCGGTAAGACTGGAAGCCGACCCCAATATAGTTGGGAAAAGGCTAGGCAGATTGATTGACATCTGTCCCTTACGCACACTCAAAATAACTTTACTCTTAAAGCACAAACTCTGACCATAACGTCACCCCCTAGATTTTCAAAGTAAAACAAACGCAGTTCGTTAAACATCAAAGTCAGACAAAGGCTCCATCTACTCTAATTTAGAGTCATGTTTTATTAAATATATCTGCGTATATTTGCCTATAAAGCTAGCTGGGGTGGGCAGGAAGGGTGCTGATTAAGTTACGTGACATGCGCGCGCCAATTTGTATCGGAGACTTCGCCCTCCGAGAGGACACGACACCATCAGCGGAATTACATTACTAGCCGTAATTAAATAGTCCTTGTTTTTATAGGAAAACATGGCGTGTTTACTGTGAAGATATACGCACCGTGCAGCTCTAATAACACTGTAAATATTTGGTATTTACTGTGCCATTTAATGAAGTATGTTTTCGTGTTATACAAAAAGTTATATTTTCTTAACCTACTCTATTTTTTACTGTGCTCAGTCGAACGTGGCTCCAATCCTTCCGCTTCATGTCTAGTCGAAAACAGATAGATTAAACAATACATTAATAAAAACTGAAATCATGACTGAAAAATCGATAAAACAAAACCGTTATGTAATCCAACGTTTATCCATGGCGCCTTCTTCATTATCCATCATACTAAAAGCTTCTCTCAACATGGCCGCTCCTAATACACTCCTTACTATAAACAATAACATTGAAAACTTTTTAACACGTCATAGAGCATACTCTCTAACTATTATCGTGAGCAAACGAGGCGAATAATTCGACGTGTTGTGAAAATATACACACGCACGTGCAACGCTTGGTTCAAGTGAAAACTCTAATTTTATTTCGTTTACCGATATAGACCGCGTATGTCCGAAGAATAACGAATGCACCTCGTGACTCTGCCAATTAACGCTCGAGAACAAAAAGTGGAACCCGAAATGGATATTTCTGGACCGGTATTTTATCAACATGACTTTTAAAACTGCGGCAGTAATTAACGTCACCTTTTGTAACAAAACAATATTGTTTGTGCTCGTGATAAAGTTGTGGATCAAGAGTATAGCATTCTAAATGTGGTTTGAACATTTCACAAGTTTTTAACGTGATGTCATAATTTTTTAGACTAATTTTATTTAGTTTAAACATCTTATTTATGCCATTTACTTGTCAAATTCGTGGATTGAAGTCACTCAAGCGACGAAACCATTTCTCAGTTCTTAGAGCTGATTACAATAATAAAGTGTATCGTATGTATTTCATCTGTCAGTCAAAGTGCTTGTACCAAACGGTTATCCAAACAGAGAGGGCGGGCGGCGCCAGATTATGATCGCGCGAGGATCGTGAGATCGTGATTAATAGCGAACTAGCGCGTGCCCGTGCGCAGGACAGCACGCATGTGTGCCTCGAACTTGTGAAGATGCTGTGTTAAGATTATAATTAGAAGACATTGTTTAGCGTCCTTTGTGCTTGAAAAGCTCGAGTTTTTCCAACAAGTTTCCAAAAACAGTGAACAACAAGTTTTCTTAAATTTTCTCGTAGATTTCTTGTAGCACTGGCTACCCATGACAGATACTAGTGCAGATTATCGTTTTCATAAATATTTTCAGGAGTTTCTTTTGAGCCACACCAAGACCAAATCTGAACAGCTTTTGATGCTTCAATGACTACGAATATTCACCCGAAATCCGCCTTAAAATTGATTCATGAATCAATGACCTTTATATGTAAAGTACAGTTGTAGAATTTCACATGTACCTGTGAGCAACACTATTGCTCATAGTAATGAATAACAAATGCGCGCGGCGCACAAGTTCCAAGTAAATAAATCACGGCGCCCGCGCAGCCGTCCGCGTCGCGTCGGCGTCGGCGTCACTCCGACACGGCGACAATGCGGCGGACTAGGCTAGGAAGGAGTAAATGGATTCTTATACCATAATATCGATATTAATTTCCTAACATATTCGATATGTATCATCGATCTCGATTTATATCAAAAATACGATTTTCTCGAGTTTCAATTTTTATTATTATTTTTGATAGACTTGCACTGGACCACTATCTCACTTGGGGGTATGCGATAATGTGATCGACGGTGTGTGGTGACTGGTGATTTAAGTGGGAACATTCGAAACTCCGCTGATCATGATCTGCTGAATGCGGGACGCACGGGACCGGTCAATGTGGCGACGCGCTGGGGAGGCCTATGTCCAGACTGGACGTCTTTTGGCTGATATGATGATGATTCGAAACTCAATTTAAATACAAATCATTTATTCCAATTAAACCACTTAAAGGTAATTTTGAATTGTCAAGCAGTCCGTCAACCCAAAAGATGAAGCTAGTTGACATTTTTTACGTGTTTAACAACAGACAACTCTTAGTTTTCCCACTTCTAAATAAATTCCTACTGGGTAAAGGCAGAAATGTCGACATATCTATGTTTTTAACGATTAATATCGATGCTAATACAAATACTAGTAATATTGACTCGATATTTATCGATATATATTTCTCATTTGCCCAACCCTACACGTACTCCGTAGACTGCGACACTTCTAAATGACTCACTCGCTTGACGAGCTTCTGATACTTAAGAATTTACTGATGATAATTACTGCAGTAGATATGATTCAGGTGGCATGGTCAATAGTTCACCTGCCCAGGTATTTTGGCATGCCCTATGAGTCATGTGAGGTAGTATTTTTGCCGTTAAAGTTTATTGATAGAAACGCCTGATTTGTGATTCAGTGGTCTTGCTACCTTTACGGAGAAATAATGCCTGTAATGAAAATCTTGTGGATGACCGACCTCAACGTGGGTCTAAATAATGCGTAATTCTATCAGCGGTGGCGTTAGTTGAAATGCCAAATGTAAGGGTGACTTAAAGCCCATATTTTTTAGGGTTCCGAATCCGAAGGATCCAAACGGAGCCCTATTGCTGTCACTCACGTGTCCATACTGTCCATCTGTCCGTCTGTCCGTCCGTCCGTCTGTCCATCCGTCCGTCTGTCCGTCCGTCTGTCCGTCTGTACCTCTATCCGTCTGTCCGTCCGTCCGTCTGTCCGTCTGTCCGTCCTTCCGTCCGTCTATCCGTCTGTCCGTCGTCTGTCACACAATTTTGATCAGAAGATTTTTTTAACTTCCCGTTGTCCCACGAACTTTACTACGTTATTATTACGTAAACTTTACTAACAAATATCAATATAATTGATAAATTAGTTTTTTTCTTTGGTACGAAACCTTAAACGAGCGAAGTCCGACACGCACTTGGCAGGTTTTTTAATGCTTTTTCAATCTCTTTCGCGACGTTTTCGTTGATAAAGTCGCTTATCTAAAGCCTAGCCCAGGGATTCCCAAAGTGGTCCCTAGATCCTTGAGAAACCCATATCGACATAAACGATTGCACTTGGTATTTACTGAATTTTATGTCTATTTATTTTGTTAAATTTGGATGAGAAAATGATATCAAGTTTACTCACTTAACCAACCGCATTTTTTTTAAATTGGTAAGTATTTTGTATCAATAGGAAAATAACTAGAGATAGGATTTTTAAGTAATTTGACTATAGAGGTCTGAGATATCACTTTTTTTATTGTTATCGATATGCTCGCGTTTGACCACTATCTCGCCTGATGGTAAGCGATGATCTATTTTTTATGGTTGGGAAATCATCCAATGACTTCTCCCGACCCGATGGTGTGGTCTACGGTGAAGCACGCTTGCCTAGTAGTAACCTATTCACTCTTACTTAAAAGTCCCAAGGTTGTAGCTATCAGGAAACAAAGACTCCGGAAGGGAAAAATTAAAAGGGGTTCATTTTGGAAAAAGGATCTCTTGCCCGAAATAGTTTGGGAATCCCTGCTCTAGCCTTAAACAACCCACTACTTAAAACACACGATACTAAACTTAAACAAAAGCACATCACATCCCAGCCGATGATTTCAAAATAAATGAGTCAACTTCTCATCTGTCACATTCACTTCTACAAGTCAATGCTCGCCAACTAATCAAACATTTCAATCAGTCAAACGGTCACGTCATTGATTTGATACTAATCCAACCGCTCCACATTGATATGTACCTTTATTTATGAACATGTTACGCTTAATTAAACAAGCAAAGCCGTCGGATTTCCATGACTAATACCTACATTGGTATCCTGACAGCGACATTTAGTAACAATTGTGTCCTTTATATTTTGATAAGGAGAGTTTCCAAGTACTGCAAAGCTGTAAGGTTTAGATTTGAAGAGGAACATGACTGATACTCGTTCTGCGTCGTTTCGCGTATAAGGTATTGGATACATTGTTTAGACGTAGCGTTGAGTTGCCTTTCAAGAGTTTCAAGTACTGTCGAAAGCTCGATCCATGCGAAGTTTTCAAAATGAATAACTAATACAACGAATCTGGGATGAAAAAATTGTCCAAGAATTTTTCATATTTTTCATCTCATGGAAAAAAAGATACCTAAGTTAGTGAATTTTCCCTCAAAAGCCAAACTATACCTGCTTTTAAAAATCACTCCACAAACAACCACAGTCTTCCAGTCCAGTCTTACCATCTAAAAGCGGAATAAAGCATCATATTTTCTCTGCGCATATTGCGCAATAATCAATTTAGATCAAACTGGGCATGAACAAACACAGCCTAGGAAAAGAGGGCGCTACAAACGTAGTCATGTCTCTGAAACCGTCTCAAATACTTTAATATATGCAATAGTTGTATCAGTAAATCGCGTTGTTCACGATCTATGTCCGCAGCTGAGCGTGGTCGAAGTGGAGCGCAGCTGTCGAGACGAGCAGACAACAGTTGTCCACCGCGTTTGTCTTCAGTGCGCACGCGCAGCCCATCCAACCACCGGTACCAGATTAATCATTCGTAACTGTTTTCTTTTACACGACAAGAAAAAAGTTTTTAATTAAGTATGTTCAATTCTCGTCTAGTAGCCACTTAGATATCTAAATTGAATCTGGAATGTCTAGTGACTACATTTTTCCGCGCCACACGTTGCCGATTCTACTGAAACGATTTTCCGTAAAACATAGTGGAACAATTTCAGGAATTTTTTTCGTACATAATGAACATTTATTTTCCAACAATAAATACATCTATTTATCTTATCACTAAGACGTTTATAAAACTTAAAATGAAATACGTTTAAACAAAAATAATAAAACGTCAAGCACAAAAGAAAACAACAACGTTTTTTCCGCAACATTTCAATTTTAAATATGAGAGCATTATATCTCTAAATGAAGCTACCTTTGATGTTAATCCCGCGTTGAAAAAGTCACCATTAATAAGTCGTAAGGGTAATAAAAAGGATTGTATTAAATCATAAGAATATATCACAAAGAACTATTATCTGACATGTGAAAAATACCTATCTGGCGATAAAAATATTTAATATCGCTCACTAGGCACCACATCATGGTTACAGAACTCTAAAATAGAGGAGTCTTAAACATAAAATGATTGTAACGAGACGCGTATACTGTTTGATGGATGGTTTCGGCGAGAGAAGCATAAAATGGTGCGATAATGCAAAAATTGTAGCGTAAGCTCTCCGCCGCCGGCGCCGATCGCCATCCATCACCCGCCAAACGGTCAGTTTCCATGAAAATTGCTGGATGATTTGCATGTAACTTTACAACGAAGAGATATACGCGAAAGATTACAGTAACTACCGGCCCGAGCGTACTTTAAATACCAAATAACACTGATTTACGACGAGATTCGCACATAAAGAAATTATGTCGAGAAAATCCTGCCTCGACAATTGCTATGTGTTAAACAGACAACATAGCATTAACCTAAAAACTTATAAAATTATGAAAGTAAATTACAATATCTAGACAAATTCTTATGTCTTGTCGATTCGACTCAGCTCGGTCAGTCGTACACGGTTTCCCGGCTGGCGGGCAGCGAGGCGGCGCGCGCGTTTTCCACCGGATGCATCATGCGTGTAACTACATTAAGCCAACAAATGTTGTGATTTTTAAGGAAGAAAGGTCCAGATGAACGCTGTATCTTGTGACATGAACGAAAATAATTTGACGCAGCCGTTCGGAGCGACACACGGCGACACGTGGCCACGATATATTACACGCGAGCCGCGCACTAAAAATATTGTGTTGGCAAATTAATGGGCATTCCCGACGGTGGGTAGTGGGATGAAAGGAAGTGCCTTTTATATCTGAAACGTTGGTTTTGTATGAAAATGCGCGGCAGCCGGTCACACCTGTCCGCGCACATTGGAGCGACCGGCGGGCGAGAGCGCGCCGCCCATATAACCAGGGCTGATATAGTTTCGCTCTGTGAAAATTCTACTTGTTGTGAAATATAATGAAATCAATTATATTATCTGAATGCAGAAAATTGAGGATAGCCGACCCCAATTAACGGGAAATAAGAAGATATCAACCAAAATCAACATCATTTTAAACTTTAGACACTTTGTAATCACCAATCTCGAAGTCTTTTTCATCCCACTTATCACAAAAACTTGGAGACCATGGCTTTCAAATACCATCGAGTAAACTGCAGTATTTATAGTGAGATGTTAATGTACTTGATCCTCGTAACTCTGCTCAAACCGATCTCCAATTTTCTTGTCAAAAGCAGAGATTACTGTAATATCCTCGACTGGCAATCATCCATTCTTGAGTTCTTGTATTGTGTTTCTTGCGTGTGTATGTGTGCGTGTTAGTGTTGGACAATTCCAAAACAAAGGTATGCTTATGGAAATTCTACACGAAAGGAATGCATTGCAATTTAGAAGAAATCGAATCGTTGCTACTATCCTACGCCATTCCACGAAAACTATTAAGAAAATTGTCGGTGTAGTCCTAGAAACTCGCCTGTCACCCCTAACTGGAACGGATGCGACAAAGAAGACGCATGTCGCCTTGTGCGTCACTTTCATAATAATTGAGCAGATTAATAACCCTCGAGGGTGTTCATATTTCGCCGTCCGGTGACTGTCGCTCCTTCCGACTCGTCGTATCACACCCACGGACAGCTGTTCTTCTGGCTACGTTTTTAAATATAAGTTGAGAAAAAATAAAGAAAGTGAGTAGCCGGTGGCGTATGGGATGTGTCTGGAGGACTTTTTATGAAGTTTTGATGCAATACAATTTATGTATACGAAAGAAAATGAGTGGTGTTTGGCGGGCTGTAGATATTTGGTTATCTGAAGGACTTATTATAATGATTGAATTAATGTTTACTCTAATAACTCACAGAATAGACGCAACAAGGATTTAGGATCAATGATCACTTCTTTATTTGGCGCTTCTACAATACATTGCCTTGTCTCGCCTCAACAATGTTGTTTTGTCTCATTAGCATTTCATCCAGTTGGCACTATCTCTGTCTAAGCTTTCTCCAGAATTTTCCATCTCCCCAGCCCAGCTTCACTCTTCAAAGAGATAATAATTACCAAGCCTTCATTCCAAGAGTTTAGTCTACAAGACGTAGACAGGTAAGGTCTGGTAAAGCATGGAAGACGCATCGAAGACATAATCACTTCTATGTTTAATTAGTTAAAAAAGTTCATAATGAACCGCTTGCATCGAATTGACGGTCAAGAATACGCATCGTCGAGTTAAGGGCGGGCGTCGCGGCGTCGCGCATCGTCTTAGGCGTCTCAGTATAAATACGTGGCACGTGCGCCCGCGCAGCTGCTCGCCACGTGGCCGCCTCTTAAAAATAGATCATTGTCTCGCGGACACGCCCACCGCAGAGATAAAACACCACATCAAACATTATATCGACAGTAAAATCGCTCGTTTGTTTGTTAGCCGGCGGTGTCATAACATCTGGTCATCTGGCCAGCACCGGCCGGCACAACAATCAACGCAATGCTTTCATGTTCACGTAGCTGCCGCTGTGTAAATAAATCTCTGCTAATTCCGATATGCTAATAAATAATTGATGGTAAGCCAATACGCGTGTATTTGGCCGAATAAACTCATAAATGTGTTGGCACATCGGTTTCTGTTATCTCTACCTATATATTTTCCTGGATTTTCCACACATTTACTTGTACCTGTACCGACTATTGCATTTCTATTGAATCTGGGATCATCATTGATCGTCAATCGAAAGCTTTCCATCAAGTTAACATTCCTCATTCCAAATCATGCTTGCCTGGTCTTTACATCCAAGATTCCCCGGAACAAAAAAAAACAAATATGCAATAAAACTCACTGAAAATACTCCTTTCATAATTTAAATAAAATAATTCATTAAAAAATCTTTTTTTAAAACAAGCTTCTTTCGTATGCTTCTCAGCAAACCCTTTCATCTGATACCCATATCATGGCAGTGCACAAAAAATAACTAGTCCGCCATCTTGGGCCGTCCGCCATATTGGATTTAGAATGACGCCACTTAGCTAGATGACAATGCATGGTGCATTGTCATCCAAACTAAACGAGTATGCAAAATTTCATCTTAATCGGTAGAGGATAACTGCTTTAAAATTCAGTTGCAAGATTTGATCCGAACACACTTACATACATACATAGCAAGGTAAATAACAGCTTGTAATACACATCTTAAAAAACTTAACTTTAAAATATAGTATGGCACGTGTCAAGCGGTGTCTTCGCACTCAAAAAGCGAAACAAAAAGGCGACAGTAAGAACTTCCGGCGCGAAATGCTTCCGCCTGCCTGCTATAAGTTACAGTATCTGACTTACAATAGCCCCTTCACACTTTATCAAGTGACATGACTTTACTTGTCAAGGAGTGTTTCATAATTCACTTGGGTTGCCGTAGTTAGGTAGAACTACTTTATTGTAAAGAAGAAATGCGGTCGCAGACATCCGACTGAATTTTCTAAGTAAAAAGTCATAATCTGAGATTTGGTTCTCGTCTATTTTCTCCTCCAATATTGAATCTATTTAAAAGATAATCTATAAACGGAAAAATAAAGATATGTACTGTGCCCCTATGTTTTCCTTTTTGATGATAAATTATCTTTAGAAGCACTAGAACCCTCAAAATATCCTCAAAATTGCGCTGTCAAGCCTACTGTACAAATTTGACAACTATAAATGAAATCATGCTGTGCAGTCGGAGGATAAATATTCGCGATCTGGCTGGCCAAAATCAAATGTATCCTCCGACTGCACAGCATGATTTTCTTCTTGGTGACGTCTTTTTAGTTCGCTTTTTAAGCAGTCGGGTTTTTAGATTTCTTGAAATAACTTTTTTTTTACAACTTTTTAGTGTTTTTTTTTAGAATTAGGTACATTTAAACATATAAGTGTTATACATTTTTGAAATCACCTCTTACTCTCTCTTATCCTTTATTTTGATCCCACCACGATAGGCAAGGAAGAAAAAAAAAAATTGGTCCCCTTCAATATGGTGCCCAAAATCCGCCATATCAAAATCGGCCAACGCGTTTGGTATTTAGAACGTCACATAGGAACAAACATACATACATAGACTGATAAACACATTACCCTCCTTCGGCAGTCGGGTACAAAGGAAAACTGGGGCACAGTATATATCTTTTTTTTGCAGTTTATGGAATATCTTTTAAATTGGTCCAATATTGGAGGAGGAAACAGGCGAGAGCCAAACCTCGAATAATGATTTTTACTTAGGAAATTCTTCATTTCCACTCTTTCAATAAACTTACGAGTACAACTATACACGGGTGACTCATAATTTGGCAATATTTCAGGAGGTAAAATTGTTCATAAAAATTACGAACATTCTCTTTGTGACCAGCCCTTAAATGGGAAAAAATGTTCATGAACATTTTCATATTTTTAGAGTCATCATCATCAGTCTATTAATGTTGCCACTGCTGGGACATAATAATAATAATAATAATATCTGTGGCTCGACTTGACAGATGGTTGACAACAATTTTCTCTTCACAAATTTTCGAAAATATTAATTATCCGATCTGAACAACTGCAAGACAAAATGCAACAAAGAAATAAAAATAAACATAAATAATACCGAAACAATGAACAACAAAATACTATAATAACAACAATAAATGAGAAAACCGAAGATGTCATGTTGACACGAGCCGCCGCAGCGAAGCAAGCACGCCTACCACCTCCGGCCTCGTCGCTCAGCTCCGCCTCGCCGCCGCCGGAACCCAGCCCCATCGTGAGTGCTGTGACGCCGGCCGTGGCAGTTGCGTCGAGCTCGAGCGACGAGTACTTCTCGCCGCCGACGACACCACCACCTGCGCGTCGACGGGGAGGACGCCGGCCGCCGGACCGCTTAGGACCTCGAGGCCTACCGGTCTCTGATAGGGTCCCAGCACCCGGCGGAAGTGTGCAGCGCATGAGATGGACACAATCCATTAA
Organism: Orthosia gracilis; assembly: GCA_947562075.1. NCBI lineage: Eukaryota > Metazoa > Arthropoda > Insecta > Lepidoptera > Noctuidae > Orthosia > Orthosia gracilis. Next base: position 47,302,373 of record OX387267.1, read on the forward strand.
TGAAAATGTCATGCGCGCATACTTTGGGGCTACAGAGGGAGGAAACAACCTGACCGCGTACCGTGTCCGGATGCTCTCTTTGTTTCAGGTGCTTGAGCCAGCCGTCAACGTTTCGGCCCAACGACTCTCGGATCAGGTGCGGGTCATCCAGCGTAATCGTATGTTGGATGATACTGTACTTGATCGCCTCCGAACGGAAATGGGTAACCGTGTCACTGCCCTATCGTCGCAGGCTGTGGTGCCACCACAGCCCAGCCATACTCCCATCCACGCTGACGAGGCGAGTAGTGACATGGTTACAAACGTAAGTACCCAGTGCAATGAGGAATTGAGGAGTGCTTTGGAGTGTGCTATTCGGGAATATCGCTACATGCCACCCGAACTTAGGCCACGATTACCTCGTTTGCCCATGCATAACAAAAATAGGGCGCTGGTGGCTGTTCTGGATTCGCAGTTGTCAAACTATTTTGATGACTGCGAAGACCTCACTGATGCACATTCGATCATGTACTGCGCGGCTGTAGCGGCATGTCGTGTAGCTCACGTCAAATTTGCAGATGACAGAGCTACACGACCGAAACCAGCCGTACCGGCTTGGCAGTGCAGGATCGAACGTCGTATTGGTGGGGCCAGAGCACTCATCGGCAAACTAATTTGCTTCAGGGAGGGCAATAATCGCCCAAGAGTGATGCGCTTTGTGAGACGGGCGTTTTCGGGGACCGATGTCAGCCCCCAAGACTATATATCCCATGTCACAGAGCGCATCGACTTCCTGAAGCAAAAAGTGTATGCATGGGCAAATCGGATTCGTAGGTATAGGCGGCGAGTGGAGCGATACACCCAGAATCGCACATTCCAAAGAAATGAAAGGTGGGTTTATCGGGCTTGGGAGCGACCCGACCAAGGTGTGACTGATACGCCCCTGCCAGATGATAATGCCATGCTCACATTTTGGCGCAGCATCTGGTCGGTGCCTGTCAGTCACACCGAAGGTGAATGGACTCGGGAGGTTGAGCGAGCGTGCGATCCAATAGAAGAAATGGGGGCTATCACGATCAGCCCCCAAGATGTAGCTCGTGCAGTCCGTCCGTTGCCGAACTGGAAATCTCCAGGGCCGGACGGGCTGCACAACTTCTGGATAAAATGGCTACAAAGGTCGCACGCTCGTTTGGCATCTCAGTACCAGGCAGCCTTAGAGTCTGGTTCGCTACCCAAGTTCCTTACAACAGGAATTACCCACCTGCTCCACAAGGCTGGTAGCACCGCGGAACCCAAAAATTATAGACCTATTACATGTTTACCGACGGTCTATAAGGTTCTTACATCCATTTTGAGAGATAAAATTAATAAACACGTCGATAATAACTCGATCATGTCGGCCTCTCAGAATGGATGTAGGAACGGGTCCCGCGGTACTAAGGAGCTACTCCTCATAGATATGGCCATTAGCCAACAGGTTCGGCGTTCCCGAAAGGATCTGTCGACATGTTGGATAGATTATAAGAAGGCCTATGACTCGGTTCCTCATACATGGCTCATGAGGGTGCTAGAATTGTATAAAATAGATACAACTCTACGCACCTTCTTGATGTCGTGTATGGGACAATGGAGCACAGTCCTTCGCTATCCAGGATGTCGAAATATCCAGAGGAATAGCGAACCTGTAAGGATCGAGCGAGGTATATTCCAGGGCGATAGTTTGAGTCCTCTTTGGTTTTGTCTAGCCCTGAATCCTCTAAGCATGCTGTTGGAGAATTCAGGGCTGGGCTATCGATTGAAGAGAGGTAGTCAGGTTATATCTCACCTCCTTTATATGGATGACCTGAAGCTCTTTGCCCCCAACAATCTTCAACTGATGGAGCTACTAAAAGTAACTGAAACTTTTAGTAGCGCCATCAGGATGGAGTTTGGTGTGGACAAATGTGCGGTCATGCATGTAAAGCGAGGGGAGATTGTGGAATCCGTAGGAGTTCAAGTCACGGGTTCCATAAACCTGAGATCCCTCTCTCCAAACGAAACCTATAAGTATTTGGGTATGTCGGAAGCGTTAGGTATCAGCACTACTGACATGAAGCAATCGTTGAGGGAGCGCTTCTTTGGCCGCCTGAAGAAGGTATTCAATAGCCTTCTTTCGGGCGGAAACAAGGTGCGCGCCTTCAACGGTTGGGTCATGCCGGTACTGATGTACTCTTTCGGCATACTCAAATGGACTCAAACGGAACTTGACGCCCTGGATAGGCGGGTCCGCACACTGCTGACTGCATATCGAATGCATCACCCACGATCATCGGTCATGAGATTGTATGTCCCGCGGAAGTGTGGAGGCCGTGGCTTTTTAAATGCCAAAAACCTCCACAACCGCGAGATATGCAATCTCAGGGAATACTTTTTAAACACCGACGTGGGTATGCATCGAGATGTAGTAGCAGTGGACAAGGGACTTACCCCGCTCTCCTTGGCGAATGAGAACTGGCGCAAGCCTGTAGTGCTTGATACTAAAGACCGCAGGGAAGTATGGCAGAGTAAGGAGCTTCACGGACGCTTTTTCCGGGCCCTACATGGGCCCGAGGTAGATCAATCAGCGTCCGTAGCCTGGCTGCGTTTCGGTGACCTCTTTGGGGAAACCGAAGGTTTTGTCTGTGCAATTATGGACGAAGTTATCATGACGAATAACTACCGGAGATTTATTGTGAAGGATGGCACGGTTGACATCTGTCGGGCATGTCACCGTCCGGGTGAATCGATCCGCCACATTATCTCTGGTTGTTCTCGTCTAGCTAACGAAGAGTACTTGCATAGGCACAACCTTGTAGCCAGGATTATCCATCAGCAACTTGCTCTGAAATACACTCTTGTGGCATCGGAGGTACCGTACTACAGGTATGTGCCCGACCCAGTTCTCGATAATGGCAGTATCACATTGTACTGGGATCGGTCCATCATCACTGACAGGACTATTGTAGCCAATAAGCCTGATATTGTGGTGGTGGACCGAATCGAGAGGCGTGCAATGATTGTTGATATTACCGTCCCGCATGACGGAAACCTCGTGAAAGCCGAGAAAGATAAGCAAATCAAGTATCTTGACTTGGCTCGCGAGGTTGTCGACATGTGGGATGTGGACACAGCGATCATTGTACCGATAGTCGTGTCGGCCAATGGCTTAATAGCCACGAGCCTCGACCAACACCTTAGGAGGCTCTCGTTAGGCGGCTGGGTCAAGGGCCTGATCCAGAAAGCAGTACTGCTGGACACGGCTCGCATTGTTAGGAGGTTCCTTTCTCTGGAGCCCTGACTGCCGGTAGCTTGGACCCTGTTCCCGATACCGGTGGGCCTCTATTTTTTATATTTTTAAATGTTTTTGTTTTAAATTTATTTTATAAAAATATTTAAAAATGTAATTTATAAGAAATGTAATTAATAAAGGACATAATAATAATAATAAATTTGATTGCCCAAAGAAAGAGGAAATACAAGACATGTTACATAATATCAAGTTTTATGAGTTCTTATTACATTAATTTTATGAATAATGTCCCCTCACATAAGCCTCCTCTTTGTGAGTGGGAATGGGCCTTAATTCACCACGCGGGCCCAGTGCGGGTTGGTGGATGTCATTTGTCTTCGAATTCTGTCTGGGACATGCCGGTTTCCTCACGAAGTTTTCCATCACCGTTGTATAAGCAGTGGTGATGAAATAATTTATACAAAGTAAAGCGCCCGCCTGGGTTCGAACCCAAGTCGCGGCCGTTACCGCTGGGCCACTTCTGCTCCATTTTTAGAGTAAGTCCAATTGTAAAAAAAATAGTATATATATAAGTACTTGTACTACCTGAAAGTATTGCAATTTATTAAAATTGCAAAACTTAATGAGTGAATCAGGGCGTTTCACTCAAACATATTATGCAAATTATGACAAATCCGGAAAATTACTGAATGAATGATTAATAGAAAAATTGTCCACCATTGGTCTTTGGCCAAGATATTGTCCTATAGTAAAGCAAGTTGGTCCTGGTAACTGGTCAAGGCTGCGGGAGTCCGATAGCTGGTCAAGGCTGCGGGAGTCCGATAGCTGGTCAAGGCTGCGGGAGTCCGATAGCTGGTCAAGGCTGCGGGAGTCCGATAGCTGGTCAAGGCTGCGGGAGTCCGATAGCTGGTCAAGGCTGCGGGAGTCCGATAGCTGGTCAAGGCTGCGTCAAGGCTGCTGTAAAATTATGATGATGATGATGATGAAAGTAAGTTAGTGATTAAAATGCCGAAAAATCTTACTTCTTACTTACTAATCCTACAACTAAGATAAACGTGAAAGTTTGTGAGGATGGATGGATGTTTGTTATTCTTTCACGCAAAAACGACTCAACGGATTTTGATGAAACTTTACAGAAATATAGCTTATTAAATATATATAATAGCTCAGAATAACACATAAGGTATAGTTTATAAAGATACTGGGAGAAGTACTGATACAATGCGGTGGAACCGCGGGCGGCAGCTAGTAGTAGTAGTATAATAAATGTATAAAGTTTTGATGTAGGTATGTTTGTTACTCAATCAGGTCAGAACGACTGAACATATCTGGATGGAATATGGTACAGAGATAGATTATAGTCTGGAAAAGCACTAGACTCATTTTTATCCCCGTATAATGTTCACTCGGGAATGCAGGATCATTAACAAATTTTCACGCGGGCGAAGCCGCTGGCAGAAGCATTGTTACAGAATATAGAAAAACTTGCTGAATATAAAAAAAAACATCATTGGTCCTTGGCCAAGTCGGGGACAGTAATATGTCTTACAAAAAATAATTTCTCCATTAATATTCATAAAGCGTCAACTAATATGACAATATAGCTAGTATCTCTATTGAAAACATTAATATATTCCGAAATTACATTTTCTACATACCGATGTTATCTTGCATTATGTACTATGTTTTATTTTTACGTATAGCAACAGTTCTACACAGCTTATGGAGTAATAGAGCTTTCGCCCTTACTGATTATCTTTTGGAAAAAGCCCTGAAACTGCTGAAACCGAGTGTGTAAATGTCGAACACAACATATGCTATTATTTCAAATTCTAAATATATAAATAGGGAAGTAAAATTTAACAAACCCCCGACACATGTTTTTTATTTATCACAATCACGCAAGATATCAATGGCGATCTGTCATGACTCGATATCTTGCGACAATACCCCGATTCAAACAGTAAAACGCCCGTATCTTTTGAACGGCTGAACCGATTTTCATCAATCATAGCTAAGAATACTAACGATAATGTCACGTTTTAAACAAAAACCTTCAAAAGTAGGATAGATGGACAGGCGGACTGTTGGAAGGGCGAACAGGTTGACAGTACTTTACTATAATATCTTTATTGTTAATTTTGATTTCTGAAAAAGTGTGCTATTTAGAGACATCGTTTTATTTTTCCTGAAATCTTTACATGAACTTCTATCACATACAATAATTTCAGATTTTTCTCTTTGCAAACTTCGGAGATAAGTGGGGGTAACGGTTTTTTTTTCCTTAAAAATCGAAAACTGTGTAACTATTACTTAACTAAAAAAAGAAAAATGTTTGAGAGTTTGATACCTCATATTAGCCCCGCTTCGGATTTTTAAGACCTAGAACATCTTTCAGTGCATGTTGCAAAAAAAAAGAAAAAATCAAGTTGGGCAAACGTCATCTAAAACTACCCAAATTTCAAGTTGAAATCATTAGTCGTCCTTGAGATATCCAGCTGAGACAGACGGACAGAAAGACTGAGTCGCACCATAAGGGTTCCTTTTTAAAAGAGTGAGTGTGGAGTTTCTTGACGGTAGAATCAATTAAGATTACTTTTAAATTTAAAATTTTGATAAGTAATTTTTATCTTGTCTTTACCATTTTGTTACGGAACCCTAAAAATGCGTATAAGTATTTAAAACTGGAAAGGAGCAGGAGTTGAACAGTTGAACGCATTATTTGGTCTTTTATCTCGTGCTTTGATCACACCGCCTTCAAATGTTGAGCGTGTATTTTCACAAATGAAAATGTAATGTCTAATGTCAGATATCTTTGCTCAGATCAGATTAAATAAAAGTAGAATACAAAGTTTCGCTATACATAGACATGTCTTGTTCGACATTCATATATGAATATAAAAATGTAGCAATAAGAAATGTTTATGGAAAAATAATTTTCAAAAAACATGCACATAAAAACTTTTTTCATTTTTCCTGTAATCATTCTGATTACCTAAATTGGACCGAAGTCCAATCGTTTCTGATGACCGTCCCATTGTCCCGATTATTTTTTCAAAAGTTTGCAACCCTGGTGTAAGTACCCGTATTGTATGTATCTACTTATAGTGGCATTTAGCGCATAGTTCATGTTGGTCCGTCTATCAGCGATCGAAAGCGGGCGGCGGCGCGGGCGCCTCTTCCTAATTCAAAAATATACGCAAGCGCACGTGTGATGGCAGCTTGTTGGCAGTTACACATTGACAATGACTCTTTATTCTGAACTGTGTCTACTAATAAACTGTCATTATATTGTAGGTACTACTGTAAGGGATCGGAGTAAATAATGAGGCGTATTCGTGCTACTATAAGAATAAATTCATTTTGATAAGATTATATTGAAGTGGATTGAATTCCTAGACCTATAAGATATAAAATTATGTTCTGTTATGTATTTCATTATAACCTTTCTTACTAAACGCTTTTAGTGTATATTTCAATATTTTTCAAAATTCATATGACACTAAAAAGAAGTATTTTCTGACAGCCTGTATTGGCATTATAAGTACGTTACATGCAACCTTAAGAATTGTGCATCACCTCAGGCCCACATGCTCGAAAATCTTAACACAGAGTTAGTTGCTAACCATAGGTTAATTGGCAGTTTGTCATACAGTATTGACAATTTAATCTCGTGTCAGCAACTAACTCTGAGTTAAGTGGTTCGTCAACTAGGACAAAATGTCATATAGCTTTGCAACATTATTACATATTTTGCTAGCAGAACAACATATTTGATATGTTATTAATATTTAATAATTTATAAATCATAGTTGACTTTGAATTGTTACTCTTAGCTAAGTTGGAATGCAATTAATTGACGCCATGAAGGATGGGGTTACCATCCTTAGAATAATATCGCACCCTGTACACACACAACGAGACTAAGGCCGAGTTTCTCACCTCTAAATTATCGCAGAATTAATGTGACAAATTGTCAAGCACGCGTTATCTGCTGTGATTGGTGGAATGAATTTTCAACAGCCTCGGTCTCGCGTGGTAGTTGCGCGAAGAATAGAAATTATCATGAAGAGACACCACACCCATATAGGCTCAAATTGGTAGGTAAGTTAAACTGCTACAACCCTCCCTACATTATCACTAGACATTTATGATGCCAAGCTAACCAGCCATTTAAACAAAGATAATGTTAATCTTACCTTAATTTACAATTGTTTGACTTTAAGATTAGCTACATATCTACTTGTGTACTGCAAACATAAATTTTATGTCACAGCACTTTATTCATTCAAAATATCACATCTAAAACATTTAAAAATGTATCACCGGATCATATTTCATTTACCACACTATGAAATTGAATATGTAAACTTGAACATTGTGAATACAATTTTCCGTCTCCCCAATTCCCCCATACCTCCCTTACTCAGCCTATTCAACCTCCCTTCGCGATCGATACGGGCGCCATGTTGAATTTTCCGACCAATGCCTGTAGGTATGGAAAGCCGTTGCCATAGCAACGCGTCACGCCGCGAACCGGCGCGAAGGGGAAAGTGCTAGGGAAGGTTTTCAGTCGTTTTGTATCGTTTTATAGTGGGGTGCAAGGCTGTAATTATACCTATACAGCTAGGATAGTTACTTATATGAATGTTTATATAAGCTCTGTAGTTTTTACGTTCGTGTATTGGTAAACAAGTAAAATAGAATTAACAGCGTAACCATTTCTAAACAGGAGTAAAATAAAGAGACATACATTTCAATTTATTTATCCATTAACTTGACCAATTTATTCACCAATTCTACATTTAGAAGGCTAACTGTACATGTTCAAATTGAAATAATTTTAAAGTATTACCAATGCGAACGGAATTTAAACGAAGTTTGCAGTTCAAAACTGTTTCTGTCTGTATATCGTTTACAAAATGTGCACTTGGGTTTTCTCATGCAAACCAACTTTAAATATCTATTATCGAAACTCAATACGTTTAAAGGTTCTATTCTTATTAAAGCTCTCTATTCTGATTCTCAGCTCAAGGTGAAATAATACCTGTAAATTCTCTTTGCACGTGCATTGTAAGTCAAAAGCGTATCTTCAAACAGTTCCCTAGTGTTGTACCAACACCGCTGCTGATCACACAATGAGTTAGCGATGTTAGCATTGTGCTAATTGATATATCCCTTTATACTTTCGCAAAACTCTTCAGAACAACTTCCTTTTCTTTGACGAGCGAAACCGCATTACAGTTGTGTAGTCTCTGTAGGAGTACCATGATTTTGGTTGAAATGTCAGGACGGGCAAGTCGAAAACTTTCTGTAGCTATTTAAAATTAGAAAGCTTTGAATATGTTCGAGTATATACGGCTTTTTTAACGTTATATGAATGTATCTTCGTCTATCACAACAGATATAAACTGCCGGAATAATACAGTGCCTTTGATTTGGTAAAGACTTTGAAATTCCCTTTATTATAAAAACTCCATCGGGATTCCGCTGTATGAGAGACCAATGGAGGTGGTGACACTTGGGTGAGGCCATGTCCAGGAGTTGACGTCTATCGGCTGAAATGATGGTGATGATGATAAAGTTCAAAACATATCTGATAATTCATTTAAGTAACTTTGTTTTCAATTAATCATCCTCAATTGGAAAATGCTCTATCAAAACTACATACATGGATACTGTAAGAAACTTAAGTCAAGGATCGACTTTCGTAAAGTCGTAACCTCGTTTTCCAATCCTACAATAATTATCCTCCTAATCACAAAACCATGGTCACCGTACAGAGAGGTCGACATTGTTTATAACGTTGTTTGCCGCTCCAAGTGTTCAACGCAGAATAGAAACACCTGCGACCTACCTGTCTGTACGGCGAAATCTCACAGCGGACTTTCGACTCTACAGTTTCCTGTGTTTGTTCGCTAACAATAGGCAATAAGGCGGTACCGCGGGCTCACGGCATCGACAGAGTATGCGCTATTCAAACCCGACCGTTGCTCCAACACTATTCTTAACACCGCCCATTCATCGGTTAGCAGTATTTCTTCGCCTTCTCGTTGTGTTACATTCAGGTGTTTCAGGTGGTCATGCATCGGTGGTGTAGCGGAAATACCCTAAATAATGGCCACTGTCCATTTCAATGAACGATTGTCGCGGTATTGAGTACACGTTGCAACTGGTCCGATTGTGTACTTCATGAAGCTTTGTTCATTTTGTTGAACATTCGAGGGTTTATTAAGCATTGATGCTGTGTATTGATGAGTCACGTGAGAATGAGTACAAACTATATTAAGACCCTTCCGACTTATTACGTAAGAAACAGCAATCAGCAATCATCGCGCGATCAAACACTTTATGTCATAAAGGTCGGAATTACCTACAGTGTAGGTATGGTAGATTCTACTAAATCGTTTGCTAATCGCACGCCGCGCTGTTTATCAAATGCATTTATTAAAAAAAACGCCAAAACATCTAAAACTTCTGTATTATAGACCAATTATTGCGCAAAAATCGCTATCGTTTTGCTCTTGCAAGATATGTAATAAGCCTGCGGATCCATCTATCGTCAACGCGAGCATGGTCGAGCTTGTTGTTCCATTTTTAAAAAGAGGCAATGCGAAAAGAGAGAGTTCTTGAAAAATAGGGTTCGAAAATGTCTTAAAACTTTCAAAAAACTCGTTAGATAGATAAATAGTGTTCAAAAATTTCAAACAACTTGTTCCAGGCAATACGTGTTTCTGAATAAGCCTTACAAGTTTATGAAATAAAATATTTATCATCTAGAATCTCCGTTATATGTGCAAGGTTTCTATCAAGATGTTTTCTTTACTTTAACAATTTATGAGTACATTATGAAAGGCCAAAGTTCATGTAAAATTTGTTTTCATAGAAAGCCAGATATAGTGCACAAGATACCTATTAGTTCCAAAAATTAAAAGATAGATTTGTTACAACGGAATAATCAGCGTTTGTATGAAAAGTATGACGGGTTGACCGCTCTTAATAGACTGGAGTTTGAATGTTACCCAACCTTCATTTATTACCTATCCAAAACCAAACCAACCAACCATGAAGTATATGAACTAATAAAAAAAATCATGCACAACATGACCCTATTAAAGCGTATGGCGCCTAATCGTATATTGTATTATAGACGCAGCCATCAGCCAGCCGCATTCGAATATCAGACAATTTATCCTAATGGCCAGGTTAAGGCGTCTTTGTAACAAAACCATAAGAAGCGGTACCAAGCTATTTTTCGAATGGACGGGACGGTAGAATCAATTATTATATTACTTCTAAATTTTAGTTTTTGACAGTCAAAAGTGCCGCTTAGTGGTCTAATTGAATTAAATAATTTTGACTTTGACTTGACTTGACTACACTGTCTGTACATGCATACATGCTGCAGCTTAGTAACTTCGTACATTAAATAAGAAGTCCAGTTTCTAGAGGATGGTTTCTTAAGGCGATGTATACGCCCCAATGTAAACGCAGTACTGGCCGTGCACCCGCTCGATGCTAAAATATCAATATTGAACCTTCTTATGAACAGTTTTGTTTGCAAAATATTATTTGATTTACATAATTATGCTATATCAGTTATGAAGAAATTCCAGCCATAATTTTTTCTATGTAAAAACGTTTTTAAACATCCAAGTCGTTTTGAAGGAGTATCCAAAAATTGCGAAAAATATCGTGTTGCTAATTATTTTTTTAAAACAAAACTATTTGTTATATGAAAAAACCATTTTTTTTTAAATAATGTTCATGAAACAATAATAAATATATATTTTTTTCAAACCTGTTAACCTAGCCGTTACTAAGGAGTATGCTTTAGAACGTTACCGTTTTACAGCACTAAAGCGCATGTAGGCCCTTAACTGTTGTCAATGTTCATGGACATTCAAACCTAAGAAGACCAAAGTAAGAAAGAGAATTCTTACTACGTTCTCTATACCTTAGTCAAAACTGATAGTCTAAAGTTTTCACAATATCTCGCGCAACAACAAAGGTGACCTTGTGATGGGCATTCGTTACTTAAGAACTTCTTTTGTTGTCTGCCTAAGATTAAGTTATTATGTAAAAGTGCCCTTTTTAAGATTTTTACAAGTGGTACTTGGTGCTAACAATGGATTCGCGACTACCTGTTATTTAATCACCAAAAAAAAAACTTCAAACAAAGCGCTTGGAAACAATACACTTCAACAGCCCACTCTTGACTTAGAAAACGGACAAATAATTATACCCTTGCATAATGTTTTATTACACTACAATCAAGGACAGCTCGTATACAGGCAGGTAAGAATGGCGTGCTGTAAAACCCAAAGGATATTAAAGAAGTAGGCGATATAACTCAGCTTTCAATAGTCATGCATGAATAACAAGAACAGTACGGAAGATTGCTACAATTGTGCTGTCACTTTACGTCGAGTGCGCATTATGCAGATTCAGTTACATTAAAACAAGTTGTTTCTAGTTAGTGGAGGGCCACACACGTGCAGCAATCCTACGCCGCCGATGCGTCGACCGACGACCGAGCGACGCCGCGCCGAGATCATTGACTCGCGATTTGCAGGTGTCGCGGTCGACCCAATGGTGGCGAGCGAGCCTCGCCAACGCACTCCCCCGCGCACCGCGCCGCCACCCGCGGATGACGTCACCAACCAATACCTCACTCCATACTACCTCTCTATACTCGGACAACGGCGCCGGCGCATACATTCAACGATTCTATTAACATTTTTCCAATACCTGCGTCTACGAGCTTAATAAAGAACACGAATCACGTCCACATAGTTAATAGTTATTGCACTGAAGTCTTGAAATTCGATCTTTATTTGACTGAGCACTAAGTTACTGCTAAGGTGGCTATAATAAAATGGTTAATATATGGCAATACTGTGGAATTCAGTTTATTACAGGAGCCGATATTACTATTTATTTACATTTAGCAACAATGTTTACACACAGTTTACCTTGCGAAATACATAGTTACAAAAGTACCTGTGTACGACGCATATCTACTGCGCAGCTACGCGCCTTTTGCATTAGTAAACCGCACATCGCCAAACGCAAAGAAATTTTATGGCCTTACCTTTCCCGACGCGAGTGGCGACGCATCCTTAGCGACGCAAGCCACTCGTCCATCTATGTAAGGCCATCACCAAAGCTAAGTGATGTAACTTTTTGTTTCTAACTCCGCAAGGAAAGTTGACGTCGCCTTAAATCAAGGGAGCTCGTTATTAAAAGAAATCACTGCCTTCCATCGACCATTCCGTCTCCATATTTGGCCTGAAAATGTACATTTTTATGTTTGCTATATAAAAGGAATAAGAATCTCTTATGGATGCAGGTGAGCTGATAGAGCCGCTCTGAGTTTACGTAATGAGGAACTTGTGTTCCTTAAACGTTCTGTAAAAACGGACGAATGTTCTGCATTGGCATTCTTCCTGATAATTTGTTTACATTAAACTGATCCATACATATATCAGTATTCGTCGAAAAAGCCGTAGTGATCAATCAAAGTTTTTTGCAATCGCAAATGTCGTGCTGACATCAAATTTATTGACATCGATCACGGGCCGAGTTTGAAGAAAAACATTCTGACACCAATACCTTGGCGTGGTTTAACGAAGGTGACCTGTCTTTTGTTTCCACTCATTGTTCATTGGTTACGAACAATAAAGTGGCTAGAGATTGCTCTGGGTACCGGCGCAGTCGCAGTCGGCGGCGACGAGGGCAGGTCAGCGGTGAGCGGTGGCAGGGTTATCAGCGGCGGCAGCGGCGGGCCGGCGCCGGCTTATCAACCTGCCAGGCTGCCACATACTGCGCCCATTAGTCACGCCACAACAACAGTCGTGATGCCTCTGTGACGTCTGACGTCATCTCCTAGAGTACTTTCCATCTTGCAGGTGTCCAAGAGCACAAAAAATGATTCATTTTATTAATCAGGTAGATTCAGAATGGTTAAAGTTCGTCGAAATGAGGGACTCAATAACCAATGTAAATTTATTGTATTATAAATTCACACCATCATCTTAAAAAGCCCTCACTCTTGGGTTTTTCGTAAACATTTTACGTCTCAGCTTCGAATGCTATCAGATGTGGCGTGATATCCGTGTTTATGCTGAATAATTCAAATGTTCGAACGAATTTCAAATACAATACATTTCCAATTCTCGAAATAAAATAAATAATTTAGGGTATGAAAACATTTTAATATTGTCAAAAACAGTCACCCTTCTGAATGGCTTATCTTAACTTAATAAAAATTCCAAAACAACTCAGAAAATTATAATGACCGAAATGACTAGTCAAAAATTTGGTCAAGCTGGAGTCGATATTTGACTTTGGAGTTCTGAACAAGATAATAAACAAAACAAGACAAACAGCCAAGACAAGGTTAACTGCTATAAATGAGTGCAAACAATTCTGAAACAACAGCGATGAACAATTAAAATACCCCAGTTTCAGCGAGATAGCTCAAAATTTACGTACTTATTTGCTGTACGCAACACTGCTTAGATCCATAGTGAAAGAAAACCTTATTCTATTTATAGATCCCATGAATTATTCCCACACACAGGGCAATTTATAATTCCAACACAGAACTCCAAAACTTGCCTTATTAACAAATCTTGGGACACTTGACGTTTAAAGGTCTTTTAAAACACAAGAAAAAAAACACAAACGTTTCTTCAATACAAAAATGCACCTGAGAATGAAGGCGGGACCACTTGACTAATATTTCGATTATTACAAATCACCGTGAAATGTGAGATTCATCACTGATGACGTCCATTGCTAGGGGATATAATCTTCAGCGCTTTCAATGAGTATGGGATGGTTCAATGGATGCGGACCACGTAAAGTTCCCTTGATAGTCAGTGTGGAACACGTGTGAGAGTCTCAGGTAGTGGTTAATAATTCGTTTAGTGCAGAGGTAGCGGCCACGTTTTTTGGTCGGCGGCCACACAGGTGCACTCGCCTTCTAATTTACTATTCCCGATACCGACGGCCCATGGGACACAGTCGAGACGTGCTTAATGCTCCTTTGTGTCCACATACCGTGATGGAGGCCCTTAGGTAATCTCACAGATTTTATTTTGATATTATTCATAGAGTTATTTAAGTCCTTATACTTGATGGAATATTCAAATGAGATCAAGTAAATCTGTAAGTCGAAGCATAACTTCTATCAGTTCGATAAATTTTAATCGACTTGTTACGTAGAAAGCCATAAGCTTGTCGCAAGACAACTACTTATTGGTAAAACCTACAAGTCCATGAAAAACGTAGAATTACCGTACTCCAGTTAGCAAGCAATAAATGCGACCAATGTTTAGCTCTAAATATAACGACATTAGTGCACATTACCCGTCCATATTAGATCTAATGACCACGCAAATGCGTGTAATTATTACAATCGTAGACATCCTCTGCCACGACAACTATGTTTGTTATGCCACCGACACCTGTTTCCTCCAATCTTACATTTCCAACTATACCTCATTTAACTTAATTGAGACATAGATAAGCGGCAATCAACTTTATTACAAGTGGCCCAATTAAAAACTTAAAACGATATATAAGTTAATTAATTGAATTGTTAATAAGCATCTTATAATCAATATATTATTGGTATCGAAGGTACTGGAAGCAGATGAATTATCTTTCGAATGATCGTTAAGAATTCTCTCGTCATGAGGAGTGCTGCCATCTACAGACATTCTCGAGATAATTTTATTAGATAATTTAGTTAATTAGTGGGCTAAAAAGTTACGAACTTGCTACGGGCTACAACATTACCTACTTTAATTTATTGACTCAGTGCCTCATACATTGCTCATGAGGGTGCAAGAGTTGTATAAAATAGATAAAACTCTACGCATCTTCCTGATGTCGTGTATGGGGCAATCGAGCAAAGTCCTTCGCTATCCAGGATGTCGGAATATCCAGAGAAATAGCGAACCTGTAAGGATCGAGCTAGGTATATTCCAGGGCGATAGTTTGAGTCCACTTTGGTTTTGCCTAGCCTTGAATCCTCTAAGCATGCTGCTGTAGAATTCAGGGCTAGGCATCGGTTGAAGAGAGGTGGTCAGGTTATATCTCAGTAAATTGACTGCACGATTAATTAATATGTTTTGACTAATTTCAAGCTTTTGATTATCGACTATATAATCTTTAATACACTTTTAAGAAATGTGTGATATGAAAAGATTACGAAAGGGTAATCTAGTCACAGTAAATGTACCATATATACCATATGGAGCTTTTGTTCATCGTTGGTCCGTTGTTAGATGCATTAGTATCTTTATATACTGGCACTCAGAGGTGAGCGGTGATCATGAGCAAATTGATCGACTGGACGCGTCACGAACTGAGCGTAGGTTGAAACCCAGCAGTATTGTTCAATCACACGGAAATCACGACTTGTATTTAACCCTGTTGTTGTTGTAATACGGCTAATGGAGAAGTGTAAGCAACAGTTTCTGTTGGTGCTAACTTATGTTTTGTACATCAATCAAGTACTGTTCATCAACGGGGCCTTAAGAGGCAACTAAGACAGTTTGCACTGTTGAAGAAGACTGTAAATCTGTTCCCAAAATGGCTGTAGTTTTCGTGACCGATAGACAATAAGTAGAATAGATGAATAGATATCGCGTTTCGATTGAAATTAACTGCTCAAAGCAAAATTAGGTGCGTATACTGCGTATTCATTCAAGCATCAAAATCAATATTCAGAACTTATCTCCAACACGGAAACTGAAACACAAAGTTTACTATTAATATTTCCTATCGAAGACTCAATGCCAGCAGTCCACATCATGTCTATCGGATAAACCGCTTATGTTTAGTATGATTTTCATCTCTGATTTGCATTCTCATCGATTTAGTATTCGCAATTAGTGTTGTAGACATCCGGCTTCTTGGGATTGTATGACAAGGAAGATAGAGTGTAGTGTGGCGTTCAAAGTTTATTTAATGAATGGCATGTGGGATGAATAAAAAATCTAATTGCTTATTCAACTCATTAAACAATCAAATAAATCGTAGCACGTAGCCAGCGGAAGCGTTTATTGGTCCTCACTCCATAGGAACATGTCGAGTAAGCAATAAACCACGCCGGCGCCATCTTGGATTCGTATTGTCACCGAGTGTCGGTGCAGCAAGTGATGGGAGGTCCATCCGGCGCCGGCCATTTGCATCGGACGAGCTCAGAATCGATTATTTTCAATCAAACTAATATTCTATGCTGATGTCTTTCCTTGATTTTAAATAACGTGCTTAGGGACAGTCACACGTGAACCCAAGTCTGATTTATTCGAGATTCAAAGATACGATATCTTACTAAAATGTTTTTCGAAAGCCTTCATCAAAATGTAATTATAAAAAGCCACTTAAAAAACCATAAGTTTGATCACAACTTCTAAAGAGTCTATCTACACAATAGGCTCGCTGTAATTTTCCATGTGCATGCAATTTTGTTAACATTTATTAATTAAATAGCTGCTGCTGGTAGGTGAAGTTAGAAGTGGTGCAGCATCAGCGACAGGTGGCCCCCGCGGGCCGCACGTGCCAACTCGAATAAAACGCAATGAATGTAAAATGTGCGCGGAGCACTGCACACTATGCGCTTAGCTAGCTGCACCGCATGTAAAGAACCTTCTATAAAAAACGTAAAACACATTTCGGTTTGCCATTGCACTCACTTAGGTCTTTTTTCCTCCAACGAACGCGAAGATACTTTCTGATTCCATATCATTAAGATATTTATTGCGCGACGTTGAGCACGCAGCTATAGTCTAATTTTAGCGCGTGTGTCGACTTCACAGGACTTAGTTTCGCGAAGCAGGGGTACGGCTTCGGATTGAGGGTTAATTCGCCACCCTCTGTGAATGCCTGACTTTTCATTATCGAGATGTTTTATTAAAGTAGGGGCCGGTACGTCTGACAAGGGGAACACTAGGGTTATCTCCTAAGTAAACATACTTAGAAGTCATACAGTCACAGAACAGGTGCGCAGTCGAGCAACAATGTTGTCTTTAGTAATATAGATTGGATTTCCCTATGTATCTAAATTAAGGAAAACATTCTCAAAAAATGAATTCGGTATTCATAGGCTTTCGTTACTACCAATAGAACCCACATACTAATAAAGAAAAGAAAGAAAGAAAAAGACTAACTATGAGAGAACTAGTAGGTATAAGAGCCAGTTCTACTCATGCACTCCCTTGTTCGCCACCATTTTGATTGCTCGATTTAAATTTAAAATTTCGCAACCCTACGCTGACTAAAAGCGCCATATATTGAGTTACCCGAGGCGAGGTGTGGGTGGAATGTTTACACTGGGATTTAGGGCTGGCCCGGGCCATATTGCATTCCTATACGCAGCCGAGCATCGCACGTCACGCTAGGCGTCAAATAAACTGGCTGATTGCAATCTATGACTCAGTCACAGCTCACAGACACTCCCGGAGGAATTGTTCTGACGGACCGTACGCCCATATGAATGAGAAACACTAGAGATGAGAGTTATTGCCTTGGGCCCTAAGGCTTGGGCTATTCTCGTCATAATAAGGATACTCTGCTATAGTCACCAAGCTTGGCCATCACCATAGTCTGTATTTTGCACATACGTAAGTAATTTGTAAGCATTTTGTAAGTGTGAGGCCTGCAATTTAATTTTCATAATCCTTATACAGAATATAAAGTTCTACGTATAATACATGAATTCGATCAGTACCGGCTGGTCTGAGTATAGGCAACTCAGCTAGAGTAATTGTTGAAATATCGTAGCATCACCTGAAATTTCAGCTGCGATGCGCAACGACCAATGTTATGTTATGTCTAAGCGGCGCGCCGTTTGGCGTGTTGTGTTGTGAGCTTCACCGCACCGGTCACGACGTCCCATCCCATCTATCAACAAGTCGCAGTTGGTTCTATAAACACGGTCACTATTATAATGCCTGTCATTTCCTCGAAACTCTGTTTGACAAAACATTACAGACAAAGACAATGCCACGCGCCGTGTCCAAACACTGGCCGGTGACCGGTGACCGGTGAGTCAGCCCCACTGACCCAATGTCCGACTGACTGACATGTCTCAGACTGTACGACTCTCCCAATTATAATCTGAATACATCTCCCTACTAAAGTTAGGTGCAGAATGAGACTATCGTATGAGTTATATGAGTCAGCCTCCTGATATACTGGTAGGTTTCTCTTTTCTCTATGTACTCTTTCAATTCTTCTCTCTTTCTTTGACCATGACCATTATCATTATCTTACCCTTATCCCAATTAATTAATTAAATCGATGCAACGTATTATAAAACGGTTCAACACGAAAATCTACTTTAAACCTATTAATTCTTCCTCTACACTTCTGTAGTAGTCGACATCTCAGTTTTTTCTAATTGTATCATCTTTAACACACCATAAATCGTTTCTTTGGACATTATGTACCTCCTCAAAACTATTTTTACATGACATTTTACTTATTTTTCGCCCAGATTCCTCCACATCATGACCCCTTTAGCCCCAACTTCAATACTTGATTCCATGGTAACTGTAAACTTAACCGGTTGAATGCCGTAATTACCGAAACAATTAAAAAGCCGAATTGTGTCTCGCGTGGATCCACGTTTCGGGCACTCAAGGGATTAAACGGAAAATCGTGCATCGTAGAATGATACACACTTAGCAAGGAACTCCGACAGCCGGCAGTTGCAAAACTAGTATAATCTAGATCTCCAGTATTAGATGGGTTACCTCGGCGGCAATCTAAAGAGAATCTTTCACACAAAGAGGATTTTAAAAGCGAATCTTTTATTGGTATAAAGTGGCCCGGGCGAGCGGCAACCGGCTGATCGATAAAGTGTTCACGCCTTTTAAATTATTGGCCGCGATATGCGCCTGAGTGAGTTGTGGTGCTGCCAAGTTCACGGATTACATGCACTATAGGAGCGTGGGCGGCACAAGCTTTGTATATTTTTATAATAAAATATATTCCGAATTTATCGACTCTATTGTGGAAGAAGATAATGTCATACTTAAATAACCTAAAGAAAATGTACCTACAGTTTTGCATGCTCAATCTTCGCGTCGTCAGTGCATAAAATTATTAAAACGTTAATGAGTTTCGTTATTAAAACTGAAAATTATAAAAAAATAAATTTCAGTAATTTTAGAGACTAAATCCTTCTGAAAGTAGAATTTCAGTACTGTGCCTACATACTCAAGGACCAAAAAGTAGTGCGAAAATAATCTAGCTACTGTAATGGTCATAATTTAATTATACATTAACTAGCGGACGCCTCGCGGTTTCACGCGCGTAGTTCCTGTTCCCTTGGAAATACAGGAATAAAAAGTAGCCTATGTCACCCGGGGATAGTGTAGCTTCCCAACGGTGAAAGAATTTTTGAAATCGGTCCAGTAGTTTTTAAGTTTATTCGTTACATACAAAAATATAAATCTTTCCTCTTTATAATATTACTAGCTATTACCCGCGGCTTCGCTCGCAGTGAAGCCATTTTATTTATTTTTTTTAATAAAAAGTATCCTATGTTACTTCTAATACCTCCAAGAATATATGTACAAAGTTTCATGATGATCGGTTCAGTAGTTTTTGCGTGAAAGCGTAACAAACAAACTTACATTCACATTTATAATTTTAGTATGATTATAGATAGACTGTATATTAATAAAATATAAAGATACCCACTAAAGCAAAGCATCAAACACAATATTCTCTACCAACAGAAGAATCTATTCTTATAAACCTATAAGTTGATTTATCAAAGTTCACTTTACCAATAAATATGTATGTAGAATTTTAATTAAAAGTGGAAAACTTAATGCACGTGGGTTTGTGTCAGACCCAATGTCAGATCTTACTGAGTCATATCTGTAAGTAGAGTGTGGTTGAACATATGGCTCCAGAATAGAACCATGCTCAATGCTCAGTTGTTTGGTAGCATGCCTACAAAGGCATTATGAACGAGAGATATCAACAACTATAAAACCATTGATATTTTTCTTCCCAATTTACTTGGTGTTACATGATTTCATCTTCAATACTTCTTTCTTAGTCGCAATTTCGAGCCATAATAATTATTATCTTCTCCCATCGTTTGTTGTGTCGTCCTCTGATCTTATGGTCGCAGTTTTAACGAGATTTCTTGAGAACCTGGCATTGATCTATGCTGCACCAATTCAAGCACAGTAAGGAAACTCGCAAAGCCATTTTTTCCAAGAGGTACCAGCTTGCACTTAAACCGTTTATTGTCCAAATTGGTTTAAAATTAATAACAATAAAATGAGCCAACTTTGAAGAACTACTTGTAGCTTAGACTATAGATCAGTAAGAATTTTTCTTTCTATTTACCTGTGGAAGCTTGTTATTCGCAATTCAGATAAATTTTATTGTTATTATAATTTTATTAGTCTGTAAGCTTTCCTAAAATCTAAAAAATAACATTATATGAATGCACGTTCATAAATCATTTATTCAAAACTTTATTTGATATTTTTCTAATTCACGAAATTGCAATATCACGTTACCTGATACAAATTAATAATGTAAAACCATAGGTTCTTAATATTAAATTTCCAAATCCTTCAATAGTCCCTTGGATAAGTTTAAGAAACCTACCTGTAATTTATTTTACGTATTGAAATAAAAAGGCTTGGTAAGGACCAACGGCCGAAGTTTCCGAGCGAGTCAAAATACGGCTTTATCTGCTGGTCTTATTTTTTCTGTTTATCTGAGTGGTCGGTGAGCACACGTGCACCGTGCACATCGTGACCTGTCCCGCGCCCCGCCGCGCTCCGCAGCCGATTTACTTAATTATTGTCTGACTCCACTTTAAACTTTATACTCTCGAAGTTTCATGAATTGGCACGAATTTCATGAACAATGAAAAAAATGTAAAGATTTTGTGAAAAATCCTGAAAATAATCTCAATTCAAACTATTTTAAACACGAATATGAGAAAACTTTTCACACAATAAAGCACCTTATATCAAAGCAGCTTTTATAGCTACTGAATATAATATCTACTTAGTTACCTACCCACATGGATCAGAACCGTTTAACCAATAATATAGGTAGGTAAAGATGCGGCTTCTCAAAGTGAAACGAGTTGGAATACTCAGGTGCGCCTGCGCCTGCCACGTCGCGGCACAGATACATTGTGACGGCGCGCCGCCGCCGCAGCCAGAAAATAGAATTAAAAGACACTCCACAATGGACCAAAGCCCTTTCAAACCGAACACAAATACGTATTGGAATTTTAAATCCCAGCGAAATAAGCCTCAGGTGTTCTGAAGAATGAAACGATACCTATTCATTATTTTATTGTTGAACCAACTGTAGGTTTGGATGAATGAACATAATTGTGGAGAAGTATTGTGTTTAGGCAGGGATAGAAAATCATGAAAATTCTACTGAAAGCTTATGTCGCTTGTTGCACTTGCGTGGTGATTATGAATAATGAATTGGGCTCTGAAGCCTTCATTCGTGAGATAAATAATGAAAAGCTTTGTTTAGTAACCTCTCCGTTTGTGGTCAGTTAAAAGTTTTAGAAGAAAACTCGCAAACCATGAAGTTACAAAAGATATACTTATGTGAAATGTCCTACAAAGACATTTCAATTCAGTCAATTTAATAGCTCACTGTATATAGTTATATATAGTTTAAACGGAATTTAATAAATTCAGCATATTATAAGCAGGTCCTGAACACTTTAAAATAAATATATCGTATAATTTGAATAAATCGTAATTATCATATTTCTAGGTATTTTTTTAAATTAATATAGAGACGAAATATGCTCGCGCTCCAACACGAAAAAATAAAATTCTTATGACGGGAATTCAATGTTCAAAAAAACTATTCAGAGACACCATGAATTACCATGCAAAGTTTATTAGTCAATAGTCAGCATCTTCTTCAACTCTTATTAGAAACATTTCTGTTTCGTGATACTGCTGCCCTCTATACTCATTGCTAAAAACTGTTTTCATTTCATGACTCAAGAGATGTTGCTAGTGTAGATTTCTCAGTAGCGCCATCTATTGTGGAATAGCAAATAAAAGTTTTGTCTATTCGACACTAGATGGCAGGAAAATTATTTTAATCCTGTTTAGTAATGGCAACCATAGACTATACACTTATTATATAGAGAATGGCAACTCTGGCGATATAAAACTGAATGCTATTATAGAAAATGCTTCTTTTTGATTGGTCGACCGAGCCGGTACGAAATGGCATTCTTGTCATCGGCCATTTTGCTGACGCCTGGCTGTAGGAGAGGCGTTCAAAGAAATACTGTGATTATCAAGCCGCATTGCGGCAATCAGCCAGTTTTTATAAAAGGTACGTAAGAAATAATTGCAATGTGTCTTTCCTTTGCCCACATGGGTAGATATTTTCGTTGCACTGGGTATCTCCACGGTGGGTTTTATATCGATCGTGGTCGTTTTAAAGGTGCTAGAACAAATAAGCTCACCCATTCGAAAACACAAATAATATCTCTGTTTTCGTCAGTTACGAGCTTAACATTTTAACGTCTTCCAAAATGCAACGATGCGGCAAGCATTCTCGAACCTCTGCTATAACATTACTCTTACTTTCAGGTGTAGGATAAGGCCACAAGGATGTATCTCTACAATTTAACTTTGCAAGGCTCCTCGTCCATAACACATGCCGTCCACGGCAATTTCTCCGGCACTAAGCAGCAGGAGATAGTGATATCACGTGGGAAGACATTGGAACTCCTCCGCCCCGATCCGAACACCGGCAAAGTACATACGCTGATGAAAGTGGAAATATTCGGCGTTATCAGATCTATGATGTCATTTCGTCTCACTGGAGGCACTAAAGGTAAATGACCTTTATCATTTGGTTAAGGTAAATGTCCTCTTAATTTTTTTGGTTATAACCGGCTTGCTTACCACGTGGGTTATTTGGCGGGAATAACCACAAAAAAATCTAGGAGGTTGTTGCAAGTCGCTATCTATACTGACTTGTTTATTTATAGAGATTTTGTATCTTGATCATAATACTGCATCATCTTGCTCCATGCATCTAATAACACACGGTGTATTGGGATAACTAGATGCATAGATTATGGCCAATGCGTCGCTCTTTACAATCACTATGGTTGTCGAGATGTACCGTATTGGTACACTAGACAATATAAAAATAAAAAAGAATTCTATAACCTAAACTGTGTTCTGTATTCAAGACGTTTTTTTCTTATGTTGTTACAGATTACATAGTAATTGGTTCTGATTCTGGTCGTATTGTGATATTAGAATATATTCCGAAGAAGAACATTCTAGAAAAAGTTCATCAAGAAACATTCGGCAAATCAGGTTGCCGCAGGATTGTTCCGGGCCAATACTTGGCAATAGATCCCAAAGGCAGAGCTGTTATGATTGGTAAGATTATTTTCAAGCTTTTGTCACAGAAATAGGTAACTGGCTATTGAGCATGTCTATTGACTCATCTCCTGTTAAATGGGGCATGTGACATAACACTCAACTGCTGAAATGTGGGTGTACTTCGTGGCCGCCCTAAAGTTGGTTTTCCGATGCGCAAGGCATGAACAATGCTGTTTTTGTATGTGCCAACTTCAGGGCGCAAAAAAAGTCTGACTAGAACTATATGTTATATCAATGGCCTTAGTGTTGCACAACTAGGCCAGTGACCTATTTCTGGCTCTTTTTTTACTTAAATTAATATGTTTGGTAATAAAACTAACATTTCTTAAATTTTAGGTGCAATTGAAAAGCAGAAGCTTGTGTACATATTGAACAGAGATGCAGAGGCCAGACTCACAATTTCTTCTCCCCTGGAAGCTCACAAGTCCAACACCTTAGTCTACCACATGGTCGGAGTAGATGTCGGCTTTGAAAACCCCATGTTTGCATGCCTGGAGATTGATTATGAAGAGGCAGATGCTGATCCTTCGGGTATGTAATGAAATAATAATCTTTTCAATTGATCCTCCACGGTGATTATTTTGAGGTCCGTGTTTCCGACTGACAGTGACGTAAAATCCTCTATGTATGAGTTTTAACCTCAATCATAAAATACTACTGCAAAATGTGCTTCCAATTCTAACATTATCTTTATCTTTTAGGTGAAGCAGCACAAAAGACACAACAGACCCTAACATTTTACGAGCTAGATTTAGGTTTGAACCATGTAGTAAGAAAATACTCAGAGCCTCTTGAAGAGCATGCCAACTTCCTCATAACAGTGCCAGGAGGCAATGATGGTCCGTCCGGAGTACTTATTTGTTCAGAAAACTATCTCACATACAAAAACTTGGGTGACCAACATGACATTCGATGTCCCATCCCTCGACGGCGAAATGACTTGGATGACCCGGAGAGAGGAATGATCTTTGTCTGTTCAGCAACACACAAAACGAAATCCATGTTCTTCTTCTTGGCACAGACTGAGCAAGGAGACATCTTCAAAATAACTATTGAGACTGATGAAGACATGGTCACTGAAATAAAGCTAAAATACTTTGATACTGTTCCTGTGGCTACTGCAATGTGTGTGTTGAAGACTGGTTTCCTGTTTGTGGCCTGTGAATTTGGCAACCAGTAAGTATTTATATACTTTTGTATTGATATGCATAATGTTACAAAAAATGAAAGACATTTAGTGCTCTCTTTTGTACACTTTAATGCTAGAGAAGAAATCTCCGAACCAAGGTCCTCCCTTACCTTTATGGGGGAGAGCACACTGATGTGAGATGCACATTTTCTGTTCAAAACATTATTCATATTTCACAAAAATCTGTATAAAAAATTATTTATAATTATCATACTTTTTACAGCTACTTATACCAAATTGCCCACTTGGGTGATGAAGATGATGAACCTGAGTTCAGTTCAGCCATGCCTTTGGAGGAGGGAGACACTTTCTTCTTTGCTCCAAGACCATTAAGGAATCTTGTACTTGTAGATGAATTGGATTCACTATCGCCCATTTTAGGTAAGATAGTCTACATTAATTATTGTTGCAACTTTTAAATTAATGTTAATTTCCCAATGATGTCAAACTTTATCGCTCCGTGTTTCATCTGAAAAACATTGACGAATGCTTAACCAGATCTGAGGATCCAAACATATAACAACTGAATAGGCTTGTTAAGATTTGTTTCTAATCGTCAATTCATTTTCTAGCATGTCGTGTGGCTGATTTGGCTGCTGAGGATACCCCTCAAGTATATTTGGCATGTGGGCGTGGACCTAGATCTTCATTGAGGGCACTTAGACATGGGTTGGAAGTGGCTGAAATGGCTGTCTCTGAATTGCCTGGTTCACCCAATGCTGTATGGACTGTCAGAAGGCACAAGGATGGTAAGTGATACATTTATTATGTCTAGGAATGGAATTTTTATGAACAGAACTTAAAATTTCAATAACTTAAAAAAAATGTTGAGCCAATCAATGTAACTTGCAATAATAACAGGAAGAAATAAGGAGCTTAATGATTATATCTTTTGGTCCGTGTTACCGACATACAGTGACGTTACAACTTAACCACTTATGAACGCTCCTCTTTATCAACAAGTTACTAATAAAACCCTGGTTGTTTGTCATACATAAACACCAGTGGTTTTTCTTTTCAGAATCTACTTTCGGCTGATGAACGAATAGAGATGGTTTCAACAAACACTCGAAGGTAGGCATCCTTGGCTTCATAAATCGCAACTGGAAGCTGACTACAAAGAAGACTGTTATACATTTTCACTAACTGTTAGGTCTAATTTTACCTTAGATTTTTCTTTTGGTTGCAGAGGAGTTTGATTCTTACATCATAGTGTCGTTCGTAAATGCCACACTTGTGCTGTCTATTGGAGAGACTGTCGAGGAAGTAACAGACTCTGGGTTCTTGGGCACCACGCCCACGCTCAGTTGTCACGCCCTCGGCGCAGACGCACTGGTGCAAGTGTACCCAGATGGCATCAGGCACATTCGCGCTGACAAACGTGTGAACGAATGGAAAGCGCCGGGGAAAAAATCGATCGTCAAATGCGCAGTCAATCAGAGACAAGTAGTCATTGCTCTGACGGGAGGAGAATTAGTTTATTTTGAAATGGACCCCGTAAGTTAAATTCTAAATTACTTAATTGAGTTTTTATACCGACGTGTTTGCGTGGTCGTGCCTTCGGGTGTGGCCACGCTCGGGTGGCGCGTAGCTGCCGCATGCAGTGACAAGCCCACAACGTCGCAGAGCATGTCGCCCTCCCGCTTGCGGTAGAGGGCGGCACTCGGCATATTCCATAGCCAAGCTGGAGTCGTTCAGGCGATGAAGGCGGCAAAACCATGCCGTGGACACACAAACAAATAAAATTAATTTTATTACTATTATAAAGTGTGCACTATTCTAACCAGTAATACTTTTTCAGACAGGTCAACTAAATGAATACACTGAGCGGAAAAAGCTGTCATCAGATGTATCATGTATGGCATTGGGTTCCGTGGCTACTGGCGAACAAAGGGCGTGGTTCTTAGCTGTGGGACTCAATGATAACACTGTCAGGATCATCTCTTTAGACCCATCGGTAAGAAATACTTTGATTTTGATAATAACTTACAATATTCTAATATTTAAAATGATGACACAAGGACACCATTGAATTTTTGTGATTACAACAACCTAAAATGCGTTATTCTAATACTGCTGATTTCAACTCTACAAAAGTACATTACATTTTTACTGTAACTCAATGATTAAACTAGGATTTTATTTCAGGATTGTCTAGCGCCACGTTCCATGCAAGCTTTGCCGGCCGGCGCTGAATCGCTCTGCATTGTAGAACAACCATTTGAGTCTGGAGCAAAGTCAGCATTACAGTTAAACATTGGCTTGAGCAATGGTGTGCTTCTGAGAACCACCTTGGACTCTGTTAGTGGGGACTTAGCTGATACGAGGACTAGGTATGTTTGTCTATAAATATTCTTTTGTTTTTTCAACAATTTGCAACTACCAATGATGAAGAAACCTTATCGCTCCTTTTATAAACTGAGTTTTAGTGAGGATTAACTTAACCAGATCTGAGATTATAGTCTTAATAATTACAATACCAAGATATCAATTCTCCATTTCTAATACATTTCTTTCGCCTCCTAGGTACTTGGGATCGAGGCCAGTGAAATTGTTCAAAGTGCGCGTACAAGCTGCCGAGGCGGTCTTAGCTGTGTCATCAAGAACTTGGCTGGGATACCACTACCAAAATCGTTTCCACCTCACACCATTGTCCTATGAATGCCTGGAGTATGCAGCTGGATTTAGTTCTGGTAAGACAACACCTTATTAACATACATACCAGCAGTCTCATTGCATTGTTATTTTGTTATTTAGCAGCCAGCTCCTAAGACACTTTGATGTATCAAAGTGTGTTAGGTGCTGGCTGCTGACTGAATTTTCTTTACTTTGCTTTTATATTGGGGTTTTACACATTAGGTCCTTTACAAGAAAAATGCTTGCAAAAATTTGTGATGTTGTAACAAGCACATGTTCGAATAACTAAAATTATCCACAGCATTTCTGTAGCACCTAAAGTGTAAAGCGTATTTAGTGTACTGATGACGGTTGTTCAAGCAACAAAAACACTGTCGAATTTCACGTGTCAACCATCATCAGAACTTAATAACGTCCAAAATTGCTTAATACCGACGTGTTTGCGTGGTCGTGCCTTCGGGTTTGGCCACGCTCGGGTGGCGCGTAGCTGCTGCATGCAGTGACAAGCCCACAACGTCGCAGAGCATGTCGCCCTCCCGCTTGCGGTAGAGGGCGGCACTCGGCATATTCCATAGCCAAGCTGGAGTCGTTCAGGCGATGAAGGCGGCAAAACCATGCCGTGGACATTCAAACCAAAAACAGTTCTCTTATTAGGCCTTCCATAAACACAATTTTAACACTACCTTTACTTTTTCAGAGCAATGTGCCGAGGGTATCGTAGCCATCTCTTCAAACACCCTTAGAATTTTGGCGTTAGAAAAGCTGGGTGCTGTGTTCAATCAAACATACCTCCCTCTTGAATATACACCAAGGAAATTCGTCATCAACTCTGATAACAGCCACATCATCATCCTTGAGACTGACCACAATGCTTACACAGAGGAAATGAAAAATCAAAGAAGGTAAACAAATATTATAAATACAGATTAATTACTATAATTATCTTGACTTGATTCACATGATGACAAAATGACACACTCCTGAATTCAATGTAGATACCCCTGCAGTGCTGACTTAATATTTATACAAACAGACTTGTTTTACTGAATGCAACAACTGTTACTTACCTAAGTTTTTCTTATGCAGGGTACAAATGGCGCAAGAAATGCGGGAAGCGGCTGCGGGTGGAGGTCCTGAAGAACAACAACTTGCTAATGAAATGGCTGATGCTTTCCTCTCAGATACTCTGCCCGAAAACATCTTCTCGTCACCTAAAGCTGGAGCAGGTAAATAAAATTATGCTGCTTTTTTTGGAATTAGACTAAGCCACATTCTCTGGGCAAGAGCAGAAAATGTCATGAGCATTCTGACTCTAATCGGGTGTGGCAAGATTAAATTCCCAACGTTAATCCCAAATGGTCTTAATATAAGACATTTGATTCAAGTGTGGGATACACTTAAATATTTACAACATGGTTTATTTGATTTTTTAAAACACAGTTTATATATTCTGAATACTAATGCAATGTTTTCGTGTCTCAGGAATGTGGGCATCTCAGATCCGCGTGGTGGACATGGGCGTAAGTGGCGGGCAGCCCTCGACCCTGTTCAAGTTGCCGCTGGAACAGAACGAGGCGGCCGTGTCGGGCTGCATCGTGCGCTGGGCGGCGCACGCCGAGCATGCGCAGGCGCACCTGGTCGTAGGCGTTGCTAAAGACATGGTTCTGTCGCCGCGATCATGCACGGAAGGCAGCTTACATGTCTATAAGGTAAATATTGCAACTCTCAGATCATATCCATTTTAAATAAAATACACTACCACTAATTACATACCTTTCGCCACCACTTAACTAATAACAATGTATTGTTGCAGATTTATAGCAGTACAGGCAAATTAGAACTGGTACACAAAACACCTGTAGATGAATATCCCGGCGCGTTAGCACCATTCAATGGAAGACTGTTGGCAGGAGTAGGAAGAATGCTACGACTGTATGACATCGGTAGACGAAAACTGTTACGCAAATGCGAAAACCGACACATTCCAAATCTTATAGCCGACATCAAGACAATCGGTCAGAGGATTTTCGCGTCAGACGTACAGGAATCTGTATTCTGTCTCAAATATAAAAAGAGGGAGAATCAGCTCATTATATTTGCTGACGACACCAATCCAAGATGGATAACAAATAGCTGCATTCTGGATTACGATACTGTCGCCATGTCCGATAAGTTTGGCAACGTAGCTGTGATGAGACTGCCACAATCTGTCACTGATGATGTAGACGAAGACCCTACAGGAAACAAAGCACTCTGGGATAGAGGTAAGCACGAAAAAACCAACGTAATTATCAGCCACAACATGAGATTACGAGATTGTCGCCCTAATCACAAACTTGCGTGATGAAACAAAATTATATACATGCTAGACTAATGAAAGTAATGATTATTTATTCCAATCTGATGCTAACACCAAATAAGAAAAGTTTACGCGGCACCAATCGCACGGCACTAATTTACCATAAATTTTCAGGTCTTTTGAACGGAGCGTCGCAGAAAGGTGACGTTGTGGTCAACTTCCATGTTGGAGAGACTGTGACGACACTTCAAAGGGCTACACTCATCCCTGGTGGATCTGAAGCCCTTCTGTACGCGACCGTCAGTGGTGCCCTTGGCGTGCTGCTGCCTTTCACTTCGCGAGAAGACCACGATTTCTTCCAGCATCTTGAGATGCACATGAGGAGTGAAAACTCGCCGCTGTGCGGACGGGATCACTTATCGTTTAGGAGCTATTATTACCCAGTAAAGGTCAGTATTTCATTACTCTACCTAATGATAATTCATACTGTCAGGTGGGCTTGGCTCAACATAACCAGCGTCCAGCCGTTTCATATCTTGGAAGGGTATCCGCCAGTTAGTCAGCAGTTGACTTCTCCAAGAAGTCTCCTGTGTTACACTGTCGGTAGAGCACGGCGGGCGCTTCGCGACTTGCGTGCTTGTCGTTATGACTGCGCCTCGTCGCTACCGTCCGTCGAGTTCCGGAGAGTTGGACGCGTTTTTCATAGCGCTACTTTAGTTTTGGAACGGACAAACCTAATAAAAATACACGAACATCCGTTATTATTTCTTTCTCATTCTTTTCCGCAGATTTTCTTTTAAATTATTTTCGATTAACCGTATTTTATCTTTGTTTTACAGAATGTGATAGACGGTGACTTGTGCGAGCAGTTCAACTCGTTGGAGCCAGCGAAACAAAAGTCGATCGCAGGAGACTTGGAGAGAACGCCCGCTGAGGTGTCCAAAAAGTTGGAAGACATTAGAACTAGATACGCATTTTAAGTTATGGTGATTTCATTGTATTATTTTAATGTAAGAAATAAAAGTAAGAATTAAATGTAACTCTTTCATTTATAAAATTATACCCTGACACGACACCCACACTTCGTAACATACAAAGCCATAATTAATCAGAGGGGGCGTTATATCCCGCGCCGTGATGTCTCTTGGAGATATCGCGCGTAGTCGCGCCAGGCTTCTTGCCTGACATTCGAGATTCGACCTTCAAAAGGTTGACCTAATTTATCAACAGCTGGCGCATATTCAGTGCCCCAGTTACATATCTGCAATCACAAACTTTATTATGAATCAACCGTTTGAACTAAAAACGATTTTAATGGCTGCATACGCTTTCCCATTCCACTGGATGCAACTACGATAAGTGTGGCTCCCTCTGGCTTGGCCACCATTAGAGATTTTTATAACACAAAAATATTTAGTCGCCAAATATTAGAATTAGTCGATCACTGGTTCAAAGTTATAGGTGGCCGATCTGGGAGAGACACCTTGGCCACATTTATATCTCAAAAACTCAAAGCGAAGAAAACAGAT
Source organism: Orthosia gracilis (assembly GCA_947562075.1). NCBI lineage: Eukaryota > Metazoa > Arthropoda > Insecta > Lepidoptera > Noctuidae > Orthosia > Orthosia gracilis. The sequence goes on from OX387267.1 coordinate 47,333,724, forward strand.
CTTCGCTAGGTGCCCTACCTAGCGAAGATCTTCCAGATTTATAATATTTTAAAGAAATCAGTTTTCCATACAATGGTACAAGCAAGCACATATTACTTTAAGTAGTTTCTAGACGATGCCTAGGTGGAATGTTGTTTCGAAATATAAAGTTATTCTATGTTTTAATACATACCCAAAGTGGAAAGCAATGTAAACTAAATTCAAAAACCCAGTCGGGTGGAATGCTGAATGTAGGAATTACTAGCAAAAAGCTTCAGAATTACCCGACTGCCGAAGGAGGGTAATGTGTTTATCTGTATGTATGTGGCGTTCTAGACCATACGCGTTGGCCGATTCTGACGTCAATCGATTCGTCTTCCTTGCGAGTGTCACTGGCTGAAGAATAGCGGAATTTGGGCGCCATAATGTGGGGTGCCAATATTTTCTTTTCTCCCAAAACCATCATCAATACATGTAATAAATTTGTAGAAAAGTCGTTTTTGTACAACGAAAAAAAAAATATATAGCCATGTTAAAGGATAACCAACAGAACCCAACCCATTTCCAGCATTTTGTTTGTTTATTTGTGCACGCATCACGTAAAATTAATACATTGTAAAATACATTGTACCAAATGTTATGTGAAGCCAATGTAGATAAGTTTTCATATTTTTTTATATATTAGTATAGATGTTGATAAAACTCCTTCGCAAATGAACAAATTTGATTACCATAAAAAAGGTGATAGTGAGTCAATCTTAAAAGATAGACATATGCTGCCGCGGACTTTTTTTTAGAACTTTTAAAGAAGAACAATTCCATCCTACATGATTTTTGCGTAACTAAAACCGTTTACGCAGCGCACGCAACGGAAGCTCTCAAAAAGGAATAATGTTGCCCGTTTTTGCAACGTTTCTCATTTATGCTCCGCTCCTATTGGTCGTAACGTGATGTTTTATAGCCTATAACCTTCCTCGATAAATGGACTATCCAAAACAAAAAGACTTTTTCAATTCCAACCAGGAGTTCCTAAGATTAGCGCTTTCAGACAAACAAAAAACTCTTCAGCTTAATAATATTAGTATAGATTAAAGGAGTTTCTTATCCGTTCTTCTCCAAGTAGGTAGTTTACGAACGGATGGTAAAATCATTTGTCTAGATCCAGCCATAGCTGTCCCCCCAGCGATGCCCAGAGCCGAGGTTCGACCCCAACTGGGGTAGCCCTCAGCGTAGTCGCTTAGGTTAAGAATTTTGGAGCCAGGTTGGAGGCTTTATAGATTAGTCTCCACCAACGACGATATAACCACTTGACGGCGCATACACTACCCCGACGCTCGAAAACTATTAGTATTTTGTCGCCTATGTAAAGGCTTCGGTACTAGTAACCATTTTAGTTGTGTCCAGTTATTAGACCTGTATGCACGCTAAATAAATACAAATTGTTTTATCTTTTTATTGCAATTATAACGCATAAAAATGCCCTCATGCGCCGTAAAGGGGTATGGGAAACATGCCAAGACATCTAGTTACAAAAAGGATGGCATAACTTTTCATCGGTAAGTAAACAGTACGAAAATTATTTTTAATTTAATCAGATTATGAGACACCGCAGGGATCTAGTTAAAATGGTGGATGGGGTAAACGAGCACAATTTTGAGTCCCGCGTTGATGTCTTTTGGAAAAGTCTCGCTCTTTCACTAGACAAATCTAATGCTTCTATCCCTTTCTCTCCCTTTGTATTTTTATCGTAAATATCTGTGCTGTTACTTTTAATAGCTGAAGTCGATATCGATAATAATACAATTAAACTTAATAAAAAATGTATGAAAAAATATCTATCTACTTTTAACCGACTTAAAAAAAGGAGGGTGTTCTCAGTTCGTCGAATTTTCTTATGTATTATGTTCCCGGATTACTCGTAGACGGCTTGACCGATTTGGAAAAATACTTTTTGTTTCTCTATGTCCCCGACACACATATTTATATTTGTAATTGATTGATTTTTATTAAATAATATTTATATGATTTTAATTGAGTATTTTTAATAATGTTAAAATCCATTATATCGATATCGACCATTTTTCCTTAATCGAGTTGTTCAACCCTAACGATAGCCATACCTACGCAACTTACTTTGAACTGACCAATTGCAGCCGCGCGTTCTTCCTCGTCTCCCGGCCCGCGGTAGTGAGTCGTGTGCTTCGAAGAAATCGGCCTATAAGCTCTCTACTTTGATTATCTAGTGATGGTTGGTTTGTTTTCCCGCAGCGAAATGGTTTTGTCTATGTAATACAATCGTTTCGTAGTTATATAAAATATTAGAAACAAAAACTGGCATATTTAACATTGTGAAAAACTAAACTCGAAAGCGATCACGAACCAATAGTATGCCTCCCGATATCTACGGCCGAACGACAGCAGGCCGTTGACCCGGGTGCTAGGTCACCGTCGAAAGGATTAGGTTCGAAGGCGGCTCCGTTTGATCATGTTACGCGCGGGCTAGATTATGCCGTATAATTACACGCGAGAGCTTATTTTACTTTAAACATTTAATAAATCGGTCTTTGCTTTGTCGGCTTGTGGCTCGCTCGTTTGTTTTGCGTGCAAACTTTTATGCCGTATCACCACGTGCGAGAGTTTATTTTGGTTTGACATTATTTTGAGCATCGGTTTTCTTTGTAGGTGGTGACACGAGTAGTCCCTAGTACCTACAAGTTACGTCCAGAGTTACTATTGTTACTCACTTTTTCGAGTTGATGAATATTTTTTTAATTATTTTAAAACAGAAACATCGTTATTTATTTACTTTAACTCTATACTTCGAAAGTACTCCTTAAGGCAAATCGTTCTGCCGCGGGAAAACAACCAATTAAATTTCACGGTGTATTCTCTTTGGTCTCCACATAGCCTGTGGAGACTAATCTATAAAGCCGCCCGGTTAAGCAGTAGACGATCACTTTGATCGAACTGCGAGACGCCAAGCATGTGCGCATCCGATAAACCAACTTCAGGGCGGCCCAGAAGCATAGAGTATAGTATGCCCAGGAGTTTGGCGATGTGGGTAGGTAGCAAGCTAAGTAGGGGATGTCAAGGTCAACTCTATACGTCGAATCAACTACATACATATCTTCAAGGTCTATTTTAGATTTGGCTAGAGTAAAATTAATAGTTCGGGACCATATTATGCACTAGATAAAACAAATCGGTTTATGAGGTTTTAGGTCTCTAACTAATCAAAATCATACTACCTACTAATGTCAATGATGACGTTGAAGTCGAAATTTGTGCAATCTGGTTCGTAATTTTGCAGCAGCTGCTGCCCGGCCGACTACGCCCAAGGTTCCGGGTTCGAGTCCCAGCAATGAATAGGTATTTTTTTATGTTTTCGTTTCGGTGTGGTGTTCTGGAGTGCTACTAGATGGCGCGCAGCAAAACTGTCTTTATTTTTAAGGGTTCCGTACCCAAAGGGTAAAAACGGGAACCTATTACTAAGACTCCGCGGTCCTTCTGTCTGTCTGTCCGTTTGTCACTAGGCTGTATCTCATGAACCGTGATAGCGAGACAGTTGAAGTTTTCACAGATGATGCATTTCAGTTGTCGAACACGTATAACAACAATACTAAACACAGAATAATATAATATTTAAGTGGGCTCCCATACAACAAATGTGACTTTTTTGTAGTTTATTGCGATAATGGTACGGTACCCATCGTGCGCGAGTCCGACTCGCACTTGGCTGGTTTTTTTTTGTACGAAGTCGATATTCTTCTCCCTAGAGCAAATAATATTTTGTGCAGGTAGGTAAGTTGGATATGTAGGTAGATAAGTAAGGTAGATAGGGAGGTTAGGTAAGGCATAGGTAGGTAAGTAAGGTAGGTAGGTAGGTTAGGTAAGGCGTATGTAGGTACGTAAGTAGGGTAGGTTAGGCAGTTGACAGGAGCGAAGCCGCGGGCACAGCTAGTATTAAAATAAAGGGACATAAGGGGGTTATCTCAAAAATAATATAACACTTTTAGGTTAACTAAAAAGTTATAAATAAAATAAAAAACAGTTTAAGGTGTTAATGGGTTTGGTCAGCCAGCTCGCGTTTAAGTATCCTCCGACTGCACAGCATGTTTTTCTTCTTGTTTACCTACGTCTTTTAAGTTCGCTTCTTAAGCAGTCGGGTTTTATTTTTTTTATAATAATAACCTGTGGCTGTTGTAAAGTTTGTTACAAAACAAAATTGCACTTAAACATCTAGCCAGCAACATTTACTGTTGTAACTATAATGGTTAAAGAATGCTTGAAACAGTTGAGAGCTACACGCATTGCAAAATCGCAGAACTAATAAATAATCACTGTAGCGTCTAAAAACTAACACATTGCGCATGAAAAACTTTATACCGAGCGCACGGACTTCAACTTCAACTCATTCTCAAAGCTACTCTTTTAACTGAAGGAAATAGATAATTCACCTCTTTTATCTTTGTCCTCTTTGTAGAATAGAAAATCACACACGCTCAGAAAAAAATACTAAGACAAGATTACTGCCGATTGGATAGTGAATATAAGAACACATTCATTTAATTTTCTGCCACGCGTTAGCTCTAAACCTATTTCATAATGTTAACAACCGTTAATTATTTATTTCAATGTTATGCCGTTTTCTCAAACGCTTTCACAATTTTATCATATCGCGGATTAATTACACACCACATAGTAATTCGTATAATGTAGCATGGCGAATAAAGTGTGATGTAATTAAGAGCATAGTGAATTAAAATAGCTACATAACTCCCTATCAACTGCTTTATTTATAAAAAAAGTACTTATGACCCGAAGAACAGCGCACATTGCACGCAGAACGGATGGACGTTGGGGCCTGTTCTGGAGTGATGACCGCGTACCGGAAGACGCAGCGTTGGATGGCCACCCTCTAGGTGGAGCGATGACCTGGTCAAGGCTGCAGGCGTCCGGTGGATGCGAAACGCACAGGACCGATCAGTGTGGCGACCATAGTGGCGACGCTTGGGGGAGGTCTATGTCCAGCACTGAAGGTCTTTCAGCTGAAATGATGATGATGAATGATGAACATATTTCTTTTTTAAGTAGTGCCCTAGCTGCTGTTATAAGTATTTTTACCCGACTGTCGAAGGAGGGTAATGTGTTTATCAGTATATGTATGTATGTTTGTTCCTATGTGGCGTTCCAGAGACCAAACGCGTCGACCCATTATGATATCACTGGCTACATCTAAATTGGAAAATGGCGAATTTTGGGCGCCATATTGTGGGAACTCATTTATTTTATTTCTTCCAAACCCATCGTGTGGGGTATCTAAATAAAGGGTTTTAAGAGGTGATTTTAAAAATATAAAACACATATATGTTTAAATGTACCTAATTCGAAAAAAAATATTAACTAAAAAGTTATAAATAAAAAGTTAATTCAAATCATCATCTGGTTTCGTTTAGCCAGCTTGCGAATATGTATCCTCCGACTGCACAGCATGATTTTCTTCTTGTTTACGTCTTTTTAGTTCGCTTTTTAAGCAGTCGGATTTTTTATATTATTTTTTATTATTATTATATAGCTTGTCTTACCAAACTTGCCTTGAGCCGTGATAATCTTACGTGTGCACAATGCATGTAAATAGTAGATGTGTTGTCATACGAGGCTCTTACAGCAACAATAGCAAAACATTGCGTTTACGTTGTTTTCGGGGCTGATAGAACTGGGCATTGAAATTACATCACCTACATAAATCAATTGACATGTTCTATTAATAGTTCGAAACTTGTTTCTTTCTACTACCTAGCGGGTTCGATCGATTCGAATTCACGACCTCTCCTCCTAGGACGCTTGAACCATTGAGCTATTAGATAGATACAATAAAACAAAGCAACAAAATTTTGTTCAGAGTTCCATTACTTATCTCAGGATATCCGTTATGACTTCATACTTCGACTACTTATTTGGAATTACGATAGATATCGAATCAAATATTATCTGTTAAAAAAAAAAGTTTTTGCCTATCAGCAAATTAAATCGACGTGATTTCCTGAGATGACGTCATTATAAAATGGCTCTCTCCTCGTCTTTTATATGGAACATGAAATAAATACTAAGTACTACTTTCAAGAAAACCTCCCAAGAGTACCTGTAAGTAGTTTGTACTTAGTCAGCACGGGCGTGCTCTGCCATAATACGAATACATAGTAAACACAAGTTTAAAATGTAAGTAATAAGCAGTTAGCGCCGTGTTATTAATCGTCCCACATAACAATATTTGCGTCACCTCGTGGCCTAAAATGCAAATAAGAGAAAAATACCGCGACTCCTCGCGAGCACGTGAAACAAACGTTACCATGACAATCATATCGATCGGCGGCTTTTCCGAGGCTTTTACCTGAAAGTCTCATTCGCGTGTCGCCTTCTGAAACCATAAGGCACCGAAGTCTAGACACCAGCTCGATACTCGCCGGAGTCGCCGGCTTGTTTACCCTTACACGATCGCGATTATTGTAATTGCTCTGGTATGGTTAGTTAATGTGTGCATGTTGGTGCCGTTAATTTAAAAAAAAACTGTCTGCCTAGTGATTGAATCGTGTCGGTAGTGCGGGTCCAGCAGCCGCGGACAATGAGTGCACGCGCGAAGCGAACCGCGACGCGCGCTCGCCGGCAGCGGCAATGCGCGGGCGTCCGTTTTTAAAAAGCACTCATTAGCTGGTGCACCGTAACTGCGCTGCGGTAGTACGAAACGCAACGTGTGTGCAATACGGGGCATTAGAAAGTGTAATGAATAGTGTGGTGCGATGCTGTCAGTGAGCAAGCCGGCGTCGCTAGTCCAGCAGAAGAAGCAGCAGTGGGCGCGGGAGAAAGGTGCGTACTCCGTAGTGGTGCGTCCCCGAGTCGAGCCCGGTCCGCGCGCCAGCCGCGAGCCGACCGCGCCAGTGCGCCGCCGAGCTGGTGCACAGCCGCATCTGCATCACGCTCCCTAACCATTACGAAACGTATTCACGGTCGTGATTCCATCAAGGAGATTTAGCATTCGCGACTTTCAGACACATTTGGTTTAAATAGTTGTTTCGGATTGCGACAACATAGAACGGTACGTATTAATAAAAATACTTTTCCAAATTTTGGAGTAGCCCAATTAATTCTTTAACTACTACGCGTATGACCGGCTCGTTACGTTTGCCTAGATATAGACATAAATCACGACAGCAATTTCACTTTTCGAAGTGGTGTTTATGTAAAAAATATTGTATCACACGATGTCTAAGTATTTAGTTTCTCATATGACTTAAAGTAACAACAAAAAATAAAACAATATCGTGCAAGTATCTACCTAATCTTTTCTTAGCATTTTCGCGACAAAAACAATAGCTTCATTATATACAAGAATCTTTCGGTAAGAAGATGTGAGAAAGTACATTTCTTCGAATTCGATCACGAACTTGTCAAATAAACGTTACGTTTAAAAATGCAGGTGAAACCGAATACCTAAACGGAGGATTTTAACAATAATATTGTAAGAAACGGACTCGGAATCAAATAAAATTAAAAAATGTGCGGTGGAAGTGCCCTAAAGCTAGGTCAGCGGTTATTAATGTAGTACACCAAAGTAAAGCACTCCGCTTTGTAAGCGCCTCAAATACTCTATTGTTACGAAAACAATTCTTATTTCAAATTACCCGTATTGAGTCACTTAAAACTCCAATTAGGTCGTCATCGTCAGTGTTTCCGTCGCCAGGAAGTACTTCAGTTTACGACAGCGGAATATCCATAAAATTGTAACCTCGCTTTTTAAATGACAACGGAGCGCTACCAAATGACAATAGTGACAAAACGATTGTTATTGACAATGTTGAGGGCGGCAGTCGATGAAACAATCAGTCACAATCTGAATTCAAGGTTGATGGATGCAATGACCTTTGTGTTTTCAACATACGCGTACGTTAAAATCACCCATTAATTCACCCTACAAATTGAAATAACCTCCAAAGAATAATCATTAGGAATAATCATTCATTGATTTGTAGTACTGCTTCAATCATAAAATGTCTCTATCACCTATCTATAATTATCACGAGGTATTTATTACGTCAACCGAAGTTATTAATTAAAGTTCTGTTGTCCCGACGAGATAGAGAATTTAATGACAATTTCTGCGGAATCAATTTGATCGGTATCTACCTAAACGTTAATGCAATCAAACATCCGCTGCTTCAGTGAAAATAATTATTATCTATATCAAAATCTCTCCTAATTATACCGCTCTGCCTGTACAATTTTCACTCATTACTGAAGGTCACTTATTCCTGTGCGTGTGCATAAATAAACCAAACAGGACAGCTTCTATATATTTCAGCATGCTGTTTGACGTGGTTTGATAAAACTGCCAAAGTGCGAGTCGGACTCGCGCACGAATGGTTCCGTACCATTATTGCAAAAAACGGCAAAAAATCACGTTTGTTGTATGGGAGCCCCACTTAAATATTTATTTTATTCTGTTTTAAGTGTTTGTTGTTATAGCGGTAAAATAAATACATCATCTGTAAACATTTCAACTGTCTAGCTATCACGGTTCATGAGATACAGCCTGGTGACAGACGGACAGACAGACGGACCGTGGAGTCTTAGTAATAGGGTCCCGTTTTTACCCTTTGCGTCGGAACCCTAAAAATGTTTAAAGTTCCTAAACTTTCGAAGTTAAAACCATTTTTTTTGTTTTGGCGTACGGTAGTTCCACAAAAATCTAGCCAATGATAAATAATGCCAGATTTGAGAGACTCAATGACTTTTCTCTAGGCAGAACTTGTAAAAACATGAGTAGAGAATCCTTATTGTTTTTGCTGAGTTTCTACAATTTTTAGACATAAGAAGTATGAATCGTAAATTAAACATTAGTTATTATTACAGTTTCGATTTACATCGGACAGGTAACGTGCTGGCGTTAAATAATGTAACAGAAACACTCGCCGCTCGTTAATACCTAGAGCCGCCTGCGAGCTGCGCCTGCGCTCCACGAGAGCGTGACGGCTCTAACAAAATATACAATTACTAGCTAGAACACTTGTTTTTATTTACTATCCGTTATTTTCCTTTATACTCTACTTGCTAGTCAGTCATTGAGACAGAAAATATCTTTAAGAAATCTTTCAGACTCAGTCGCCGTAAAAAAATGGTCAAACGGATAACAGCTGTAATCGATCCGTACTTATTAAATAGTGAATTATTCAGGCCGTGACTAAAGAACGCCACATTTCACTTTCCACTAAAGTTCAACGAATTGTTGTAGCTTACATGACCCAGATCCTTGGCCGCCGGCTTTCGGATAAGTAAATAATTTTCCAGGGACATAAATTGTTGAGGTTACCACCGCTTCCGGCACAAATATGTTACGTCTAGCTAGCTTATTGCACGCCGACGCAGTCCTGTCAACCGCATGCCAATCGTAGTAGTTTGACTTTCATAGGGCTTTTATTTTGAAAGCCTTCGTAGTTCAAGTGTTGCTTGCTTGGCCATGCGGTTGACCTTACGTGGGCCTATATGTGTCATTGACTGCTATTTTAGTTCCAGGTAAATAAAGGAATAAGCATACAGGGTTGGCACCATAGTAAATAAACATGTACATATTTTTTTGCAAAAATTATGTACACACGCACACGTAATTTTGACTGTAAAAAAAAACTCAATTAGCCAACGACTGTCGACAACCTGATTTCGGTTCCTTATAAACAAGCTTAAAAGATTTCTTTCAATTGTTTCCCTAGCCGAGCTTTGCGTGTTTTGTGTCGTATCAAAATAAATAAATTTGTGCCTACATCGTCGTTCCCATTCGTAGACCGCTACTGCTAACAGAAGGTAATAGACCTATTAGAGTAAATAGAAATACGTGCCATAAGAACAATGCTATTGTTTCATATAGCACTACAAGAACAAACGAAAGTGATCTTTAGTGATATACCCGACGTAGTACTATGTATGTATGTTTTATGTTTATATAATAGTAGAAACATTTAACATGTTCAAGTCTCGGAAGTAAATTGTTATATTTCTTATCTGTTCATCTGCATATTATTATGTAGATGATATACTATTTTACTTACCCTAATGAAAATAATGAGTGTGATTTATTTCTAAGTGCACATAACAAACACGTAAGCTTTAAATATTTTAAACGTGCCTTCTTTGAATTACCTGGTTGGTATAAAGCAATTGACGTTTTCAATCCTTAATTTTTATAGACACAATAAACTCTGAAAATATCAGAGTCTTTCAATGGTCGCGTGTCCTCCGCACTAAAATAAAGCTGCGGTTTACAACACTTGCTCACTATAACATTATATTATGCAGCCAGCTCGCATGAATGACTTACGTTTTCAGCGTTCAGCGTGCGCTATCGATAAAACTAAAAACCCTTTGCACATAAAGGGGAAGGTTTTTCATTTATCTTTTCCGAACAAAAAATTTGAACAGTTAATTCAAAGACGGCTGTTGTCATGGACGGTAGTTATCAAGTTTTCCTTGCTAATAAAAATAAAATAGAAAGTAGTCTACTAGAGATACTTAGTTTCAGTGTTTATTCATTTGGAAATGTTTTGTGTTGACGTAACTATCGTGGTTATTAAGAATAAAGTGCAAACGACAATTTTGTTGTTCGTTTCAGAGGAAATGTCCCATCTCTACTTGCCCTGGGGCTCCGGTGAGCGGTATACGAATCGTTTGCAAGTGCGGAATCAATTCGCGAGTACGTTGGAGCTTCACAAGCAGTCGTCGTACGAGTACCAGGAGCCTGCGCAGCGTCAGCGAAGCCCCAGCCTGCCGCCGATACATAACATTGAAGAGAGGTCCGTGAAGGACGATCGGAGGAACAATGTGCTTAACCGGAACATGACAAGTGCGAAGAGGTTCTCATTTTACGACGAGGACGGAGAAGGCGACACTTCGGGGTACGGCAGTGAGACGCTCAACCACATGAAGAGCGGGCACAGAGCCATCCACGACGCGAGCAACCGTAGCCCTGTCGTGGCATGGCAACAAGAAGGAAAAGACGACAGGTAAGATTAAGCACAGATTTTAATGATTATTATGATTAAGACTTTCTTGAGTACGGCAACTTACGGATGTAGTACAGTCGCGTTTTAACTACAGTAACTTACGTTTTGTTTTATATTTTGCAACGTTTTGTGCACTTTTTATTTTTAGCGCCGCCAGTCACGCGTGTACTAAATCCGTTTAAATAACGCGGAAAATCGGGCACAAAAATTATTGTGCAATATTTTTAGTGTTTATTATCTGCAAAGACACAGATTCTCATGAATGCTTGAGTAAAGGTTTTTGGTTAGGTTGCATTGGACCCCTACGCGTGCTCTTGTGACTTGACACTTGTGTAATTTTAGATTGCGAGACGCGGATATGTTTAAAAAAATAAAAATGTATTAGGTTGGTGCAACTGGTGTCAATTACAGCAAAAACTAGAGTGATTTAAACTGTCTTTTTTCACCAAACGTCTATTGCGAAACCACGTCATGCTCATGGAACCCGCAATTATTAGGTGCCACAATAATCACTCTTTACTAAGCTAACATGGGGATGACCATAAGCCCTTAGAGCAAGACTATTTTGAGTGTGCGTAAGGGACAGATGATATGACTTGATGTATACATCTGTCCCTTTTTACCCGACTGCCGAAGGAGGGTAATGTTTTTATCAGTCTATATATGTAACAAACATAATTACATAGACTGATAAAAACATTACCCTCTAAGTGGCGTTCCAGAGATCAAACGCTCTGGCCGATTTTGATGGTCTTAGGTCAATCGATGCGAGTGTCAATGGCTACACTACAATTGGAAAACAGAAAAATGGTGGTTTTTGGGCGCCATACTGTGAGGTACCAATTTTTTTTTACTTCCTTACCCATCTTGTGGGGTATCAAAATAATGGGTTTTAAGAGGTGATTTCAAAAACATACAACACTTATAAGTCTAAATGTACCTAATTCGAAAATAATGTTAACTAAAAAGTTATAAATAAAAAACGTTGATTCAAAAAATAAAAAATACGCGACTGATTAAAAAGCGAACTAAAAAGACGTAAACAAGAAGAAAATCATGCTGTGCAGTCGGATGATACATCTGGTTTTGGTCAGCCACCTCGCGAATTAGTATCTATCGTCCGACTGCACAGCATGATTTTCTTCTTGTTTACGTCTTTTAGTTCGCTTTTTAAGCAGTCGGGTATTTTTTGATACATCTGGTTTTGGTCAGCCAGCTCGCGAATAAGTATCTATCGTCCGACTGCACATCATGATTTTCTTCTTGTTCACGTCTTTTTAGTTCGCTTTTTAAGCAGTCGGTTATTTTTTATTGTCGAACATGATAGTTTTGACACGTCAGGGTTTGGGAGCAGATTCTAACAATACACCCCAGATTCCATAACAAAGCTATTGGAGAAAAATACTAAAAAACTGCTTACGAGTGACGCTTCTCTTGACATGACTCAAATATTAGGTACTTTTACTTCTTGTAAAATAAAACTTTCGATAGTTAACGTAAGTATGCAGTTACGAAAGCAATCTTCAAGATCATGAGGTGACGAAGCGCCTCTTCTCATCATTAGAGACACTCGCACTAGTTTTCTCATTATAACGGCACAGCGTGAAAATATCTCATACCTATGCAAGTGAAATCAATACTACGTTAGGTATTCATTCCCCAGCAATTTGCTATTTATCAGTAATTGTCTAATAGAGGCAATTGCGTTCCAATAGCAGGGACGTGGCTATCGGAGGGCTAGCCGGTGCCGTGCACCGGGGCCCCCAAGCTCATGGGGCCTTCGGACCCTGACCAGCAACCTCAAAAACTACCAAAATTTCTCCCCCCTTCGGAATCTAAATAAAATATGTTACAACACGACTTGAATCACAACTACTCATGTTAATGAATACAAGTAAATTTTCAACAATTTTCGAACAGTATTCCATTAGAGAGCATCATTGTGTGGAATTACATTCTTTTGCGCAAAGCTGCAAGATTTGTATATTTTTAAGGAAATGGCATTTATCCAAACAAAGGAAATCGGCTGACAAAATTCAATGACAAATCGGGCAGTACAGTAAGACTTGGTAAATCTTAGGTTTTGCCGGTAAATCTTAGGTTTTATCGTAGTTCGGGCGTTTAAAGTATCATCATGTATGTATTTAAATTTTCAAATAATCAAACCTTAACAGTTCAGCTAAGGCTTGAGCCCCAGTTTTTTTGCACCTGAGCCTTTAGTTACCTAGCTACGCCTCTGTCCACTGGCTTAGACTGCGGCGCGCGGCGCCTTTATTCAATGGATCTTTTTTTTATTGTTTCGATTCTAGCTATTCTCATCGTCCCCTAATAATCTGCCTAGCCTTTTGTCAACTATGTTGGGATCGGCTTGCAGTCTTACCGGTTTCAGCTGGGTACCAAAGTTTTACATAGAGCGACTAACTGCCTATCCACCCTCCACAACCCAGTAACTGGGTAACACGAAACCTCTTGGCTAGACTGGTGTCAGATCTCAGGCTTCTCAGACTGTCACCCGTAACTACTGTCAAAGATCTTCAAGTGACAGCCGGGACTAACGGCTTAACCTGCACGGTAGAAACTCGCTATATAAAGATGGTCATCCATCCACGGACCGACCTCGGCAAGCTTTGCTTAACCTTGAAGATCGACCCGTGCGGCTGTTACTATTTAGCCACGAGTTGTCACACGTCTTCGATTTTTTGGTTCTAAAACATGCCGGTTTCCTTACGATGTTTTCCTTCACCGTTTTGAGATAAGTGGTGGTGAAGCACCTGCCTGGATTCGAACCCACGACCTATAACTTGTAAGTCGCAGCCGTTACCACTGGGCCACCACTGCTCCATCTCTCATCGCCCCCTAATAAGATCTAAATATAATATAGCTTTGGTCGGGCAATTTATTTGTATTGTGCTGGCCATAGCTGATGATATAAATAGATATTAGTTACATGTCACAATTTAATGTTTACGGTAAATACGACGTGGACTAAATATAGACAGACCTATATCAACCATGCGGTGATTTTCCCTAAATCAGCCAAACACGAATATAACAGCAGAAATCATCTGTGACTGAAATACAGGGACGCTTAGGTTTTTCTTCTCATAAATAAAATATATACAAGTGTCGTATCTTGATTCGGTCTTTTGAATCTACTTCTTAAAATAAATAATGGATCTAGCAGCACGATACGCGCAATGTTCCTTAGCTATGACTACGGTGAACACTTGGCAAATTTCTAAGAACTCACCCTATAAAGGGGTTCGTTAGGGTATGCATGTTCGTCTTTTTTTCCGATACGAAATTCCATAGGGCTTGTACTAATGTTTATTTTTTTTGTAGGAACAGGGACTCCAGTGGCGGTAAGTCAGGCATGTCTGATGGGGCGTGGTCATCACGTAGCCCTAGGACCTCGGAAGAAGGTCGGTTACGGTGGGGCGACCGAGGCGTCGCCACTGGCCGGCTTTGGGAACCCACAGCTCCTAATGCTAGACTGCCCCAGGTAGCTAAGTTATATAACTACATTTATGACCAACAGCCATAGAAAGCCGTTTCCCAATTTATGATTTTTTTTTGTAATAAACTGAAACTGAAAACAATTCTATACAATCGAGACCATTGCTAATGCCACAGGATGAATCAAAATTGAAAACCATAGAAGTGGTTAGGTACTGCTATAGCAAGTGGTTTCATTACGTGTTTGCAACAAATAGAAAAAATAACTGAATATTAATAGCCTCATTATCTATGAATCGATACACTTGAAGTATTTTGCCGATTATAATATTAATAGCACCGATCCCTATCTGTAATGGCTTATTGATATAAATGACTGTAATTACTTTTTATTTTATATGCAGATGCCAAATCAAAAGAAAGGCACACCGTCATGGGTGGAACGTGGATTAAATATGATTGAAAACACAGCAGAGGTGCTAGTCATAGACCAAAGAAGTTCGAGCAATAGTACTGGAGTTGACTGCGACAGATCATCCTGCAACGGGAGCGATGAAGGAAGGTGAGTCGTATCAATGACCATAAATTAACATATTTTAACACAACGCAATACCTAAGTGATTGATAATCATGTACTTTTCAGAACATTTCTAAGAGGACAAAACGTCCCAATAGAGCCTGAAATTAAGGCTCAGCGGGAAAATAAACGCTTGAAAGCATTAGAATTGCAATCAGCTATATTAAATCAGTTAGAAGACAGAGAGAAACGACGTCAAGAAGAAAGGGAACGACAGTTAAGAGAAGAAAGGCTAGAAGAATTACGAATACAGAGACAACAAGAAGAAGACAGACAAAAACTGGAAGATGAGAGAAGAAAATTAGAAGAGAAACAGATGATGGAGCAAAAGAAATTAGATACGTTGAAGAGAGCTCTCGAAGACGCTGAAAGGAAGGCCAAGCTTGAAAAAGAAAAGAGGTTCAGTTTCCACAAAAGAAACACAAACACAAATAATAACTCCGTTGTCGAAAATTTTCCGAAACCAAAAATAGAAGAAACTCCAGCAGCTGAAGTAACGCCTCGTGTAGAACCTACGAGTCCAACTAAAACGAGTAGAACATACGATATCCATTCCGCAAAAAGCCAAAAAAGGGATTGTAATTCTCATCAAACAACAGAGTTTAATTCTCCTAGATCAGTAGGTCCTGGCAATCTTAATTTGTTTATTCACAGCGTGCCTCCATTAGCTTTAGCGGATGGACAGTTTAACATCGTCCCGATTGGGTTAAATGGGACCAATGAAGTAATAAACACGCAGCCAAATAATATACAACTAGCAGTATTAGTTCCCCAGAATGTGGCCAACAATTTGTATAGTGTATCATTAAATTCTTTGAACAATACGAATGAAATAACGGACATCGGAAAATTGTTGACACCGAACAAATATCGAACATTGAGAATGAAAGATGCAGCAACTCAAACTGATTCAATATTTAAATCTACTACCGACAAAATTATAGAAACCGACGAACCCGAAAGGTATATAGACAAAGATTATCCAAACATTGATGAAAATGCACCACAGGATAGTCATCATAATACACTGAAAAAAGACAGACGTTTCCGGTCAGAAGAAAGGTATAAGAAAGATTTGGAAAACCGACCGAAGTGGGGCGTTAACAGGCCTGCAGCTCAGTACAAAAAACAAAGTGAGAAAGACCCATTTTATAGCCAAAAAAGAAA
Source organism: Orthosia gracilis (assembly GCA_947562075.1). Taxonomy (NCBI): domain Eukaryota; kingdom Metazoa; phylum Arthropoda; class Insecta; order Lepidoptera; family Noctuidae; genus Orthosia; species Orthosia gracilis. Next base: position 47,349,951 of record OX387267.1, read on the forward strand.
AATGCGCCAAAAATATAGACCTCAAGCGAGACAATATTTATCACATTCTAGTGAAGATAGTCGTTCTCCGAGTCCACCAACTAGGTCTGAAAAAACAATCGAAAATGGTAATAAACATCGCAACTCATTGAGTCAATCTTATTGGAGAAGTAAACGGTCTAGTCAAGATAATAACATAGCAAAATCTATCAATATATCCGATTCTATAAATAATTTACAATCTGATTTTAACCCCTTGGGAATTGTCCAAGCCAACGAAATGACTGAAAATAAAAAGTCACCCAAAACGTCTCCGATGAAAAGAATGACACTATCCCAGAAGTTTATCAACGATAAATATGGTAACAGGAAATTATGGATAGATGATGTAAACGAAAGAAATGGTAAAGCTAATTTGTTAGACATCAACATCGAAAATCGAAAGAAAATAATAGACCAAATAAACATTGCCAAAAGAGAACTTTTTGATAAGCATGAAGATCAAGAAAATTTTGTAAAAACCAAATTTTAGATTTATATGTTTCCTTTCGGAAATAACACAATATGGCTAGTCATGCAACACGTAGTGAAAAATTAGGTTACTTACGAGAAGCTATCGATTCAACGGTTTCCAAGTCGGTGCGATATCAGTTGGATCGATACGCCCATAGTATCAAGTTAGCTGTACTTCACACTATATAATATTAGCAAATAATGTCTAAAATAGACGAATTATTCGATAAAAAGAAGGATGAGGCTCCTATGTTAGACTTGTCTAAAACTGTGATAAACACTGCTGAAGAATATAGAGCAGTTTTAGATAAAGTGCCGGACTTTAAAACTCGACCAGAGAAGGTAACTGTTGCGTTATATATATACAGTAAAGTGAACTGTAACGATACTCATTTATTTACAAACACTTAAAATGAAATTTATTAGGTAAGATCAGAAGATGTGAAAATCAAAGAAGACAATAAAACCAAGACACCAAAGAAAGAAATAAAAGCTTACGAAACATTAGGGACGAGAGGATACGAGGAGAAACATTTCACGTTCATGGATCCCATACCAGTGGAAATGAAAGGGCTGAAGTTCGAGGAGTTGTGTATTGTTCCCATTGAGTGGCGGATGCTTACTTCTATCAGACCTAAGTTGAAGATGGACGAAGAATTCTTTAACAGGTGAGTTTGTTTTGTAACATTACTACCTATACTCAGACCGGCGGCGATTGAACAACCTTATTTTACGTCTGTCAAACCTGAGCACTGGAACTCAATTTTCATACTTCAACTTTAGTAATCCTCTATGTTGTTTTGTTCTGTTGTTATTCAGGAGGTTCTTTAAGTCGTATAACCTATTTTATTGATGCAGGGGTCTTTCTATTGGGGAGATTAATTTTGAAAATATATTTTCAGGTTAGTAGAACTAGGCAAGTCCGAACTTAAAACTAAAGCAAAAGATAAAAGAGATTACGCTAAGAACACCATGTTCCGAAAAACGAAAAACCGTTCGGGGGTCACCGAGACGAGGATCATATCTTGTGCTGAGTGCGGTGAAGAATATTGCAACGGTGAGTCGAGTGAACGACCGTCTCCCAGAGAGGAGACCTCTTTCCCGGTGGATACATAAGGGGCTAATTACGAAATGTGTTAAAACGATCTCGATGTAAATGTACCGTCGCGCGTCGCGTCGACAGGAAAAAGTGTTGGTTAGTCATATTCTAGCTTAAACAGCAGGACTACTGCTTTTTTTTCAAAAAGGTGTTGTTTTTTCCCAATTCTATAGTAACGATAGTTATTTAAATGATTTTGTTTTGTCTTAGCCTGTGGCCCATTGCACAATATGGCATCTGAATACATATCTATGTATGTATGTGTTTTGTGTCACAGATTTTCCTACTTTATGGCAAATGTTACAATTTTGTTAGTGGTACACAAACTATAAGTTGGCTTCGTATATTAATACTCTGCATTACGCTAGGCCACACTTAGTACCAGCGACCACACAGCTGGCTGTGTGGTCGATGCTAGGTACAGTAGGAACCTACCACAGACGCGCGGTCTACTATTATCTTGTTTTTTTTTTAATCGGCGACGTCTTGTAATACGTATATTCCTTTATCCAGGTAAACAGTGCGCCATAACAAACTACGACATGTTCGCACGCATTAAAATGGAAGTTGAAACAAAAGCAGCTCGGGCACAGGCAGTGCCAACCCAGGGCGTGGGCAAGATGAAGAAACTTCGAAAGCGCCCCAAACGTAAACTACGAAGCAAGAGCGCTGCCCCCGAATTAAACAAGGGGCACAGGAACAAGTCTGGGGCTAAAAGCGATTCTGAACTTTAACCTATCTATCCTACTCTTCTAATAAAAACCTATCAGGCTGCTGGGTTCGTCATCGGCTTCCTTTATTAAGGTTGAAAACTTTCGATGCTGTGACTACAGTACTCCTTTAAGCTAAAAATGCACTGCCGATGCCGCTTGCTTAGCGTCTATACTCCATTTGCGATAGCATTAGACGTTTAAATTAGCCCATTTACCAGCCCGTTCAACCGATTTTGACTTCTATTACGTTGGTGATACGACAAATGGTAATCAGTTGAACGGACTGTAAAATGATTTGGAAACATGTCTAATGTTATTTCAAACGGAGTTTAGGTGACTCGCTAGGCTCGAGGCGCTAAACAGGCCTTGCCGTGCGTTTATGGCTTTAATGATTGCCGATGTCTGAACAGCAGCCTGTATTTAACATACCAGATACCTAACTATACTGTTTTGAACTACTTAAACAATTATAACTATTCTGTCACTCACCTACGAGATTTCTTCCTCTTTGACTGACTCTTGGTTGCAGTGGACTCTTAATTTTGTCGCTTTTGACGCTGCTGCAAGTATCCACATCGCATCGGGATCACCACGCGAGGAAAACTGCTCTCGTAGCAAAACTGGTAGGATAAAGATCTACAGGCATCTAAATTATAACTATAAATCATTTGCACATCAATATAGCTCTCGAAATAATATTTGCTAGAAATCGTCATATTTACACGAAATAGTAATTTCCGACAAATATAATTTTGACCTGTGAAAATGAAACCGCTGCAGTCTGTAGTGGCCTTACCATTCGACCATATTTTCCAGTAGGTCCTTGATCATGGACCTGCAAAACAGCGCGTGGCAGTAGCTTCGATATATCGGATGTGTGTATGTTACCCCAGCAAGAAAGTGGCTCCTAGGATGGTATGAGTGGAACGTATAATTAGGGCGTAATCTGCTGTGAATTTGCGCCACATAAAAAAATGTGTGTGTTATTGTATATATATAAAAACCATTCCTACTGGTATAACGGTGTTCCTGCGGGAAAATTCTAAACGAATGATCGGAGAGAGAAATATTGTGCATGGACAGAGAGCTTATACCTATGTGCTTGTCGAGATATTGTATTTCCTGCTGGAGTAACGTTTTGCAGAATCGTGTATCTCTAAAACCATTGTATGCGCGCCTGTAGAATAAACATACTAGAGTAGCTCTTTATTGTGCGTATTAGTGACAGAATTATATTTAAGAAAATATTTATAATTTTTAAGTAATCGCGGAGACGATATATATCATAAATTAGGGACCAACAACAAACGACGGCATTCCCATAAACCCCTCGAATCAAGACTAACCCCCGGTTTCTCAAAACTCGATGATCGGGCTGTTAACGTAATCGACGAATAATCGCCGGTTATCTGCTGTGATTGGTTGTTGAAAATTCATTCGACCAATCACAGCAGATAACGCGTGCTTGACAATTTGTCACATTAATTTTGCGATAGTTTGGCGTCGAGTAACTGGTAACCTAATTGCGTAAGTGAATCCGGCAAGGGAAAGGGTATTGACCTTATCAATCGACCAAACACATAGACGGAAATCCACATCGCGTCTTTCATCTCGCATGTAATTGGTTGATTGATGGAGTCAACACACTGCTTTGCCGAATTCTCTTACGCAGAAAGGCTGCGGGTCTTAATTCATATTTGTGATAGCGGTCGGTTTATTTCAATATAGTTATTGAATTGGAAAGCATCACCTCTCTAATCATGAACCGAAGTTCAAACATTTCGCCGCTGTTGCCGTCATATTTCATTCTACTATCAACCGTATGGCCAAGTTTCATGGTTCGTGGATAACTCTTATACACTCCCACTATCTCTAATGTCTAGATAATATAAAATATTCTTCCAAATATCCACTCACTTAACTGTTCACGTCTTCTTAAGATAAATAATAATAATAAGGTGACTGACTGGTATGATATTTTTCATGCAGATTAGATATTCTTCACCTACGCCTATTGTGCCCTAGTCGATATGAATCACAGTTTTATATTCTCAACCGAGTTTATAATAGTCATAGCGGATCTTTGTGTCTCTGAAGTTGGCTCTGCCAACCATTGCGCAAGAAACAGTTTGTCATCGAGTATACTGCATAGAGTCAGCGAGATAGGGCGATGCGACAAAGTTAAGCAAGTAGAAAGAGACAATTATATAATGCTATCTTCACCTTCAACATTGACACAAAAATAGCTACTGCGCAGGGTCTTGCAGCCCATTCAGAGATACAAAGATCCGTTGTGAGTATTTTTACATAGACGCTAGCTATAAGATAATGTATACTTATGTACGAATACTGTGAATCTCAATTTTGTACTGGTAATTTTATTAAACGATTATTATGTGAAGCACTATCGGATATTTTATTTGCCTGTCTAACCTTACTGCAAAAGCTTAGCCATGTCCATAATATAGATTTACAACAAAATGACCTTGGTCCATGATTATCCTCACCATTCTGTCCTCCTATATTTACAATAGATTAAAAGGGTATAAAAATAATACAATTATATTAATATCACTCTTTATTGATTTTAAAAAAATATTTATATTACACATTCATTATATTAATTACTTTAGAGCCTATAAAACAACAACATTATCAAGACTCAATGTCTCTATACGTTGGCATTGTCCACACCTGGCTTGCAGGCGCGGGAACCCGTCACTACAAACTACATTATGAATATGAAGCCAAAAATATCTTTTACATCATTATACCTACATCGATATACGAATTTAATTCATCTTCGACAGTTCACTAGATGATAATTTCTTATAAACGTAGGTAGGCCCTAAGTACTGAATTAGACTATAAGGAAACGGAAAAAGATATGAAACTACAGCTGGAAAAATATCTCCTACGATATGCAAGAACAACAAAATGGATGGTAAAATTCAAGTGCTACCAGAGTATCAGAGCAGTCGTATTCAGGACTCTATCACTAACTATTGCAACGAAATACTACAGACCCTTGCCCTGGCACTAGTAGATATCACAAAGTAATATCAAAAACATGCAAAAATAAATAAATTATAGGTAGATGAATTGGAGATACTAAGATCATTCGCGAGACTTACATGACGTAGTATAAAGTAGATATTTAGAATCAGATACATCGGCATATACGCAACACACGCTGTATGAGCCAATAAAACATTGTACAGCTGATGTCCAAGACAAATAGTTTGTAGATGTGATATATATTATTCATGTGTTTACACAGGTTTTGTCTTTGTTAACAGCGATCGTTACCTAAACATAATTATGTTGAAACATCCTCGCATTTTACTACATTTAATATGTATTAATAAATTATTTGTATTCAAATACATTTCAAATTTAAAAATGATTGTTTAGCGGCGCTACCCTAGAATTATTCTTAAAACTAGGTTTACAAAATAGGAATCTGCAATAAAATAGTAATTGTTACTTTCGTAACAAACAATGACTGCTTTAAGATATTTTACTATAGGATAGAACATGTACTTTACCCTTAGCAACATGGATATGTAGTATTGATTCAATGGAAATATATTGTTAAAGGAATAATATCTATATTGTTTGTGCTAAGCTTTAGAAAAAGCACAATGTGTCCGGACGGAAAATATCCACAAGTCTATCTAATCTAAATGTGCATATAAACGGAATATAGTTTTTTATCATTATATTACGCTACTACGATGCGATAACATAAAACGATCAATCATTTAAAATTTAAATATAATTATTGAAGACATTACGACGTAAAACCGCGTATTAACTCGGATTGGTCCAATTTCAGGTCTCATCACATATCTTGTCATGGGTAAATCACAACACGATTATTGACATAAAACAATTAGTTGTTTTTCAACTAAATTATATAAACAAGATGACATTATCAAAGTAATGTTATATTAAGATCGTAGGAATGACATCTACGGACATCTATAACTGAAGGTGAAATGCACACAAATGGAATGAAAGGGGAAAAGAGACTTATTTACTACAAGCACCAGAAGATCTCAAATATATTATTACCGGATATACAGTTCTACAACTAGAGGTATATTATAGAACTACGTTAGGTCACAGAATAAATAATAGATTAGATAAGGAAATACAATTCACGCGCGCGATCAGAGTAAGTCACAACAAGAAATAAGTTCCAACATGAAGGTACAGAGGTTCCTAAAGTAAGACAGAATAAGAAAAGTACTAGATTACCTGGGACAATAAATATTAAATCACGGTAAGACAGCCCAGTAACCTAACACGTATAGAAGTATAATTTCGTTGTTAATACGATTTTGGAAACCTTATGTCGCCCCGAAAGTAACCGCGCGCGCAGGTAACAACTATTTTCAGAATACGAGTTCCATAATATTTTCGAATTCGCATTCCTCAAGTAATAACAAACTACAACACGCAACGTATTGCAGATTCCCAAAATTCACATTAAAGTTCTCGAAATACATAAAGAAATTATGACTGATAAAAAAAATATTATGCTCTATTTATTGAAAACAATAATTAAATTATTATGAAAAAAAAGTCAACGAGCTAAATGTACAATAAAATATGAAACTAAAAACATGGACGAAAGTTAACTGAATGTGTAAGAAATGTAAGGTATTAAAACTTAAATATAAACAACTTCCACACCCTGTAAAACTACAACCCTGAACTGAGTGGTGATTTAGACTTTAAAATTGAGGTTTTTATGAATGGCATCAGAATAGTGTGTTCACTTCGAGTATGTTAGCAGCAGCAGGTAGATAATTTTATCAGGTGTGAGCGGCATTGAGCTAGCAACGGGGCCGAGCGCCCAGCTGGACCCTGTGTCTACGACTCACCCCTCACTGGTCTTTGCGAACCTTCTTTTTGCTCTTTTTGGCCACTTTCGCGTCAGTCCAAGTGTCTGTAACAAAAACCATTATTGAGCAAGCTGTTACATAATCATTATGTAAGTAAATACTTTTCAAGCCATTACTAAACATAACAAATAAGTTTAAATGAGCAATTCTTGTATATATGTATATATTTAATCTGAATCTCGGAAACGGCTCTAACGATTTTCATGAAATTTAGTATGCAGGGGTTTTCGGTGGCGATAAATCGATCTAACTAGATTTAATTTTTAGAAAACGTCGTTTTCTCTATTTTTACCCGAGCGGAGCTCGATCGCCCAGGTACTAACATTAATCAGAGTGTACAAAACGCGTTCTCTGTTGTTCTGAGTGATAGTGGGACTTTTAAAAACTAACTTTGAAAAAAAGTGATCTTTATATAGGTTTCGTTGTTTTTTAAGATCGAAACCCCAAAAAAAGAGGTTCAGTAGGCCATAAGAAGAAATAAGATCACTGCATCAGCGGCTATTCATATGGTAATACTTATCAAATAGCTCTTTGAAATAGATTTACTCACCGCCTAATTCGTCAAAGGCCAATGCGTTTTGGTTGTCTGGTTTCTCAGAGTCAGAGGTGTCCTTCTCCACCGACTCTTGCTTCGGCACACTCTTAGCTGCAGAAATCTGAAACAAATACTTTATTTATCAGCCTCTATAAGCCAAGACTACAAGCCAGATCTTTTTAAAGAAGAAAAGTTTTAATTTAACACATCAATAGGATACACCTTTATCTCGAAAATACTACACGAAATGTTACACACAAGAGTTATGTCAAGAAAAGTAAAATGCTTCTTTACTTTAATAATAACTTGTTTGCAGAGTTATTTATAGTTCTCAGATTCATAAAATGCAGTCTTCTTATTAACTTGGAGAAAAATCTTTAAATAACAATAGAGTCATAATTTAATTACAATTACCAATCAAGCATTAATTAACTACAATGAAAAGGAAGAAGTTAATCCATTTATAAGCAAATATGTGCAGCATAACAAAATCTTGTTGTCGCATCAAAACCCGTCGAAAAAATGTGTCCATGCATCTTGTGTGAAATATTGCAGAGGGACACAAGTTTGTCATATCATGCCTGTTGATATAAGAGGTTGGATGGATGCATCATTATTGCTGCCGTGACGTCTGTGACAAATTTTATTTTATTTACTTTAAGCAATGTTCTCATGTAAGTGACTTTTTGTCTTTTTTGAGAATAAATATCTTTAAACCTATCTATATGTCGTAGGATGATTTGATAATTCGAATTTTCGTGAAAACCCTAGGGATATTGCGAAAACACGGATATTTAGACAGTGGCGAATTTGTTTCTCAATCTTACTGGAAAAAGTCCAAGAGCGAGCGAAGCGAGCTCGGGAGCTTAGGGCACCCCGACACGGACAGGTTAGGTTCGAACGAGATGACGGGAGCTGAAGTGAGCGAGCAAAGCGAGCGAACTCAGCTCCCGTCATCTCGTTCGTGTTAGGTTACTTTAGACCCTGCGGACGGAAATAGGAGCCCCGCGCAGCGGGGCTCCGTCGACTATGTTGCCAAAGTACTAATCGTACTTGGATAATTTTTCGCCTATGTCTAATTATCCGCGTTTTCGCAAAACCCCTAGGATTTTCGCGAAGATTCGAAGTATCAAATTATCCTACGACATATATAATAAGAATCTCACCTCTATAGATTTCTTCCTGATCTGCTTCTCTTTATTCTCCTTCTTCTTGTTGCTCCTGAGATCCTTCACATCAGTCAGCTCCTCTACTTCAGGGGACTCTTCTTCCTCGACGCCGCCCAGGGCAGCTTGGTCACGACGCTCAGCCTAGTTAGTCAATGAATAAACTGTTAGTCAAATCTGTGGACAGTCTCTTAGATTTTTACAAGCTTTTTATTAACTTGCAATCTTTTATGCATGTGTGTTTCGGTAAAATCTAAAGCAGTTTGCCTGAACCGGTTAAGATGAAATTTTGCATACACGTTTGGTTTGGATGACAATACACAGTAAACAAGCGAAAAATATATAATCTGAATCTCGGAAACGGCTCTAACGATTTTCATGAAATTTAATATGCAGGGGGTTTCGGGGCCCCCGGTGGGTTCCCGCATTGTCGAGGCGGGGGGGCTCAGTAGCCGTGTCTTGGTCACCCACGGTGAAGCGAAGAGGAACCCGAGGAGGGGCCGCTCGTCAGGGCTTTGGCCGATTAAGCCGACGACGTAGTGGCCAACTAGTAGGTTGCAGTGCCGCTTGGTAAGAAGCGACATCGCAACTGAGGCGGGCCGCGATGTCGTACGGAGCGTCCCAGGTCCCATACGATGTCGCGGCTGAGGGTTGTAGGCCGTGGCGGGAGAGGAGTGCCGGTATTGCGGTGCGCCGCTCTCCCTACCTTCCGCGGCCTGGACGCGGACCGCTGGACGGGGTCGCCACCGTCTGATGGCGGACGCGGTGGGCCCGCAGGGGAAGCGGAGTGTCGGTCTTTTGTTAGCCGCTCTCCCTATCCCCTGCGGCCGAAAAATGGTGGCGGGGCTATTGACCTTGACCCGTCACAGGGGGACCAAGGGTGCCATACACGGGGTCGTCTGGCGCCCATGTGCTGGTTTAAGCCATTGGCAACCCCATGGCCGCACATGGCGTCACGGCGTACAGAGTGTTCTGTTGCGCCGGTGATGAGTGTACTCCCCCTATGGGGGTCCGGTGACGGATAGCCGCGGCGGGTTCGCAGGGAGTACTAACGCGTGCCCGTTTTCCCGCCATAAGCGGCACCGGAGGACACCGTGGAGTTTTAGTGGGTTAGAGTCCCACATAACTGCACTATCTCCCCGTGGTAATGCAGTATGCATGAGCATTTCTCAACGAAAAAAAAAGGCAAGTTTCGGGGGGATAAATCGATCTAGCTAGGTTTCATTTTTAGAAAACGTAATTTTCTCTATTTTCACATGAGCAGAGCTCGGAATAAATAAAATTGGAGTATCTGTTTGTAATATTGAAATAACCGTTTTTACTACATGCACATACACCAAAATAACATTTTTTACAATTTTTGTCTGTCTGTCTGTTTGTTCCGGCTAGTCTCTGAAATGGCTGGGCCGATTTTGACGGGACTTTTATTGGCAGGTAGCTGATGTAATAAGGAGTAACTTAGGCTACGTTTATTTTAGAAATTTGTTAGGCGGAACGAAGTTCGCCGAGTCAGCTAGTCTTTACATATAAATAAAATTGGTGTGCCTGTTTGTAATATTGAAATAACCGTTTTTTACTACATGTATATATGAATATATATACGGCACAGACACCAAAATAACATTTTTTACAATTTTTGTCTGTCTGTCTGTTTGTTCTGGCTAATCTCTGAAATGGCTGGACCGATTTTGACGGGACTTTTATTGGCAGGTAGCTGATGTAATAAGGAGTAACTTAGGCTACGTTTATTTTAGAAAAATTCTTTTATTTTAGAAATTTGTTAGGCGGAACGAAGTTCGCCGGGTCAGCTAGTAATACATAAAGAGGAAAGATATTTTTTGTTTGGTACTGAATAGGCCCCGAAATTACTGGACTGATTTCAAAGATTCTTTCACCAATAGAATGCTACATTATTCCTGAGTGACATAGGCTATTTTTTAATCCCGAAAACGGGTCCTGTGGGGTGGTCCACGGGAGCGAACCCACGGGCAACAGCTAGTTGTTGAATAAAATTGTATAATAATGCCCATGTAGTTCAGTATCTGACATAATTATAGCTATTGAAAAATTATAAGAAATGGCCCAGGTGTCTCACATAAAAGATGATTTCACATCTGGCTTCACAAATTAACCATTTGTTGGATTATTTCAACTGTTTGGACATTTTGGAGAAAACTAGATACATATGGTATAATAACTAAACTAAAACTGTATCTTACAGTTGTACCATTAAACCCTATAATCAATACAAGCTTAAACTACCAACAATATCAAATTGTTGTGAATTGTCATAGTTACCTCTTTTAGCACACGCTGTAGCTCCTCCACTTGAGCTTGCAGTGCACGGGCCGCATCCTCATCTACATGTGGTCCGTCAGCACTGATGACCTTGATAGTCTCCTCAACAGGCTCCTCTACTGGCCGGGCTGCCTCTACATCAGCATCCTTCACTTTCTTATTCTTCTTAGTAGGACTTTCCTTCTTCTTGTCCTTCTCTTCAGCGGGCTTTCGCTCCTTCTTTTTGTCACTCTTCTTTGGCACTTCTTGCCAGCCTCCATCATCAAAGTCAGCAGGCTTCTCAGCCTCAGCTACACCCTTGCTTTTCTTGCCCTTCTTGGCATCAGCTCCTGTCTCCTTCTTCACAGGTTTGGGCTCAGCTGCTCTCTCCTTGGGCTTAGGTTTCTCTGCTTCTTTCACCTTTTCCTCCTTCTTCTCCTTAGTTGGAGACTTTTTGGAGCTTTCGGACTTTGTCTTCACATCATCAGTCACAGTGCGGTTGGGTGAAGACTTCTAACAAAACCAAAAAAAAATATTACCTTGATGTTTTTATTTACTAATCATTATGGTTCATGTAGACACAGATTTATAAATTAGAACTATTGACAATCGAATAGAACACTTGATATGTAAATAGGAGTGATATTTGTAATTTTAATTTCGTATCTCCCGGTGAATAACGAGCATATGCTTAAAGGTTAAAAATAAAATGAGCACGCATTGATGACAACGGCGGGAGTGCATAACATATTGTTTGTACTCACCTTGTCCTTCTTTTTGTTCTTCTTATTGGACGATTTCCTATCGTCGAGGACCAGGGGCAGCTTATCGAACTGCGGCTGTTCTGCTGAGCGGAACCCGAATACGAAGACGAGTGCTGCGCATACTAAAACAACAGCTACAGCCGCAGCGGTGAACATAAACTGCGTGTTAGACACTTGACTCAAAAGTTCCATCTTAAGCCTCTAATTAAAAAACCGCCCAAAATTTATAGTTCACATATAAAGTTGTCGATAAGGTATGATAATGTTGAACAAATTAATTCCAAAGTGATAAAAGCAGACACGGAGACATGATGACGCGGCTGTGACGTGCCAAAAAATTGCGATTTAGTCCAAAACTGGGTTGCCACTTATTTAACAAATTATTAAACTGAATTAAGATTTATTTATTAACCAAAATAAATTATAATTTATTTTTATGCATTCTAAGTTCAAGACACTTCAAGAAGAATTTTCGAATTAGAAATAACAATTACTTATCGACACAATAAAACACCGTAATCTTCCGATTCAATTCACTGACTAGTTTAGTTATCTGTGATTCATTTCCACACAAAGACCTTATACTTAATACGTATAAGGTCTTTGTTTCCACATATAAAACCCAGAGACAAAAGCCACAGAGTACATTTTAGACCGGCTAAGCAGTAGAAAATCTAGTATTTCAATGTGAGACGCACTTATTAATAAAAAAAGCGATATCTTTCAGCTGAAGCTGTGTATGTTGTTCAGTTCACCATTTTCCAAAACAAATATTTCATCCACTTTAAAAAAAAAACCTTTTTGAAAACAAAAAGGTCAAATTTTTATTTCACAATTTTTTTTTCTTTTTGCCCAATTCATTCCCAAAGGATTGAATGACACGCATTTGCTTCAGGTTGATGGTTGACATTGACGTGACATTGACAGACCAACACACATGTCAGTAAGTGACGCCAAAAACTAACCTAAAAAGAAAACAAATATACAGCAAGTCTAGGCACATTTTTACATAGTAGGTGAGTTTTCTACCATAATAATGGCTAATAATTATAAAAAGATGAATAAAAACAAGAGGAAAAAACTTCAAAGAGCTAAAGATGCCATTGCTGGCGATGAGGGCCCTGAAGAGCAACAAGAACAACTGGAAGATCAGGGCAGTGAATTAGATGTACCGGCTAAGATATCTAACTTCACAAAGAGACAACGCGATAATGATGATGATTCTGATGTTGAAGAAAAGCCTCAGAGAAAGAAAAAGAAGAAGCAACCTGTTGCAACTGAGACAATAGACAAGAAGGGTAAGAAATCCATTCGGCAAATGAAGAGGGAAAAGTTTGCTGAACGTCAGGCAGAAGCACAATCTACAGCTAAAGATCAACTTAAGGGTCAATGTCTAAATTATCTATCACAGTGGAAGCATGATAGACAAAACTGGAAATTCATGAAAGCTAAGCAAGTCTGGCTTTACAAAAACAAATTTTCATCATACTTGCTACCGGATGCCTCATGGCCACTTCTGTTAGAATATTTTGAATCTGCACAAGGTAATATTCGTAACATGCTATTGACCGATGCTCACAAGATTATAAAACAAATGGATGAATGGACCGAGTCACAAACTGGTGGAGCAAAAAGTAAAGATGACAAGGAGGATGAAGATAACAATGAAGATAGTGAAACTGCACCTCAAACCAAGAAACCTGATGAAAATGTTTATAAAAGAGCTAGGGATTTAATACAATGCCTTGAAGAATAAGCAAAAATTGTTTTATTTATCCTTTATTTAATTCACCAGGTCAGCCATCTGCTTGTTAACGAATCTAAGAAACAAAAAATAAAAAAATATCAACTACATGGTAACAATAATAATTTAATAAGCACTAAAGGTCATCTTAGACATTAACTTTATGCTTGGTTTCATCCTCCGATGTATATTCTTCAATCCATTTGCGAAGCTTGTCAGAGTCTTGCAATCCAACCAGGCGATTCAAGACTTTCCCATTCTTTATGATCACCAGGACAGGCACAGAGCTTACTTCATAGTCTAAAGCTAAGTCTGTCTGTTCATCAATGTCAACCTTTGCTAGAACCACCTTTCCTTTGGATTCAGAAATGATGGATTCCAGTCTGGGTGTCAGTAGACGGCAGGGATTGCACCATCTGTAAAAACATTACAAATTATGATGATGATTATACTGGACCATGTTTGATATAGTGCATAGTAGGTACCAAGTGATTTCATAGCCAAGATAATAATTATTCTATATTCTTTGTACTTACGTCGCGAAGAAATCAACAACCACCGGGACTTTGCTATTGATAACTTTATCTTTGAAGTCATCTGTGCTTTGAATTTTGACTATATCACCTTTTATTGACGTCACAGAAAAATTTCTTATAGCTACAGATTTCATTACAGTCGCATTGCGAATCATTAGATTGATACCGTTCTTGACGAACATTTTAAATTTTTTGCGTAGTTATCTGATAAGGTTGACTGCAACAAAAGAAAGAAGAGAAGATGCAAGAATTTCAAGATGAAGAAATTCTAATTCTGGCTGTCTGTCAGTGTCAAGTGATCAAGTGTCAATCACCAATTCACAATTCACAATTTCACCACACCAGTGTCAAAGTGCACGTAGAAGTGTCTAGTGTGGTTTTTTTGGCGGGATTTTTTCGAGTGTAGTTCAGCGGCTGTTAATATTATTTGCAAATTGATTCCTAGTGGATATTGTGATATAAAATTGGTGTAGTTTTGTGTCTCAACTGTCTATGCAACTGGACAATATGTGAAATAATTGACAGAAGCGATCTCGGGATAGTGGATCGGAGAATTTTATTGTAGTATTGACTACCTCTGCAAAGCTTACTGGGAAGGCTGATTCGATACAATTTGCTGCCAAATACTCCAAAAAAGCATTAGAATCTGTTACATCCGCATTCTAATGCATACTAAAGAATTCAAGAAGAGAAAAATACTGATGACTAGGCAGCATGGTCTCAGACCTTAGCCTGTTCCGTTAGGAACAAATATAAAAAAAAAAAAAAAAAAAAAAAAGTGTCTAGTGTTGTACTGTACAATAAAAAATCAATAGACTTTTTTTTTAATCGAAAGCCAGTTACCGTGCAAATTGTTATTGTTTGTGTCTCGGGAATTACTGATCCTTTTCAAAAATTCTTTCATTGACACAATATTACACCCATAGATACATATATAACACAGCACAGATATACACACAGATAGATTACGCCATTGCCAAGTGCCCAAGGAGAAGAAGACCAAAGAACAGGAGGATGGATTGTGTGTGTGAGAAGTGTTATGAAACAAAAAAGAATCGGTGATAGCATAACGGTTGACAGGACGGAATGTAAAGCCCCCAGAGGCCGAGACGGTCAAACGGCTTGACTCAAAACGTAAATTTTGGTTTGACTCATACCATTTTGATCGTTTACATAGCTAGTTTGCAGGGTTTGCCAAACATTTAGGCCGGTTACAGCGATTATCGAGCGACGGTCCTCCCTCGTACGCAGTTCGAATTATATATTAACAATATAGATAGACTCTATGCGGAAAGAGAACCGTCGTGGCGTAAAATGGAACTAAAATTATGATTTTTATAAAACACTATAATAATATTACAAAAACATTATTATAATACTAGCACTTCGCCCGCGACTTCGTTCGCGTGATCCGTATTTTATCCTACAGATGACTTTTAAGTTCACCCCCTTAAAGTTTGAATTTCTAAATGTTGCTTCTTAGTGCTCCCCTCCATCATAAAAAGAAGTCCTGTACTGTTGTTGTGTAACTCCTCCTAAATCGTCTTTTAATAGTTATGAAAAACTACTTTTTATCAACCGAAAGCGTAAATGTTTAGTTTCACGTGTCACACATAAAAGCGTAGAAATTTCACACAAACTTTCACTCCCCTTTTTACCTCCTTAGGGGTGGAATTGACAAAAGCAATAAATATCTTTTTATCAACAAAAAGCGTAAATCTTTAATTTCACGTGTCACACTTAAAAGGTTAGAAATTTCAAATAAAGTTTCAATCCCTATTTTATCCTCTTAAGGATGCAATTTCCAAAAACCAATAAATACATGAATTCTTTTTATCAACCAAGAGTGTCAATCTAAAATTTCATGTGTCCAATTTACAAACTGTAAAAGTTCCATACAAAAGTTCAACCCTTTTTTACCCCCTTACGGGTGGAAATTCCAAAACCAATAAATACATGAGTTTTTTTTATCAACCAAGAGCCTAAATCTAAAATTTCATGTGTCCAATTAACAAACTGTAAACATTTTATACTTACAAACTTTCAACCCTTTTTTGATGAAATTTCATATTTTTGTTGTGTTTGACGCTTCGTTTGATCATCTTCCGACGCATTTGAATAAACACGGCTCAGTTTGCACTGGAAGATGTCAAATGTCACAATTTAAATTTATGCAATAAGTTTACGTAAGAACCTTCATCCATTCTACGAAATCTCGATAGAAGAAGAATTACAAGAGAATTGTTATTAAAATTTGAAAAAATCTAAGAATTCTCTTATTATCATCAGGTGCGGTAGTTTCTAGTACTTTCTGTACAGGGTGTACCGGAAAGGTGCGATCTTTTAAAAACTGCTTCTGCCCTTGTAAATGAACAACTTGTCCAAGGAAGTCATAGATAATTCTCGAAAAAAAAAATTGTATCTTCCATACACATTTTGATCAGCTGACGACAACTTTGTATGGAAAATCCAACTATTTTTTTCTGGGAAATGACTACTTATGACTTCCTTGGAAAATTTGTTCATTTACATGGGTAAAAGCAGTTTTTAAAATATGATCGCACATTTCTGTTACATCCTGTAGATGTTCGAGTGTGAATGATAATTATAATAATTAATGTGTAGGTACCATTCATTGGGCTAAATTCTTTTTCTTTATAACATTTTAAGCAGAAGATATGTAATAAACTCAAGGAAATCTCGATACTTGTTTCATGGCATTTTTAAATTTATCTTCGTCACAAGTCTGATTACAGCGACGCGTACATAATCAATCTGCGCAGTACCGTTTGATGAACCTTCAAACCGGCATCAAATGTTTTTATCAAACACAGTATTTTTTTAATAAAACTGTTTGACCGTTTGACCGTTTGTTTCTTCGCTAGGCCCTATCACAGAAAATGTAATACTATACTATATGTTTCTTCTGCGCACTCTGGCCCAGTTTTTGACCCATAGTTATCTCAACCAATAGTTAAATATGCTAAAGGATGATTTCGGTAAAACGCTTTGTTCATCAATTGTAATGATTAAATAATTAACTCTCAAACTTATTCAACCATTTATGAGACTAATATTTGTCAAAAAACGCATTTTACCGAAATTTGGAACCATTGGTTAGCTTATTTAAACATTGGTTAATTATGGATAAAAAAAACTGGGCCAAGTCGCGGATTGCCTTGTAACATATATAAATATAATATTCTACATACTAATATTGTAATTTCGAAAGTAAATCTTTCCGTCTATCTGTTTGTTTCTTTTAAAATTTTACATGGATAAAGCCCAGGACCGGGATAGATTTTATTATTTTTACCCGACTGCCGAAGGAGGGTAATGTGTTTATCAGTCTATGTATGTATATATGTTTGTTCCTGTGTGGCGTTCTAGAGTCCAAACGCGTTGGCCGATTTTGATGATGCTTACATCAATCGATTCAACTTAACCCTGCGAGTGTCACAGGCTGTATTAAGATTGGATTATAGAAAAATGGCGCAGTTCACACTAAAGAGGTTCAGAGAGTATTGTGCAGCCTAGACGTGAACAAGGCCAGCGAGCCTGACGGATTCCAGCGAGAGTATTGAGACAGTGTGCGCCTGAACTGTCTCCTGTGTTGACTCGCTTGTTCCGCAAATGTACAACCAGTACCCAAAAAGGGCGACCGTGCATACCCTGCCCACTACCGTCCGATAGCCATTACCTCCATACTGTGCAAGGTTATGGAAAGGATACTGAACAGTAAGTTGCTGACCTACCTTGAAGACAATGATCTCCTCAGTGACCGTCAACATGGCTTTCGCCGGGGACGGTCAACTGGCGATCGTCTTGTGTTTGTCACGCGTTGCTGGGGCGAAGCCATCGAGAAACACGGCGAAGCACTTGATGTATCGCTCGATATCTCGAAGGCCTTTGACAGGGTCTGGCACGTTAGTCTACTCAGCAAGCTTCCTGCTTATGGCATCCCAGCTGGTTTTTGTAGCTGGATATCAGACTTCCTCAGTGAACGGTCGATCCGAGTAGTCGTTGACGGCTGCTCCTCTGTCCTTATGGCTATTAATGCCGGAGTTCCTTAGGGGTCTGTTCTCTCTGCAACTCTTCTTCCTGCTGCACATCAATGACCTACTTCTGACTGGTATTGTTGGGTACGCAGATGCTAGTACTGTTTCAGAGAGATACTTGTCCAGCGCAAATACCAGCGGGGATGAAGTTCTCATCCCACCGGCCCCCTTCTACTATCGGACATCTAGACGCACTGCAAGTTACCATCCTCACCTAGTTGCCATTCTACCAATTCGCACCAAGCGCTTCCAAACATCCTTCATAATGCGCACAGCAAAAGAGTGGAACTCACTGCCTGCGTCTGTGTTTCCGAACGCACACAACTCGAATCTCTTTAAAGTTAGAGTAAACAGGCTTCTTCTGGGTAAGCTCACTCCATCGTCGGCTTTGTCTCTGTCACCTCTGACCTAGACTAGAGTCAAGAGCAAACCCATTATAAATAAAAAAATAATAAAAATGGCGGATTTTGGGTGTCGACGACCAAATTTTTTTTTCATCCAAACCTATGGTGTGGGGTATCAAAGTAAAGGGTTTTGAGAGGTGATTTCAAAAATATATAACACTTATATGTTTAATGGTACCTAATTTAAAAAAAAATAACTAAGAAGTTGAAAATAAAAAAGTTAATTAAAAAAAGCTAAAAACCCGAGTGCTTAAAAAGCGAACTAAAAAGACGTAAACAAGATGAAAATCATGCTGTGCCGTTGGAGGATACATCTGGTTTTGGTCAGCCAGATCGTGAATATGTATCCTCCGACTGCACAGCATGATTTTCATCTTGTTTACGTCTTTTTAGTTCGCTTTTTAAGCACTCGGGTTTTTAGATTTTTTGAATCAACTTTTTTTTAACAACATATATCTGCTTATCTGCTTGCCTGTCATCTGGTTGTCAGTGTTGTCACCGGATTGTATGTCATGGTATTTTGGTAGCTCCCGAGTCCGACAGTAAAATCAAATTCACCCGTAAAACTGAGCTATCAAAGTTGTGTTTAGTTTCTCTAAACTCAGTGCTTGCTTTAAGTGTTTAATTATAAACATCTATTAAAACAGTGAATTAACATACAAATAACTGCATTGTTATTTGATTTTGGAAGTGTCTTAGATAACTTGCAGAATATTTCGTACCTATGAAAATACCCTCAAATTTTATCATTTTTTAATCTGTCATTGCTTTTTGCAAAGTTTATTTTCCTGATTTCGAATTCAGATATCTAAATGCTCATATTTCATCATTATTTTTTAATTTTTTTCTACCTTTTCATTTCATTTTATACAGTGTATAAACAGCGCACACGTTCGTTTATTTCCCGAATGAAAAAAATAAAGTTGGAACCACACTTACGTGTCATGGCGTGGCGTGGCGCGAGATCCACCAATTAATTGACTCTGTTCCAGCTTATGTCATAACGCAACGAGTTTTGTAGCCAATCAACAGTGTCGGAAGGCGCCACGACACGCCACGCCACGTAAGTGTGGTTCCGTCTTAACTCAATCGCGCCATACTCAATAAAAACAAAAAACCTAACGTCAACGCAGCGCTAGTTTTAGCCAAAGATTATTATTATATACTGGGGGTTTAGCGGAATTCCGATACGGAAAACGAACGTGTGCGGCCAGCTTATTACCAAGCGAAAGAAAAATATTTTTTTTATTTATTTTAGCTTAGAAAGAATATTACTAGCGCTATTTATCGAAAATTCCGCAAACGTGATTTTTTCTATGCGGGTTTTATTTTCTTTAGCGGTATATTTTTTTATATTTGACATAAATATCGATTAACCGCATTGCATTGCGGAACCGGTGAAATTAATGTGTAAACTCGGAAAACGTCGGTTATTATAAGTGTAGTTTAGTTTCATCGACGTGCTTAGGTTATTCGTTTTTGAAGTATTTGCCTGATTTACCATTGGGTAAAATAGAAATCTTTTCTTATTTGGGCCTATCAAAACACATGTTAAACATAAGAAAGTAAATTAGAGAAAACACTACAATGGAAAGAAATTCGGTAAGTTAATCTAATTAATAAAATGCGTAATCCTGCATGCGTAAATGAAAACGTATTGGAGACAGCAGACGGCATTTTCCTGTAGACAGATTTTAATAAAGCTAATTGTGTTTTCACTCTCCTATTGGGTAAAAAATCTACAAAATGTATTCCAGTGACGATTACAATGAGGTATCTGTTAGTACAAAGCCAAATGTTCAGGCTTTATTTATAAAATTGTGTCATAACCTCTTACAAGTAAAAACGTAAGCAGTTATCTTATAATCCTTAACTTATGTGTTTTTCTTTAATTTTTAGGGTGGATATGAATCCTATGGTGATTATGAACCTCACACAGGAGATCCCCAGTACGACCTCGAATATGATAGGTCTTCATTTTATAAAATGCCAGACATGGTAAGTTACTCTCTTTTATTTTCATGGTTTCGTGATGTATAATTATGTGAAGCAGCTACATTTGTTTTATAAGAAGTTAGTTTAGAGCTGGTCGTGGCAATAAACCCAAGTTAATTGATTTGAAACAGTTTTAAGATTAACTTAAGGAGAAGGCTTAATTTAATCAACAAGTCAAGTCTAAGAAACGGGTTAAATAAGTACCAGATAGATAGTAAGACTCCCTTTTCTGCATGTAGACTCTCATTTGATTCGTTGTGTGTGCAGGTTCTGGCTAACATAGCCAGCCTAGCTCCGCCTAAAAGCACAGCTTTCTGGGAGCTTCACAGACTGTAGAGAGACCTTGCATATCCGAGGATTTCTGCACATTGCTCACTTTTTCTTCTTTCTTTTTCATGTGGGGATGTGGCCACTTCTGGTGTCAGACAGCCGAATTTGCCTCTGAGAACGCCACAGGCCTCTGACTTGGCTATTCTAGACTCATTAACTATATAAGTCCATGTTTCCTCACAATGTTTTTCCTTCACCATTGCCTGTGATGTCCAAGATAAACTTAGAAAGTACATATGAATTGCCCACTGAATAAGACCCACTTTTAGAAGAATAGAGATATATTTATTATTAATAATTACCTATGAATATTTCAGGTCAAGAAATTCCTTGTTTACTTCCGTAACATGATCAACGAGGGAGTATCATACGAGATCCTGAACCTGTATGAGAATACTTTCCCAAAACTTACTGAACAGTATTTTGAGAATACTCCATGGCCCGATGAGAATGAGGTGGCTCCTGTTGTGGACAGTGACCATGTAAGTACACTACTCTTTTTAAAATGGTTAAGCCATTCCACTAATTGGTTCAACCCTGGACATAAAACATGCAATGTTTGTGTCTAGTGACACAAACATTGCTTTTGAAATATGAATCTTATTCTTTTTTAGGCAATGGATAACTTTTTAAATATTTAGCGCAATATATGGAAAAAAAAAGAATAAAACATACATTATTGATTTTCATCAATAAAAAAAAGCAGCAAAGAAGAGCAGCGAAGAAGTGGGCTTCTCAAGTCCAGCATATAGGAGAACCCTGAGAACTAATTTAATCATATGATATGATTATCTAAATAAACCTGTTTTTTTTTGCATGTTCCAGGTGTTTATGATTCTTTACAAAGAACTGTATTACCGCGATATTTACGCGCGTGTGCCCGGTGGGCCCAAACCAGACCAGAGGTTCCACTCATTTTACAACTACTGTGACCTTTTCAACTACATTCTGTCTGCGGAGACGCCTGTGCCCTTGGAGTTACCTGACCAGTGGCTGTGGGAACTCATTGATGAGTTTGTCTATCAGTTCCAGTCATTCGCTCAGTACAGGTATATACAAATCATAAAATAAGACTATCCCTAAGTGTTTGTGAAATATAAATATTTTTTTTTTCTTTTGTCAAAAAATTTGTTAGTAGCCTAAAGTAGTTTGCAAAAGTGTAGCTTTCCATCAGAGAAAGAACAAGTACTTCTAGATATGGCTCCTACAAACAACAAAAAAATTTTTGTAATTATAATATTATTATTTTTTCTTATTTAAAATAAGCTCATGCTTGAGCACTATCTCTCCTGATGGTATGTGATAACGTGGACGATGTTGAAACACGCTTACCTAGAAATAACCTATCTTGACTTAAAGACCCCTAGATTGTAGCTTTCGAGAAACACAGACTTCAACAGGGAATTCCACTCCCTAGCTGTACGCATTATAAAAGTATTCAAAATGTTTAGTGCGTATCGGTGGGATGTCCACCATGTATCGATGGCGCATCGCCGTACATCTGCTAGTCCGATGATGAAACGGGCTAGTCGGAATTAGATCATGCAATTCCATTTGCACACTCCCCGAAATGTAAATTTATCTGATTATCAGGTCGCGCACATCAAAATTGAGCCCAGCCGAGATTGATGCACTCAATACTGAAAACAAGGCATGGAATGTACTGTGCATCCTCAACGTGTTACATTCACTTGTTGACAAGTCCAACATCAAGAGGCAACTTGAAGTAAGTAATGTAAGCTGTAAAATTTAGTATTTTCAATTATTATAATTATTTCATCAACACCCACACTAACCCTACGCTACTAGGTTTAGGAGAGAAAGGCCAATGCCTTTTTTTACTAATGCCATTTTCTATGCTCTTGAACCATTTTCATTAAAGTCCTGGCATTGGTGTCTTCTCATTTGGCTACTGGACAACTCACATTCTTGCTTCCATTAATCTACAACTTACTCACTACAACAATAATGATACTGAAACATTATAACTTTCCTATGGAGGATACTGATATTTATCTTACATGACATAGTTGCAAATAGAATCTTTGCAACTACTATTCAATATACCCTAGTCGTAATGGCGCATTTTATTATAATAATATTTGTTTTACAACAGGTCTAAGCAAATTAGGTCTTGGCTAATAATATGTATGCAGCCTGCGACGTGAAAGATAATTAGAAATATTTAAGAATTTTTTTTTTTTTAATTATGTATAATTAATTGCTTCTGTGGCCCCGTTTTCAATTAAGTTATTTATATAAAACCTGCAAACATAACCACACCTGTAGCCAAGTTGTCAATCTATAATCGATAACGCTAGTAGAAAAACTAATCAATGTAAGGGATTAACACATCTGAACGTAAGTCACGTGGTCAGACCAAACAAATAGAAGCAGTTAACGATTGTAGAAAGAGATTCGATGTGAAACGTTTCTAACTTGGCTAGGGCTGGTTTGAACAGCACTGTATTACAGCAGGCTAATTGCGTAAGTCAATTCGGCAAAGTACACGTATAGATGAGGGTAACGACACCTTTACAACGACTTTCTTTACACTCGAGAGAGAGATCATGGAAAGGATTATGAATTCAACTCAGAGGGTGGAGGACGTGTCCTTTCTAAATTATTTAAAACATGTTTCCCTTTATGCTGCCGAACTCACTTACGCAATTAGACTGCAGAATGCACAGGACTAGTAGTCTATTGCTTTCTCCATTTTATTTTTAATTTCCAGGTGTATGCCGCTGGCGGCGACCCTGACTCAGTCGCGGGAGAGTTCGGCCGTCACTCTCTCTACAAAATGTTGGGCTACTTCTCGCTCGTAGGCCTGCTCCGACTTCACTCTCTGCTTGGAGATTATTACCAGGCTATCAAGGTGAGGGTTTTGTTCTTATCAATGGGAGCTTTCACAAGATTAATATGGAAAGGACATCTGAACATGTTCTTCTTACTATACCGTTTGAGGCGCGTGATTAATTCCGTGATAACTTAATTAATATTAATAACTTAGTATTTTATTAAGGAATCTCAAATGATATTTATTAGAGAGCAGTGGTGGCCCCGGCTTACGTATCGTAGGTCGTGAGTTCGAACGCAGGCAGACGCTTCACTTTGTGTAAATTATTTCCTCACCATTGTTCTTAAAACGGTGAAGGAAAACATCGTGAGGAAACCGGCATGTCCTAGAACCAAAAATTCGAAGACGTGTAACATTCACAAACCCGCACTGGGCCCGCGTGGTGGATTAAAGCCTATTATCTCGGTCACAGAGATGATGCCTGAGTGGGGAAATTATAAGACTGAAGATGAAATGATAATTATTTTATCTGTAAATACAAGAAACCTTTTTACGCCAATGTTCTAGTCAATATTTTAAAACTAGTTCGCGGCTATCCATCATATATCATATAAATTAATTTCCACGAATCAAATATAAGATATAACAACAATGTTTCAGGTGCTTGAGAACATCGAGCTCCACAAGAAGTCCCAGTACTCGCACGTGCCTGCGTGCCAAATCTCCACTTCTTACTACGTGGGCTTCGCATACATGATGATGCGTCGTTACGCCGACGCCATCCGCACGCTGTCCTCGGCTCTACTGTACATGCAGCGCACCAAGCAGCTGTTCTCGCAACGCTCATACCAGAATGATCAGATCAATAAGCAGACAGAGCAGATGTACCATTTGTTGGCTATCTGCCTAGTGCTGCACCCACAGTGTGTTGATGAATCCATCCAGCAGGTATGTGATGTCGAAACTAATGCTTCATTGACTTTTCTTTTTTGTTTTTTGCCAAGCAAAAAAACAAATGTGTTTTTTCTATATTTTTAATGAGAATTGTTTATAATAGGTGCTCCGTGAGAAGAACTATCACGAGAAGATGTTCAAGATGCAGTATGGTGACTTGGGAGAGTTTGAAAGCTGCTTCACTTTCGCATGCCCCAAATTCTTGTCCCCCTGCCCGCCCCCCATTGAACCGGGCTCCAACTACGGACGTGACGCCGTCAAACATCAAACTCAAGTGTTCATGGATGAGGTCAGTTTTGCCATTATATGGATGCATTTAAAAGCAACCAATATTAACAGGTTCACTATCCACATAGCAGACCGAATACTTAAACAATCACGTGAGTCATATACGATTCATTGGACAGGGAAGAGGTTAAGGCGACTACCGACTATGTTATATGGATTTGTACAAACGAATTTATGCTAACACGTAGCAGGATAAAGATCACAAATTCTCGATCTCTATTAGGTGAAGATTTTCCCAGTCAATGCATAACTAAAACCTAAATTCTTCGACTGTTACAGGTCCGCCAGCAAAA
The DNA here is from genome assembly GCA_947562075.1 of Orthosia gracilis. Taxonomy (NCBI): domain Eukaryota; kingdom Metazoa; phylum Arthropoda; class Insecta; order Lepidoptera; family Noctuidae; genus Orthosia; species Orthosia gracilis. Next base: position 47,375,309 of record OX387267.1, read on the forward strand.
GATGCTACCAACGATTCGTTCGTACTTGAAACTGTACACAACCCTGCCACTGTCCAAGCTGGCCGCCTTCATGTCGGCGGCGCGCGGCGGCGACCGCGACGCGGCGCGGGAGCATGCCGCGCTCGCCATCCATCTGCTGTGCTTCAAGCACAAGATGAAGAACGTCGTCTGGTCCAAGGGACCTAGCGGTCTTGATGGGAAGTTCCAGAGTGGTTCTGAGGTGATAATTGCTTATTGCAATGATAAACAGAGTTGGAAGCTCTCAGGCTGTTAATGATGATTGCAAGGTGCCTAGTAGCACCTGGACGACAGTGTAGACAAGGAGAGTGGCTTATGTCTAGGCATCAACTGCTACAGAGTGAAGATGTATTTATTTGACTCTTTAACAGAAGATTGTGTTTATCCTGCTCAAGGATTCGGCATTTGTTTGAAATCTACTAAAGAGAAGAAATCATCACTTGTCTTTCTAGAACTTGGTTCTTATTTGAAGCTAATGTACATGTTTTCAATAGTTGAAATTTATTCAATGTTAGTATTTAAGAAGCAGCAAACTGAATTTAATTATTAAGAACAATATTCTGATCCAATTTATTACTTCCAGTTGGATTTCTACATCGACAATGACATGATCCACATCGCTGACACGAAAGTGGCTCATCGCTTCGGCGACTTCTTCATTCGCAAACTCCTCAAGTTCGAAGAGCTCAACCGCAAACTCCACCATATGAAAATCTAAAGTGTCTCAAATAATTTTGTAACTGTATAAATAAAGTTACTGACATTTCTAATAAGCATTTAATTTACTATTCTTGGAGTATATGGTACATATTTTTTATTTCTTTTAAAGAACTTCTTTGGCTCTTTAATTTGGACTGTGTCTCGCTGAACTGTCTCTGGATAATTTTCTCTGTATTGCTGCCAAGGATGTTCTGGTGTTAAGGCTTCTTCAACATTTATCTCTGTCAACCAGGTGGAATAGTATTTGGCGAAAATTTCGTATGACTTCTTGAATGCCTTAGTACTTTCACCCTGGAAAATGGTAAAGATGGAATTATTTACAATCTTGGCAAAGGCAATCAATTTATGTAGAGTAAAAGCAAAATAGACGAACCTTTTTAACAATACTGCCACATTTGTCACTAAAACCTTCCAGATGTTTTAGGAATATATCATTAACTTTGATATTTTCGTTTTTGATCATATTCATAATGTATAGGACATAGCCAAACTGACTGTTTGCAGTTCCCTGCCTCAGCAAAGCTCCTAGGATTTCGATATTAACCCTGCAGAAAAGGTAGTGTTAAGTCTTGCATTTTTACTTTGCAACATTCAAAAGAAAACTTATTATCAATTGTCCGCCAGAGAACAAAAAAATAAAAGTTTGAGCCGACTTGTAACAAAAAGTATAATTACATATCTCGAAAACATGAATTTTTGTTGATGGAAATATTTAGTCTCAAATGAAAGGTATAGGCGTAGAACTATTTTATCCGTTTAAATCAAGTAAATCGGTCCACGCGTTTAAGGGATAATAAATAACTCATTACTGATTGCCAAATGAAAGGGTCAAGAACGCGTTCTTACCGCGATACGTTTGTATGAGCGTGTTAGCGACACTGCCTTTACATTTTTTTCGTATCGTTTTGTAATATTGGAATAAATTGGTAGACAGGTGTTAACGGCTTTTATTTTTTTTGTTTTCTGGCGGCGTCATTATTTACACCACATAACAATATAGCACGCACCACATTTATATATTGTACTACAAAAAACGGGCACACATTTCAGTGGAAGAATTTAACTTAAATAAGTCCAATGGCTTCACGGGTTTGGCTATATGATCAATCTTGCATGTGCTAACAGTTTGTGCAAAAATTGCATTTAAACTAAATTACATCTAACCCAATTTTGTGCAGTATACCCGTACCATTTTGCCGTCTTAATGCACATGTTTACTTGTACAAACAAGAATCTGTGAAAATAGGATTAAGCATGTAGCTACACCCTAACTTGTAAAATTATGGAATTGATCACAAACCCATTTATTTAACATTTCAACAGTATCCATTGCGTGTTTTACACTGTATAGAAGACGGATTTTTAACCAAAGCATATGTGTGTGCATTCTTTGAAGTTAGGCAATGTAAATAAAAGACTACAGCACCTCATCAACTATTACAACAAACCAAACAATATATAAAAGTAGAAAATGAACATACTTCAATTGTTTTTCTTCCATTTTCTTTAGAAGTTTCTCTGCACTTTCTTTAGTTTTACAAGCCATTGCTAGAACACCATAAGTCATAATATTCTCTTTTATTTTCAACTTTTTGGAAAATGGAAACCTTTTCTTACGAAATTCACTTTCTTTTTCAATGATTTTTTGTACAGCCTGCAAAAAAAATGTTAACATTTTAATACTTGAAACTAGCTTTTTCCTGTGGGTTTGCTTCTGTGGACTACCTCACAAGAACCATGTTTTTTATGGGATAGCAACTAAACTATAACACTCACACTAACACACGCAATAATGTAGTTTTTTATCAATGAAAGATTTTTTTGATTTGATAAGTACTTATATGTTTACGATATGTTATGATTACAAAACAATTTTATCTCCTTGGCCATAAAATAAATTAGCCTAAATGACAGAAATGGAAATGGCTCAACGGAATGGTGATAGTTATTAACTTACAACAGCAGCCTCATAATCTGATCTCATGCACCTCTTCTTTATAAGCATATTGTAAAAATCTATGTCAGCCCTGATTCCTAAAGACTTCATATGTTTCAGTAATTTGTCTTCAGCTTCTGTAGTGTTATCTAGCAGTGGCAGCATTTGTGTGAATGTTTTGATATCTGGTTTTACTGAATGTGCCTCCATTTCCCTTAGAAAGTCATCTTGCCCACCCACCACTGCAAACTTATCCTGCAATGTTTGGACTTCTTGCAAAGCTGTTACTTGCTCCATATTCAACCCTCTCGATAATAAGTTGGGTACAGTCCTTTCATTAGTGATCACTGTATCCAAATTTTTCACAAATTCTATGGCAATATTACTTTTCTTATCAATTGCTTTTAATTCACTAGAAGGCGGATTTGTGTGTTCATAAGCTGTATCTATTTCAATAACAGATTTTGGGGGACCTAATACTTGTTTGTTTGCTCCAATACTTAAATATTTACTTGATTCAGTCAATTTCAAATCTTGTTTATTTTTACTTTGTAACTGCATCTGAGCTTGATGTATACTATCAATAAGATCTTCAATGTCTTGTTTACTGCCCAAGTTGCAATCTTTAACACATTTAAGCATTAAATTAAAAGTATAAATATTCGGCTTTTCCCTCATCTTTAACATTTTCCTCCAAACTATGAGAGCATGACGCAATCCATTTTGTTTATCAGAAATACAAGCATGTAGGAGGTGGTTCAGAGTATGTACTCTTATTTTAATCTTCTTTGCCAACATTTCATCAACAATTTTAAAAGCTGTAGGTAAGTCACCACATCTACCAAATGCTTTGATCATTGCATTATAATTAGTTATATTAGGTTCAACGCCTTTCTCAATCATTATCTCCTTCAGATGTTGGGCATGCTTTAATCCATCTAGTGGCCAGGGACTATTAGCACAAGCATGGAACAAGCAAGTGTAGGTGTCGCCAGTAGGGACCAAGGCTCGTCTCTTCATGTCGTTAAATAACTTGAATGCCTTTTTTGTGTATCCAACATTAGCACAACCACCTATCAGTATGTTATAAATATAGTTTTCAGGCTTTACTCTGTCTTCTTTTAACATTCTTACTTCTAGTACATCGATGGCTTCTTTCAGTCTCTTGTAATTAAGAAATTGTTTTATAATATCGGCGTATTGTTTAATGGTTAGTTTCTGTGAACGTAAGGGTTTATTTTGAATAAATTCCTCTTCTTGCTTATCCCCCTCATCTTCAGTTACATCTGGATAAGAGTTAACTTTTCTAGATAAAGTCCCAAAAGTATCAGGGTCCTCTAAATAAGTCAAATTATCTTCTGTTTTGTATTCCTTTGGCTTACGGATTTTAACTTCTTCTGGCAAAGTAACAGAAGTTGTGATAAAATTGTGACGAATCAAATTTGTGGTTCTGATTATCCTTAACAATTTAATGCACCGAAATGCCATCACGATTTATATTTTTATTTATAAAATCACCTAAAATAACCTACAAATAAAAACAATTCACTTGACATGACAAGACATAAGGCAATGACACTGACGTGAGTAAAGACGGAAACTCGACGACACTTACGTGTCGTGGCGTGGCGTGACGCGGATCCACCAATCAATCTACTCTGATCCAGCCTAAGTCATAACACAACGAGTTTTGTAGCCAATCAACTGCGTCAAAAGGCGCCACGCCATGCCACGACACCTAAGTGTGGTTCCGCATTGAGTAATGCCAGTCCACGGGCATTTTTTTTTGTATTAATTCGTGATAATTTAATCGGACTAAATACTAATTCCATGGTGGTACTATGCTATGCTTTATTATTACTTCCTGATGAAACACAAAACCGTATTGTTTTCGAAACATAACACGAAGGGATTAACATTATATAATCATTTTATTTCTCGCAAATGGGGATGTGTACTGCTATTTTTTAACGATAGGTGGCGCATCGTTGCTATGGCTATTGAAAGCTGTCAATTCCATACATTTTGTAATCTATCATTCAGTAAATTTTAATTTTCTCGAAATATGCCTGTGTGTGCTGTACCAGGATATACCAACCCCAGTGTTCATTTATTGCCCAAAGATACAACGCTAAACAAAACTGGGAAAAGGCTATATATATTTATAGGTTAAGTTATGTACCTGTCAAAGTAACTCTGATTATGTTGCTTGGTAATCTTCGGCGATATAGTGGAACTATTAACGTATTGATCAAGTTCTACAGCAGGAATGTCATTTGCTTGGCCTTCAGAAGCTTGAGAGCTTTGATTTCCGAAAATAAAACAAAACTTCTACACGTAAAGAATACGAAACGTTTTCTCATTTTTTGTAAATTTTCCTACCATGAGACAAGTAAAAATTAACTCGTTACAACTAAAAAAATATCCAAATCTAGAACATATCACCGATGAAAAATATTTTATTATATAAAAGTCTGACTCTTAATAAGATGTGTTTTCATTCTAGTTATCCTTGCTCCTCATTTTTTTAGTTCGTCTTTCAATGAGGGTATTCTGAAATCATGTACACTAGGTGGCATCACTGAGACGTGAGGTCCAAGCTGCTGTCAAATGCTTATGTTTTTTGACATTAGTCAAATTGACGTCAAGCAAGTTGATGTCATAAGTTAAATTTTCCAAGTAAAAGACCTCTCACCAATGTGGCGCCAACTAGTGGCGTGAATTTTCTTAAAAACCCTCATTCCTTAAGCTTCCAGGGACAATACATATTATCAATAACGATGGTAGACCGGTTAGAACCTAAAAAAAATATGATGTAAACAAAGCAAAAACGATTTGATAGTAGCCATTGCGCCGCCAGCGACATCTGCGCTCAGGTTTGCGTTCACATCCCCATTGATATTGATAACTAGACTCGGATGAAAAATTGGTTTTGTGTCTCAAGTGTCTACGCAACTGAACCATACGTGGAATTGTTGAAACAGTCTAAATATTCCGAAAAAATATGAGAATGTAAAGCGACTAAAAAATTAAAGACTACCTAAATGCCTCAATACCCAAGTCATTAAATTCCAAATTAAAAACCTCTTAGGTGTGTCACTGTCAAATTCATTTCTTACTGATGTCAAACTTTCTAGAATAACCTAAATCACGCGTGTCGTGTTGTTATTGATACTATTTAAAAAAAAACAAAACCTTCCTTGTAATTATGTCTGCGAATGAAGCAGATGACCAAATGGAGGCCAGTTCCTCTGACAGTGAGGACGAAGTCATGGAAGGAGAAGAGGAAAACGATGATCGTCCGAAGACATACTTGCCCGGTCAACCTTTGAAAGAAGACGAGCATTTAGTTTGCGACCAGTCTGCCTATGTCATGCTGCACCAAGCCCAGACTGGCGCCCCCTGCCTCAGCTTCGACATAGTTCCTGATAATCTTGGAAACGACCGAAAAGAGTACCCGATGACGGCTTATGTAGTTGCCGGTACTCAAGCTTCTAGCGCACATCTAAACAAGTAATTTGCACATTTTTATTTGGTCAGAGGGTCACCTTAGATGCGGGTTTATGTCTTGTAAACAGCTCTATTGTCAAATTAAATAGCCTTAAAATCCTTAATAACCTTTTGTGTTATCAGCTGATTTATTCATACATTAATAATACACATGTTTTTAGTCTATTAGTAATCAAAATGACCAACCTGCATCAAACATCCAAAGCAGAGGATGAGGAAGAATCTGATGAAGATGAGGATGATGATGATGAAGAGGAGGATGAGGAGAAGAAGCCACAAATGACATTCTCCTTCATCAAGCATCAAGGCTGCGTTAATAGAATAAGGGTAAGCCATAAAGATATACTTAATTGTTGAAAGTCTATACAATTTAAATTGTAGTGGTCGCCTTCTGGGCTCAAATAGTTTGATCAAATGTACCATCGAAACAAAAAAGAAGAAAGAGTGGTTATTTCCAAGTATTTAACCTGAGATCAGGTAAAGATTTAGTTTGTCTCCACTTATAATGGTCCATTTAAGGGACTAAGTGCGGAAACCAAACCCCCTATAGACATCAGGTAAAGATATTAGAGATAGAATTTACTTCATTGTCTACCTAAATAATTTACAATTATATCTATACTAATATTATAAAGCTGAAGAGTTTGTTTGTTTGAACAAACTTTCTTTTTGTGTTGGATAGTCCAATTATCGAGGAAGGTTATAGGTATATAACATCACGCTATGACCAATAGGAACGGAGCATAAATGAAAAAAAAATTAGCAGGCAAAATTATTCCTTTTTGAGAGCTTCCATTGCGAGCGCTGCATAAGTTTAAGATACGCAACAATCAAGTATGTAGGGTAGACAGTTAGCCAGTTGACGGGTGCGAAGCCGTGTGGGACAACTAGTTTATAATAAATAGTTACAATTACTGTAACAAAGTTCCAGACAGTTCACAGCAACTAGCAGAGATGAGACTTGAATACTTTTAGTTTCTTCTGTAAAATGTTAAATTATAAATGCCTCATGATAACACTAGAATTTTATATTATCTGTTTTATACTGGCACAGAATATGTATATTTACCTATATTGTTTTTCACAGGCAACAAGTTTCAGAAATTCAGTTCTAGCTGCAAGCTGGTCTGAATTAGGTCGGGTAGACATTTGGAACATAACGCAGCAGTTACAAGCAGTAGATGACCCTACTTTGCTAGAGCGCTACAATCTTGATACTGTCAATAATCCCATCAAGCCACTTTACTCTTTCAATGGGCATCAGCAAGAAGGATTTGGAATGGATTGGTGTCCAACAGAACTTGGTGTAAGTAAATTGTTTCTTCACGTCCTCTTGCTGTATGAGATTAACATAGTGCAGGTTAAATACCTGTGAATCATAGAACTGGTACTTTGTTGAATTTCTTTTTAAAAAAACATCTACAATATCCTCTGGAACTCTCTCCTACACTCCCTACGAAACAGCCCTTCTCTGGAGATCTTCAGAAGGAAGACTATAGATCATTTCCTTGCACATTGACATGATATTAGTATGTATATATATATTTATGTATGTTCATAGTAAGTTTATTTATATTTTAATTTAACTCGTCATAGGTTATTTTAGTATTGTACAATGGATGCCTGTCCTCTATAATTGTCAACTTTCTCTGCCTCTCTAGGGTTTGCTGTAAGAGAACTCAGCATTGAGTTAAACTCGCCTTTGTACATGTACTTTATTATCACATGTATGTAATGTTGTTTATTTGGTGTACAATAAAGAATTAAGTACAATTCTTTTAGTATCTTAGGTTCAAAATTGCACATTAGTTGCTAAAATATTGTAAAATATAAAATAAGATAATATCTAGCCATAGCCATATCAAAGCAATTTTTTTTTTCATAGCTTTGTAACAGCATACTTCTTAGCCACTCCATATTATGTTATTGAAGCGAGCTTTTTATTTATTAATATTTACAGGTTCTAGCAACAGGTGACTGCAAAAGAGATATTCACATTTGGAAACCTAACCAAGCTGGAACATGGGAAGTGGACCAGCGACCTCTGGTGGGACATACTAGTTCTGTTGAAGATATACAGTGGTCGCCTAATGAAAGGCATGTATATGCATTATACACAAACTTCCAGTAAAAAATAAATGGAAAACATTCATTTGTTATTTTTGATATTGTAGTGGCAAAGAGTTGAATAACATTTCATAACAAACATTATTTTATTTGCAGGAATGTTTTAGCATCATGTTCTGTGGACAAATCTATAAGAATATGGGATACAAGAGCAGCTCCTCAAAAAGCTTGCATGCTCTCTGTAGAGGATGCTCATCAAAGTGATGTAAATGTTATATCATGGAATAATAAAGAGCCTTTCATTGCAAGTGGTAAGTTTATTAATTTTATGTTCCATCAACTATAAAAATGCTATTGTTGAAACTATTTCATTGCACCTGGATACATTCATGGTCTAATCACAGGCATTTGACTTTGTGCTTTACTACTTGTGATCAGTAAAAACCATATATGCTTAAGAAAGTTGCCCTGAATCTCCATACCTTGTGTTTTAATAATGGAATTATGAGAGTGAGAGAGATACTTACATATAATAAGAGAGATAAGAGATATTACTGATCAAAATGAGAGTAAGGGAGTTCCACAAGGCTCAATTTTGTACCAGTTCTGTTTGTTTTTTCACATTTATCTGTTAAGATCACCCTGGTGTAGTCTGCTCATATTGGTCCATTAATTGACACATTCTATCGTAAATTTCAGGTGGAGATGACGGGTTCCTTCACATTTGGGATCTAAGACAATTAGCAAGCAAAACCCCAGTGGGAACTTTCAAGCATCACACGGCGCCTGTTACTTCTATTGAGTGGCACTGGACTGAACCAAGTGTGCTAGCATCTGCTGGCGAAGACCACCAAGTAGCGCTTTGGGACTTGGCTGTCGAGCGAGACGATGACGATGTTGTTGATGAAGAATTGAATGTATGTATACATAATATATTCATTACAGAAAACAAAATACGGACACTATTATGAATGGAATGACGTAACTAACTTAAAACTAATCATTTTCAGAACCTTCCACCCCAGCTGCTATTCATCCATCAAGGGCAGAGTGACATAAAGGAATTGCACTGGCACAAACAAATGCCAGGAGTCATGGTGACAACTGCACACACTGGATTCAATATCTTCAAAACTATTAGTGTATAAAATAAAACATTGGAATTTAACATAATTTTCATTTAATATCTTGTAGTTTATTCAGCAATACACAAATAGTTACATGATTGAGATTCGTAATATAAAAAAAACCGGCCAAGTGCGAGTCGGACTCGCGCCCAAAGGGTTCCGTACAATTATCGCCATAAAACGCAAAAACATCACGTTTGTTGTATGGGAATCCTACTTAAATATTTATTTTATTCTGTTTTAATATTTGTTTTTATAGCAGCAACAGAAATACATCATCTGTGAAAATTTCAACTGTCGAACTATCATGGTTCATGAGATGCAGCCTGGTGACAGACAGACGGACCGTGGAGTCTTATTAATAGGGTCTCGTTTTTACTTTTTGGGTATGGAACCCTTAAAACTATACTATGCATCATATTTATCCTTTGTGTGGACCATGGCTAAATTCACTAAATGTCTAATTGTTGGTCTGCCGTGCGGACAATTCTGGAAAGAAAAATAGTTTGAAAAAAAAAAAAATATGATTTATATAGGTATCTTTTTCCACTACCTTGTCTATTATGTAACACATTACCTAAGAAATTCGTTTCGAAATATGAACATTTAGACACAAGATTATAATATAAAAATTAAAAAAGAAACAAAATTACCTAATAACTGTTAAGAAATGACATTTGTATGGAGTTTTTATATCATTTTTAAATACAACGTAATTATTATTTTAACTGAATAGGCTACTGTTGGTAGACGCATTCTGCTGCTACGCCCGCGCTAATTCCACCGCCCCATCCGGCAGAATGATACTGAACCTGTTACCTCTAGAAAAAGCGCGCGTTGGTTGTGGGTCTGGGAATGGGTGTCTGTGGTTTTTAGTCTGAACATTTCTAATTAATTGTTGTTGGAACTAATTTGCATTTAATTAAGTTAGCTCATCAGGTAGAGGAAAAAGAATCGTTCGTTTCTATCATAAAAAGGCTTTATTTTAAATCAGGAAAGTAAAAATGAGACTTTTTCAATTCATAAGAAGGCATTTTCTAAGTTAATCTCGGACATATCCTACACTGATGTTGGTGAAGGAAACAAATTGTGAGAACATTCTGTACTTGTATGTGAAGTCTGAAGTTGCCAACTCGCCTTGAGCAAGCCTGGTGATTAATACTTGTGCCTATTCTGTATGAGAAGCGGACTTGCCCGACAGTGGTACAGCAACAGGCTAATATTATTTTATGACAATATCTTACCCATGGTTTGTCTATTTCAGCCATGTGGTCAATAAGCTTTCTCATATCGGCTTTGCCCAGAGCTGTTCCTATCATCACCGATTTCCGGCATGCTCTAGATGCAAACATAGCCCTTACTCTGCTTGGTCTACAATATTCTGAAGGGGATTCCTGGAATGTTTAAACTGTCTTGTTTGAAACAGTTCATATTAAACTTATTAAAGAATGGTACGAAGCTCACATTTTAGCTTTGTAGTTAGCAGTTTGATTTTGATTATAACCTCTCATACATACCCTCAACATAAATAAAAGCTCCTCTATATCTTCCTTTCCGAAGATCCAATTTTTCGACATAGGTAATGTTAATAATTTAACTCTCTTTGTAGGTAAAGCTTCTTCATTGATTTCAAAAGTGAATCCATTCTTTTTAAATACATCTAAATTATCCATTAAGATTTGTTCATTTACTCCTGTTAGTTCAAGAGACTGTGGGCTGAAATTAATGAATATATTATTATTATTATTGAACCTGAACTAAAATATGGTGCCAGTCAGATAATAGTAACTTACATAACCAGTTTTTGACTAGTTAGCTCGGTAGTTTTCTGTAATGTTTCAAAATTGTAAATCTCGTCTGTAGCATGTTGATCTATTATAAAAAGATCATCTTCCAATTTCGTTATTATAAAACCTAAGTTAAATTGTCCAATGACATCCATTTTTTTAAATGATTCTTTGGATATTTCCTTACTCAGTTCTTCTTCACATTTCTTGTTAAATACTGGATTAATTTCGCTTTTAAATTTTACCCTTGTCGGAGCTGAATCTTTTTTATCTTTGACATACATATTTGCCAATGCTTTAACATGTTCCAGTGATGTCTTTAAAGTTACAGTTTTCCTATTATTCTTTCCCAAATCTTCCTTATCCGTTACAGTTTTCTGCCTTTTAGGTGTTTTCTCTTTGAGTTCACTTGAAGTATGTGCTTTTGTCTTTATGGCTTTTGTTGTACAATTTGTTGTATGTGACTTCTCTATTATGACGTCATTAATATCTCTTATTTGAGTATTAGGTACATTTTCAGCAAAGTCTAAATACATAACATTTGGTTTATAATCTTCTAGAGATGAACTTTTGGTAGACAAATCACTTGTGTTTTTAGTTTCATCACTTTCACCAGATTTTAATTGCTGGATTTCAGCATCATCACTATCTTCTATTTCATCTTCAGATTTAAGGATATCAAACGACCTATCCTTATGGTCTTCAATTTCTTTGTCCAGTGCTAAGATATTTTCTTCTTTAATCACTTCAGTTCTCTTCGTTTTTGAAGAAATAAAATCTAACATTGTTGTTGACTTTCGTTTAAGTTCAACATTTTTAGTTTCTTTATCAGCTGTGGAGACACAGTCAGAAACTTGCTTTGTTTTATTTTGAAATTGTTGCAAAAACGAATTAAAAACTCTTGGATGCTCTAAATCTGGTTGAACATCATCTATTTCCTTATTAAAAGAAATAAGTGTAGATTCCATCTTCAATGTTCTAGGTATATTTTCAAATAGTTTTAGTAAAGAGCTTTTAAGTATGTCTAATATTATTTTCTCTTTTATAAGGAATATCTTTCGTTTATCTGGAGTGACGTTAACGTCAACTCCGGTTCTCTCCATATCAATATTTAGGAACACAAAAGGATATTGATGCGAATTATACTGCCTGTATATTTCGTTGATGATTTTCATAATCTTGGTTGGTTCACAAGGTCTAGAATTGATATAATAAAACTGTCTGTCAGTACTGGAACGCCCACAACTATGTGCACAAGAGGAAATAAAACCTGTAAACTCAATTGGTTTTGCAACATTTTTATAGCCTTGAGATTTTTGTGATCCACTAATATCACTATTAGTAACATCCGAATTTTCTGCGTCATTAGAATCTTCAGACAAATCTATTTCAACATCTTCTATATCAACACTTTCATCTGTTGCCTTAACTTCGCCTGACAAACCCTTAAATATATTATCTTTTATGTTTGTGACATATTCTGGCTTTATTTCAAGTAATGTTTGTATTTGTTTTACACCAAAAATACTGGCAATATTGTCTTTATAAGATGTTCCTTGTGTTGCTACTACTACAGACTTTGAGTTAGAGCTTGTTTGATTGCTGCAAGTTATTCTGAAAAAGATTTCATTGATTTTAGTGTCATTACTGTGTAATACTATATTTTTGATTACTTACATTATCGAAACTTACTTGACTCCAACTGAAATCAAACAGTAAGCATACAACAGCTGAGTCATTTTGTTGAATTCCCTCTTAGCATTTTTATGAAATTCTTTCTGTCTCACTGGCAATGATGAAAAGAGGTTTGTTAAACTGACTGTTGTTCCAACTTGTCTTGAACATGGTGTTTGCTTTGTTATATGCCCTTTGTGGTCATATTCAAGTTTTGTAGCTGAAAAATGTTTATATTTGACATATTATCATCAGAAGCGCCATCCTCAGATATATACAGGGTGTTTTTTAATTCAACAACAATTTTTCAGGGGGTGAAATTACACATTAATATAATTAACTTTTTTTGAATAAACTAGGACATATCTGCTGTTTAGTAAAATTACCGACATGGCCTGAAGAGTTGCGAAATTTAAGTGGCAATGGGGAAGACACATTTCTTGCAGAATGGATGGGGCCTAAAAGTTCTGGAATAGCGACCGCGAACCGGCAGAAAATAAGTTGGAAATCTACACTAAACTCCATTTGAAATAACATTAGACATGTTTCCAAATCATTTTAAAGTCCGTTCAACCGATTTTGAGTTCTATCTTGTAAACATAAGGACGACATAAAAAGCATAAACCTGTTACCAAAACCAACTGTTTACTACAGCTACCATTTGTCGTATTACCAACGCAATAGAAGTCAAAATCGGTTGAACGGGCTGTAAAACGGGCTAATTTAAACGTCTAAGGTTGCGGGAATCCGCTGGATGCGAGATGCACGGGGTCGGTCAGTGTGGCAATGCTTGGGGGAGGCCTATGTCCAGCAGTGGAGGTCTATCGGCTGAAATGATGATGTTGATGAGTACATTTACTTTCACATAAAAGTTATTCAAATTCATGAGTACTTTCATCCCCTGAAAGATTGCCAATAAATTAAGTCTAAGGATTAAGAATGATATGTCATGCAGAATCATGAACAATACAGATCTCAAATCATAAAGTTCACATTAATATCATACCATATTCATAATCTTTGTGTCTTGTAATAACTGTGAGATTAGCTAAAGAACATAATGAACTTAGCGCTTCTCCTCTGAACCCAAAACTTGAAACTCCAAGTAAGTCTGAGTAATCAGTTAGTTTTGAAGTGTGGTACTTCAAAGCTGTGAAAGGAAATATATATAATGTAAATTAGGTATATTATTGTTTTTCCTAGTTACAACCCATATTGTGGAGATCAGATGGGCTAGTTACTCCATATAAAATACTGGTATCTAGCTCCATCCAATTAGAATGGAAGTCAAGCTAGGCAGACTGATTTGTGAAGTATTCTCTTGATAATTTTTATTGATGAAAATACATAATACAAATAATCTTTAAGTACAACTGACAAGACTGCGTGTCACGGGTTCCATTCCCACACGGAACCAATATTTATATGATCTACAGATAGTTGTTTCGGCTCTGGGTGTTTGTGTTTGTGAGTTTATATGTTTGTAAATGCACCCACGATACAGGAAAAATATCATAAATGGGTGAAAATTAAAAAAAAAAATGAGTTGGGAATGCATTCTTCATCAAGAACACTTCATTCACTTTCAGTGTGAAATTTCAGCAAGAGGTAGGTACCTTGTGCGTGTTGAAACTGTGACAAAGGCAAGGTAAGTCTCATGAGGATAGATACAAGGTTTCAGTATCATTAAGTTAACCCCTTGTATGCCGTAATTAACTGAAACAATTAAAAAGCCATTGTGTCTTGCATAAATCTGCATATGAGGAGTTTATACAATTAAATAGAACATACTGCAATCATTATCTATTCCTAAAGCAATTTATTTTAGGTCAGCTCAAGTCTTCGACTTTCACCCTTGTGGCCTGTCCAAAAAGTTGACATTTTATTCCATTAAGTGTTTATGATAATTTTACTTCTTACTAATATTATAAATGTGAAAGTGGATAGATGTGTGTGTGGATGTACGTTTGATACACAATCAAGCAAAATTTCATCTAGATCTGAATGACATTTGACACAGAGATATTGATATTATATTTATTATAGTCTGGAGTAGTACATAGGTCCCTTTTATCCCAGTTTAATGTTCCCTTGGGATGATAAAAAACTTTTCAGGCGGGCGAAGCTAGTTAATTATACATTAAGCTTACTCAAAGCAGCAAAGTTATCTTCTGTGACACCAGTTCCATTGTCTGATACTTCAATCAAGTCAATTCCATAATTTTTAAACCTTATATCAATATTTGTGGCACCAGCATCCAATGCATTCTCTACCAGCTCTTTTACAGCAATTGCTAGACTCACAACAACCTAAAAATATAGAACGAAAAATTTACATTCATTTGGCAAAAGTTCATGGTACAGCTAAAAAAAAACTACAATCAATTTAACATAGGCCTGCATAACGATTGTTTGTTACTAAATAAAATGTCTGGAAGTACTTCAAGTACTGCTCTGGAAGCGAAAGTTTTTTCACTGATAGTCGGCTACAATATCGCATAGTTTATAGATCATAATTACGCTACTTTTTATCCCGGCAAATGCATGCATGGTTCCAAGTTCCAGCGGGATTGGCCAAAAGCGCTGCGGGAAGAAGCTAGTTTTATATTCTTGCAGTTTATTTTTATAGCTAGCCTAAATTTACTATTACCTATATAGGCAGATGATTAGCTGTAGGAGTCATAAGGCGTACCTGTCCAGAACATATTTTATGAACCGTATCCTTAGCTATGGGCTTAATGTTATTACTACTTTGATTTGTTTTTATGTCCATGATTTGTTTATATATAAAATAATTACAAAATAAGGTCCAAAACTACTATTTATTTTATGTTTTTCTTTTCCCGCCAATCTATTCCTTGTCAACTTCAACTTCAACTCTTATTAAATGGCATTTATGGAAGGGACACCACAATTTTGCCAATAACACGTGCGAACTGTTAATAGACCATCAAACGCTGGAGAGTATTTAGCGAGATTTAACAGTAAAATAAAAATATTTATCAAAATAAAAGTTTAGCATTTCTTCGCAGACGTAATCCGACAGTAGGACCACCACAGAGTATGTTATATGAACAGGACAGATGATGACAAACGTAAACCGAAAGAGAAAAAAGAAAAAAAAAGAATAATTACAATAGTTACAACTTAATATTATTAATTTCAATGAATTTGCATAGTTTAAATATAAATCGAGTAAATACTAAAGAAAGAAGGCATTTAACCGAAGTTGGACGAGGGATATGAGGAGGAATGATATCATGAAAGGAGAAGCGCAATCTAGGACAGGAGAAAAATAAATGGTCCACGTTTCCTTCATCCAAACCACATTCACAAAGAGAATTATCCTTAATCCTAAGTTTGGCCAAGAAATGAGGGGTGCAACAATGATTTAATCGTAAGCGACAAATAGTAGAGGTAGTGTTTTTTTTTCCTAATTGGTATTTGAAAAACCAAGGCTTGTGGGGAATCTCGGGTTGAATATCTCCATAATATTTACCCTTTATGGACTTAGAGATTTGCCATTCCTTGGCCCAAGATTTAAACAAATTTAGAGGTAGAGTGGCACAAATATCATGGGAATAAATTTCAGAGTGGGCAAGAGATCCAGTGAGAACAGCATTTTTGGCGCATGAATCAGCTGACTCATTACCAAGAATACCGACATGGCCAGGAATCCAAACTATGACAACATTAATACCAAGTTCATGACATTGAAATAGTAAATCTCTAATTTTTAAGATTATAGGGAACCTTGACTTAGATCTGAAAGGATTAGATAGAATGGCTTGAAGGCAACTTTTTGAGTCAGAGAAAATTATGGAGTTATTTAACTTATGAGACAAAACAAATGAAATAGCTTCAAAAATGGCAATTGATTCACCTGTAAAAACGGATGTAACAGAAGGGCACTTATAATTTAAAATAATTTTTGTATGAGGAATCCAAACAGCAACTCCTACAGGGCTATCATCGGAGACTTTGGAAGCATCAGTGAATATAGTAGTCCAATTATTATATTCAGAGGAAATTTTTTGGACAAAAATCTTGTGCGGTTCTAAGGTATTTTTGTGAATTCCAAAGTCCAAAATGATCTCCGGTTGGAATACCAGGGCATTATAAGGCACCGAGTATAAATATAAAATAGGGTTTTGAAAAAGTGGGCAAGAAAGACGAGTGAATTGAAGGTAGGCACGTAGAAGACAAGGAAGTTCAATATTAGAACGACAACTGCAAGAGTCAAAGATGGATGATAATTGGTCCAGCTTACCAAGAAGGGGATGTTCAGAATTCTGTACAAGTTTAAAAATAAATCTATTTGCCAGAAATTGTCTTCGAATCGTTAAGGGAGGTTCAACACACTCAACTTGCATGGCATTAATTGGGGACGACTTCATCGCCCCAAGAATAATCCGTAAACACTTTGATTGGATTTTATCGAGTTTTTGAAGGCCAGATTTGTTACAAGGATCTAATAGGAACATACCATAATCAAAGTGACTACGAACTATTGCATTGTAGATCAGTTTTTGAGTATATGGGTGAGCACCCCACCAAACACCAGAAAGAGAGCGAAGAACATTAACGTTTCTTTCGCATTTTTGAGAAACAAAGTCTGTGTGTGCAATACCTGATAATTTTGTATCTAACCAAAGTCCTAAAAATTTTACCTTGTTCACTTGACAGATATTTTCACCGTTAACTTTAATATCAACAGGAGGAACAATATTTTTTCTTGTAAACACAACTACAGAGCTCTTAGAGGCTGATAAGGACAAACCGTGTGGTAGAAGCCAGTCAGATAGATATCCAAGGGCGGAATTTAGACGGTTACTAGCCTCATCTATAGATTTCCCAGAAAAGTATAAAGCTAAATCATCAGCATACTGCAATATTTGACAAAATGAATCAGTAGAAAAATGTAAATCATAAGTATAAAGGCTGAATAAGAGAGGGCTTAAAACTGAACCTTGTGGTAAGCCTTTCCAGATAGTCTTAGGAGGCAAAGAGGAGTCTTGAGTTTTAATGGAGATGGTTCTCTCCATCAGTAAGTTACAAATGAAACGAACCAGTTTTATAGGAATATTTAACTGATGCACAAGTTTATCCTTGAGCACCGGGAGAAGAACATTATCATACGCTGAGGCAATATCCAAAAAAGCTCCTACTAAAAACTGCTTCTTTAATAAAGAAATACGAATATCAGAAATTAATATACTAAGACTATCCATTGTGCTCATACCTTTTCTGAACCCAAACTGGGATACGGGCAACAAGTTCTTATTTTCCACAAACCACTCAAGTCGATGCTTCATCATATGCTCGGCAACCTTGCACAAAACAGACGACAAAGCAATAGGCCTGTAGCTATTTGGGTCTGACGGGTTTTTGCCAGGTTTAATGACCGGAATGATTGTTTGATGTTTCCACGGCTGTGGAACCAAACCGTACTCAAAAAAGTTATTAACAAGATCAAGGTAGTATTGCTTTGTACTACTTGAGGCGTTTTTTAAGAATGAGTAAGGGATCCCATCTGCACCAGGAGAGGAATCAACAAGACCGTCAAGAGCCAGACAAAGTTCAGAAAAAGAGAATGGGGCGTCGAAATTATTTTCGGAAGAAAGAAAACCTGGAGTAGAAGGAAAAGAGTCCAAACTTGGAACTGAAGGAGGAGCCAGTTTATCCGAGAAGGGTTCAATCCAGGAAGAAGGATCATTCGCTGAAATATCAACAGAATTGCATGAACCTCTGTATCTTTTGATTTGCTTCCATACTAGGGAAGAAGGGGCACAGGGAGATAAGTTTTGACAATAGCGGAGCCAACCCTCTTTTTTCTTTTTAGAAAGAAGTCTCTTAGCAATGGCTGCTTTTCTTTGATACACTAAGAAATTTTGAAGAGTCATAGAATTCGAATAGTGAACCTCTGCTATTTTTCTTTCTTTGACAGCTAAAGTGCATTCCGAATTCCACCAAGGAGTTGAGACTTTGAATCTGTATGGTTTTTTAAGGGGAAAATTGTCATCAGCACTGGAAATAATGGAGTCTACAAATTTAGAATAGCAGTCAACAAGATTGTTTCTGTCGGGAGGGGGAAGAGATAGTAACTTATTTTCAAGAGAATCTGAGTAAGAAGACCAGCTTGCACCGTTTAATCTATATTTAAGAGAGGGATTAAAATTACGCGAAGGTACTACTCTATCAGAGATAGAGACAATAATGGGAAAGTGATCACTACCATAAGAATGAGGCAAGATATTCCAGGAAAGAATGGAAGCAAGAGAGGCAGAGCATGCTGTTATATCTACAGCCGAGTTAGGGTTTTGAGAAGGGCGAACTCTCCTAGTGGGAGAACCGTTGTTAACAACACATAGATCAACTTCATCAAAAATTTCAAGGAGGGCACGACCAAAGTAATCATCATGGCTCGAACCCCATGAGCGATGATGCGCATTTAAATCACCCATAAAAATGATTGGAGAGGGAACTGAGGCAAATATACATAGAAGGTCTGGAATTAACCTAGAATGAGGATGAGGAATGTATGCCGAGAGGAAAGTAATGTTAAAAGCCCTAACAGCAACGATGTTAATGTCAGGAGAAGTAGGGGGAAGAGATAAAAGAGAGAAAGGAAGCGAGCGCCTAACAAGAAGGGCACTACCTGCATACCCATCAGCCCTATCATTCCGAAGACAGGAGTAACCTGAGACCCGAAAGTGAGAACCAGGCACTAACCAAGTCTCCGAAATGGCGATGACTGAGGGGTGAAATTTATTTATTAAAAATAAAAGTTCAGGCTTCTTCGGCCGAATGCTCTGAATGTTCCACTGAAGTGAGGAGACTAGATCCATAATTATTAGATAGAAGCTGGGAAAGTTTATGGGCAACGTGGGGCGGTAAAGAGGAATTTTCACGGGAAACTAAACTAATAATTAAAGACAAAAGAATATCTAAGAGGTTATCCTCTTGAGGGTACTTTGGGGATGAAGAATTTTGAGAAAGAGAGAAGCCATTGGGAAAGGATGAAGGGACCTCAGCAACGATGGATCTATGGGCAGCTTTATCATAAGATTTGCCTAGAGGAGCGCTAGGCTTAGGGGAGGAAAATACAGTTTTTTTATAAGAGGTAGGAGGAGTAAGGCTAATAGATTGGGAAGAGGAGAAAGAAGATTGGGTTGGAAAATTTTGGGTGACTTCAGAATATAATTTTTTAACATTTGGAATTGATCGAGAAGCCTCTTCGTATGAAAAATTTTCTTGAGACATTAACAACTTAATGGATTTTTGTCTCCCTTGCTCTGGACAGCTACTGTAAAAAGCAAAGTGACGGCCCAAACAATGGATGCAAGTGGACTTGGCTTCTAATACGTCACAACTGTCACCAGGGTGAGGTTGTGAGCATTTAAAGCACCTTGCTTTGGACCGACACTGTGCTTTAACGTGCCCAAAACGGCAGCAATTTTTACATTGGATAGTGGGGTACTGATATACCTCCACTGGCAGGGATGTATGATATAAAAATACCCTTTGAGGGAGTATCTGTCCCTTGAATGTAACAACTATTGTTTGTGTAGGAATCCAGGAGGTCTTGCCCTCCTGTATACTTTTACGGTTTAACCTACGTGCTTTCAAAATGACTCCACACCCATCAGGAAGAATAACAGATTCTACAAATTCGTCCATAGACATATCGACTGGCACTTGGCGGACGATACCCATTTTGGTGATAATATAAGATGGGATAGTAACTAAATATTTAGATTCCAAGACCGGATTGGAAAGGAACTTGTTGGCCGCCTCACCAGAGGTGAATTCCACAGAGATTTTATTTCTGCCCACTTTTTTAATTCCGTCCCTACAAATATTTTTTATTTTATTTTTAATTAAAAGTTGCCCAAACTTAATTGGACGAATCGATGTCCCAGCAGAAGGGTCTGGTTCGGATCGGGAAACATGGACTAAAAAGGGACCTTTTTCTAAATTACTATATGATTTTATGCCCCCTTCCAGAGAAGGGTGAATGAACAAGGTTTGGATGGCGGCAACAGCCATCTCTTTATTAATAATAGTTTTTTTGGAAACAACCTCAATTGTTTCCGAGTCGATTATATGGCGTCGCTTACCAACCGCTGAGTTTGAAAATGAAACAGCGTCAGGAGGGTCAGGAGGAACCGGAGGGGGAAGAGGATGGTCCATCACTTTAAATGAAAGGCCAAAGAAAAAACACTGAAATCTGCGAAGAAATATAAAAATTCTAACTGATAACTTCCTAAAAAACGCAAATTTGGAAAAAAATTATCTCTCCAGCACGACTGACAGCCGTCCGATTGCTGATTATTTGTTATTCTATTCCTTGTCCTGGCTCTGGCTCAGGCTATTGTTTAGTTTACTTACAAATTGTCAATCGTGTGTCAATGTCATAAACGTTACATTTGTGCCTCTGGTGTTTTACTTTTCCTTCGCCCAACTCGGGCAGGCTAAGGTCTTGGACCATACCGCTTTGTCTTCAGTGCAATTTTAACATTCCTTAGTAAGCATAAGACTGCAGATGTAACAGATTCTAATGTTTTTTTGCAGTATTTGGCAGCAAATTGTATCGAGTCAGCCTTCCCGGTAAGCTTTGCGGAGGTAGTCAATACTACAATAAAATTCTCCGCTACACTATCCTGAGATCGCTTCTGTCAATGATTTCATATATTGTCCAGTTGCGTAGACAGTTGAGACACAAAACTAGACCAATTTTATATCACAATATCCATCAACTGTGAACATTGAGGTAATAATGTACTACGCACACTATGAATCAATTTTTATGCCTCTGGAGTTTTTGATTTTTGGATTTTTGTTAGAAAAATTATATAACACAGACTTAAAATAAATTAAATATCATACACATGAATATTTGTTAGAGGAAGCATTTTTATGAATTTTTAGTATTAATAAAAGACTGTATAACTAAATTGGAACTATTATGTCTAACAGAAATAAATATAAAGCAGGAGGAAGTATATAACTAGGAAATAAATGGTTTCTGTTCATATTACTTAACTAGATCGGAAAGAAGGGGAGGTGGTATAATAATCTATGTACATGAAAATATGGAGTTTGAAATTATAAAGAAATATAACATAATTATCCTGTGAACTAATACATGGTCAAATTCTCACGGAACACAAAAAAATCGACCAGGCCTCCGCAAATGAATAAATCACACTTTTTATAGGAACTCAAGAAATTAATACAAGATATACCTATTGGCAATGATGTACCTACTGTTGTTGGGAGACTGCAACATTAACATATTGCGAGGGGAAACCGACTCACGCGCCAACGAATACCTAAGCACCCTGAGTGATTTAGGCATGGAATGCTGCATTCAGGATGTCACGCGGGAGGTAGTCCTGTCAGAGCGACGAGTGGCATCATGTATTGATCATATTTTTGTGCGAAGTGCGCGGCCGGTCGGCGAGAATCATGTCTACGTACTAACGACCACGGTCTCCGATCACTACTTAACGGGACTCGCGCTCGAAGTAAACAAACAGCTGATGCCGCCTTGTTATCGCGCGACACTTAATAATGAAATGGTTAAAACTAAGTTATGCGAGGTAGAATGGACAAATCTCATGTGTATTGAAGACCCTTTAGAGCTGTATAAGCAAATGTGTGATGTTTTGGCAACATTTACAGCATGTCGGAAACAAAAAAAATAGTTAAACAGAGGGAATCTAACATCTGGATTAATAAAACATTGCAAAAAATATTAGGAACTAAAGACGCATTGTTCCGAAATTGGAAAGCAAATCCTAAAAATACGACACTACGATTAGAGTACACAAAATATCGAAATAAAGCTAATAAAACTGTAAATGTTGCTAAAAACGCGCACAGACGCCAAGAGTTGAAAAACTGTAACGGAGATATGAGAAAAGTGGGGAGTGTGCGAACAAGTGGCTTGGTAGGAATAAGTTAAATGTTGATGACGAGATCCAAAAGTATTTTATACACACTGTGTATAAAATACTTTTGGATCTCGTCATCAACATTCAGGTTCTCTTTACTGTGTATTACACAGTAAAGAGAACCTGGAAAGCGTATGTAATAATTTCTATTATACTTTTACTAATGAAATTGGTTTACTAAAACAAAAGCATTTATGTAACCGTTTGTTTTAAGAAAGACTAGCACTTCGCCCGCGACTTCGTTCACGTGATTTCGTTTATCTTTCGAATGACTTATGTGCAATTAGTGAAGGCCACCAAAAATAAGCTATAATTAAATCTATAAAAATGAGGTATCGTAGATATACAGGGTTTATTGGTTTAGGACGATTCGTTATTTGACTTAACGAATAATAAATTTTAGGTTACCGCCACAAAGTAAAATCCTTTCCTAAAAACTTAATAACCCCATTTTGCCCCGTTGAAGGTCGAGTTTTGAACAATCCAAATATAATATTCACTCTTTTCTTCTCTTTTTTATAAGTAATATTGTTATGTTGTTCGTATATGTTAGTAATATTCCGCAGTAAGATGCCTCAAAAAAACGTTAACACCCCTTAACTATATCTGGGGGGAAGTTTTAAAAAACGTTTTATGTTAAATTCGATTATTTACTTTATCCCCAAGGAATTAGATTTTTCTAACAAACTTATATTGCCCCTTTTCACCCCCTTAAAGGTTGATTTTCCGAAATTCCTGCTTAGTGCTCCCCTAGAGCCAGTCCAGTAAGATTCTTAGTTTTGGGTTTGTTTCGAAAAACTTATAACGCCAACCTTTATTGTTTACATAGTCTGGTACTTATGTCATGTTTCAAGTTTATTAACCCAAGAAATAAGATTCTTTAAAAAAAATTGACAACCCCTACATCGCCTTTTGGGGTAAGATTCGAAAAACTAATTATGACAACTTTTATTCCTTACTTAGGTTGGTATTTATGTCAAGTTTCATGTTTATTAACCCAAGAAATAAGATTTTTCAAAAAAATAAAAACGTCCCATAAATAATCTTTTGGGGGTAGTTTCGAAAAACTAATAATGAAAACCTTTATTGTTTATTTATGTTAAGTTTCAAGTTTATTATATTAACTAAAGTAATAAGATTCTTCAAAGAATCTTTAGCGCCCCCTAAATCGTCTTTCGAGGGTAGATTCGAAAAACTAATAACGACAATCTTTATTGTTTACTTTTGTTGATATTCATGTCAACTTTCAAATTTATTAACCCAAGATGTAAAATTCTTCAAAAACACTTTAACACCCCCTAAATAATCTTTTGGTGGTAGTTTCGAAAAACTAATAATGAAAACCTTTATTGTTTATTTGGATTAGTATTTGTACCAAGTTTCAAGTTTATTGACTCAAGAAATCAGATTTTCCATACAAATTTCAACACCCCTTAAATTATCATTTAGGGGTAATTTCGAAAAACTAATAATGACAACCTTTATTATTTACTTAGAATACTATTTGTACCAAGTCTCAAGAATTTTGGCCTAAGGAATAAGATTTTTCATACAATCTTTCAACCCCCTCTTTACCCCCTCAGGGGTAGAATTTCCAAGAATCCTTTCTTATCGGATGCCTACGTCATAGAAAGAATACACCCTCCAAGTTTCAAGTCTCTACAATCAGCGGTTTAAGCTGTGCGTTGATCCGTCAGTCAGTCATTCAGGACAAAGCATTTTATATGTATAGATGTGAATATGTATAAGAAAGTGATGTAAGTTTTATGATATTATTTGCAAATTGATTCCTAGTGAATATTGTGATATAAAATTGGTTAGTTTTGTTTCTCAACTATCTACGCAACTGGACAAATAGTAGATTTAAAAAGGCCAGCCCTAGAGATATATGTTTAATAATAGATAAGCTAAGGAGCATCAAGTCCCCAGGCTCTGATGGCATTCGAGGATTTAAAAACTATTAAGTATCCTATCAGCCAAGTTCTTGCCCATTTCATTAATAAGCGTATAGACCAACAGGTATACCCTAATGATCTAAAGACCTCAATTATTAGACCAATGTTTAAGGGGGGAAAACATAATGAGTACACAAATTATAGGCCCATTGCGATATTGAGTGTAATTAATAAAATTTAAAAAAGGTAATTATAGGCCAAACCACAAAGTTTTTAGAAACTAATAACATATTAACAGATATTCAGCATGGATTTAGGCCAAATAGAAGCACAGCAACGGCATTATGTAAGTTTACAGACGATATAAACATCTCATTAAATTCAAAAGAGGTGGTTTTATTAATCTTTATTGATTTCAAAAAAGCCTTCGATACTCTGGAGCATGAGGGCTTGCTGCAGGCCATGGATGAGTGTGGAATACGAGGGCCTGTAAAAGGGTGGTTCGGGCAGTATCTAGATAATAGGCATCTAAAAGTTAGGGTAAAAAGAATAGACAGTGACCTTGGTAGAGTCGATTATGGTGTGCCGACCGGGTCGGTTTCTGGACCGATAG
Organism: Orthosia gracilis; assembly: GCA_947562075.1. Taxonomy (NCBI): domain Eukaryota; kingdom Metazoa; phylum Arthropoda; class Insecta; order Lepidoptera; family Noctuidae; genus Orthosia; species Orthosia gracilis. Next base: position 47,400,615 of record OX387267.1, read on the forward strand.
GGTATATCATGCACGTCAACAGTATGGTTAATGATGTGAAAAATTGTAAAGCATACATGTATGCAGACGATACGTGCTTGACATACAGCGGTCGAGACTGTGAACTGATCCAGTCGGCAATGCAAGAAGACCTAAATAATGTGATCAAATGGGCGCACGATAATGGTATCCTTATAAATATAAATAAAACCAAGTGTATGTTGATATCGTCGCCGTATAACCACATTGCTAAGCTAGAAGTGCCAGTATCTCGATAAAAGGCCGCTCGTACGTATGTCTTCACGACAGCAATGCAAAGTTGCAAACTGCCAATGTGAGTGTATTGAGCGTGTGGCGCAATACAAATTAATTGACGAACGATTTACTTGGGACGCACAGGTAGACACTGTATGTAATCGACTACGCTCCGTTCTAGGGAAACTTAACAATTTAAAATATATAGTTAGTAGGCGGTTAATGTATATTCTTTATCATGCACTTGCGGAGGCTACAATAAACTACGGTTTGGGTGGTTATGGACTGACATTTCCGGTACATTTAAATAAAATTAAACTGTTGCAAATCCGATTGTTAAAATTGCTAGTAAACAAGGCAACTAAAGATAGCATTAAGGAGTACGAAAAATTATTTAAAATTTGTAGAATATTACCCATACAGAAAAAAGTAAAATCAACTTAATTTTATAACAACATAACAAAAATGAACTTAAAGTAAAAAAGTGTAGGTATAACCGACCAACCCGTAAAGTGACACAGAAAAACAAATATTCGATCCCTAAGGTGAGGAATTATTTCGGTCAAAGGACGCGGCAATGGCTAGTTCCAACTTTGTTAAATGAATTACATAAGGAAATGTCTACCGAAACAATGTCTAAAAATGCCTTAAAAACTATACTGCGCAAGTACTATTTGGGTTTGTGTCTCAATCTATTATATAGTAGTCTATAGGCTTGTGTCCCTAGCGTCGGAACCTAAATTGTTATGATGTTGCTTCGCTTGGCGTATTCGTCCGGAGATTCGCGTGTTTGTTTATTTATTTGTTTGATGGAACGTATATCTTGGAGTTATCGGCATAAAGTTTCTTTTTATTTTTTTTTCTGTGGCTGGTTGAGCGAGTGATTATGCGGGTACGCCGTGTGAATTGTACATAATGATGTACCTAACGTAAGAATGGATCGACCATGTTAGAATGCGCGCGCAACGTGCTGCTGTCGGTCGGGTGGCCGCCGTTGTGTCTCAATCGCGTTGGGTTGCTCGCCTTCCATCGTGGGGTACAGCGGCGGTGGTCAGGACGATAGGGGCATGTGCGCTCGCCGCGCGTGCTGGCATGGCGGGCAAGTCGATATGAGCCGATCTATAGACGCCAGTGTACATGTACGGATACTCGAGCTGTAGGTAGATCAGTATAATTGTTCTTTGTTCTTTCGTTCTTTTATTAAAAAACTTTGCCCCACACTAGGAATTTCTTCCTGTATCGTGGGTGCGTTTACAAACATATAAACTCACATACACAACACCCAGAGCCGGAACAACTATTTGTAGGTCATACAAATATTTGTTCCGTGCGGGAATCGAACCCGCGACACGCAGCGCAGCAGTCAATCGCTCAACCACTGCGCCAACCGTGTCTAAAGTCTCTTTTTAAATGCAAACTGGGCAGCTCGAGCATGTGTGCATTTGGGCTTGGCATCCGTCCGTCTGTGTGAGCATACGGCGCACTATAAATACAAGGCGATGTACTGACCTTTAGATATACCCTTGTCATAATAAAACTGTTCCCTTAAATTTATGATATGATAGTTTTGTTTTAACTAAGAGCTGTATTCACGAGAACACTGCCGACCAACTGTACTGCAGTTTGGCAGAAGATTTGTATAATACCCACTCATGCAATTTTTTGTTGAAATAAAAAAAAAAGTTAAGAAAAACCAACTACAAATATTCTTTTCAGCGAAGGACTAAAACGAGTTTGATAAATCAAACCTCATTCCAACATCGAATCCTTCCCCGCTCTTCGACTTCAGATAACCCTATGATACTCCATAGTAACCTGCTCAATTCTTCCTCGATTTCGATGATCTTCTCATCGGTCTGGAGTGTACAAGTTGCCAAGGCCAGTCATCGGTTTGAATTCTGATAACCGTCTCTCGTACGGGGATTCCTTGCACCCCTTACCACGCTATAGCCTGACTGCTACCGTAGTCGAGGGTAGACGGGCTGCCGGGCCCTAGAGGCTGTTTTATCGTTGTGCTATTCATTTATGTTCGGTGGGGTTTGCTGTAATCGCTACGCTTGGCAGGAGGGTTGGCGATCGCAGTTTGTTGTTTAAGTGCACAGAGATTGCTACTGCCCATTCTCTGTGTCCTTTAGTCACCTCTTATGACACCTACGGGAAGATATGGGATGGTGAAATTCTTTACGTCCGACACCATACGGCTCTTTTGAAAACTCTTTTGAAAGCTAGGGCATTCCATGGAATTATTAGGTACTACACAAGAGTTAACTTTGACCGTCAAGTGGTCTGTGGTCATACTACGACACTCTGCTGCGACAGAACTGTCACTGTCATCACACTGGAAAGTGACTAATCGCTGTTTATTTTATGTTTGTCGAAAACGGCAAGCAAAAAGTGCTATTTGTTAGGGCTCAGTATTTGGCAAACGCTTCATAAATTACTGTAAAATTTTGTACATCACATCAAAATGTCTCTTAATACGGCTCACGCCGATCATGGGGTGTTGATACATGCAAGGGAATGGTGAGTCATCTTTTTGTGTACGAATGACGACTACGTAAATCGTTATAGAATGTTCTATACTCCACTCTGTTTCTAATTGATATAATTATGTACCTATTAATTGCTCTTTAACTGTTCCACAATTATCACCAATTCACCGTAATTGCCCAATAAGATCCGTATTGTTGTAGGGACGTTTTTTGAAATGAATTATAAAGAACAACAATAACTTAATTTTCGTTGATATTTCAATTGCAACCTGTCATACTAATGAGTAATAAAACAAACTTTTGTCTACAAAACAACCAATTATGTATTGATAGGTATCAAACTACAAATGAAGGTAGAATTCTTACAGCAGAAATTTATTTTAATTTATTGTGATTATGTAGCTACTATTTAATGAGGTGACAACTGAGTTATTTATTAGTTCCTTAACCTCCTCTTTATTTGCTTTGTCTATGTAAAGAAAAGGGTATTGAGTAAAAGTGGGTGTCGGAACAATTTTTTCAGTCACAGTGATTGTATAATGAGATTACAAACCCACTCTTATATTTAAATCATTTGTTTTAGGGACACTAAAAATCTTATTCAAAAAGGACATTTTCAAGTTGACTTCTAGTATTTTTTTTGTGTCTTCCAAATTGGATTAATAATTACATAAAAAATTACATCTATTTTCTTATAAAGTATTTCAAATCAATTGCAATGCTACATTGCTAATTTTTACCTTGTTATGTGACAATGGTGTTGATAAAACAATGACAAACTTACTATAAAAGCTGTTATAAAAGATAGATAAATTCATTACTGTTCATGTAAAAGCAGAATGTCAGACTACAGCAATACATGGAAATATTATTTCTACCAGAATACCATTGCTGTTATTTAACACTCTAACAAATCTAGAGGGCAAATTACCAAGAGCTAATTAATTTTATAAACCTTAAGTAAATTTGTACTCATAGAAAAATAACATTTTAGAAATAAAAGAACACCCAATCTTATGATCAAATTATGATAGTGGTAAACTGTGGGATTAACATTTTTCATATAAAAAATAATGATGGAAAACTCACCCTGTATTGTGGAATAGTACCCACTGTAGCTAGACAAAATGAGCAACCGAGTTCAACATGCAATTAGAAAAGTAGTTTGTTTTGTGCCTAAAATGTTAATTTAACCTTTTTCTTTCAGTATTATATTGTTTTCGGACAACGTGTCAGTTGATTTCTATGGAAATGACACTCCGGAGTTCAAAGGTTCCAAAACAGGCCGCATGTATTTAACAACTCATCGTATGATTTTCAATTCAAAGAGCCCTGCCGAACCACTCAGGTCCTTCAGTTTTCCGTTTGTTGCTTTGGAAGATGTAAGTGGTTTTGTTAATCTATCATCCAATTTCTTTTACAACTGACTAATATCAGCACAGCCTGAACAACTGGTACTACGAACTTAAATATTTTCCTCAAACATACAAATGTTATGAATTAGTTATAAACCTCAATTAAATTTACATTATTGTGAAACAATTTTAGTATTATTTGAATACATATCATATAGCCCACTTATTCATTGTTTTGTTTTACCAGGTTGCTGTAGAACAGCCTATGTTTTCTGCGAATTATATCAAGGGAAAAATACATGCCCAACCCAACGGCAACTTTATTGGTGAAGTGAAATTCAAAGTCGTGTTCAAATCTGGAGGTGCCATTGAGTTTGGTCAAGCTATGTTGAAAGCAGCCCATCTTGGTATGTACCTAAATTTTATTAAGATTTTTCAGTTTGACAGTCATCTGTCTCTTCATTATGCGTTTTGTTAAGCTTTCATATCAGTAATATCAAAGTGATAAGGTATTGTTAATAAAACATTGTTAATGTTTCATTACCTACGGTTATCAGAGAATTAAACCGTTTTTCGTTATTTAGGCATAATCTCGTTTAGCAATAATTATTACAGATTTGTTAATAAACTCACTGAAATATTACTGTTTCCCAAACAACAACAAGTGGATTTGTCTATTTCATAGTCATACAGTATTTTTGCTATTATAATCTTTCTCCAATACAGACGACCCAACTATTAACAACTTAAAAATAAGAAAAAGTCTTGACACAGTTACCTAAGTGAAAATCTCTTTACTAAACTTCAAATGCCTGGGTACAAAGTTAATGCATGTGTTAATTGAGAAAAGAGAGAAATAAAAGAGACATTACTGTATCGTGTGTTCTTGTAACGCGGGACGGCGAGATACACCAAATAAGCGGCTGTGTGTGTGTGGTTCAAGCCTACACTATAATATCACAACTAGTTTAGACTGGCTAACACTGTGACACCGCGTTAGAAGGCGTCATGACACAATACAACCCAGTAATGTGAATCTATCTATCTTAATATTAAACGTCCTGACAGCAACCCGCCATTCGTCCGCGGATGCACCGCCGCCGCCGTACACCCCGCCGACTGGCCCGTGGTATGCGGCGCCCCCTCCGGCCTACGCACCGCCTCCTCAGGGATACTATGGATGGGTGCCTCCCTACACGGTTAGTTTCACACGAGCACGATTTTTATAGAGTTTAAATTCCTGCAAACTCAATAATAATGTAAAGACCCTCCTTTCAGACGGGTGTTGTGTCAGGTGGGCAACTGCGCAATGATTGTTGTCGGACTGTTATTTCAAATAACGCGGCTGACTGTAACTGCACGATTTAGGATGTGTGATGTGAGGTCTTTTTGTAGATGGTATGTGGCAGTATAGATGCCACTATAAACTAAAAGAAATAAAAACCAAATTATGTAATCTTTGCTGCCCCAAAACTTTATCGCCTGGGACGCACGTTCTTTGGATTAATTGCCAAGACATTATACCTCTAGCATGGGCACCCAACGCGAAGAAAGAAAATTTTGTTCAAGTAAATTGCACTAGATGGCGTGATAAGCTTCGATTTGTTATTGAGTTTTGTGAAATATTAAGATTTAATAGAGACGATCATAAAAAATGTATATTCTTTTTAAATTTACTCTCAACCATAAAATTAAGGAATATTGGGCTCTTAATTCCAATTCTAAGAGTATTTGAATATATCATTTAAAATTGATTCCAAAAGATAGCGCGGTTTTAAATTTCCGAGGCATCCACTTGATTTTTTTATTTGATTTTAACTCATTTTGGTACAATAAAACTGTAAAAACGTTCAAATAATAGTATAAAACTTTTTTTACAAAAAAATACAACCGACTTCCAAAATAAAAACACTACGAAGTGAAAAATAACTTTAATTTCGAAGTCGGTTGTATTTTTTTGTAAAAAGTTTTTATATTTCACCTTTTAGTGGCATACAGATAACCCACAATCCCACAGGACGTTTAACGTGGATAAGTTCTAAAGAAAGGTACCTTTAATGCCCACAGTGATGCCAGAGTAGATTACCCGAATAACTTGTAACTTGAACATAAATGGTGGAATGAGAGTGTACCAGGGTGAACTGTACACATCTGCGTATCCGTTTAGAGCATACTGGCGTGATGGTATGTTATGTAATGGTGTAAAAAATAAACAGATGAGTGATTGCAGCAATCCCGAGAGATTTGCCGCCATTTATTGAAGAGATTATCTCCGAAGATCTTCTTTAGAATTTTACCAAATTTAAATGGGGCCATTTCGGAATTAGTTTATTTCGAACAAAAAATGAATTTGGCAAATCCGTTTATATATAAAGGAGTTATGTCCGAAAATACATTTAATATATATATATAAACATCCGAATTGAGAACCTCCTCCTTTTTGTAAAGTCGGTAAAAAAATCGTCGCTGTATTTATAAAAAAAGTATTCACGAACTGAGTAAACCCTTTTACTTGCAAGTCGCTGCTAACACCGTCTATATCCGTGGAACGGAACCGAAAGCGTACGATGTTCTTAGAAAAAAAATCAGTTTAATCAGACGAAAAAACGCTAGTTACGTCGGCACGGTTTCTTTATATGGGATTAAGGCATCTGTATGCTAGTATTATATTATCTGTGCCTCTAGTAATTTTTCGAGCAATACTGTACAATAAAGCATGCCTGTATCTTCCAACAGGTTGAATACAGGTGTTAGCAATGAAAATTCAACATCGTATCTACAACATTTACTATAATTATTATACGGGATGTTTTTGTTAAATATTTCAGGCCTTCCCTGATCAGCCACCACCAAATTCAGTATTTGTGTCCAACAATCCGCCGCCATACCCCGGCGTGATGGGCAGCCCTTACCCGCCGGGCACGGGCTACTCGGGCGTGGCGCCACAGGACAGCCCTTCCCCCACAGGTGCAGCCTTCCCGCATGGACCTTCCGCGCCGCCCGGATACCCTGGAGCCCCGGCTGGCATGTCCTCTAATGGTGAGGATCATTCTATTCTAAATTCAAAATTAGTTCATAGAGTTACGAAATGTTTAATTTTTTGTTTAATTGTGTCTACTGTACAGCTTTCGAGAATATTACAATGAATAAATCAAATGTTCAAGCCGAGGCTCCACTGTGAGTAGTAGGTGTTTGCGAATGTGAACATTCATAATTTTGTAAATATTAATATTGTTATAATTTGGTATCTTGTGAGCCTTTTGGTTCCTCATGTTGCTCTAGATTAGTATCATTAATTGGGCTTCTTTAGAACGATTAGAGTATATTGGTTTTAGGTAACTTCAATTCAGAATCTTATTTATGTAATTTACATGTAATTAACTAAGATTCAGAATAAGGTTTAGTTAGGGTAAATGTATTTGGTTGCTGCAGTAGTGTCATTGTCGTTTCCAGATGCTAAAGCTGCGGAGGCAGCACAAAGCGCCTATTACGATCCTCACAGGCCTCAGACAGCTTACGTGCCACCTCCTTACAACGTAAGTACATAACATAGCTCAAAATAATAACTCATAGTAATATTTTGTTTTATTAAATTTGAAGGTATTTTAAGTAACTGTTACTGAATGTGTGGCAAAATCTCAGTACTAAATTCATGCACTTAAAAATCATGTAGGTACCTTACATTCAACGTTGAATTTGATTTCCATTAAATGGATGTTGAATGTAATTGTTTAATATAGTGACTAAATAAATTATGATAAACATTTATCAATATGTTCAATTTCTATATTACAGGATCAACCTCCGACGTATCAGGAATCACAGTCAAAGAAAGAAAATTAATGCATTGCCCACATTTCCAAATGCCACTTAAAACCTCCTGTCTTAAAGGTCAAGATGAGTTTTACACGGAGTTTTATATGACAAATTATAGTGCTGAAACGATTACTCATCGATTTTAAAATAGAAAAATCAGCATTCATGTATTATTCTTTTGGGTGTCGAACAAAGTCTTAAGTATTTTCATTTATGTTTATTATTTGGGCAAGTAACAAAAAAAAATACTATCAATATTCTTCAAAATTGTTTTTGTTTAGAACTCCGTAGCATTTTCGTATCTTGAAGTATTTCTTTAAAGAACTCTAAATAGTTAAAAGTTTATGGATAATAGCTTATAATTTTAATCTGTAAAATCGACTATACTGATAACTATTGTAATCATGTCATTATTAAATTCAAAATGTATTAAATTCTTTTTAGCAACATTCCTCATATACGTTCAAGGTCGTAGCCACGATAAATGTAAAACAAACGGAAACCGCGAAGTGTCAACGAATAGTTTTGGATTATAATTCAAAGTAGAGATTCTTTTGAGTGATCCCTCATTATTTTGCTGAAAAGTGGCTGCGACTCGGCAGGGCCTTTTATGGTGGTTAGAATCACGATGGTGCGAAAAACATTTTGAGCAAAAATCGAATGAATTTGCGAAAACTTTGCTATCAATAACATTCGATCTCGTCGATCGGCGAATTTCTACTCAAAGAGCGTCGCAAATACGTTATTTAAACCTACATAGTAGGCCCAACTCGGCAGGTAAGAAGTATTTGTTAAACTATATTAACTGCACTTTATTAGAAAGATGTAAATGATAAATATAGTAATTAGCGATTATCCATTCACACTTACCCATGTTTAATCAAAGCTCCGGTGGAGTCAAAGGGAGCAGGCTTTGTTGATATTTTAAATAATCAACCAAAGGCTAAGCTCGAATGGATAATTACTAATGTTATTGTTTTAGATTAAATAAATTATATAAAGGAGACGGTCAAAAGTGTAGGTACTTTATATACTTATTGAAATTAAGACAACTTTTTGGACTGCAGTTGGTGTTAATAATGTATTGAAACATCTTTTTAGAAGCTTTAAAACTCAACATAACCACGCTCTTTCAACTAATTTTGCTCAGATCACTGTTCAAACTTAATGCCACATATTTTCTGAGCGTCTCCTTTGTTAAAAGTATATTTTCAATAATTAATGTGATATTTTCGAGATAAAATATAATCTTATAATATTAACTTTCACTGTTGTAATGTTCTCGCCAAAATTCTTGGCCGCCCTGAAGTTAGCTACAATGGCTGCGCTTCGGAAAGCCAACTTCAGGGCGGCCAAGAAGTTTGGCGAGTACTATAGATAAGTATATAATCAAGGTACATGTATAATGTTTGATCAACTGCAGAGTTATTTTTGTTCTTAAATATTGTAGTGTTATAACTGTATATTCGTAAGATGGTTATTTATTATTTCCGTACAAAATTAAATGTACACAAAATTATAAGCTTAATAAAGGCTTAGCTTGTTAATCTAAAGGTTTTATTTAGTGGTCTCCATTATTTGTTAATTGTTCTATGAACTGGGCCTAAGAGCTGTAACTTTACTGGTGCGTTTTCAACATGCGATTCAACTTGCGGCATGCGTTGTAGCATAATAAAAAAAGCAAGATAAAAATCAATTTTCATACCCGTTTTGAGTAAAGAGAATTATGCCTTTTGTAATTACAATTTTCACTTGACTTTTTTTCGCAATCCCATTCAAAGTTTTTGAATTATCACACACAAACAATTATTGATACTGTTTGCAAACCGTAATTTAACTTTGATAGTGTAAAATGTAATTTATAACAAGGCAGGTTCGGAACTTTCGGTTGGCGAGCCCCACTCGATAAACATAATTATGCAAAATATAAAAATTAAAAAAAAAACACCGAACCGGTGGCAAAATTTCTCGAGCTCTCTTCCAACAGTTCCTTCTTTCTGGTATGCATAAGTCAGTGAAGTAACTCATGTCTGTATAGATGATCGAATCATTAAAGGCGGATTTCTAAAATTTTTGAGCACGCTTCGCTCGCTCTAGCTTCCTGCATTCTGATTGTCAATTAATTGAAAATCTGTCAAAGACGGAGTGCAAAAATTGGGGGTGCGGCCCGCTGAGATACCTCACACTGTCCTAAGTGGCACTTGACCACAAATGTGCGACTACTGCTGTATTAAAACTATATTTTTAGTCGTGAATGACCAACGACGCGACGAGGTCGTGATTGATGGTCGTGTGCAAAGAGTAATATGTGGTCTACCTTTAAACTGTATGCCTATAGCTAATCTTTTTCAGATGATTAAAAAGTTCCCTATGATTTTAAATAACTAAACTTTTTACATAGCATAACCATGCCCAAAAGAAGATTAATAGCTTATGTCAATCTTGAAAATAGAAGATCAAATATGTAAATCTGGGTGTCGCAACAAAAATGTTTAAATTAACAATATAACTAAAATAAACCAAAATGGAACAATAGTTACCAAACACAGAATTCAGCCTTCACAAATTATGGGTAAGTAATTGCACTATTTGAGTATTTAGAACTTCCAACTTGAAGTAGACACTAATGACAGCTTTGTACAAAGAAGCCTGCAAATGTAGATTGATTTTATCCATAAAAGAAGCCAGCCTCGTGTTATTATAACTGCCACTCATAATTAATTCGTATATACATAACAGCCATGTGTAAATAAATCTCATACAAAAGTTCAAATGCAATCACAGATGCAAAAATACTTTCCATTCAATTGGCAAGTGTATTATTAAGATTATTTTTGAACCAACAGTGTTGAATTAATTGTGATCCACACTATGAAAAACTGAATAACACATGCAAAGGCATTGAACTTTTGTACAAAGTTGTGAGTGCTTTGCATTGATTGAGGTGGTAAACAAAAGTACATGTTAAGAAGGATTTGTCGATGTTATCGTAAGCAGATGTTATTAAAATCTTCGTTCTAGTTACGTGCTCTTTTCTTATATTATCACCAACTCATTTTACTTTAGTTCTTCACCACTCCAAAAGGATTGACTCTAAGAATATATTTTTCTATTAACTTTAGACTAAAATTTTGAAGCCGGCGAAGAATCTAGAAAAATGTCTACCAGGAGTAAGAGTGCTACTAGCACCAAGTATTGTGAGTATCACTCATCTATACATGTTGTAATTATGTACTGGTGATGTAGTGACTAAATATTGTGATAGGTAGGTTTATATATATATAAAATATCAATTATTCGTACTCGCGTTTACTTTTTCACGAATTCAGTGTTTGATTAGGCTCTTTCTTCAATCCATTTTAGGTAAGTTGTATTCAATTTTATTTTAAATGTTCGTAGCATGAGTGGCAGTTTAAAATTTGGATGACGCTGGCTTCTCTTGAAATTGATTAGTTGATATACCTACCTAATTCATAAACTTTGTTTTTATTACAGAGTAATACTCACTGTTTAGCATAAATGGCTCCGAACATACACCCGCCATGCGTACCGTCTGCGTCGTGCGCTCCGGTGCGCTGCCATCCCACCCCCCCGCCATGTGCGAACCCAGAAAAATGCCTCAAGAGAACTATTTCAAAGGGCGTAAGGCCATGCCGCAGTGCAGTATCTATTATGTCAACCAGATCAAGGGGGAAATGCTCCAGTTGTGGAAGAGTTAAATCAGTCGAAAATCCAAAAAAAAGGATTAAAAAAGTGGAAAAATGGCTAAAAATGAAAAAAAAGGAATCTAGAATGATGAAGGACGATAAATTACATGGAACGCACAATTATACGAAGCATCAGAGAAGAAAGGGTACCGCGAGATCATCAAGTCATTGTTGTGCGGGCCACGGTCACCGAGGTCGAATGAAACGAGGGCGATGTGCCATATTGTAAAATGTATCATATTGTAAAACATGTAACGATGGAGAGAAACAATTATATGCATGCAATACATTACCAATTCAACTAATTTATCTTTTTCTAATAACAATATTTATAAAATCAAAAATTGCTTATTTTATTACGCACCGTCCTCGCTACTACACTACTTGTAGCCTAATTGTGGTAGTGAATTCGGCAAAGCCAAGGGTTTGAAAATGAACAATCGACCAATTAAATGGGAGATGAAAGACGCGATGTGGATTGCCGCCTATGTGATTGGTCGATTGTTCATACTCAAACTACGCCTTGCCGACTTTACCTACGCAATTAGGCTGGTTGCAGGTTACAGTTTCAAATACTATTTAGAAAATATGGATATTGTGTACATGCAACAAATTTGGGTAAGATGATTTTAACTAAATGTACTAAGCGTGGCTGGCTTCTTGATAATAATTGCTTGTAACTATACGTAAACTATTTTTTTTTACGTGGACAGCAACTTTAATCTATACTTAATACATTTATTTTATTTACAGTGTTGACACGGTTATGCTCCTATTGCCTATCCTAACTCACGATGCTCAAAAGTCCAAACTCAAAATTTGCCAAAGGGCAATGGAGCGTAGCGTATTTGGGTATTAAGCTCAGCGACCAATACGTAATACCTACCTACCGCGATACGCTCCAAAACAGAAATCGCCGATGTGAGCAACAAGTCTGTTAGGTTGAAATGGGATGATGAGCCAGAGTCGTCACGCAGTGAGATCCAGAAGACTGGCGTCATCGCTGAGGAAGGCCTAGGAAACGTTGGCGTGACGATTTAGAAGCGTTTGCGGGAAACTGGAACGCCAGAATTGAAGGGCTATTGGGGAGACTTTTGCCCTGTAGTGGAACAACAAATGTTAATAATAAAAAATGAAAACAAAATGATGCCTTGATGGATACTATCAATACAATATATCCATCAAGGCATCAACCATTTTCGCAGATGAAAGTAAGGGTCCGACTACATGCTCAATTTTATTTGCACATTTTCTTGTTTGTACAAGCAAACATGTACGTTAAGACGGCAAAACAGTATCCCGCGCAAATGGCTTACACAATATGCTACTTTGTACAAAAAAATGTATAGGGCTCCTTTAGGACTAGCTACGCCCGGTACTTGCCCGTTGTCCCTCAGTCTAGTTCCCCTTGGGGTACCACGAGCAAATATTTTTATCCCGTGGAACCCCCTGCATAACAATCTTATCAAATATATTTTTATTGCCGTTGTACCCCAACTCAAACATTTATATTTGATATTAAAAAAAAACATTTAAAGTACGAACTGTTGCTTGATAAATAAAGAAATACAAATAAATAATTGTCTACCCACTTCATACGAGATTTCTCAATAAAAAACAATGACGCTGAAAAATTTTAAAAATTATGAGAGAGTTTGAAGAAGAAAAAGGAATATGCATTTGGATCGAGGACCCATTTTTAATTCTTGCGAAACGAAATAAGAATTAAAGAGAAAATAGTAAAAATTAGTAAAAACTTAAAGCAAAAGGCCATGAATTTCTTAAACGTGAATTAAAACCGTTATGATTAAATTACTTGGGCCCTCAATCCAGAGGCTTGCATAAAGTGGCATTGCCTAAATCTCAGAAAGTGCTATCTCTGGGTTAATCATTTTTATTTAGCAATTTAGTTAAGATTATCTTAAATATTTCATCTGCCCAAATCTGTACAACATGACATTACAGATTTGTGGCGGTAGGTATATTTGTAGGTATATATAGGCCCTCAATTCATGAATTTATCTGAAGGAATACAAAAATAGGACTCTAATATATTTTTAGTTAAAAAGAAATAATGACACAAAAGTTGTTAAAAAGTAAATGAGAGTCGAATTTTATTAAAACGTCTGAACTGAGAGCCCAATATTTTCAGCTTTATTGACCAGGCTCAACCTCATATATTAAGTCATATTAGAATAAGATTTTTAATTAAAATGTAACATCGTCCGTTCTTCTAAATGCAATACTCTAAGAGAAAATTAGTTTTTAATTTTTTTATAGGAGAATATTTAATAATTTTTGGACTGATCAGTATGTCAAGCTATCTTTTAAGTGACTTATTAAATATTTGTTGCACAAAACACAATCGCTTCCGACAGTTCAAGGCTTGTCCAATATTTTGTAAGACAGACAGAGAAATTGTCAGGAAAAGCCATTATTGCATGTGTCCTTTTCGGCGAGGATAAAACAAATGAACGTCTTTCTTGATAATGTACGGTTACAAAGTAACTCATCACATTATGTAGGTAATGGAGAATAACGTAAATCTTAGTACCTAAGTGTAGACAAGATACCATGCAGTTTTTGCGACAAATTTGCATAAATGATAAATGATTTATTTCTGTAAGTAGGTTTGTACAAACACTTTTACATGTCGATCATATTTTTAAAAGTAGATGAAGTCGGCGTTTCCTATCTGACTACTCTGAGAAGAAAGGCCGAAACAAACTCAGAGGTCACAGTCTCTTTTAAAGTCCAGACAAAATCTTGGTTAGATCATGTGAAGACCATGTAGACTGAAGTCTGAAATGGTCTTTTGAGGAAAGAACCAGCCAGATTGAGTGGACCTGTCCAGTCAGTGCACGCATTTGTCAATAACCGTGCAGCTCAACTCAGAAATTAAGGAGCTCAACGATTCGACGAACAATACCAAAGAAAGGACATTCGGGTAGGCCGAACAAACTACTCAAACTGCCAGACCATGATTAAAACTAACTTAGATAAATTAAAATTAAAAACAAACAAAAAGTATGATCCACATAGTCTTCACATTCACAACAATTAAAAAAAAAAAAAAGAAGAACTTAAAATAAAATAATATAATACTAATAATATAATACTTAAACTGTTTACGCATGCAAAATTGAGCGTGTAGCGGCGCCGATTCCCTTGCGTAGCTGATTTTAAAATGATAATCACGTCTAAACGGCTAGTCGTAATTTTTTGGAAAGTATACTTGTTAAATGAGACCATTTTCTTAATAATTTGACCTAAGAAAGTTATGAGGTTTATTCGTATAACATAGTGTAATTAATTTTTAAAGTTATGTCTTAAACGGACAAAAACACAACAATCGCACCAAAACCGCTGGGCATAAATATTTTAATGAAATCGACACCATCTCAAAGATTAAAATTCTATCCACATTTTGGTCTGAGGCTTTTTTTTTTAAATTCATAGAATAATATGGAAAGTATACAAAACTAACAAATTTTTGGGTCGCGAAGGAGTGAAACGAGTGTGCGTTTTGTTCCCTCAAGGTCGTTGGCGTTAGTCGTCGTGTTAAGCGCCAGAAATTACGCTTTACTGGATATCCGTAAGCATATTATCTATGGCTAGCGTAAGACTAGACTATGCAATCAAAAAGGCTCAAGCCCAACTCCTAGCGCAGTATTTATCCGACTGCGGGAGGGTAATGTTTTTCGAGCGTATGTATATATTTATGTATGTCCATTTCTTTAAGTAGCACGCTCTACAGCCCAAACGGCTTGACGGATTATGAAAAGGGGGAGAAAACACTTTTTTTTTCGTTATCGTAACAATATGGGTGCCTACCTATCAAATGAAAGTTACTAAATAGACCATTCCAAATATATTATATATCGCAACACTTTTATGCTAATATTTAGGCACAAATTCAAGATAAGATTAACTTTGATAGCAAAATAAATAATCTTTTACCTCGTAACTTATTTGGAGAACTAGTTCATTAATAAAACTAAAAAGTCTGAAATATAACAAATTATTATAAAAATAAAAAATCCGACTGCTAAAAAATAATTAACTGAAAAGAGAAAAACAAGTAGGTACTAGGTATAATTTACATTAACTATTATGAGGTGCTGCAGACGGGACATACAAAAATTATAGAATAAAAAAACGTTTTTACAAAAAAATACCAAAGACTTCCAAATAAGAAAACCAAAAAGTGAAAAATAACTTTATTTTTGGAAGTCGGTGTCTTTCGTGGGTACCTACCATTTTTTTGTGCTATGGACACCGACTTCCAAAAATAAAATTATTAATCACTTTTTGTTTTTTTATTTGGAAGTCGGTAGTATTTATTTGTAAAAAAAGTTTTTTTTTATATTTCACTTTTTAGTTGCACCTACCTAGTAGGAAATTTGTTTAGTAAGTTTCTTATAACGCCAGAATAGATTAGGTACCCGAATATCATGAAACTTGATCCGGTCAAATGAGAGATCTGCGTACCCCTTAAGAGCGTACTGGCGTGATATTATGTTATGAAATGGTATTAACAGAGTTTTATTGCATAAATCTTCGAAGTTTTTCATCAGATCTTCACCAAATTAAAATGGAAACAATTTCGAAACATACTCTTTCAAACAAAAAAGACATTTCAAAATCGGTCCACAATTGACTGAGATATCGGTGAAAATACACACAAAAAAAAAGCAAACTTGAAGTCGAACAAATAACCTCCTCCTATTCTCGAAAGTCGGTTAAAAACCTACCAAAACTTCATTTGTCAGCGCTGGCAGCATCTCGTAATAGTTAATGGCTTGTGTTTAAACACCTGCACCGCCCAAAAAAGTACCTATTTTACTACCAAAAAAATTCTAAACGGTTACCAAAATGGATAAATGGTCACCAAATAACGTTTCCTAAAATATTATGAAATAAATCCATTTTTTCGTATTATTGACTGCCAAAAAAATATATGGACGCCTTTAAAATACACTTTAGACCAAATATTATATATTGTTAGATGTTACCAATTATGTAATACCATGACTTCTAATTTGGTCATTTTTGTTAGGCTAAAAAAGCTAACGATCGCTAGAATATTTCCCAAATATCAATTAATATACTGGGGTTCCCAAACGTACGTCGCTTATTTATCGTTATATGGAATTCGCTAAATATATTGAGGTTCAAGGTTCAAGTACGATTAGTACTCTGGCAACATAGTCGACGGAGCCCCGCTGCGCGGGGCTCCTATTTCCGTCCGCAGGGTCTAAAGTAACCTAACACGAACGAGATGACGGAAGCCGAGTTCGCTCGCTTTGCTCGCTCACTTCAGCTCCCGTCATCTCGTTCGAACCTAACCTGTCCGTGTCGGGGTGCCCTAAGCTCCCGAGCTCGCTTCGCTCGCTCTTGGAGTAAGATTTTTGGTAGTAATATTAATCTTTGAGTTGGATAGAATTTGGTGACCGTTGATCCATTTTAGGAACCAAAAATAATATTTGTGCGAGGTTTGCGATTTTTCTGATGTTATTTTATTTATTTTGGATCATAATATTATATACTTTAGGGCCCTTTTAATAAAGTCAATTGATTTTTTTTGGAGTTGTTTATTTTTTTTGGTGCCTAAGCTTAGAGTCTTAAAAATATTTTTGGTGACCGTCTAAATTATACCCATAGTTAATGTATAAATTATGCCCAATACTTGTTTTTCTCTATTCAGTTAATAGTTTTTTAGCAACCGGGTGTTTTTGTTTTTATATTATTTTGTTTTTTGAGGAGATTGCCCATTTTGTAAGGAAACTTGGGTTTTTTCACTGAAGGTTTTTATAGTATAGTATATACATAATTAGATAATATTTTTAATTTATTCACCCAGTTAAACTAGTTTTTTTTCTGTTGTAAGGGTTATTACAATGTTAAAAGTAAGGTGAATAAAAAACAAAAATGTTGGAAAAAATTGTGTAATAAATGTCAAGTACAGGAAAAAATAATCCGATTTTTGTGGATATTTAAAAAGGCACACGATGATACCTCACAAATAATGTTCCTGATTCCTGAATGATTCCGGATCTTCTATGTTTGGGCAATCTCCTATATTTCATCATGTTATTAATTATTTTTTTTATTATTTAATTTTAAGTTTACCGCGAATAACGCTGTTGATTACGTAATTGTTAATTTTAAGTTTCATTGGTTGTATTTTCTATAATGTAATTGGTTGTTATTCCAAAGGAATAAAATAAAAATATTACCTATCTTTAAACAAATACCTAATATACTTGCAAGAGAACAATATGGATAAACATATTAATAATTCCGACAAAGTGGTAAAATACAATCAAGTTTTTTTTTTTTTTGGGTTTCCTCCTATAGTAGTAAGGTGAGGAATATTTTTTTTTCTCGTCTATCCTATGGTGCAGGGTATCGTTGGATAGGCTATTCAAAAATATTATGGGTTTGTTCAAATCATTTTTCGATTCAGAGATCCGTTTGCGTAAAATTAAGCATTAAATTGCAAATTTTATTAGTCAAGTCCCCTGCCAGCGAAATGGTTGCTCTTAGCTATGTGAAAAAATTCACGGCAGTAGTAAATATAACGAAATTAAAAGGAAACTATCCCAGCTGAGTAGGCTTTACAAGTTTACGAGTTATAGTCGACCAACTTATAAAAAGTACTTGGAACAGTAAATTTTTTGTACAAGCGTCATTGAAAAATTATTTTTTTATTAACGTTTTTAGTTGTGTAAAACAAACAATAAATATATGCTTATGAACCATGTAAAAATACACAAAAATAAAATCATAACATCCATATTAATAATGATTTCTAAATTAATAATGTTTAAGCTCGAATAATGCATTGGAGTGGGCGGAGTCGTGGGCAGTACCGGTCCGTAGTCCATACGGCGCATGCGCGCGGGGAAAACTAATTTGTGTTAGTGCTGAAGTATTTTAGACTTTTTGTAATCTAAGGTCAAATTAGATTCGATTGCCAAGCAAATTCCGCCCATAGAATACAATACCCGACCATAGATGGCGGTATTCTCAGTGATCGCAATTATAAACTTAATTGCATTTGCTGTAAGGTTGGCATTCGTGTCCTAGATCGATATTTACTACTACTCAATCATGGTCACATCAGTGCAATATATCACATTGCAATTTTAATTACATTATCGATATCGATAGATACCGATTTCTTAATTCGATAAAGTAAGACCAGGACTTTTTTATTTATTTGGTGGCTTGTATGTATTTTTATAAATAAAATCTATTCGAAATAATGTACTATTTTAATTGTGCTCATTGAGGCAGGCGGGCCCCTTCATACTATTTTATTAAAGAAATATTAAATTACTTATTTCTTTTGTCGATATCTATCTATGAAGTCAATATTCGACCCGACTACATCACTAATTGAGTAGCGTAGAAATTTTGAGAATGAAATAGCGAATACCTCAGATTAGAGGTGAATACATTCGAAGTTTATCAAATTCCGAAAGAGAAATAAACAAGTAGCGTGCGCGCTAGGATCCAGGAACAAACCATACCATTCTCCGTGGCTCTAACGCGCGCTCGTATCGGCTCCTTTCGCAATTGACGTCCTTCATATACGAGTAGATTACTTATTGCGGCTTATTTATGTTGGTTGTTTGTTCCTATCATTGAATAATTTGATTTGACTTGGTAGTTTGGTAGTTGAGTAGGTCGTTTGAAAATACTCATACTAAAATATTTGTTTTCAGTTTGTAAATATTTGGAGATTTTAACGAAGACTATCTCCGTAACGGCAATGCTGCAGTATTCAAATTATTAAGTGACGCTGGTTATAAATCTTTATTACAAACGCTTGCCTCTACCCGCGGTGATACTCAAATAGATAATATTTTTTCTAACATCACATGTGAAGTTGTATTTTATAACTCCTTCTTCAGTTATTATCTATGTGGGCTCGTTTTTAGACTTCAATATTCATGTAACAACAAAAAACTCTTCTTAGCCCGCATTATAATGCAACTACGGAATGCATTACTGCGCGTGGCCCGACACGCACTTGGCTGGTTATTTTTATTAAATTTGAATAAAGCACACTTAACAAAAATCGTGACAGTTGTAAATGCGAACAATAAAACAGAAATTGTGTACACCAATTCTTTTATATTATTCGCACCTGAGTGATAAGCTAGAATAACCATATGCGGGGTTCCTCAAGGAACAGCCTTTTTCTCTGGGCAATTACCTTCCCATGCACCTATGGTGCCCGCTGTGATTCTGTCCGCTTCAAATTCTACATCTAGCATGGACTTCAGCCTACCTTTAGGGCTCCCCAGATTTTCTTTGAGGTCCCCCTCCTGTACGAGTCCCAATTTGTATGCCTTGGGTTTCTCCTTCGTCTAGTTTCAGCTTCGCCCGCCGTCCTACCCATATGTATGGGTAATATATTAATTCATTAGGATTATGAAATGAATTTGATTTTTCGTAGACGTTCATACAAAGTTATCGCGGCATATAAAATGAGAAACGTCATCGGACTTTTTAGATTGTCATGATTTAGGGATCTCTAAATTCTTTATGTCAAGAGTGAATAGGTTACTTCTAGCCAAGCGTGCTTCACCTCCGACCACATCATCGCCTACCGTCAGGTGAGATAGTGGTCAAGCGCGAGTATACAGAAAAAAATATATTTAGGTAGTTTAGTTAGCTGAACATCACTAGTAGGTATCTGGTTGTGTCACGGGGTATAGGTACCTAGTGAATTTGTTCATGATCATCCCCATGATTCTGTCGAGCGTTGTCAATTTTGGGTTGTCTTGGGGAATTAATGCCACAACGGCAGCGATCGGTCGCGTGAACATTTGTGTCCATTTAGGAACTTTTGCAAAACGATGGTCATCGCCAGGCGCGTGTTCACGAGCCGATAGCTTTCGTTCGGGGACGGCCTTAGCCACTTTGGTTTTGAAAAGTTAATTAATGTCTGTGTGTTATTTTACAGCTGCGTATTCCATTAAGAGTCTAAAGCCGTGCGTATCGGTGCCAACATGCAGCGTCCACAGACACAGACCCCGACCGCCTCCCTGCCCGCAACCAGATGACTGTTACAGGAGATGTAAAAATCGGAAACAAAAATGTGCCAGTGCTATGGAAACATGCACTCGCGATGGTTCTCGGTGTTCATGTGAAACAGTACAAGGTAAAGCCACTAGAAGAAGTAAAAGGGTTACTCGACGCTCGCACAAAAGAAGAATACAGAGGGCTTCCAAACTTAACTCGATGGAATCCCGATGGAGGAGAAGGAAGAAATGTTGTGAAATATTATAAATAAAGACTTAGATTTCAAAAACTAATCATGAAATATTCTGAAGGGTTTTTATAATTCTTTTACTGGTAGGGGCAAAAGCTACTACTAGAAACCATTGTACAAATTGCATATCATGATGTCCAACAATAAATCACGCTTCGGTCCACAAGGGACACGCCTACATATTCACTAGTTTTATTTGAACTTGTCACTGGATTATTGTAACTCTCGAAAAATTATAAAAACCATTGTATTTACAATGAGGTGAGACTTCTATTAAAACTATTTCATGATGATCCCACAGGCGATCAATCTTGGAATAAATAAAACTCAAACTATTTGTAGCGACTGGATTTTTGCCTGTGTCAACTAAAAGGAACACAATTTAAGAGTATACTCTGATTATTATAGTAGATACTCGGTATGTTATGTTGTTTCCTATACGGAATGGAACAAGCACTGCTATAGTTAAAATACTAATGTTTCTTGTACACGGAATACCTAAATTTGTATATGTGAACAATGCTTAAACTTATTAGGATTTTTTTCTGTGCCAACTAAAAGAAACACAAATTAATAGTATATTCTGATTATTATAGTAGATAGGTATGTTGTTTCCAACGACGATATAATATTCTCTTTGGTTGTTTCCTATCTATACGGAATGCAACAAGCACTGCTATATTTAAATACTAGTGTTTCTTGTAGATGGAATACCTAAATTTGTCTATGTGAACAATGGTCCTCAATTAATTCATTTAAACTAATTTAAAATATGAAATCTACTAGTTATCATTGTTGGGTTAATTAACTCAATATTTACACGTAATTCAATAGTGGAAGTGTAAATATTTATAATTAAATATTTGCACGGAATTCAATAGTGGAATTGCAAATATTTATTATAGAAAGGGATGAATGAATGCTGGTAGGGTTTAAGGATTATTTTCTAAATTAGTTTGATATCAATCAAAGGGATGATGCAAAGACTTATTCTGATTATAAAACTTAACTTAAGTAGACATTTACCTACATTTAAACAGCAACTTGGTACATAATATAACACTTGCCGAATTAAAAGGCAGTGTTGCTTTTTGTTGTAAATCTTAACTTGATTAGGTATTTGTCTACATTTGAAGAACAACTTGGTGCTTAATAAAACACTTGCTGAATAAAAGGCAGTGTTCATTTTTGCTGTAAAACTTATAATAAATAAACAGTAAAAAGAAGCAAAGCGAACATGCGAGCGTGTGATTGCGAGTGTGTTTGTGATTGTGTGTATGTGCGTGTGTATGTGATGGTGAGTGGACGCATGAGTGACCGTGTCGATATCATAAGTAATCTTGATGAACTTTAATATATTTAAAATTATACACGTCTTTTATGGTCCTGATAAAATTAACTTTTCAGTGTCGTCGTAACTTAATGACTGAAGCCATGGTTTTAAAATTCGTTTCACTTTATATAATGTGAGTTTATAAATTGAGATAGATTTACTGACCCGGTTGTAGATATTTGAACTTAAGGCGCAGTTACCCCTGAGTAGCTAATTTTAAAATGAAAATCACGTCTAAAATGCTAGTCGTAATTTTTAGGAAAAAATATATGTTATATAAGACTATTTTCTTAATAATTTGATCTAAGTAAATTTTAAGTTTTATTCCTAGTATATAGTGTAATTAATTTGTAAAGTTATATCTAAAACGGACAAAAACACGACAATCGCAGCAAAACCGCTGGGCGTATTTTAATGAAATTGACACCATCTTAAAGACAATTTAATTATCTACATTTTGATCTGAAACTTTTTTTTTTAAAGTTATGGAATAAAAAGGAAAATACAGAAAACTACTAAATTTTGGGACGCGCGGGTGTGAAACGAGTGCGCGTTTTGTTCCCTCAAGGTCGTTGGCGTTAGTCGTCGTCTTAACGCTCAAAAGAGTCTGGACGCGAGTGCAGTGCGACATTTGGTAACTTTGCAGACTGGAAAGCCAGTGCGTCTATTTATTGCATCTAAACTTAGGTATTGGTAACATGTGTCTACGTTGGACAGTACGGAGGATATATAATTGTTGAACCGTAAGGTCATGGGTTTCCGAGTACAACTTTCTAATGAGATAGATTTGTTTTTTGAAGGACATCACTTTAAGTACTGCCCGTTGTGCCCGTTCCGCTCTAAGCATAGCTGTTTTAAATGTCCCTCCCCATACTGGAATACAGTAGGTACTTAAAGACTCACATAACGTGCGGTATACCATTGTTGCCGTCTCCTTGTCCGCAGAATGTCGAAGTCCTTTAAACAAATAAATAAGCTTACGGAGCCTGGAACATAAAGCATCTATGTGTGTTCGCCAGTCAAGCTTTTCGTCTAAATGTACTCTTAGATAGTTGATGTGAGGTACCAAAGTGAGGCTAATACATTTGCATTGAGTAGGATCTGTGCGTACATGTGGGATTATATCTGTAGTAGTTGGAGGCTTAGGGCAGTTTGTTGCAGAGAACTGTATGATTTTTGTTTTAGCAATATTCAGTGTCAGCATGTTGTTGCTTAGCCAGTCCATTGTAGTACGCAATGAAGATTCAACTCTATCAGTCACCTTGTCTCTGTCATAAATAAGGAGTGTGTGAGTGGATTTAAAGCGATTATCCAGTTTATACACCAAGTTTTTAACAAAGTCTAACACCGCATCCTCAGTTGAGATACCTGTTCGAAATCCGTATTGTTTTGGAGATAAAATATAATTTTTTATGAAGGAATTTAGTCAGGGAATTATTAAGAATAGGTTCTAGGATTTTAGCGAATGCGCTGAGTACGGATATTGGTCGTTAATTGGACACATCGCGTCTTGCCCCAGCCTTGAATATAGGGTGCATTACTGCACGCTTTAAAGCTTTTGGGAAAGTCCTCGAATTTATAACACAGTTACAGACGCTCACATTATAGGAGCGAGAGACCTACTAGATTGGCGAAGTATTCTGGCAGGTATGTTGTCCCAGCCAACTGCACACTCACTGCGCAAATTCTGAATTATGCTTATCACCTGTTCTTTATCAATCAAGGGAATGACCAATGAGTTCAGTGGCGTTGGGGAAAGCAGGAGACGGTGCTGGGACTATCGGAGCCGAATTTTGTTGCAAGATTTTTGCAAAGAAATTATTAACGTCGTTAATAGAGGCAGCTGGATCGGTTTCAATTTTAGCAGCAAACTAGGTGATTCTCTAACGTGTTAACTATTCGTGATATTTTTAATTACCTTCCACGTGGGCTTGGGATTATCTTTCGCTTTCAGAAACTCTGATCTTTGCAGAAATTACGATATCGAATCCTACTATGCTACTTCCTATCCTATCCTACTTTCTACTATCCTACTCCTACTAATATTATGAATGCGAAAGTTTGTGAGGATGGATGTATGTTTGTTACTCTTTCACGCAAAAACTACTGAACGGATTTGGATGAAACTTTACAGTAATATAGTTTATACATCAGAATAACACATAGGCTACAATTTATAATGATTTTTGTAATTTGGTCATAATATAACGATAAATATCAAGTAAGTCGGCAAAAATTCTGCCCTCTGAGAGCTATCTTCGCGTGCGCTGCCTAAACCGTTGGAGATACACCAATGTAATGTACCGTAGGATTGTTTGTCTTAAATAATTCTAAATAAAAGTCCGCAACAGCATATATCTACCTTTTATGTGCAAGCCAATACAATTAAATTGGATACTTTTTTACAATGCACATTTTAGAATATTTATCAAACTTTTATCAAAATCGACACATTTGTCGCTTTAAATTTTTAATGTAAATAAACTTTGTCTTTTACTCTAAGTAATTTGATTGAACGCATAGTTTAAAAGTTATCACGATAAGATGGACTTGAATGGAGCTCGAGCGACATAAATACGCACGGTGGGTAAAGCGGGGGAATGGTGCGAGGGGCGATGTGATAATATGATATAGGCGTAAGTTAGTGAGTGTGTTTGTATGTTTGTCACTTCTTGACGCTCAAACTGCTGGACGGATCTAGATGAAATTTGGCACAGAGATAGATTATAGTCTGGAATAGCACATAGTTTTTATCCCGGGAATATGTTCTCTTAGGATAATTTTCGACATTAACGCGGGCGAAGCCGCTGGCAGAAGCTAGTATATGATATTTTTTAAATTAAATTATCGGGTTGAGCTTTGGCCTTACGATGCATCTCATCACGACGGCGACGTCTTAAACAACGGACTAGGCCAACAGTCATCCAAGGTTGCAGGACGTTTTTTCTGTTAGATGTGTGTATGGTTTTACTATGCTTGATCAGGGGGGTGACCATAAGCTCTTAGAGTAAGGTTAGTTTGAGATCGCGTAAGTAACAGATGTATATGTTACGGCTAATACCCGAAGTGCGGCTACACCTATTATTAGCTGGTTGGAGCTTAGGGCACCCCGACACGGACAGGTTAGGTTCGAACGAGATGACGGGAGCTGAAGTGAGCGAGCAAAGCGTGTTAGGTTACTTTAGACCCTGCGGACGGAAATAGGAGCCCCGCGCAGCGGGGCTCCGTCGACTATGTTGCGTGGCTACACCTAGTTCTAACCGGCTAAAACTAGGTGTAGCCGCACTTCGGGTATGAGCACACCTAGTTCTAACCGGCTAAAACTAGGTGTAGCCGCACTTCGGGTATTAGCCGTAACATATACAAGTCATATACATCTGTCCCTTACACGCACTCAAAGTAACCATACTCTAAGAGCTTATGGTCACCCCCCTGTACCTACTTTCTGCATAAAATCAACCAGAAAACTCGTTGAAAGGTCCGGGTCCTGCATACATAGACCAGCGGCAAAATCGAAGTTAGGTATCAATTTCATTTTTTATGGATACGTAATCATATCTAATTGAGGATCTTTTGAATGGGGATTTGCAAACTTTTAAATCTATGAATAGGGCAGCGAGAAGATGGTCCGTAACGTGAGAATTTGGTAAGATGACTCTAGCCGGTGACCGAGTTCTTAATAGAATATGGTCAAAAGACAGTTATTTATTCTAGTGGGAAATAAATGTGCGGGTAATAAGCTGAGAGTCGCCATAGTTGTTAAATAATCATTAGAATGTCGATCAGAGTTACCAGGCTTAATATTAATATTAATGTCACCTATTTATGTTAACAGTAGGATTTGACAGATGTTACTATTTCACTTAAACTAGAGTAAAGATTTGTAGCATCTTGATAAGATGGAGATCGATAGACAGTGATGATAATCGCTGTATTGGTGTAGTTGCAACACACCAGACAGTTGGCGTCACGTATCGTTGGTTCATATGTGAGACAATTCAGGGTGCTTTTGAAATATACTTATTACAACACCGTCATTTTTTATGGGATTATTTGTTGACGTTGATCTTGACTGCTGCGCTGCGTGTCGCGGGTTCGATTCCCGCACGGAACAAATATTCGTATGACCTACAGATACTTTTTCCGGCTCTGGGCGTTGTATATGTGAGTTTAAATGTTTGTAAACGCACCCACGATACAGGAAAAAATTCCTAGTGTGGGGCAACGTACATACAAAACAAAAAAAGGGTGGCTGTCTTCTTTTGTTTGGCGCGATGATTGCTGATTGCTGTTTCTTACGTAATAAGCCTGCGGCTTTCAATTACTGTAAAAAAAGGAAATAAAATATTGGGCTTTCCTAACCTTTTGAGCTAACCACACCTTAATCGACCCCGAAAACCAATGACGAAAAGTTGGCAAATTTTGCAAAGTTTCGTCGGCGCCATCTTGGATTTTGATTTTGAACCCTTAAGTCGGAACCACACTTACATGTCGTGGCGTGGTGAGGCGCGGGATCCACCAATCAAACGACTCTGTTCCAGCTCACGTCATAACGCAACGAGTTTTGTAGCCAATCAACTGCGTCAGAAGGCGCCACGACCCGCCACGCCACGTAAGTGTGGTTCCGTCTTTAATCGACAATACGAATTTGTGAAAGCCACAACACGAATGCCCGTTGTGGCCTGTTTAAGTTTACCAGAACACGTTGTGTACGGTTTTCAAAGTGCCACAACACGAATTTCATGATGTGGCATTTTGAAAACCTCCTCCTCCTTTTTGGGAAATCGGTTAAAAATATTTTACTGATTTCCCAAAAAGGACGAGGAGGTTGGCAATTCAGATGTTTCTATTTAATTTTTCGCTCAACGAGCGTTTTTATCTTTGAGCCTAACATTACATAGGTACTTTATTGTCACATACCTACTTACAGAAACCTGAAAACAAACATACAACAGGTGGCCTTATCGTGTTCAGCGATCTCTTCCAGGCAACCTAGAATGGAAAGAGATAGCCTGGACACGTATATGTTTATAATATACGTCCATTGTGGAAATAAAAATATAAAATCGCCAGCGAGTTTTAGTGATTAACTCACTACGTGTATACCTAGCTTAAAACTTCATTATTTATATGAAGAGTAGTCTTTTGAATTCATAATTTACTAAATGAAAAATTAAAATGCCTTAAAATGCTAATGCTTCTTTTTATGAAAATTATATAATATACAATAGATAAAACATACTACTGTGTGGCAGAAACTCATTTTCTTCCGTGCCTAAATGTGCGCAAGCTAGTATGGTAACACTGCCATTTCAGGACGACTGTGAACGAGACTGTGAGCGAGAATGTGGCGAGCTTTAGGGTATATATGTTCTGTGGTGGCGAGAATGAAATGAACGATGGTGAACGACGAAAAGCTAGGGAAGTGGCTGAAGCGGGCTGAAGTAGTTTTATTTTATTTATGAATGAAAATGATCTATCTACTGTACATAACATTTTTTTTTGTTTGAGTTAGTGCACGTTAACAGTTTATTGAGACCATCGAATCCAATACTCATTTGTGATAAGTTGGCTGAGATATGGTTAGTTATCTCTTCATCTTCACAGCCGCTTGGCCGGGTTATTGACGTTTACTATAAGCATCTACCAGCTACCTACAGTGTACTTAGAATTTTAGCTTCCGAATACTGTTTGTGTACGCTATTTTGTGGGCGTGTAGTCTAGGTATGAAGTGAATACTAGCAAAGAATAATTATTGAATATTGTGCAAAAAGTGAAATTGTGATAATCTTTTATTCGGATATGTGTTACAAATTGGTATTGATGTGGCAAACCGGATTGCACCAACTTGGAGAAAACGTGACGCTATTTTAAGGTCAGTAACAATTTATAATAATTAGGTATGTCTAATAATTACACAATTACACATTCAAATACTATAAAGCTACGAACAGATTTGTTTGCATTTATTTTACATTTATTCCAAAATATTTTATGTAAAATGAATAAGCAGGTAATTTTTATCAGAATTTGTTATGTAGATTCACGTATCTACTTTGTTTTTGAAGCTGATTATTGTAGCTACCTACCTCAGTTCAATGATTATATACCTAGATCTAACTAGAAATTCTTGTGACATAAATATCCATAATTCTTGATTGTAATTAGTACCTGATGTTTTAGTTGTGTAAGCAGTTGTATCTAGTTACTACAATAAGTGTACTTAGGCATATCTACAAATGCAAACCCTGTTAAATCTGCTTTAATTAAAATTCATGCAAAAAGGTAAAATGATAGACTTCATGCCGTATGCATTCTCTATCTGTAGTTAGTACATACCTATGTCAATAGGTACATATATTAATAAAAGAAAAGAAGTTATCAAGATGATTTTGCGACTGGCAAACCACAATTTCCGCTTCAATGCATACCAACTGGTCATCCTGATTTTGAGAGGAAGCATATTCCAGAGAAAATACTAGATATGAAATAAAGAATGAACAAAATCAGTAGCTAAAAACAGAGTAGGAGAGGATTGTTAGAAGAATGCAGATTCCATTTATATTGCCGCGATATCAGATTTATATGATTTATGAACACATATATTCCAAATCATTTAAAAAATCAACTTATTATTTATCATCAAAAGATTTCTTTAATAAGTAAATGTCTTAAACTATAATTTAATTGATTCAGTGATTATTAAGAGTTTTACTTCAAGCTCAATGCAATATCAAAATTTATGTCAAATTAATTATTATATTTCTAAGTACATGTAAAATTTAAGTATAGCTACATTAACGAAAAGAGTAAAAAAACAGAAAGTTATGGATGAGCAAAAAAAACGTCTCAAATAAACCATAAGGAAGAGTATGATTTAGTAAATAAACCTTTTACTGTGATTTGTAATATTTACTGAAATAACTACAAACTAACAGCTAGCTAATTTAAATTATGTAAAAGAAGTTTTAATTCTTCAACTGGACCTGAGAACCCGTTATGTTCATGACACAATGAGTGATTATAATTTATGATTATTTCATTTGGACAAACTTAAATATAGATTGTTTCAAAGCTTCATCAAAATTATAATTTGTTTATATTGAAATACATTTTTTGGGTTGGCAAAAGTACCTACTCATTGCTGGAAATCTTTTAAACAAACAGGCCTACCAACATCCAAACAAACTTTTCAGTGGTAGTGACTTCGAGTAAGTGGATAGATGGATCTCCTTACCGCACTTAGACTCTCATTTGGTCCGTTGTGCATGCAGGCTTTCCCTCTGAGAGAGGGAATGGGCCCTAATCCACCACGCGCAGTACCAGCGCATGGTTGTGGATGCCACATATCTTCGAATTTTTGGTTCTAAGACATGCCAGCTTCCTCACAATGTTTTCTTTCACCGTTCGAGAGCAGTAGTGACAAAATAATTTACACAAAGCCTGCTGGGTTGGAACCCACAACCTACAACTTGTAAGTCACAGCCGATACCAATGGGCCACCACTGCTCTTTGAAAGTGGGTGGTTTGAAACCCTTTAACTCAGAAAATGTGCCAAGTCTTTGGGCTTTTGCCTGTTCTCTCTCAGGAAAATATGTTGAACTGCCAGACTATGAGAGTGTGGAAACTCTGGTGTACTTGAATATCTCAGGACTGTTATGGATACTGTTTTTTAGAACTTGCAGTTGATTCTTGAATTAGATTTCCTTAAAAACAACCACAAACAAACTTAAAAACTTTTATATTGAAATATTGCCTATGGGCTATTAAATACTATTATAGCACCAAAGTAGCTACCAGCTGCTTCAATGGCTATCACAATTTGTCAAAGCAACAAGATTTTTTTATGTAAATGTAATATTAATTTGTTATACAAATAAACGAACCAGAATAAATTATCTAAATTGTGGTGTAAATAAAATAAAGTGGTGTAAAAAAGAAAACCTTCAGGGGCACTTATGAAAGGCTCCCCAAAATTTGTCCAGGTGGTCTTTTCTTGAGCAATCTTAAACCAGCCAGCTTGGTAGGGATCTTGCTACCCCATAAACTTAATTCAAAAAAAAGTATCTAAATAAAACAAGTGAATTGGACAGTAACAATCAATGATATTCTAGTAAACAGATACACTCACAAAACAACCGAAAAAAGTGTTCCGCACAGCAGCGGCAGCACACATACACACTTTTCATTCATCTGACATTTCACTACAAGTCAAAAGGGATGGCTTGATAAAACCAACAAGAAAAAAAGAGACAGCTAGTGTTTGTCACTTGCATGTGAATGTAAACAAACATTATACTGGCCACCAATGTTTTACCATATCTTACTTTTTCTAACCTCCAAATATAAGAAAAAAAAAAAAAAAATTTTGGTGTATTGCGTACTTACATATGGTATGAGATCCCTTCTGTTTTATGTACTTTGGTACCATAATTGATACACTTTCTAAATACACACGATGGTTTTTTTTTAATTTTGTTTTTGTTTCAACAAAGCGTATCACTCTTCGCCATGCGACAAATGGACTAAAACCTATACGTCACAAT
The DNA here is from genome assembly GCA_947562075.1 of Orthosia gracilis. Classification (NCBI taxonomy): domain Eukaryota; kingdom Metazoa; phylum Arthropoda; class Insecta; order Lepidoptera; family Noctuidae; genus Orthosia; species Orthosia gracilis. The sequence goes on from OX387267.1 coordinate 47,431,387, forward strand.
TAGGACGTATTCGAGTCTTCACAATGCACGAGCTCATAACATATCTGTTTACTAGAATATCATTGATAACAATGTATAATGCTCACAACGGAACTTTGTGTCTCTGAATTGACTGCAAGCAATTTTTGTGTCAATGTTGAAGGTGTAGATAGCATTGTATAACTGTCCCTTTGACTCGCTAACGTTTGTCGCATCGGCCTATCTCGCTTACTCTATGCAGTATACTCGATGACAAGCTGTTTCTTGCGCAATGGTTGGCAGAGCCAACTTCAGAGACACAAAGATCCGCTGTAACTACTATAATATTTTACGAAATAGCTAACTCTACGATCTAGCTACCACATTTTTTTTTCTTTTGGGGGGCAATCTCCAATGACCCCGCTCTGGGTGAAGCGGAAGGGCGTGTCAGACTTTTACTGACTAAAACCCACCCATGTTCCTTCAGTTGCTTGTAACGGTAACTCTCTTTCAAATTTATCCGCGACCCTAGCTTCCACATCTACACGTTCGATATTTTCGTCATATTCACGTGACATCATTTGTGTTCCAGTATTAATACTTTCTCACAGTATCAACTGATAAAGTATCGTATTCGTATATCTATCTATGTTCGTTTCTTTTAAGCAAACAAACTAAGTAGGTGACAGGACAGGTAAAAATATATTAAAACGTATTGATACGATACGGTTTGTTCGTCGTTTGCGTGCTGTCGAGAGGGGCCGTGGCGTGTCCAAGTGGTGGGGTACGGAACTACAGACGCCGCGCCCTCTGGTCCACCCTCCTTCAAAGACCCTCGACTCGATTCATAACGACTGTACTCGTTAGCTAGAGCGACATCAACGTGCTTTGGTGACTGTCGACAACTGTACTTGAGAAACGAACGATCGTTGCACTTTAGTCACAATCAGATAAGATAGGAATAACAAAAAACCGGCCAAGTGCGTGTCGGATTTCGCACTTTTAGGGTTCCGTACCAAAAGTTGAATAATAAACATTATCCCCAAATTTCAAGTTCATAGGTCAATGAGAAGTTTAAAAATTCTTCGGAAAAATATTTTGTCACAGAAGACGGACGGACATACGGACACGTGACTCGTGAGTGACAGCAATAGGGGCTCCGTTTGGACCCTTCGGGTACGGAACCCTAAAAACGATAGTCAGCAGAAGCGCTTCTGCTGAGCTTTAGGTCATGGGTTGGAATCCCTACTCTGATAAAATATTATTGGGTTATCCGTCTGGAATTTCTCATGGAATAATACATAGCTGAGTTACATAGGAGTTAGGTAGGTACACAAGGCTACACCTTTACCTTCGCGGAATAGAGGTTATGGACCTGTACAGGTTTGATTTTATTTTATGTTTTACCTAATGCATACCTTGAATTAAAGCCAATATCAGTTAAACATACGTATTCATAAATTGTAATCATTACTTACGATAATTAAGTAAAATTTATTTCGTGTTACCTATGTCGCGCACGCGCACCGCCTTTTCTGTGTAAAATGTTGTAATATACAACAAATACGATGGAACCCGGCAATAAGCTCCTCTGTCTACACCTTCGAGTACCTATTAAATGCGTATTGTAATGTTATTTCAAACAAAAATAAAAGATATTTTTGTTAAATGTATTTTAATAATTTAGTATCCATGGAATGATGGAAGTATGGTACTTATACCTATTATGTTCGATTCTTATTGCCTTCAATTCAAACCGCAAAGGCCGCAAATAATCTTATAAGAAACATAATAATTATGTTAGCTAGTATTTTTTTCGTGTTTATCGAATTAGATGTTTCATCCAGATGCATTCTTATCAAAGTTTACATACTTAGGTTCATACGTAAGGCGTCATAATATTATGTTCGTCACCCAAAATAACCTACATACCGTCACAGATAATATAATGCAGCTGATGTTTACAGTTGACGCCAGCAAAAAATGCAGCTCGGATAATTAGGTAAGGTATGTGTACCTAATACGCCTTACCTAAAGACCCAAAGACAATGCACCAGTATGTTTGGATATAGTGTGTGTTTGTTGCTCGATAGGCGGTGTACCTATATGGGGTTTCGGGTTTCAACGCCAAGCCTGTAATACGCAAGCCAGTGACCCCTTTTCCCGCTATAACCTCCGGTACATTTATAAATTCGTTATTTAAAAATAACTTTCCAAGTATTTACTGTAGGTTCAGTGTCTTTTCTTGTTACTATGCATCTAATTTAACTCTTGAATTTTATTAATTGTATTAATGATGCAGCATTAAAATCTAGATAATTACTTAATTCTAAGTAATTTTTCACTTACACAACTGCAGATGCATGAATGCAGTTGAACAAAGTAAATTGATCCAAATGTTCAATAATTCGAATGCCCCTCAGGCTTAGCATAATCAATACATATCAATACATATAAATAAAATTGGAGTGTCTGTTTGTAATATTGAAATAACCTTTTTTTACTACATGTATATGAATATACGAGTATATACGGTACATACACCAAAATAACATTTTTATAATTTTTGTCTGTCTGTCTGTTTGTTCCGGGTAATCTTCGAAACTACTAGACCGATTTTGATGGGACTTTCACTGGTAGATAGTTGATGTTATAAAGAGAAATATAGGCTACTCACAGATCCTGTAAAAAAATAAATATAAACTTTACAAGTTTGACCCGGACGAAGTCGCGGGCAACAGCTGGTTATTAATATTACCACTGCGACAACAACGTAAAAGTATCTAGTGAAGCGGTGACTAATGATCCCAATCTGTAACTTTACCTTTTGCACACCGAAAGCTAAGCTAAATTGCTTAGCTCGCTAAGATTTTTTTACATACTTGTTAGTTACATAAATATCAGTCTGCATACAAGTATAAAATAAAAAAAACTGGCCAAGTGTGAGTCGGACTAGAGCACTAAGGGTTTCGTACCATTATCGCAAAAAACGGCAAAAAAAATCACGTTTGTTGTATGGGAGCCCCACTTAAATATTTATTTTATTGTTTTCAGTATTTGTTGTTATAGCGGCAACAGAAAAACATCATCTGTGAAAATTTCAACTGTCTAGCTGTCACGGTTCATAAGATTCAGCCTGGTGACAGACAGACGGACATTGGAGTCTAAGGAATGGGGTCCCGTTGTTAACCTTATAGAAAAATTGTGGATTTACGGCGCCATATTGTGGGGTTCCAATTTCTTTTTCTTCCAAACCCATCGTGGGGGTATCAAAATAAAGGGTTTAAAAAGGAGATTTCAAAAATTCATAATACTTATATGTTTAAATGTACCTAATTCCAATAAAAAAAGATAACTAAAAAGTTATAAAAAAAAAGTTAGTTCAATAATTCAAAAAACCAGACTTCTTAAGAAGCGAACTAAAAAGACGTTAACAAGAAGAAAATCATGCTGTGCAGTCGGACGAAACATCTGGTTTTGGCCAGCTAGCTAGCGAACACGAACAGCGTCACACACGGAGAAAATAAGAGAATAGTAGATACAACGCTAATAAACAAATAAGTTTTCATGCTAAAGTAAACAAACTACCTTTTTTTTGTTTACGGAGGAAGTCTTCGAAAGGTGCCTGGCTTTTGGGGAAAAGCCTACCTACGAGTCTATAAGTCCTCCTAGCTTTCCTCGTGTAAACTACGCGGGAAATGTTCCAAGTCCTTCGGGGACACTGCCCTAATTAGCGGAGGCCGCATATTAGCATGGGAGGGCAATTTTGTATTCACAAAATGACCCAAGTATTAACATAATATTTTAGTTGCCACTTGAGCTAGTGCGTCTTTAGAAACTGGGGGATCAACCAACGTTGCTGGGACTGGGCACATTCCAGGGAGATTATGCATTAAACTTAATTCTGATATCAACCAACCGTTTTGATTCTTCACCATCCTTGTTTGACTAGAGCACAGTATAATAAATATTGACGAACAGTACGGAAACTACCTACAAACGCTCGAAACGGCACACTCACACAAACATGCACATCGACGAGATCTCTAAACAGTATTCGCGATGTTGTCAATAGTGCGGTTCGCTTAGGGGACTCGTCGATGCGCATGTTTGCGTGAGTGTGCTGTTTCGAGCATTTAGGTAGTTTCCGTGCTTTTCGTCCAAATTTATACTGTAACTAGAGGCATTCTCTACTATGCTTAATAAGTCCACCAATGTACCTTTATGTTGCATGATTCTCACAATAGTAGCACGCGAACTTATTCCTTATTCCATTATTTATTTGCAAGCACATTATTGTCTTGGACGTTCTAATAGACAGCTTCATAATGTTACACTTTTAACTTCTCTACAAAATTTGTTCCTCTTCTCTTTCATCTGTTGTAAAGGCGACTCAGCTGTTCCTGTAACATATCTTTGCCCCACTTTCCTTCAACTTCTCATGTTGATATTGTAAGAGTTAACTTAAGAGTATGACGTGGAAAAAGGGCAATAAAACCAAAGCATTCCTAAATTCATATATGTGAAGAGTATGATGATTAAGCTGTTCAATTAAGGGCCTACATACGCTTTAGTGCCGTAAAATGGTAACTTTCTAAAGCATACTCCTTAGTAACGGCTAGGTTAAAAGGTTTGAAAATATATATTTATTATTGTTTCATGTACATTATTTTTTAAACATAGTTTTTTCTTATAACAAATAGTTTTGCTTCAAAAAAATAATTAGCAACACGATATTTTTCGCAACTTTTGGATACTCCTCCAAAACGACTTGGATGTTTAAAAATATTTTTACACAGAAAAACTGATGGCTCGAATATCTTTATAACTGACATAGCTTAAGTAAATCAAATAATATTTTGCAAACTCGAGCGCACGGTTGGCGCAGTGGTTAAGCGATTGACTGCTGTTCTGCGTGTCGCGGGTTCGATTCCCGCACGGTACAAATATTTGTATGACCTACAGATAGTTGGTCTGGCTCTGGTTGTTGTGTATGTGAGTATATATGTTTGTAAACGCACCCACGATACAGGAAGAATTTCCTAGTGTGGGGCAAAGTATTAATAAAAAAAATATTAAAAAAACTGTTCAAAAGGAAGTTCAATATTGATATTTTGGCATCAAGCGGGCGCACGGCCAGTACTGCGTTTACATTGGGGCGTATATATCGCCTTAAGCAAACCCACTCTAAATAATATCCTAATCTCGTTATTTCTCCACATTTTCTTGACATTTTGAATATCAGAAAAAAGCCTGATATTACCTTACTCTAAATGAATTACATCAGTGTGTTTTTCAATGTCTGCCTCCGTACAATAACGTGTCAAAACTATCATAGTTCGACTGTGAAACCAAGTGGTCGCGACCTTGTCATGGCGGCAGGAACTTATATACAAGCATGTGGTCGCGTGCAAGACGTGACCTTTCGTGGCGGCAGGTGAGATGGTCGCAGCTTCCTGGTAACCCAAGTGGTATGTTTCAGATGGAAGAGCTTGCGCGGCGAGCGGGCGGCACCCCGGCGTCGGGTGACACGCTCTACGCGGTGCTTGGATCGACTAACGAGCATCCATTTATGTGGTAAGTAAGCTTTTGTGCATTCACATAAGTTATAAAGTTATACATAGGTAATGTAAGGAAATCACGTCATTTTGGAGTAGTGCCGCTTTGGCTAGCAATAGGTAATGTAAGGAAATCAGGTAATTTTGGAGTAGTGGCGCTTTGGCCAGCAATAGGTAATTTAAGGAAATCAGGTAATTTTGGAGTAGTGCCGCTTTGGCCAGCAATAGGTAATGTAAGGAAATCACGTCATTTTTGAGTAGTGCCGCTTTGGCCAGCAATAGGTAATGTAAGGAAATCACGACATTTTGGAGTAGTGCCACTTTGGACAGCAATAGATAAAATGTAAGGAAATCACGACATTTTGGAGTGGTGTCGCTTTGGCCAGCAATAGGTTATGTAAGGAAATCACGTCATTTTGAAGTAGTGCGGCTTTGGCCAGCAGAAGACTGTGCTGAAGAGAATAAAAAGAAATCTTTAGAGTATCGACGACAATTTCTTTTTTTGTTTGGCTCAGTATTCAGCTACGAATACTAGAAGTCCAAAAACCTGTAGTTACACTGTTTAGGAGCAATATGATAGCTTCATGTAATTTTTGTATGCGAAGGGTAAACAAAATTGCAGTTTTACAGTTTTCTTTAAAGTTTTTTGCCAATCTGAAAATACAACTCAGAAAATAAAATACACATTTTTTTTCAATTTTTTATCAGGAAATGTTAAATACTGTAGGTATAACTTTAATAAAAAAAAGTAGAGTAGCAGCCATAAAAAAACGGATTGATAGCTATTTTACTGGTGGTTGCAATAATCGAATATTAATTTTAGAATCTAATAGATAATTTAGATTTCGTCAAATTGGTGTCTTTTAATTAAGTGGCAATCTTACAGTGAGAGTCAAAGTACTCAGGAATAAGAACAACTTTCACAAAGAGTATAAAACAACAACAACAACTCTGTCATATGAAAAAAATCAGCACTTGCCTAAATTTTGTGAGGTACTGAACAGCTGATTTAGATTTTTTACATATTTCAGAGTTAATCTTGTAGTTAAAGGGTCAAATTAATCATGAATATAATTCATGATTAATTTGACCCTCTGGAAAATGCCAAGAAATAAAAAGTCACCACGTTTGTAACCCATAAGGAAAACAAAATTAACTAGGGCAATCATCTGGCTCTTCTCTTAATAATTCACCATGATAGCCATCAGAATCGACGCAGTAATACCATTCTCCCACGTTTCCGACCGATTGGTAGTTGCCGTTGGCGAGGCAGGTCTCGGTCACCGTCATGCCGCGGTCAGGGAAGTACACCATGGTGTCTCGAGCACAATCTGTACAAATCATAGAGCAATTAGAATAGCATAGACTACAGACTGAAGAATGGTGTACTTTATTATACACCAAAATAGTAAGACAACTCTTTTAAAACTATGAGACCACCACATGACAAATGACCTAATTTCAGCAGATGTAAAACTTTAATTTGCTTAGTTATATGTCCAAGATACCAGTTATGAAGTTTGCAGTGTCAAGAAAACATAGTCAAGGCTTCTTTTTCAAGGTTTAGCTAACAATAAAATAGTTGTTCAATCGTTTCGGACTTATCGGCAAAGGTGTGGTTCACGGTCAATTAATTTCTCATACTTGTCGCCATCAAATGTGTTGAGAATTTGAAAAATTACAATAACATAACACAGATAGATTCGAATCTCAAATTTAGTATAATCAAGTGATTCATAAAAATAGTACACGTGAACTCCGAACTATAAGAATCTAACATTTATATGGTAAGTGAGGCTTGCCACATTCACAATTAATATCCAGTATCGTATCTGCCATCATTGAATGTAAATTGACATGCATAATTGGAGTGGCACGTGGATTGACCAATTCACCTGGCAGAGGGCAACTTTTTTTGAATTAATTGGTGAAGTATGTTAGTCTCCGCATTCCAGCTGAATGGTAGGATGGGTGGAACCGTACAACGTATCGGGAACAGGGTCACGGCCGACAACCGGTCGTGGTGGCACAATGCGAATGAGCCATGCTAACGGTACGCTGATGCCCTCCAGCCTATCATCTTGTTTTATGTGCATATAGTGAAGTTAGTCATACCTGCTTATATATAAATAATATCAATTAAAGATTGATTAAATAAATTTTAATTAAAAATGTAAAAAGACCCCGACACAAATACCTCTAAAAAGCAAAAAATAAGTCTCATACTCGCATCGGGAAATCGCCAACATTTACGCAGTTTATTTTATTTACGTAGCGGTATTTTTTTCATTATTTTTAAAGTAGCCGGTGTACATATAATATACCTAAACAAGAAACACACGTAATTCAAAGAGTAAAATGCGCAAAACTTTTGAATGGCTTAAGCCGATTTTCTCCAAATATAGCTAAGAACACACTCGACGAAGTCACCTTCCAAAAAAAAAAAAATTTAATCAAAATCGATTCATCCGTTTAGAAGCTATGATGCCACAGACAGATACACACATCAAACTTATAACACTCCTTTTTTTCCGTTGGGGTTTAAAAAGGAAAACAAAACGTATTAGTTTCGTAGTCATTTAGTGAAAGTCGGAAGTAATGTTACATACAGCATATCCTTGGTTTGTAAATAGTGATTATCTTTTATAAAATATAGTCAGCATAGGGGCCTTTTCAGTATGATTGAATTTAATCAATTTTATTGAAATGGGTTTAAAGTTGTACCGACTTAAAGTAGCAATATATATGGATCACTAGTTCAGTGGCGTGGCGAGCTATTGGGAAATATTTTTGATCCATAGCCGGTTAAGCTCTCATTCCGCCTAAACACAACCACCCACACAATACAACTTTTAAAAATTTGTTCAAACTTGAATATTTTAACTTTTGTCTACTTATATTGTATCTCTTTCCAACATTCAATATTAGAGGGCAAGCTAAAGTAAATATCGGTTATTTTCATGTTTTCAGGAAAAAAAACAACTGAAGATATAATTCGCTGTTTGAATGTGGAGTTGTAAACCAAATTTTCGAGGAATGTACTTAGTAATTTAAACGTTGAATACTTACTGCAGTTCATGTTAGCCATTGTACTTGATGGCGTCTGCCAGGCACCTAATATTTCTCCATCACGACCAGTACAGTAAGCACTGAAACATTTTAAAATGTATTTTAGTCACCTGACAATAGATGTCAAAATCGCGCTAAAAAAAGTTGTGCTTTAAAAAACAAGTTTATAAATGTGTCTTACATGCCGTTCCTTATTTGGTAAGGCCCATAGCTTCCGTCGTAGTCACAAATTATAACAGGGTGTCCTAAGAACTCGGTGCCATGTTCCCGTTGCTCTTTCGCTATCACATTGCTGGCAAGTACTAAACTTTCGCATTTTCTTAAATATTGCTCTCCGACAACTGCAGCACTATCTGTAATTTAAAATAAATTATCACAGGTCCACAATAAATAAAATAAATAGATCATAGATTGCCTTTGTCCCAGCTCCCATTCCTAGCAGATTGATCGTAGGATTCGTAGTTGTAGGTAAGAATATCTCGAAGGATTTGGAGTCGGCCTTTGCCCAGCTGTGAGGCAGCAATGGTTGGACAAAAAATGTATTAGTTTTTGTACCAAATGTATGTAATGTACATACATTTGGTACAAAAACTAATAACTCGTGTAAAACTAATAACTTACACTTCAATAAAGGTATAATGGCTGTTAAAATAGTTAGGTAAAAACTATAATTAGAAAACGTTTAGTTTACCCGAAGCATTTTAGGTTTAAATTTATGTTCGCAGCGATCGATACGGAATAGTAGGGTGGCTGCCCTCTGTACTCGTAGTATGACGTCACTGTGGACATGTGCCTTGTGCCGGTCGCACCCACCTGTATTTATTTACTACCTATATGCATAAATATTGCACTACGCGCGGAAGTTGATTTTTGGGAAACCAGGTCAATCTGTGGTATATGTAACCATTTACATATTTGCTCTGCAAAATTTTGCGAAGATTCCTCTGTCCTCCGATGCCTATAAGGTCTATTATTGTAAAAAAATGCTAACTGTAATGATAATGCCAGGCAAGGAGTTTTCATTTTAACGATTTGATCACACTAAAACTACCAGGTACGTCATTTTCTATGGTTGCACATGAAACAAACATACCTTACGTGCTTTCATATAGCGTATTTGAACAAGTGTATCTTGTGTTCTCTTGTGTTCTTTGTCATACTGATTGTGTACAATTGCCTTTGGTCACTCAATATCTTGAGACCGTGAATCATTTGTGAATATTGTGTATATCCTGTTGTTGCGTCTATTTGACAAACTTATGTTCTGGATCTGTTATGTTCTTGAAATTATTCTGGTTTCATTATACAGCTTAATTTCTTGTCACCATGCTTCCACGGTAATCCTTTTTGGCAGGTATCAAAGTAGGCTTTTAATTTAAAAAAAATATATTCACGGTACACAAGGTAGATGTGCAACCTTAATTTCTATCAGGAAATAAGACTAAAGTTGAATCATAAATAAAAGCCCTAACGCCGCCCCTAACTGCTACTATTATTTCTCCGCGGACTTGACCTGGTTCCGACCTACTCAGCACTTGAACAAAGTGGTTTATCTCTTGTTTTTTTTTATGTACACCGATATTAAAGCTTAATTATATTATTTCTAAAAAAAAGTACGTACAACATGGCAATCGTGACATGTCTTCTTCGGGAACAGGAGTGACAGTTGGTTGGCCGGTCCTGGGCTGGGCGCACCAGCACATTCCATCGTCACATTGCAGGGGCTCGTAATCACCATTTGCAGTACAATGCAGCGTGACAACCCTGTCTTCTGCTTCTAGTTCAGCTCTTCTGCGACTACATGCTGAAGTCAAAGTAATAACATTGTTACACTTAAAACCTCTTTACTACAAATGAAATAACCGTTTTCGGGACGTTTGACAGATATGCCATTTTTTGCGTAAATTATTGTTGGTTATAAATTAGAGAAATTGGAAAATAACATTATTTAATCTAAAATTTTATGTAGTAAACAATGTGGTAGTGGAAATCTTTTTACAACCAAATAATTATATTTTTGTAACATCACAATGATGAATATTGGTATTTTTGGAACTCCGGACAAATGCAAGATCCATCCTTTCCGGCGTTGAACGAAGCATTATGGTGTTTGAATCATTTGATGATGTATGAAATTCAGGTTAATGAAGATAACTTTTTTTTTTTTTTAACTTCATCATGCACACTTCCACAGCCCGATCCCGTCAGCAGCTAGATTAGGCGATTAGGACCACCACTTATTGAACGGCCACTTTGTTAACTTACCACAACTCATCTCATCCGCTTGGTCCCTCCACATTTGTCCGAATATTCTCTTTCCATTTTCATCCGAACAAAAGCATCTAAAACACACAATTTATATTATCTTGATTTAAATGGAATAATATCGAGGAATTTATCGACAAAGTGTTTTCATTCATAGTTTACCTTTGGATCGGAAGTCGCGGTTGATAAGCAATTGTTGTCACTGATGTGCTCAATCTTAACTATATCGCATAAAATTCATGAAGATAAACCAAAAATATTTTATGCATGACGCATTTTCTTTTAGACAAATCGTAATTTACTGAGGAAGAGCTTTTATTTTCTGATAATCACCTTCTCGCTTTTTTATCAAGTAACCGAGTGCATGCTAAGATCTATTTTTATGGACCAGAAAATATTAAAATGCGAAACCAACGATCGTTGGTGAACTATTTCTATTCAACGCGACGGCATTGAACCGTGAAGATCATGCACCCATTCTCTATTGTAGCTTATAATTTGATATAAATGATATAATATAATACATCGGTATTCATACCTGCCTGTGAATTGATTGCCCTTGCATTGTACAGCTGCATATTTTCCATCAGGCAAGCAACTGGCCTCAGTTGGATTGCAACCCTCGGATGCATCGCCATCTCCAGCTGGAAATTAATAAAACAGACTGACTGATGAATTATAAGAATGCATTTGACAAATCTCATTAATTATAGGATCCAATAATGTCACACAAATAATAAAAAATAACTTTAATTTAAAAAGTAGGTAATGTAGAAGTACTCTCAAACTCCGAACAAGCTTGTTTCAGCTTATGAGTTATACTAAATAAATAAGTACTAGGTGACTTTGAATCATTTACTATTTACTCAGGAATATCAAAAACTTTTACTATGGGATCAACTCTGAAATATAAAAATATTTATTTATTACGTTCTTTATTGTACACCACAAAAATATATGTACAGGATAAACAATCGCAAAAGCAAGTGTACAATGGGCGTAAAAATAATCAGGGCCCAGTATATTTTTTAATGTTCAAAATTTCCACATAACTCGACAAAGTGTAGGGAACAGAAGTTTTTTTTGCGATTTCTGGGAAACTTTCCTGATATACTGCGAACGAGGTACTTGTACTTATTAATTTGGGAAATTTTTAAATAGGCACGCTTCACTGATGACTTGAATTTCTTACTATACCGGATGTAATGTTCAACATCGTAAGTAGTAATTTTGCGTGCTATTGCTAGCAACCAGTAGCCAATGGCATCAATTTAATTCTCAGCAAATAAGTCGCAATAAAACAAAGAAACGCAACGTATCGAATTCACTGTCAAGGCGAACCCTTTTTATGCAGTTTCGTTAACTTGCAATTTCCTTTATAAAAGAAGTTTCTAATTTAGCTAACCTTTGTTGGTTCATTGATTTTCGGTACTTCCCCTTTGCATAATGTAATCGAAAACCGGCCATGTGCGAGTCGGACTCGCGCACAAAGGATTCCGTACCACTATCGCAAAAAACGCCAAAAATCACGTTTGTTGTACGGGAGCCCCACTTAAATATTTATTTTATTCTGTTTTTAGTATTTTTTGTTATAGCGGCAACAGAAATACATCATCTGTGAAAAGGCGAACGGCAGGCTTGTATGGGAACTTCGTACCGCAAATAAAATTTCGTTTTTTGGGATATTTTTTGTTTTAATTGGTAGTTAATACGATAAATAATCCTTTTTTTAATTCTTAGATTTTTAGAACTTGGAACATAAAAGTTATAACCAGTTTTGTTTTTTAAGGTTATATACTAGTGTACCAATGTAAATTGTTACATATAGGTAAATGTTGCAGATTGTTACATAGGTAATGTGTAAAGTAAATTGTTTGTTGCTATCTTTGTAGTATTTTCCTTACCAATAAGTAGATAGATTGAGATGAGGATCGTACCTACTCAGGGTATTACTAAATACCTATATCCACCAGCAGACTGCGACAGTTTGATAATGATGATTTTGGTTATATTTAATGTTATTTCTATTTCTAAATAATTAATTATCATTTCAATTTTGTGTTATTTTATGTAAGGTAACATCTAAAAACATAACTGCGTTGAGTGCACGATTTTATTACGTTTTTATATTAAAATCTTTTTATTGATATTATTAATTAATCCGAAGTTCTAAAAATAGTAAACTTACATGAAAATAAATGGCTTAGTTGCCTTTATTTATATACCAAATTCTATAAACGAACAATTAAAAAAATTATGCGGTACAAAATCTGCCGTTCACCTTTAAACTGTCTAGATATCACGGTTCATGAGATACAGCTTGGTGACAGACGAGTGGAGTCTTAGTCATAGTATCCCGTTTTTACTCTTTGGGTACGGAACCCTAAAAAATATAATTGTAAGATGTTCAAGTAACCAGTTTGGTCCCAGTCCATGCGGTGACACAACAGCGGATATGGACTGCAATTTGTACGGGGCAAATTGGCTATTCGGAACAAAGTGGCAAATTGTCCAGTTTTAGGCAAACTCCAGCAGAGTAGCTATAGACAGAACCAGACGTTTATCCGAGGATTCGTCCTGTTCTATTTTTTTTGTGTTACCTATTGTTCTTCACACCAAACAAAACAATTCTATGAATGCAACGAGTAACGACAGTCAATGGCAAAATTAATTGTTTTGAAATGGGCACTGCAAGGCGAATTTGTTATTTGGCAATCTGTATAAATCATTAATTAGTCGAACACCTAAAACCGGACATTTTCTCCAAGGTAATAAGTCCTTTCCCGGAGACTGCGGTCGGCGATCGCAATGACTATATCGAATAACTTAACTTCCGACAGGTCAGTGTGAGTGAAATTTAATACAAACGATACGTTCTACATACTAGCTGTTACGGGTAGATAGGGTGTTGAATGCAGTATTCGCTTTGCAAATTTTGGGGCCTTTTAGGCCATAAATAAATAAAAGTTGGAAGTCGGTGTCCATAACGCAGTAAAATGGTACCAACGAAAGACACCGACTTCCAAAAATAAAGTTATTTTTCACTTTGTAGTTTTCTTCTACCTAATAGGCAAGTTGTTTTGTAAATTATCTTAACGACAGAATAGATTACCCCAATATCATGAAATTTGAACATAACCGGTGAAATGAGAGATCTGCGTACCCATTAAGAGCGTACTGGCGTGATGCTATGTTATGAAATGGTATAATCAATAAACAGACATGCGATTGCAGCAATCCCGATAGGTTTGCCGTTATTTATTGAAGAGTTCTGTCGTATATCTTCGAAGTTCTTCATCAGATCTTCACCAATTTAAAATGGGACCAATTTCGAAACATTTTCTTTCAAACAAAAAAAGAATTTTCAAAATCGATCCACGATTGACGGAGATATCGGTGAACAAACATAAAAAAAAACGTACATGTAGTCGAACATAGAACCTTCTCCTTTTTGGTAAGTCGGTTACAAAGGGTTGTGTAACTGTTTAAGGATTTTAAGAGTACCAATTCCTCCCTCCTCGACTTTGCCCAGGATTTAAAACTTACCGCTAGGGACTCCGCATGATGGACAACATCCATTTACACTGTTGCCTGGTACTATAACTTCGTTTCCCCAACAATCGTCATTAGAAATATCAGTAACACATGTTTGTGCCATCTGACACTGCGGACTCACACTCCTTAACGTAAAGCAAAGCAAGGAAGCCCACACCAGACAATTCCGGAACATTATTATAATTTTAAACAAGCAATTATTTTTTTATTTTTTTCAGTGATCCTATTCAAGCGCAAACAATAAGTATACATTAATTACTGATTGAACAGTTACCCATGTTATCATTTTATCATGAACATCTTATCGTATATTATTTCAGGTACTTTATATCAGTAGTGTTTATGATTCACACTTAGATACCTGAGAGTCCTGCGCATTTATTTCAATTTATTTCAGAACGTGGTTACATTATTTCATTCTACACTCGATGTGCTGGATGTGCAGCATCAGCTGGCATTAGGCTTGAGACAATGAAATTGCTTACATAATTAGCAAACTAACGCCCTAACTATATTAAATCAACAACACGCACGCACACCGTATTACCCTTTAGCAATCAGCGAAATATCAGATTTGCCCGGTTAAATAAGAATACGCTGTTATCAGTACTATCGCTATCTCAAGTTAATTTAACGCAGAGAATAATCAAACCGGCCCGGCCCAGCCAACGTCGCGAGTCGCGCGGCGGTGCCCGCTCCGAGCGCTAACTACTTGCGCCAGTACGCATTTTACTTCGCGCCTATCTAATTCTACTTTATCAATTTCGTAAAACCGAGTTCTATTTATTTTTCAATGGCGGCGTTCAAGAATTTATTCTGATTTCTTTTTTCTTACAGGTTGGATTAAAACGGGCGTACCCGGCTAGTATGGAGGAGTGCAAGAAAAGGCATTCAGGCACTAAAGTTTCAAAGATTGCGAACATATTTCAAGGGATGCCTTCGAGAGAGGAAGACGAAGTTCGCGGTAGCGACGTGACAGGCGTCCGAACCGAAAGTCATTTGGCAAGGTTTAACAATGCTCGTGCATTATTTGAAAAATTGGGTGAAGAAAATCGTGGATTTCGTATTGAGAAGTCTCCTTCAGCAGCTGCTAGTTTTGCTGGCACCCGTGGGGTGACTCCACCGGCGCGATCTCGGTCCAGTTCTGCAGGCTCCGTGAGCCCACCCAGACGAATCGTGACGCCGACACCGATGCCGGCGCCTGCTGTTAATGGCGACCGGCTTGCCAATGGTGCAACGGTACCGCCGCCGAAACCTGTGAAGCCAAGTGTTCTGCCAAAACCTGAAAAACCAGATAGAAGGTTTAATAAGGAACTCATAGAAAAACAGAGAAATTGGACTGCTCATTTTAATAAATCTCGTCAATCTCGTCATGATGAACCTAAAGTGGACTCTAACAAATATTCTAGTGGTTATCATGACAGAAAGTCACCGGAAGTTTCCGAAAGATATGTAGTTCCTTCACGTGTTTATTCACCACCGCTTTCACCGTGTGCCGGTGATTCTCAGGTGGAACGTCCTACTACTCTTCCTTCATCCTTAGTGAGTCGAGTTACACCTAGCACAAAAACTCCGAGTCCTATAAAAAGTGTTACACCTGTGTCACCGAGACCTAATAATTCAGTGTCGCCAATCCCGAGGCCCGAAGCCTCAGTGTCGCCTCCCGCGCGAAGGGAACGTTTAAGCTCACCTATCAAAACAAAACCAGATTCGGCACCTCAACATATACCGTGCACTGAGAAAAGTCATCCTAGTGTAAGATCATCGATTTCGCCTCCAAGTGAGGATGAAGGAAATTCAAATAGAGAAAATAATGATTTTCAAATACATAAATCAAGTGAACAAACACAATATGCTAGTTCGGTGTCAAATACCACTGAAAGAACATCGCCTACCCCACCGTCGCCATCTTCTACACCAACTAAGTTAGAGCCTGTTTCGGTTCCTCGAAAACAAAAACCGCCTTCGCCTTCAGTAAGGTCACCGAAATCTCCAGTTTCCCCGTTGTACCACGACAAAGAAAGTTTACCTTCAGCTGAACGCGAATCTTCAGTCTCACCAATACCAAATAATCGAGCGTTTACACCGTCGTCAGACAATGTTCCGGATGCAGTTCTTCCAGATGATGGATATTCACCTAGTGTTACATGTCACGAGTTGCCTGTGTTGTCGCAGTCTGACGACAGTAGCACAAAAAATGTTTGTGATCAAGTGTCTCCGACTCCGGAAAGTCCAGTACCTTTGAACAATGGCTCAAGATCGTCAAAGAATTTAGATGAAGATGCTTATGAGTCTGTAGATTATAGTGGGGAGTGGGAGGATAAGAACAGACGGCGTTCGTCGACGCCAGAGTCTCCTACATGTCCAGTAAAGATAGAGGATGCGCCGCGCTCCCCGCTAGTGTCACCATTAGCATCTCCTGTACATCGTTATGTGGAGTCATCGCCTCCTGCTTCGCTTCAAGCTTCACCCTCGCCTGGTATGTTATTTTTCTACCTTTTTGAATTACTATTTATAATGTTCCTCAGAAAACTCTTTATACAAAATGTAAAGTCTTTATCTTTATTTTGTTATACTTTATCAGTATTTTATCTCTACTACAAGAAATGTTGTTGACGTATATAGTAGACACACACGTACGTACTTCACGTATAATTGAGTTGAAGGCTGAGAAAAATCATGTTTATTATTTGTGCGTGATAAAATATTTTTCCTATGGATCTGGGAACGTATTTTTTTTACATCAAACTCATTTTCTTGTTCTTGTTTCATTATTCACCTAGGGGTCTTGCACTGGTTTGCTTTTTATAAGCCTCAACCTCATTACCTTATCTGTTGATATCGGTATTAATGCCATAATTCCAACTAAAAAATGCTGGTGTTTTTGTTCATATTAGTATGCTTGTACAGAACACCGAAAGCCGTACGCTTTTGTTTTTGCTAGGCAATTATGTGACATAGCTTCTGTGTTAGAGTCTGAGCTACCTGGTGCTGTTTTTTCCGTATTGTAGGGAGTAAAACCATAAGAAACAGAAAAGTGGGCGTCGATTGACGTACGTTTAGCGGTCTCGTGTTCAGTGGGTTCAATGTAATATTGAGGAAGTCAAGGTATTTGAGTCGTTGCGAGACTTGCGAGTCGATCCCGATTTAGATGCTCCGGCGCCGCCGCCGCCGCCTCCGTCGTCGCGACGCAGTAACCCGAGCGACGTCGCCCTGCGCGCTCCCCTTCATACGCCACACTATTATACACATTACGGGACCGTTTTGACAATTGATTACTCTCCTCAACACTCATTATTGTATCTGTATTGAGCTACTGAGTAACTCTATTTAACTTATTAACAAGTGTGTGATTTTCTTACCCATTTTGTGTGAACAAACAAGCAAAAGCTCAAAAGTAAAAAACAGTGATTATGCGTGCGTGACTAGAATTTAAACAATCGTGTGTTCGCCGATATTTACGTACAAACGCTGATTCAGTTCGTGATAAACTTTGCGCATAAAGTTCGAATGGTCCCAGCAGTCTTTTATCAATTCTGTTGTTGTAAGCTCCCCAATGCTCCTTCTCGTTTTACTTTTAGTCGTCTCGTTCCGACCGGTGTGTGTTCGCTCCTAAGCTGAATATTACATTCATTGAGCAACGCTTCGTCGGACTTAATAAAATATTAAATGCACAATATGATCCTTTATTGAGATCTGAAATCTTTACCTTGTTCGAAGATTGGTTCTATTATTTTATTGTCTTGTAATGTTGGTGTGCAGGTTGCAAAGGTGAACTGCCTACGCTCACAAGAAATAATCTAATTTTCCGAAGAGCATGTTTTAAACCTTAGTCTAGTTGTGTTGCCAACTTGCTTATCTGTGACTGTGTTTGTTTACAAAGCGCGCAGGTACCGGTTCGACAACGTTGCTGTCGTAAACATTTACTATGATCTTTCTCACTTGTGTTACATTGAAGACAGCTACATTACTAAATGAGAAATATGGTTTCTTATTAGGACATCAGCTTCGTTTTCTACCATCCGTTTGACAGATCGCTTAGTTTCGCGTGTGACTTGCTAGGAGTTAGTTCAAGATACGTCGTTTCGAAGTGAATGTCCACGTGAGTGTGGTTGGCGGGTCGGGACGCCGACGACGATGGTGCGGTGATGCGGCGGGCGTTGCGCGTGCCCGTCGCATGCGCTCGCTCAACATGCGCCTCTGCGGCTGTTGCCTCGGTCAGTTGTTTTTTTATTGTTTTGCTTTTGCTTAGAAACAATATCATTTGGGTCGCTTCTCAGTCAAGGTTTAATGCTAGAGCTGAAGGCGTTTCTCGCGTTTTATTGTATTTCAGTAAAAATAAAATATCAAGATCATCCAACTTACATGATTTAGTAATACAAGTGCATGGTGTTTCTAGTTCTACTGCTTTTTGTTCGATTCTGTTATCTTATATTCTTTATCTCCTCTTCTAAGTCCTTAATTTATGAAATCATTTCCAGAGAAACAGACTTAATTATTTATGCTCATCTACAACACTTGGAAAAACTTAGATTATGATAGATCTAATATTCATTATTTATAAGATTGGATTTTACTATCCTTTGACATTTGTAATTGCATTCATAAATCAATTGTGAGGGTTGATTGATAACACTACACACAGAAAAAACAGTATTTTTAAAGTTGACGATTTTTATTTAAAGGTTCCAAATGGCCACATATCATTTTTGTACCTTTTATGTACCCGTTTAGAAACATACACTGTAATTTAGCAATGTGAACAAGCATATAACGTGCGCAATAAAACTAAGCACTGAAACTAACCCGATCTGTGCATGCCTAACATACAGCTTGATGTATATTGAATACATTTTATGAATGAACATTGTTTCGAAGCGAAGTGGGCTCTAGCTTTGTATGCTCGTATTTAATATCCACTGTATTCAATATCGTTCTTGGCACATTGCGTTCATTCAGCGAACTTTCGAGTTAATATAATGCTCTACTATTGATTCAATGGATCAATTCTCTGTAGCTGGACGTGTATTTTCTATATGCGGGTAGGGATCACACACCGGTGAAAATCGTGGTTTGTTTACTTTCTGTTTTCAATTGGTTGAAGGTTCTTGTAGGTTTAGTTAGAAGTTAAAACGAAAAAATATATTGCAGAAAAGTTCACATTTGAAATTGTGAGGGAATTATATACCTATTCAGAAAATCGCAAAAAAAGAAAAAAAATAAACTAAGTTACTCCGCACGGTTGAATGTACATATACGAGAATATGTATATTTCTACAATGGAATTACTTAAATCTAAATTTGAAATAGCTCGACGAAATTATGGGAACGGCTGATTTGTTTAACGACTACAGTATTGGTACCATAGTAAAAATAATCCTGTACAAGCATAGGGTCTCATGTCATGGGGATCCACAACATTAGATTTTGAGTGGGACCTAAAATCTTAAGGCATCTAAGGAAGAAAAGAGATCGTTTAGAGCAAAGGATATGGTAACATTTCCTTCCTACACTTGCTAACTTGTCTTGAACAAGGATTTACAATGATCTGCGTATTAAATAAGACTGGTATCACCAAAATTTTTCAAATCTACAATGTAAATCACATCAGTACATTACGAATGGCGTGGGCAACTAGGCTCCATCCACTCCACATCTAGACGCATTAGTTGAATATGATCAACTACCTTTTTTGGAAGGCGGTCTTCAAGTTTGCCACTTGTTGGACCTTGCCTCTACAAGGTTACATTTTATGAGTTTATGTAGATCTGGCTTACGATTCCATGTTTTTAAATTTTTCTTTAGAGCTTTGGAAATGTTATTGTAGGTATGAATTTTATAACAACATCAACCTATGATTTTCTATTACAGACTTCTGCTTCTTCTTTAAGACAACGACAGTCTCCAACAACCTTGAGGGAACAAAACGCGCACTCGTTTCACACCCGCGCGGTCCAAAATTCAGTAGCTTTTTATACTTTATTATTCCATGACTTAAAAAAAAGCCTTAGATCAAAATTTTTATAGTAAAATTGTCTTTGAGATGGTGTCAATTTTGATTGTCGTTTTTTTGTCCGTCTTAGACATAACTTTACAAATTAATTACACTTTGTTATACTAATGAAACTCAAAATTTTCTTAGATCAAATTGTTAAGAAAATGCTCTAATATAGCATATGTTTTCCCAAAAAATGGGGACTTTGAATGACAGCCGTTTAGACGTGATTTTCATATTAAAATCAGCTACTCAGGGGAATCTGCGCCTTATGACTATCATTTTTATTTTCAATTACCTATTTAAAAATAATACTTTTCAAAAGATTTACCTATTTAACATAAATTCAAAATTGATAAACGCATTTCTAATTTAACTACGTCAGCTATTTATAGCTTCCCCTCTTTCTTCTTCTCCACAATTTGTCTCCGACTCGAACCGTATCTAAAGTGCTCGCATTCTTGGGGTAGGTACTGACAAACGAATAAAGTACATGTGGCATTAACACCCAATTTCATATAGCTCCATTAGTACCATATGAACATACGTCCAACCATACATGTTGTGTAGTTGAGTTTTAATTAGTAAAGTGGGCATGATTCGCTCTCGTGGTCTCGGGAGAGTGCGTGATGCTTCTAACGGTTTATTGCAAATTCAAGCGTTACTTACATTACTACAAATGTTGAATGGTCAGTCGATTGTTATCGTATATTAGTTTCTGAGGATGTGCAGGTTTAATTATCTCCAGATCGGGAAACGAAAGTGTATAACCGCGCATGCAAACTGTAAACAAAAACATTCCAAGCGATGTTTCGTACTGCATGAGCCTAATAAAGTTTTTTAGCTTCGTATCATATAAGAGTTAGTCTTTTATTGTATAAATGTATAAGAATAAAATTCTACAAGAATTCTCTATGTATAGTCGTTCCACGTCCGAAACATTAAGAATGTGTTTTGTACGTCTGGAGTTGATGTCATTTGAGGGACGAACAAGGGCGATGAATATAATCGTCGCATTTTATAAATGTCCGTATGGATGTTCTTCATATAACCGAAGTTGTGGTCGGAGTTTGCGTAAAAATAACGTTTACCGATTTAATGTTTGTTTATGTTGGGCACCTGTATACTCGCCACCTGCCCGAGCTGCGGAAGTAGAGTATCGGCGTTAAAAATAGTTAGCTCATTAGCCTAAATTTGCTCCGTACTCGCTCTTCGAAGTATATAGTTTACTGTTTTAATCGAAGAATTTCCTGTACCATGATTCATTTGCATAGAACAGTAGAGGATCTTTTCAAATAAGGTCAATAGTAACAACGTCAGTGTTTACCGTAGTGTATCTTGTTCGTTCTTCATCGGTATCCCAAGTCAGAGGAAAATGCAACCACAATTTATTAATGTCTTCATATTTAGTACTGCCTGCTGGGATTGTTCATTTAGCAACTAATATTTTTATATTGTCTGTTGTTACGTTGGTACCAACCGCAGATTTTTACACCGCATTGCGAATGGCTCCATCTGATATGTACCTTGGCCCTAAGTCCCTGACCGAGCCATAAAGTAACCATTTATTTCCATTTTTCATCCGACCTGTCCATTTGTTTGATGACGGTTTTATTGCATCTCAGCTTCCATATCATTTTAACGAATCAATCTTATATCTTCAGCGGGCGGAGGTCGCAAGTCGTCCGAGGCGGAAGAGACCCCGCGGCGGAGTGGATCGCGGGCGTCCAGTGTGTCCGACGAGGGAGGGTTCAACGAGCCTTCCCCCGAGGTGGTGGCGCGGCTGCGGCCGGCGGAGTACCGCGAGCCGCCCCCGCCCGCGCCCCCTCTCTCCACCGACATAAGAGACGCAGAGCGGGCGCGATCTGATCCTGATACGCTCTCCGTACTGCAGCAGGTATTTGTTTATTCCTCCTTCCCTCAGCGAAACGGCAGTCAGTGCCCGTAGTTGCCAATTAGAAGCAAGGGTTCTATCTTTCCGCTCGGTTGACGTGACTCTCAGTCACCAGCCCCTTTTTGAACTTTTGTATAAGATACAATGGCTGGACCGGTATTGTTGATTTTGGAAACGACTCCAACGATAAGTAATCCTGTAGTTGATTTTTTTTTTTACTAACGCGTTTTTTTGAACCCCCAAATTCTGTGTTTCAGGACTCCGGCGTGGTAGTGAGCGAGGCGAGCCAAGGCTCCATAGAGGTGCTCGACAAGTCGACCACCAGCCAATGGAGCGTGTCGGAGGGGGAGAACGCGTCGGGCGAGAGCGGGCGCGGCGGGGACGCGCCCGATGCGCGCTGGGACGACGCCGACGCCGACGGAAAGCAGCCCGACAGCATGACACCTGATGAGGCCGAGATCCTGCTCAGCTCCAGGTGACCTTATCTTCAATATAGCTCGATGTTGCACTAGAAATATAGTTACACACATTATTCACGTCACCGTTAATTTACCGATCACTTTACTAATTGTTTGTAAATGAGTGACGTACGTCACTGGACCTACGTCCTACGACATCTACGAAACAATTTTTTTTGTTATGATTTTTTGGGGACTTCACGGTAACGTGACAGATGCGAGTGTATAATCCTTAATTCGTATTTCTTGGTCAAACCCCCAATTTACACCAACGTCTTGATGTTTTTGTGAGGCAGTTGGTTTTGTGCTCCAATAGCACTGCACTCATTCATTACCGATTCATAAGCAATTCTGCAAAGTGCAAGTACACCGCGATCATTTTATGGAACATCGATTGCGAATGAAGCGTGTTGTTTCCGATGCACTGCTTTTATAGATCGCTGCACTGTCGATGTCGTGTTAAACGATTTGTTATTATCATTCAGACTTCAAACTACTTATGAGTCTGTTAAAGCATTGATCAGACTGGTGCTCTTGAAAGGCATATCCTGCAGCCCTTTTGCGTTATGAATTTGGCAGGGCAAAGGCGGCGACCAATTACATAGATGGAAATCCACATCGCGTCTTTCATCTCGCATGTGATTGGTTGATTTTTCATACTATTTGCCTTGCTGATTTTTTTAAGCAATAACGCTGCTAGTTGTAGCGGGTAACATGACCAAAGAAAATATGTTGAAAGATATAAGTTTTTAAACTGTCATGGTCACTAACATTAACATTATAAGCGGGATATTTACCATGTTTAATGTTTATTGCGAGTTTCCGATATTTCGGTGCTGTTGCAAGTACCATGATCACGGATAAACTGAAGTTATTGCGGGTGGGTTTTTATGAGGAGACAAAACGGTCTACCCTCTTTCTTGTTCGTTTTTTGCACTCAGTACCGCTACCACTGTCACTCACAACTCGATTCTGTTCCCGACACATGAAACTCACTGTGTCCGCTCGCGAAGTTTTTCCGGCACTTTTTCGGGTTTTACACAGCTGAACCACTGGATTCCAAGCTCTCGACAGTTGAAACCCATCCTCCCTGTTGAACAAGAAAGAGGGTAGACCGTTTTGTCACCTCATAAACACCCACCCGCAATAACTTCAGTTTATCCATGATCATGGTGCTTGCAACAGCATCGAAATATAGGAAACTCACAACAAATATCCCGCTTATAATGTTAATATTAATGTTTTAAGATTCAAAAATATTCCATTTGTATTTAGTTAGATTAACCACACTTTATTGTAGCTAGTTACATAACATGGCATCGCATCAATTCTGTTTAATTACTTTATCTTGAGGCACGTACGCTATGCGGAACTAAGTAACTGTTTAATATTCGTCACACCTTTCTTCCTCGATGTAATCATGCTATTCATCAATGTTTATTTTCTGGTTCATTTTAATTCTTACTGGAATATGCGTGTGGTTTCTGTAATTTCTGTCTTGAATGCATGATTCCACGCACTTGTAATGTCTTTAAAAAGTCGCATTCTTTATTTATTACTTCTCTCAGGGCCGAATTTTAATAATCAGATAAGTTTTACAAGACGATTTAAAATGGCGGATTGACAATTTTTTTATAGAAAATCTGTCAGTCTTATTTATTCTTCAGTTAAAAAATATCTGACTATTAAAAAATTTGTCCTTACTTATTTATCCTAAACGATGTTGTTAAATATGCTATTCTATATTTTCTTTTTTCAGGATTTGTTACTCGTAATGCTTAGTATTATTATTAAATGTCGTATTTTTATCATTTGCATGCTGCCTGTCCGCACAACGCTTCATTATTGCCTGATATTTGCAGTATTCTGGAGAAAAAACTTAGGTAAGCTCGGGGCATTTGTGCAACCGTCGTTTTCTTCTACATAATATGCAGTATTTTGTAGATAGCTTTTTCATGTGCTCCTTTAATCTCTCTACATTCCATTGAAGTACGCCTCTTTTCTGTACAAAAAAAAACACCCTCAAAATAACTGTGCACATGACTGTCATCGACCCCACTCCCGACTACCCGCGCGACGCGCCGCGTTCGGCTCGTGCGCCAGTAGCGAGAGTAGAACATCAGACTGATATGACAGCGCCAAGTGCACAGTTATAATACTCACAACGGATCTTTGTGTCTCTGAATTGGCTACAAGACCCTGCGCAGTAGCTATTTTTGTGTCAATGTTCAAGGTGAAGATAGCATTGTATAACTTTCTCTTTCACTCGCTTACGTTTGTCGCATCGTCCTATCTCGCTTACTCTATGCAGTATACTCGATGACAAACTGTTTCTTGCGCAATGGTTCGCAGAGCTAACTTCAGAGACACAAAGATCCGTTGTGACTATTATAATATATTGACAATTTGGTAAAAAAAACTGTAAAACTGTTCAAATAAAAACAAATTCAACGAAACTACGGTAACTATATGACCATAAACCAAAACAGTTAATAAAACTTAGTTGTTTTTAAATTACTTTTAGCGTGCAGTACGCGACAGGGCGAGAGAGGTAATAGTCATTTTATCAAAGTAAGACAAGGTGATAGTTACATTACGGGCCTATCTGGCAGTCAATCGAATTGTGATATGATAAAACTTTTAGCGAATTTGTGTCCATCTAGCTGTCGCTATCACTGTTCATACACGACCATTATGACAATGTAAACAACGATTTTGTACGCACTTAGCTTTTTTATGCGGTGAGAATAAATAGCGGAGTTG
Source organism: Orthosia gracilis (assembly GCA_947562075.1). Classification (NCBI taxonomy): domain Eukaryota; kingdom Metazoa; phylum Arthropoda; class Insecta; order Lepidoptera; family Noctuidae; genus Orthosia; species Orthosia gracilis. The sequence continues at coordinate 47,456,902 of OX387267.1, forward strand.
GTCCTTTTTCGTATCTTCAACTTCATCACTTTTGCACCGTCACGTATTTTACACAAACCAATTAATTTTTATATAAATAGTTCAACACATATGTGCGCGCGGCGCCATTTGTGTGCGTGCGCTTGTAATTATACAGCTTTAATTTTTGTGGCAGTGACACACCAAGCAAACAAGGTTGACCCACACATAACGCCGCGCGCACAAATGAGTTGAACTATCTATATCATGCTACTTATGTACTGTAAATTAGCTACTGTAGATTAGTCCACACATACCTGTTTTGTATGCGATGGTCAATCAATGGTCCGATTATAGGCTTATCGTTTATCTGAGATGTTGCCTGAGGTAGCTGCGTGGTGCGGGAGACGTATAGCCAACCGTCACCTGGCGATTTGGCGAATGACTGACAAGTCACCAAATGACCAAACCTTTCGCGCGGGTGCATCTACTTAAGGCACGGTCTCAGTAAAGCGGTAGGCCTGTTTGTAGCAGCGGCGAAGGGTCAATTCTATTCCTACCGGTTACACTTCGGAACAACGAATCTGCGTCGACTTGTTGACGAATACTTAAATTATAGGGCAAAACTAAACATGTCTATAAGGGTGATACTACTTATGTCTGTAACTTGCGTAAAAGTATGCATTTAACTTTCATGCCATTGTGCCATAATTACTTCTGATTGGTGAATGTCACAATGGCAAGCAAGCTACTTGAACACGGTGCAAGTTACAGGCATGTGTACTGTTGTCCTTAGCACCAACAGATCTGATAAAAAAATGTACACACGCTACAGAATTTATTGTGTTATTTATTTACATTATGTACGTACATAGAAGGAAAGGCTATGGTAACACGTGTTGTATTGCAGGCAAGAAGCTCTGCTGTCGGACGAGCAGGCGCAGGAGATCGTGGCCATGTTGTCGCCGCACGCGCTGCCGCACGACAACGGCGTGTCGCTCAACGATAGCTACCAGTCCGTGCTCTCGTATGAGAGGTAATGTTTCAATTTCATGTTGCACCTTTTTCTATCTAAATTACTGAGCTAATATAAAGTTTTCGTAGAAAAAATACTTTTCTCGATTTTCCAATTTTCAGGGTACTTACCCAATATTTTTAACCTAATAGCCTTACATGGACTAAAACAAAAATTTGCTAAATTGGTGAAGCTTTGGCACTATCTGACCTGGTGGTAAGCAATGGGTGTGGTCGATGATAGACCACGCTTGCCTAGAAGCTTCACTCTTGACTTTACTATTATCATCGCCGCTATCACACAGACTTGATTTCGACACCGTATTTCTTATTGACGAACCCAAATACCATGCAATGACACCTATGACGATAATTTGTCTAATTTTGGTTGGCGCCATATTAGATTTCGGTTTTATCTCCCTTATTCGTTATTAGTGACCCCAAAAACATTAAATGACACCCATAACGAAAAGTTGTCAAATTTTCGTCCGAGCTATCTTCGATTTTGGTTTTGGCCCCATAATCGTTATTACCGACCTCAAGTACCATGAGAATCCGTCCACCCAAAGCCGCGCCATCTTGAATTTTGGTTGTGGCCGCTTGAAAGAAGCCATAAGGCGTTCTGAGCAATTTATTCCCTCAATGAGCGTTTTCGATCTTCGAACCTAACATAAATACACAATGAAAGTACGTATTCCCAAAATATTTATTGCCAGCGACCACACAGCTCCTAAACGCCTAATACCAGGCGAGCGATGTCTGTGAACACATATGACTAAAAGATCATATACAGGTCGCAACTCGACAATTTCGAATTAGTTAGCGACCACTTCTGAGAGCCGTAAACGCGTCAGTCAATAAAAATTGATGAAATAAATATTATAATGACCTCTTGTACAATAAGTTGGTATGGTAACAACAGCCAGACTTCGAGTTCCGGAAAAAAGGCATTATATTTCATTGATGAGTTAATAGTTACATCATAAACATAATTAGATTTATTTTCTGATATTATTTATCAGAGTTCATATTATACTGGTCAAGTTTTTAGGTGAAAACGCCCACCGCATGTTTACGTCTCTTTCTTTTTAAAGTAACTTTTTCACTATCTCTTCTCCTCTATAATTTCGTAAACAAAACTAGTGATGCACCACATCCTTTGATCAAATCTGTTATAGATAGAACTAGAAACCTTACAAATAAAGACATAAAATTGAATACTTTATTAAATGTGAAACGATTTTTTGATTAGGTACGTTTTTTACTAATGTTTAATATTACTATATTTAAGAACCAACAACCGAAAAAAGTATGTTACCTTTAGAATGTTGTATTTTTTTAAAAGTTTTTGTTATTACTAAAATGTTAAAACGCAGTATAATTAACAATAAAAAGGTAATATTCATAAAAAAAAGTAAGTACATATACTATTTATAAAAATATCGATACCTTCCTGGTTGACAGTTGACAGAATTGTTATAAAGTATTAGATCACGCATAAGGCGTCATGTGGTCGATGTTTAGTGCGTATGGGTAAGATGTCCACCATGTACTGACGGCGCATCGCCGTACGACTTGTAGTCGGTCAATGATCGCACAACTCCACAAAATGTAGGTCTATTTTGAACTCTTTGTTTTCCAAATTGCAGTATGCAGTCAGTGGACGAAAGCTACTCGTTCGTGTCGATGGAGCCGGACACGGGGCTGGCGGGCGGCGACGGCGGCGTGTTCACGCACTACCCGCCGCTCTCGCTGCGGGAGCTCGGCGAGGAGAACGGCATACACTACTTCGAGGACGGACACTTTTATACTGAGGTCACTCAACAGATCATATAATGAGTCTTCATGAACTTTCTCGCCCTTACTTCTTTATAGGGAAACATCGTGGCTAGATAACAACAGCCGCACGGGTCTTCAAGGTTAAGTAACGCTTGCCAAGGTTAGTCCGTGGATGGGTGACGGTGACCATCCATTCGATCGTGGTTCGGAAAGCACGTTTAGGCGTTGGTTTCTGCTGTCATTTTAAAATCTTTGACAGTCGTTACGCTGTCATCAGTTTTATCCGGTATGGTATGGTGATATTGTGTTGCCCGGTTACTGAGTTGTGGAGGGACATAAGCAGTCGCTCCTTGGATAATACTGGTACTCAGCTGAGCCTGGTTAGACTGGAAGCCGACCCCAACATATTTGGGAAAAGGCTAGGTATAATTGCTTCTCCATAGGGTTCTTATGACGTAGCGTTGGAAGGCCTTCACTAGGTGGACCAATGAACTGGTGAAGGTTGCGGGGATCCGCTGGATACGAGACGCGCGAGACCGGTCTATGTGGCGACGCTTGGGAGAAGCCTATGTCCAGCTGTGGACGTCTCTCGGCTGTTATGATGATGATGGATGAGGGTTCGAACCCAGACATGCGCTTTAAAAGCACACGAAGTCCGTGTGCTAGCGCTAGTCCTACAGGCTGCCAACACTGGCCTCTGACTAGTGTTGTATAAACAAGGTATTTCTGCACTTTTCTGGAAATGTACGTGCGGGGTGAATTTTGCAAATTTTTTAGGGAGATGCGCGAAGTATTGAGCAAATTCTCTTGTGCGCTCTTCATAACTATAACTTCAGTAATATTTTTATTTTGTTAAATCCTTTATCTTCCAGGTTGCCGGACTTCCGCCTATTGAGGAAGACGAGGACGACGATTATTACCCACCAGTATTTGTCAAGAAAAATACCAAAGTTAAATTCAGGTAGGTGATAAAAACTCGAGGATAGTTGGAAGTAAGCGATCAATGAAGAAGATTCAGCTTAATGCTGTGCCTAATTCCCCGTTAATTTAGCGTTTAGGGTCCAGGGACAAGAAAAGTTTTTTTTTTTTAATGTTGCTGACACTCGGAATTTGTCATGTATCGTGTGCATAGGTACATACATACATAGGTGCGTTTACAAACATTTAAACTATACACGAACACCCAGATCCGGATAAACTATCTGTAGTTCATATAAATATTTGTTCTGTGTGGGAATCGCTCAACCATTTGCGTGGATTGCTCAACCACTGCTCCAACCGTGTCGACAGCTTTAGTATCTATAGACAGACTGACATAGTCACTCCGAAATGATAAAAAAAGTTACCAAATCTAATTTAAAAAAAAATTGTCTATTGTTTGGTTACTCGGGCCCCTCCCAAGTGGATACATTACGTGATATGCGGCATTTTCTCCCAATTTTGTTATATTATGTGCCTAAACAACAGTCAAATGACATCCGACCTATTTCCACTTGTTATGTTCCAGCACGAACCCGATGCGTGTGTTCTCGACGCACTCGGTGCGCGAGTACGACCGGCGCAACGAGGACGTGGACCCCGTGGCCGCCAGCGCCGAGTACGAGCTGGAGAAGCGCGTGGAGAAGATGCACGTCTTCCCTGTCGACCTGGTCAAGGGCGCCGACGGCCTTGGACTATCTATTATCGGTAATCTATCTCTCATCAACGTCTTTTTTTAGTCTAATGGATGTAGCAGCATTTTTCATGGAGCGAATGCTTGAATGAACTCGATGGATTCCTGTATTCATCGATGAACTGACTTCCACAATCCAGTTAATCGGTTGAATGCTGTAATTACCGAAACAAATAAAAAAAGCCATTGTGTCTCGCGTGGATCCACGTTTCAGACACTCAAGGCGTTAGTGGGTGATACTTCTTGGCGAGACTGTTTATCAGACTTCGGGCGTCTTATTATCCGTAACGACAGTTGGAGATCTTCGATTGATATCTGGGAATTGCTTTTTGTAATGCACGGCGTGAGGGCGACTCCGTTGCGTCTCCTCACGCGTTCCGCCTCCTCGTTGGCGAGCAATAATGCTTCGCAGAAGGAGTTGATAACTTCCCATGCTCTCTCGCTCGAGCGGGGCAGACCGACACCGTATGCTCTGCCCGGGCGGTATGGCCAAGACCTACGCTGAAAACAAACTAAAACTATGTCTGACATGGACAAAATATGTAATTTATCTACACTCACAACAACGTAATGTTCCATATATGAATTAAAAAAAAAAACACGTTTTTTATATTCGTGGATAGATAACATAAAAATAAAAAAAAAACAATACGATGCAACATTTGCCTTCTATTTTCAAACAACTGCATCATAAAATTACTTTTTAATTTTTATATGCACACTTTATTTTTTAATTTACTGACGCTTATGGGCTCATTGACTTGATGTAGAGAAGTAGTGTCATTGTCTATGGGTGCGCGCGCTGCGCTTTCATGTGCAATGAGAAGAATTATAATCTAAATTACCCGCCATACCACATATTTTTTCCGTTTCCACTTTTGTTTTATTTCAACTGTATGAGTGAATATAAAGTAGTGTATGCAAAGGCACATAATTAGGTATTAAAACACTCGCGTGATATTATTTTTTACATTCGGCTTCGCCACATGTGATAAACCCACGCTCGTGTTTTAATAACCCCTATTATATGACCATTGCATAAACTACTATTTTAAAACGCTTTTAAATGGAATCAAGGGTCAAGGCTGGATGGCTTGCCCTGTCTCACTTTACTCATTTGGTAATGTGTATATCTTTCCAGGCATGGGTGTGGGCGCGGATGCTGGGCTGGAGAAGTTGGGCATATTCGTGAAGACCATCACTGAGAGCGGCGCCGCTGCGCGGGATGGACGCATTCAAGTCAATGATCAAATTATTGAAGTCGATGGCAAGAGCTTGGTTAGTATCCTTCATTTGGATATTATGAATTTAAAAAGAGATCATTGTACTCATTATTATGAACATCCTTTATTACTACGAGAAAAAAATATATTGTCGCTGTTAGTTTCCAACAGTGACTTCCTTACATTTATGTTCGCATAACTCTACAAAATGTACAGAAGAAACATCTTGTATTTTTGCTTATTTTAGGAAATTTCTTGGGCAGAGTTAGATATTTTTTTGTTTTTTTGCTGAACTGGGCCTTTTTGGCGCAGCCGTGAGGCTTACTTTCCTACTTACTTCTGACGTTAGACTTTACACCTTTTTATTTGTTTTTATTTGTATTTTATGATGTATATAGTACATATATTGTGTCTTTTAATCTATACTAAATATATGTATTTTCTTTCTTTCTCTATCTTTACTAACTTTGACTTTGAATACAGGTGGGTGTGACGCAAGCATACGCAGCGTCTGTGCTACGAAACACATCGGGTCCTGTGAAGTTCCTCATTGGACGTGAAAAGGACCCGGAAAACAGTGAAGTAGCACATCTCATTAGACAATCTCTTGCCGCTGACAAAGAGAGGGAAGAAAGGTAAATCATTTTCAAATATAATTCGCGAATAATAAATAAATATAATTTATCAAACGCCTAAAACAAGATGATAAACAACTGACCACTTTTGTTATCGCCATACCTAGAAACAAAAAATTACTTTAAAACTTTTCATAACTAGAATTAAATGTTCCATGTACTAGTTACACCGACAGTCATTTTCACATTCACGCTTTTTCCCATGGGGGTGTAGGTAGAAACTACAGAACACCTGCTAAGATCCTTACATATTTCTTTTGCTTCACTCACATTCATACATGTAGTCATACACACACGCTGGTTATGAGTACTGCGCACCTGGCCTTTCTGAAGAACATCACAAATAAGGACTATGTATGTCTTTCTCTGGCGTCCCCTCGCGGCGTTTCCATTCACGTCTGCCTTGTAAATATTTTGTTAGTCGCATTTCAGCGCAGTGAAACATCGTAGAAATAGGTATGGCAGTGTTAGTAATTGTCTTATAACAAATTAACCATTAATTCGTCCAAATCTCAACTCGCGAGAGCTTTAATTAAGCCGCTGAAGTAATCACTCTGCTCCATCAAGTCCAACGATATTGCTCACAGCCTAAGGGCAAAAAAAAAATCTGCCTTTTCTTATGAATGTATTAATTGTTCAGAGCGAACCGCGAGCGTCAGAGGCGGCAGCAGGCGGAGGAAGAGGACTCCGCGCAGCCGGCCCCCGTGGAGCCGCCCGCGCCGCAGACCAGGCACCCCGAGATCAACGAGCTGAGGTCCTTCCTGCAGGAGGTTTGTATTACGGCTGATTTATGCAACGCCAGATACTGTTTTTTTTTTCATTTCGATAATAGTCTATCAGATAACCTTCACCACCTTGAACAAGTGTGATGATTAATGCACATCTCTTTTCTGTGTGAGAAGAAGATTTTGACCCGCAGTAGAACAGTTACAGGCTACTAATATTAAGTGGGATATAATTAGTTGAGAGAGTCCACATAGAAATCTCCAAACCAACTCCAAAGGCAAGTAAATTGCTGCAGACACAACTTAGTAAGATGGGAGTACTCCAATGAGCCGCAGTGTGATTGCGGAGCTACGTCCCAAACAATGTCTCATCTCCTATCGTGCTCTTTGTGCAACAACTTGCACCTTGAAAGACCTTTGTAAGGCAAATGAAAAAACTGTTAATGTGACTGAATTCTGGTCAAAACATATTTAATTTTAGAATCATCGATACGACGAAGGAGAAGACGACGGAAGGCAAACTGTGGGTTGATCGCCAACAAGGAAGAATGGCGACCTGGTGAAGCACGTGGATTGGAAGATTTAGTATTGATTTTGATAATAAAATGGGATAATACTACAAATCGCTATGTTCGCACTGTTCAAAAAGTAAAGTGCCACCGTATCCGCGAAATGTGTGTGTATTACAGCAGCCCTGCAGCCGAAGGATTTGATCCCATTAATCGACCAATCACGTGCGAGATGGAAGACTCGTTGTTGATTTCTGTCTATGTGATTGGTCGATTGATGGGGGACAAATCCTTCGCCTTGCCGAATTAACTTACGCAATTATGCTGCAGGTGTACCTCTACCTAGCTCTTCGGGCATACAGACGTGATGTTATGTATGTTTATTTGTAACCTATATTGGTATGTACAGTTGGTGGGCATGGAGTCGGGCGGCGGCAGCTCGGAGGAGATAAGCACGCGCGTGCGCGACTGGTGCCAGCAGCGCGCGCCTGACGACCAGCTGCGACGCGCGCTCGCCGCCGCCGCCGACACTGCGCATCGCGCGCAGAGGAAGTACGACAAGGTATGTTCTTAGCATCTACTATTATGTCGTGGTAGCTCAGCGGCGAAGACCTTGCCTTTCGTACTTGACGTCGTTTTACTTTCTAAGTGTATCTTGCACATCACAGGCAACTGTGAAGGAAAAGATTGTGAGGAAACTTATATAGTTAATGTAAATCTGAAATAGCCAAGTCAGAGGCCTGTAGGGTTCCTAAAGGCGCCTTAATTAACTCTTGACACCAGATCACCACATCCTCACACAAAAAAAAAGAAGCATCTGCTATTCAACCTCCATTTGTCTGTTATGATATTTTGTGCCACGCATCCTCTTATCTTGGAAAACATTCGGATTGAGCATACATTTTTCTAGTATTAAGTAACGCAATTCCATTCTTTTATTGCCGATTTTCGCAAGTGTTACTTAAAAGCATGGGGTCCTAGGTTCGATTCCCTGGTCAAGCAAAGTATTATTGGGTAATCTATAATTGGTCAGTAACAGCCCTGAGTCTGAACCTGTGTCCGGTTGATGGCAATGGGCTCGCCCCCTATTAGGCTGCCTGTTCACTTGCGCGGAGCGGAGAAAAGAGGAGCGAAGCCAACCAAATTCCGCTCTAACGTCAGAACGGAGTTTTTATGCAATTCAATTGGTTGGCTCCGCTCAGTGCAAGTGGACAGGCAGCCTTACATGGGACTTAAAAATAAATAACCATCGGGAATACGGCGTGATGTAATGTTAATTGTATTGATCTTTTAAGATCGTTATTAAAAGCAAAATGTCCTCATCTTCCACGCGTACTTTCCAGGCTCGGCGCGCGCTCCGCGAGTGGCGGCGCACGCGGGCGCTGGTGCGCGCGCGCGAGGAGTGGTGGAGCGGCGCGCTGCGGGACGCGCACCGCGAGTACGCGGCCGCGCTGTCGGCGCTGCACGACCGCGTCGCACGACTCGAGGTGCTGCTGCTGGTGAGCACGCCCAAAGCTTCGCGAGCACGACACACCTACTTGTTGCGTTTTAGCATTTCAATGCGGTTATTGCCCAACTATATTTGCAAATGCCCCACGTGTATCAAACGACGTTTTTCAACACACTTACACGAAAATTAAAATAAATTTCTTAAGCATGTAGAGGCACCAACGGCGTCACTTACGAACTAATGACATGACGTCACACAAATCCTGGCTCGCGCAGGCAAAATTTTCGGCGCGATTTAAACACATACAACAGTCCGATAATAACCGGTGGGCAGTTGTCAGACAGACACAACACCCGTCTGGTCGGAGGATCCTCCCTTTTCTTTGGAGGTTTGTGGGACTTCACACCCTGTTCCGATTGCCCCCAAAAGCATAATATTTAATAACGAATTATTGTGAGAAAAAGTTCGCCGATGTGTTTTCGTGCGCTGTATGTGGGCTGACCGGCGACCACTGGGAGCTGTCTAGTGATAAGCCTGATTTGATAAACACAATAAATTGAATAGGTGGGGGCGGTCCGCCGCCATATGCGCACGAGTGCGAAGTACACTTCATATAGCATCTAAAAGCGATGTAATAGGATCCAATTTTCGAGTAAGTGTGTTAAAAAATATGTTTCGTTTGTCATTAGAAAAATATGTTGATGATCATGATAAACATTGATTCAAGACGGATTTTTTTTAAACTTATGACTGTCAATAAGTGTAGTTGAATCAATGACCGTTATTGCCGTGCTAAAACGCTGCAACTTGTAGTACGCGGTTGACACAAACGCCCTTATTAATAAACGCAGAGAAAACTTACAACCCGAAGATTTTTACTGTATACTCTATGCGTTTACTAATAAGGAAGACCGAGTTTTAAAAACAGTTATTATTTTATGAAACTCGATGTGTCATACGCCGGGTACCGTACAGTTAGACTCGAATATTCAAACCTTAGGACACATAGCAACTAACTTTGGAAAAGAATTAAAAAAAAAATCTTCTATTTAACACTCAAACAGGAACCAACTCGATTTGATCAAAATAAATATCTCATGTTTTATACTAAAATAAATGCAAGACAAACCGATGATGTTTTACGACGTGGTCGCATATTCGAGTCTACTGAACCTGTTATTTGCTAATTCAAACCCCTGATTATAATAGGGTTCGCCTTCAGGCTTCATTTTCTATTCTCTTGAATTTTATTATCTTGAAGATTTTTAAACTATTGCTTTTTACGTTTGAATGATGAATGCATTGATTTTCCGGCGATCGTCAATTGACAGACGGTTCATCCACTCTCATGCAACAGCCGTGTGATTCTAGAGCATAATGTTGCGGTCCATATTACACACTGCTGCACAGACTTTTCATCAACTTCTATAGATTTTTTTCTGTGCAACACAGCAGTAAAATGTCGGTGTCAATGTATGTCATGTCTGTTTAGTGTGGACGTACCATAAAAATCATGTTTCACAAGACTCGTCGTGTATGGTGAACTGACGCCGCGACCATCAACATTTGCGGGAAGAAGGTTCTAAGCGCCGTCCCTTACGTGTTCGAATCAAACCACTTCGATCACTATACGGCGTTTAGGAGCTTCTTTTCGCGAATTGCCAGGTTCGCGGCATCAGTAACACGGAACTGTACTACTCGGAAGTCTACCCTTACTACAATCACAGAGCACAGACGCCTCAGCGGCAGTTGCTAGAGACGGTATTGTCAACACTTCCCATACAAACCAAACGTTGTTTGTCACTTTTTACTCATAGAAACTGACGAACAGTGATGTGATGTCACAGTCGAAACTTGCTCGAGCATGAATATTATCAGTAACTAGCTTTTCCCCGCGGCTTCATTCCCGTGGCGCATTCATAATAAAATAGCCTATGGCCATCTGGTACAATGTAGTTTTCCATAGGTTTTGTTAGGTTTTTGCCAAGGATTATTAAAATCGGTGTAGTAGTTTTGACTTATCCATTACAAACAATCAGTCAAATCTTTCCTCTTTATAATAGTCCTCTTTTAAATAGTCTTGAGTCACTGCTGCGGCCGCACGAATTCCGTGTTCTGTGGTTGTAACTCATAAACACTGAATTTTCATTTAGTTCAGTCTGCCTTTTTAATTATAGTTGCGGACAATCAATCGGCTTTTATGTCACCTTGATTCTTAGCCCGGGTTTCTCACCGCTAAATTATCGCAGAATTAATGTGACAAATTGTCTAGCACACAATATCTGCTGTGATTGGTTGAATGAATTTTTAACAGCCAATCTCAGCGGATAACCGGCGATTATTCGTCGTTTACGTTAAGCGTTGTTTAAGTTCAGCTAATAAATTCAGCAAATCACACACACATTTCACGTTTTTGTATGCTAGCTGTAGTTTTTTCAAGTATTACAAAGTTATTTTTTATCTTTGTCAAAAAGGAACAAGCGTCATCTTTGTACATATTTTTCTGCTCCTTTTGTCTTGTGTGTTTTAAGTATGCGTGTAATATGTTCACACATGAACTGTTAAATAAATAAGTAGGAAGATCACTGTAATTACTGGGCAGGTAAGTCCTCTCTTTCGCCCCACCAGGAAATCTATAAGACCAAAAGCGTTTCCACACGGCGATGCGATGCGACCGCGCTGCGCGTCCGCTGTAAGGCCAACAGCCTTATTGCGTAATGAATTCAGCAAGGCAAGTGTGGTTTTCCGTCTATGTGATTGGTCGATTTTTCATTCTCTTTGCCTTGCCGAATTCATTACCCAATAAAGCTGCCGAGGAACTCACAGTGCATTCGCTGCAAAACTTCAACAAAACAAAGTCTACAACGTTTTGTTGTGGACACGTTAGTCGCTACTCGCGCTAGTCGCGGTGATACACTTGCTCGTGTAGGTGGCCCTTAAGGAAGTTACTGCATTCCACTCGTATTCGATTCATGTGCGTTTTTACTTAATAAATAATAGAAACGGACCCAAATATAATTATACAAGCGCTCTAATAGACCATGCCATGGCATGAATATTTCCAGTCAGCAATGAGGTAGCCTCATTGCGGCTGATTGGCAGACCGCCACAGTTGCCGATTTCAAAGGCGGTAGATTTTGTTCTAATGACAGATTTTTTTACAAATTAATTACACTAAAATTCTAGGAAACTCAAAAGAAGGCGGGTCTCCCGGTGATGTTGCCACATGAACCGTCAGCTCGTCGTGAAACGCCGCCTTTACCCCGTCGTCCCGATCCGGACCCACTTTTAATCAACAGTTAGTATATATTTACTTAATTTTTGGTATAGCACAAATCAGCTCACTTGAACGAGATTTCTAAACGATGTTATATAGCAAATACTTTGTTTACTAAGCATTATTGCCGTCACTGTCATTAAACATAACATGGAATATATGAAAGCAAAAGTACGTGCTAAGATTTAACGCATATTACACTAATTTGCTTATCTGATTACAGATCCATGGAGTTCCGACAGTGATCTTTCTGATCTATCACCAGTGGAAGATGAATACGCTAAAGTGGACAAGTCTCGGCGGAACGAGGCACCCGACCTCGGTGACGTGACAGCGCCCCCAGCAGAGGAGCCCCGGCCCGCGCCCCCCGTGCCCACTGCCGCGCCCGCGCAACCCGCCCCCGCGCCGCCCGCCGCTGCTGCGCCCGCACCCGCGCCTGCCGTCTCAAAGAGTGCGGTCACACATAGTATTGATGTAAATCTTGTGCCAACCGCAACGGCAAGACATCCACATCCTCAACCTCAGCCTCAACCTCAGCCCATCAATCATCAAATGGATACACAGTGAGTTTCTTACCTGGAAATGTTGCGATGCTGCGGTTCCAAAAAGATAGGCTATTATTTGAATTGCATGCCACCTGCAAAACAACTTGCAGTTTAGAATTGTTCAGATGCAGTTTTTGTGCAGTTGACATAACTGTATAATGCCAAACGGCAGGGCAGTCCGCTTGCAGTCGGAACGCAGTTCTAATGACTATGTAGTTATGTCAACTGTATCCATACTGTAATGATGCAGCTGGCGTGCAGTTCAAATGCAGCCCGTCTGTTCAGCGCCTTGCATTTGGAAGGTCGTATTATTAACCTAGTTAAATTGTCAGGTCGACGTCATCGCTGGTAGGCGGGTCCACCACTGCGGGTTCTCCGCTGGGCCTGTCGCGCGAGCTGGACGCCGCCGTGCCGCGCAGCGTGCTGCTGGACACGTCGGCGCACCGCGCGCGCACCGACCTGGCGCGCCACCGCCACCACTCCTCGCACTCGCCGCACTCGCTCAGCAACGCCAGCTCGGTCAGTAACACCAAAATCGACTAGTCTCCCTCTAAGTGCACGCGCCGTCCCGCGCAGCGTGCTGCTGGACACGTCGGCAACACTAAGGCCGACTTTCTCACCTCTAAATTATCGCAGCATTAATGTGACAAATTGTCATGCATGCGTTATTTGCTGTGATTGGTTGAATGAATTTTCAACAGCCAATCACAGCAGATAAAGCATGCTTGACATTTTGTCACATTAATTCTGCGATAATTTAGAGGTGAGAACCTCGGCCTAACTTCGACGATTCATCCTCTAGACGCCGCATCCCAGGCAATAAATTTCTATCAACATATCTGACCAGATGCGTGTTGTGTATGGTAGACCAATGCCCGACCCGGGCCGTTGTATATTTTCAAATCGCATGTAGAACTTTGATTGCGCAATGGATAATCCCCGCACGTAGTTGGCAAGAGTCGTTAGATGCGCAGAAGTGGTTTTTTAGGTATCTTTGGTAGTGAAGCCGGGCGCGGGATTCCCCGCGCATCTAAGAAAGTACCACCCGTTGTAGAGGACCGTGCCGAGCGCGCGATTGGTTGGTCAGTTGACACAAGGATCGACTTAGGCGATTAACACACGGTACCGCGCACCGCCGCGGACGCGGAGTGAAGAGCACCGCTCGACCCGCGCGGTCGGGCGGTGTACGTATGTTAGGCATCAACGGATTTATTAGAGGCCAATGCGACATTGAGATCCGCTTCACCGCCTACCGTGGCGGTGCGCGGTGCCGAGGCCTTACCAATCGTGTCACGTTCCGTTCGCTCTATAATATGTGGTTGGTCAGTTCGCACAATATGCGCGAACTTACCCCCACTACGCCAAAACCTTGCCAAGTTATATGCCGGGGATTATAGAATTTCTTTATTTTGTTTGACGTCAGTTCTTTCGTTGTTCGTGTTTCGTTGATGCCGCTTTAATCCTAATGTTTTAATGTCTTGATATTGTTGTCGGTGTTTCATTTCTAATTAGCAACTGTGTGCCATTCTTTGACATTAACATTATGACAAAATTGAGCCCATTGAGTTAGTGGAGCAAACAAAAACAGACCCTCAGAAGGCTAACCTAATTTTACCGTGACTTAACAAAAACAAACATTTGGTTATAAAACTTGACAGACGTGTCGTATAATACTCATATTTTTTGGGTCAATATAAAAATTGGTACAACTTTAATTGTTGATACATACAGCTAATTGCTGTGTTCTCTACTGGCATATTATTTCAAGAATTCTCAAACTATTATTATTTAATTTCCCTATTCAGTTTCCTCATTGTTATTTGAATGTTTACTTGTGTTACAGTACGACGGTCTCGACGATTCGTACAACGACTCGGCGGATGAGTCACTCAGCGAATCCACATCGGGGGGACCGCCACACGTTAGTACTGTGAGTTTAATAAACATTACTTTATTACTGTAGTTTTTGTACTTCAAGTAAATACCATTCACTATGATTCAAAGGCCATGTATCCACCTTCTATTTAACCACATGAAGACTACGCATAACGTAGTGCATGCCAACGAAGTTACAAGCAAAAAAATCGTTTTACCAGCATCGTGACACCCGTCAAAGTTGCGGCAGCTCAGTGGGCAGTGCCACTGATGACGCCGTGTACTCCAGAGACCACAGGCATCACCCCCTCTCGGGTAAGGTCAAGTCACGTAACGCTTTTTAATCATTGTGTACCGTGAACCGCCGAACATTGAGCGTACGTTTCAAAATAGAACCAGTTTCACAACTCAAACTTACGCCCAATGCTTCATAATATGTATGTTTGTAACACTCACAAGTTCATAACAAACTCACCACAAGCGAAACTGTTCGTACCCATGTGATGTGAATAATAGCGTCCTGTTAACGTCATTTACTTAAACAAACTACGGCCGATGGACCCCATTCCAGTGGCATGCATAGCGATATTTAGGTAAGTCCTGCCTTTGGAAAACACTTTCGCATGAAGTACAGTTTGCGATACAACTTCAAACTTGATGACTTTCAAAACTGCCAGTCATTCTGAAATCAACTTAATTTACACAGTCATAAAGTTGATATTTTATTAAGTGGCCATGACATCAAGATTTGTTGGAAATAAGGATTTGAATGTGGAATAGATGGTATGATGCGTGGTGCGAGTGATAGTGAGGTGGCGTGTGGTACAGTTCGTGTCACGTAAGTTTGCCGCTCTGAAACCAGGCTTACCAATATAAAAACGATGCATTAATAGATTTACATCGAAATTTCAATCCAAAAATAATTTATTTATAAAAATATATAACACACGTTGATAACGTCGCGCGCTGCATTTTTAGCATGACATTTACAACAGCGCAGTAACTTTTTGTGTGAGATATAATCCTCATAGGGATCCGTCTGGGGAGAATGGAGAGTTATATCAGATTCCTATCTACTAAACTCCCACAGTTCCTTCCATTACCATGTGTTGGGGGTCATACCAGTAAATTCGCGCGTACTCCCTATTGGAGTTATTGTTTAGTAAGCTGAGCCTGGTTCAGAGCGGCAAATTGACATGGCGCTCGCTGTAGGTCCCAGCGCGTCGCTGGCGGAGCAGCTGAAGCTGGTGCTGGCGGAGCGCGAGCGGCGCCTGGCGGCCGGCACGTCGCCGCCGCAGCCCGACGCCGTGCAGCTCACCAACGACCTGGTCGACGAGATCCGCCAGGCCGTCAGCGAGGCCAACGCACGAGGTTCGTACCACCACTCCGACATTCACTGATAGCATCTCACTACACATTGCTTCTCTTCTATTATATTCTGTTCTTTAAGTTTGGAGATTCGTGTATAAGGGCCAGCTCACACTGAGACGCGACGCGACGCTGTGCAGTCTTTTGAAGATAGCGATACATTAAAGGACTTAACTTATATTACAAAAAGGTGTATATTTCAGTGAGACAATTCGAAAACACCCCCGCAGCGCAAAGCAGCGAAGCTTCGCTGGTAGACTTCGAGGTGTGTAAGAGCTCACTAAGCCTTTGCTACTCCCTGCGGTTTTACGATTTGTTGCGCCTGACCTCTTCAAGGATCGTCGCGTCGTGTTTCGGTGTGAAGTGCCCTAAAACAATCAAATCTTTCACTCGGGGAAATGTTCTCTCGTGCTAGGCGTAGACCTACATCTGAATTATAAAGAGCAGATGGATGCAGAATGTGTGTGATAACAGAGTAAGCAGCCAGTCTTCAGAGATTTTTTTTCTTTGTGGTTTTATTGTTGTCGTGTCTTTGGTTTTCTGGGTTACATCTTGTATCTTGTGTTGGTGTTGGTTCGCTTTCTTTAAATACGGTATTGTTTGGTGGTGGTGTTCTAGTTTATTTTCAATTGGTTATGTTATTCGGCCTTACCAAATTCTTGATTGTTTGTAAATCTTGTAATGTATGCTATAGTACAACTTTAAAGTTTGATTTTTAGTTAGATGTAAATAATTTTAGATGTTTTTCATTAGTTCATATTTGAGACTTGTAATATAGTAAAATCTAGTAGTGTAAACGTGTAAAGAATAAAGAGCACACTCATAATACCCCAACTACAAAGTGAAGTTTTAGCGAAAATACAAATATGTATGTATTCATCTTCGCTTTCATTACAATGCAAACAAGACCGTTTAAAAAATTGCTTGGTTTTGTTTTAAAACAATGAAATTTCTTGTTGATAGTTCTCGCCCAACTTCATGGCCGCCCTGAAGTTGGCTACAATGGCTGCGCAGTAGTCATTTTCATACAAAAACAGCACCTATTCGTGCCTTGCATCGAAATGCCAACTTCAGGGCAGCCAAGAAGTTTGGCGAGAACTATATCTTTCAGGTCTTTTGGGACATTAAAACTTCTCTTGAGTTATTAACTCTCTGATTTTTTGGGTAACTCATTCAGATGTACTTAGCACAGAAACGTCTCGGCCGTCAAAGCTAGACACGAATATTGTCAAAACTTTCCATACAAACCATTTTAAATTGACGGCCCGTGACAACTTTGCCAATGACTGGTGATTTTTAGTCTCAGCGCAGGTGTCTTTAGTGACAGCGTGTATACAGTTGCTTCCGATTCCATGTTCTGTGAGTGAGCACAATAAAGTAACCGTTATCTGGCAATCTTTCATCAACACATTACGAGTGTGAGCTTTATCCTTTACATCAACATCTAGGGAGGGCCAAAACGTTTGTGTATCATAGTTAATTTGGTTATGGTTATAGTAAAGAAAGCTCCGGCGTGCGTAGTCGGCGGCGAGGTGCCGTGGCAGCCGCTGTCGAGCGCCGTGTCCGAGGCCAGCCTCACGCCGCCGCCGCAGGCGCAGCCTCATCCCGTCAATCACTGGACCAAGCAACAGGTACTGCCAAAAATTTCCCACAACATATTCAAGCATTTTTACAAGTTTACAGGCTTATTGTATAACTGCGGCCGTGACTGACATAGATTTGCGGTGCGGGAGTGGTATTAACGTCCGGCAGTAGACCAATGGTAATGGTAAACCGACGGTAACACCCCTCCGGCACCGCGCAACTATCTCAGAATAGATTGAATACTCTAGAACGGGGGTCACCAATTACTTTCATTTGGTGTCCAATTCTTGAAAATAATATGATCGTCGCGGTCCGTAAGGTTTAAAGCCAACTACCTAAAATTACTTTTGTTGTCATTTTTTTACCTTGAACTATCCATCCGAAATTTAGACTAAAGTTGGTGCAGGCTATTATCATCAAATCTTGTAAATGTTCATCGGTAAATCTACGCCCGCCTTTCCCCACCGCGAAGACGGACGATCTCGCGCTCCGCGCTCGTCCGTTGGCGAATTAACTGGATAAATGATTAAATTACGTACTCAAGTAACACAAGTAAATTATTTTGTAGAGAATATATATTGTAAACCACAATATATATTGTAAAACACATCTCTTTTACAACAAAATTAATTCTATTTATCTTAGTTATATGGTAAGACTATTTTCATAAATTCGTTCAACCTCTAGGGTTATGTACCCATTTACACCGATTGGGTTGCACCGGGGCGCATTTAGCAATGTGTCACAGGAAATTAAAGCTACCATCAAGCAGTTAAATGTCATATTTGCACGGTATCCGACCGACTACCGCGGTGTGTGTAGATGTAGAGATACGAACGCCTTCATTTGTTAAATTCCACGCAAATATGACATCTAACTACAATAACAGTCGCTCCGATTTCCCTCAAATGGTAGCTCAATCTCTGAATGATTTTCATAAAACAGGTATGGCAGTGGGTATCCGGGCTGGGTGAGGGTCTCGAGCGACACGCTGGAGCATTCGCAGCGCGCGGCGTGGACGGCGCGCTCCTGCTGGCCCTCAGCTCCGCAGACCTCAAGCTGCTCGGCTTGGGCGGGGACGACCGGCGCCGCATGAAGCGCCGTCTCAAGGAGCTCCGTGCTGCGCACGAGAAGCACCTCAAAGCCCTCAAGAAGGCCGAGAAGAAAGCCAAGAAGAAATAAATCCTATGAGACAACCGTGGCATGCCATCACCAAAGAATGAGTCAGTTCACATGAACTTACCGGCTATTTAGATACAATGCAACGTTTGCCTCTTCAAAGCAATTAGATGTTTAATTTTATATTGGAGATGTGTAAAAGATTGGGCTCTTACTTTTTTATGTAAACTATGTACGGTAATGTTTCATGTGAATTGTCTCTTGTGTTTCTCAACTATATTGTTTGTTTTCAGTGGCAACTATAATATGGCATCTATGATAATATATTATGAAATATAATAGTACCTATAAACATATTGAACTAATTTGCCAGTATATATTTTATATTATCTAGAATTTCCGACTCTCGTGTTTAACTTTCTTTATCTTGCCTTTTCTTTCATATGACGTGTATGAAAGTTGGACAGCGTGTGGTTACATTCTAAGATATTATTAGAAATACAGGTAATTACTTGGAACATGTTCATGTGGGCAAAGCTAGGGATGGAGGTAGTGGTGGGGAGTATCAAGCTGTGTCTGATAGCATACAGAGTGCCATCTGACCCATAGCTTAGAGACTAGAGTCGTTAGTGCTGCTTCAAACGAAGAAACGAATATTATTAATCGAAAATTAGACATAAGTGAATGTGGAACAGGACAAGTAGAACTCATTTATCTAGACTGTCTTATGTAATCTATTTCCATAATATATCCTTTGACAGGTATTTTGTTGGTTTCTTCATCGTTCCTACAATGTTTGTATTAATTGTGTCAGTTTTCCTTGAGATCATGTTGTGGACGGTAGGAAAAATTACTGGCTCAATCTAGTCATAAGATGAATTAGCTGTTCTAAAGTCATGAATTATAACAATTTTTTCTTAGAAATTTTGAAGTATTTAAGATTAGGACATAATTTTCTTATATGTAATGATCACCAATTATAATAACGAGATTGTAATGCGGTAATTTATTTTACATTTGTAGCCAATGCAATGCAAATTGATTTTGGTAATGTTTGGCATTTATTTATAATTATGAAATATAATGCACAAAATGTACTTAGTGATACGGTGACTGACTATATTCTACTATGTCGCCAACATTTTAGTATATTTTAAATTGTATAGTGAAGTAACATTCATGCAACATATTGTGATCTCATGTCATTTAAGAGTACCAGGTTATCTTCCCAGCCCATGTCATAGTATTTATTCGAGATGTGTACTACCTACCATGTTGTGAATTCTTATGAAATGCAATCTTCACGATTTATTATACATTCCAGTAAATTACTATCTTAATCTATGTAGTTGTTTCTGTGTGCGATTTTGGTCCTTTAGATGAGCTTTATAGTTTTCTTAGGCGACATACATTATGATTTATCTAACAAGTAAGTGTTACTGTCTGTGTATTCATGTGCGCCATTTGGTTCTGTGCCCCATCATGTAAATATAGTCTCAAGTAGATAATGTGGAGACTACCAGAGTGAGCTTGAAATCATACTGTGTGACTGGATGTACATTACGCATTTAGAATATTTATTTCATTTAAGATTTAATAATAAGTAGAGTCCATTGCCAAAATTGATCAGTACTTTTGTTTAATGTTGTTGTTTTTTTTTATTAATTTACAGTTTCCTTTAATTATTTAAATATATTTATTTTGGGACCAAATTAATTTATTATGAACTTAATTATGTATTTGGGTGTGTGTTCAAGAGAAAGATTTTTATTTATAATTTAATAAACAAACCAAAGTCTACATCACATTGTTTTTTACTGTGTTCTTGTGAGTATCATGTCATGTACATTTTGTGAGAAGACTATGAAAATATAATCTGCAATGTAGATGTGAGTTTTCTTGCTGCTAGTCTGCCTATAAAATGCATGGAATCTTGTCTGTACTTGGGAATTATGAATTTAACAAATAAAATACAAGTCATAACTTTAAAAAAGTATTTAATTAGCAGGAGGTTTTTGGGTTTTAGGCTTTTTGTTGCGTTTTCGTTTCTTGAATTTCTTTGTTGGTGGTGGATTGGTTTCCTGATCATTTTTATCATTATCGCCTTTGACATCATCACCATAGCTTATAGTAACAAAAGCTCCAGGTTTCCTCTTGAGTGGTGGAGTGACTTCCTCTGCTTCATCTGAATCATCATTCTCTTCACTTGCAACTTTCTCTTCAGTTTCTTCTTCGTCAGACTTATCTTCCTTTTTAACAAGATGGCTTTGTCTATTCAATGTAACACAAGTTACTCTACATGCTGCATTGCAGGAACATAATTCAACTAATTTTGAGTCTTCTACAGACCATACTTTCAGTTCTCCGGTACTAGAAGCTGAATATAGCATTTCATTTTCATAATGCAGCGATTTTACCCTCTGTTTGTGTGCCTTGTATGTCAGAGCTTCAGTATCAGACACAGTCAGGGTTATAACATTTCCATTTTCTAATCCTACAAATAATCTTTCATCAGTCAACCACTGCACTGATGTTGGTTTTGAGTTGCATGTGATTCGTTTTTCAACCCCTGCTTTACTTATTGTCCAGACATCTACTGTTTGTTGGGAAACTAAAGAAAACCTATCTCCACCTGGAGAAAACTTGATTTCTGTTGGTAATAAGACTCCTTTACTTGCAAGGTTAATAGTGAAGGCTGGGCGACCTTTGATCAAGTTCCATGTCCTCAAAGTTTTATCACCACCAACACTAAGAGCAAGTTTGTCTGATGGATGAACAGCAATGGCAGTAACTGGCAGACCTGAAAAGTATATATTTGATGGTTAGTAATCATAATGTATATATTACTAGTACATATGGATACTTATGTATATATTTATGATTTATTTTTATGATTATAATTATGTTATTTTAAAATTGTACACTGGATCCTACCCTCTTTTGTCATCATTCTCTGTCACTCTCTAGGGTTTGCTGTAAGAGAACTCAACACTGAGTTAAGCTCGCCTTTGTACATGTACTTTATTATCACATTGTATTGAATATTGTTTTTTGGTATACAATAAAGAATTAATATATATCAATCATTCAGGGAACAGTGGTGGCCCTAGTGGTAACGGCTGTGACTTACAAGTTGTAGGTCATGGGTTCGAACCCAGGCAGGCGCTTTACTTTGTGCAAATTATTTCATCACCACTGCTCTCAAAACGGTGAAGGAAAACATCGTGAGGAAACTGGCATGTCCCAGAACCAAAAATTCAAAGTCATGTGACATCCACCAACCTGCACTAGGCCTGCATGGTGGATTACGGCCTATTTCTACTCACAGAGAGGAGACCTGTGTTCCAGCATTGGGAACATTAAAAGGCTGATGATGATAATGATGAATCAAGTAAGTATCAGTTGTCCCATGGGACTAGTGGGATATATCATCCTACTTGTCCCATCATGGGACTGGGACTGTTGAGACAGACCCAATCATTTAATTTTGATGATTGGAAGTTATGCTTACGATATATCAATCTGCCTAGCTTTGTCAACATAATTGGAGTGAGCTTCCAGAATAATAGATGCAGCTGAGTACCAGTATTTTACATGGAGGGACTGCTTAACTGATCTGCAAAATCCAGTAACTCTTGGGCAACACAGTTACTCTTGGTAAACGAATGAGTCTCCTAGGGGTAGGATATCCAAGACCAGAAGACTATAGGCTCATAACTCCTAATCTCGCTATAAAACTCACAAAGTT
Organism: Orthosia gracilis; assembly: GCA_947562075.1. Taxonomy (NCBI): domain Eukaryota; kingdom Metazoa; phylum Arthropoda; class Insecta; order Lepidoptera; family Noctuidae; genus Orthosia; species Orthosia gracilis. The sequence goes on from OX387267.1 coordinate 47,479,383, forward strand.
TTCAATGAGATTGGGGAGGAATAGGTTTTGTAGGGGACCACAAAAGATCCCAATGGGTCGTAATGTCCGTGTTATTTCTCGGCCTCTCCACAAGATAAGATAAGATACTCTTGGCAAGTTGGTATTAGTTACTCTGTCTTCTAACTATCCCTAATGACTGTTAAAGATCCGCAAATGACAGGCGGGACCAACAGCTGAACATGCTTTAAGAGAGATATTATAAATGTAAAAGTAACTCTGCCTGTCTGTTACCTTTTACAGTAGATGATCCATACCAAATTTCATCTAGTCTGTGACCTTGGGAAGGACAAGATAGTTTTCATCCCGGTAATATGTTCCCTTGGGATGATAAAAAAATTAAACGGTTGCAGCCCCGGGCAAAAGCTATTAGTAAATAAAACAAAAAGTAACATAATTGCTTACCTCCATGGGCTTTTTTCCATATCTTTTCGATTTGCCAGTTGCCCGTTCTAGTTACAATAATTGAACCATCATCACTGCCTGTTAATAGATGTGTACCATTGTTGGTGAATGCTACAGTATTTATTGTACCATCGTGGTTCATAAGTACTGTGTGTTCTTTACGAGTTTTCATGTCGATAACGACTACTTTGTCATCGGTACCACCAGATGCAAGGAACTTGCTTCCGATAGACATGCATCGGACTGATGCTGTATGTGAATGGGTAGCAAACGTCTGCTTCAATTTCATTACCTGAAAATACGCGTGAATTAATTATTCAATTGCATTAGTGCCTGAAATTACACAATATTTTGGAAAACATCAAGGGCCTTACCGCATCTTCTGTACGTATTGAATATCCGAGCAAGAAGCCCTCGTAAGTACCAACTATTAATTCATCCATTGTTTTTGTGGATTCACAGTTTCTTCAATTACAAATTATTTAAAGTTATCATGTGGAAATGAATTATTTTGATCCCTTTCTAACCTCCAAACATGCACGGCACGATGTTATTTTGAAAGAACTGTCAAAGTCAAAACTCAAACGTCAAAAAAAGAGATGGGCTTACATTCTCCTAAAATTTATAGGTGGCTGTAAAAATCGGTAATTTATTCAGGAAAGCAAAACATACCTAACTTGAACTCTGCATTACCTAAAAAAAATATTTGACTAGATTCAATTTTTTTTAATGGTGTAGCACGCACGTATTAATTCCATGGTGAAAATCAAATAGTAATGAATCTGTGGTCGACAATCGACAGAAAAAAAATTGACAGCGTCAAGAGAAAACGAAACGAAAACCTCACTATTTCTATTTTTTGTGCAAGTTATCGAATGGATAAATCTGTAATTAAAATTTAATTACTCAAATTCTGTTTAATTCTTTAGCACGAACATATTATCATTCTGGTAAGTATGTGTGTTCACGGTGTTTAAAGCAGTGTTTTAGTGAACGTCTGGCGCTATCGATCTCCCATGGTTGGCATTATTTGCTAAACTGTTTGTTTGTTATCTCGAAGGATTCCCAAAAGAGGACATATTTAGACATCTACAAGATGGATTTGGCGGAGACGATGAAGAGTGTATTAGCTAAAAGCACGGGGACTTCGAGTGGCGCGGCGAGTACATCAAGTTCAGCGACTCCGCACGGTGCCGAGGGCTATGTCACCGAGAAATTGTACATGCTGCTGCAGCTGTACCTACAGAACAAGGGCTGGAGCCCTAGCATAGAACTCCTCCAGTGTTTCAGTGATCTCAAAGAGTCATCCATGCTTCCCAGTGCTGCTTATTTGCAGTAAGTATTTGTTTTTTGTTAACATTGTTCTGTATCTTGTTAACTTTTTATATGAATTTACAATATACATGCTTTTTGTTTCCCTATTTTTAATAAAACATTTGTTCTTTCTTACAAGATTCTAAATAGAAAACTTTTAAAGTTCCAAATGAGCTTACCATGAAGCAATATTATATTTGTTTACAGAATGATGGCATCCAGAGTAGGTTTAGATACACAAGGAAGACTGATTCTTCGTGAAAATGGCAAGATAATATTGCCATATGAACATTTTGCAAACGCAGTCATGTTGAAACACATGAATGGGCCTCATGGCCTCCATCTAGGATTAGAAGCGACTGTCAGAGCTGTGAGTATGGATCACTATAAAACCTAAAGGAGATTTTTTTTTTTTTTTTTTTTTTATTTGTTATAGGCTCGCGTTTGACCACTATCTCGCCTGATGTTAAATGATGATGTGGTCGAAGGTGAAGCACGCTTGCCTAGAAGTAACCTATTCACTCTTGACTTGAAGACCCCTAGGTTGTAGCTATCGGGAAACAAAGACGCCGGCAGGGAATTCCACTCCTTAGCTGTACGCACAATGAAAGTATTTTCGAAACGCTTTGTGCGTATGGGTGGGATATCAACCATGTAACGATGGCGCAATGCCGTACGTCTTGTAGTCCGATGATGGAAAGGGCTAGGCGGAATCAAATTGTGCAGTTCCATCGCACACTCCCCGAAATGTAACCGATAGAAAACCGACAGGCTGGCAACTCGTCGTCGGTGTTCAAGGCTCTGGAGCTTTGAGTCGACCAGCGCATCATTGCCGATAAGTCTCCTGGCCCGTCTGTCAATCGACTCAAGTGCGTCAAGTTGGTACCTGGCAGATCCGTCCCAGAGGTGAGAGCAGTACTCCATGCATGACCGAACTTGCGCTTTATACAAGTTGAGCAGCTGTTCAGGCGTGAAGTACCATCTCACCTTCGCAAGGATCCCTAACTTTTTTGCAGCTAACTGAGCCTTTGCCTCAATGAAAGGACCAAAATTGAGGGTCGATGTCAACGTAACACCAAGAAGGTCGAGATGGTCCGTTATCGGCACGGTTACACCACGGAAGGATGGAGCCGGGTGGAATTGGCTCTTTTTTGCGGAAAAAAGACACGCCTGGGTCTTAGCAGCATTGAATCTGACTAGATTGGCATTGCCCCATTCGGAGACTGCCTCCAAAGACAGGTTCAAGCGCTCAACCATGGCCTCCCGAAGAGACCGGACTTGAGGCCCAGTAGCCTGTGCGCCAGACACGTATCTCTCAGCAACAGTGCTGTCGAGATTCTTATAAGATTTTATGTAATGTATAAGAATATCAATATTAAACCCTACTTTATTTAAACATTACTTTTTGTGGACACTATTTTGTCTGCAAGTAATTCTTGCCATTATAAAGATAGAAAAAATGTAAAGAAAACAGTTAATTAAAACAGACATAACATAACAGCAACAAACTTGAGAACTTTTTATAAAAACACCTATGTACTAACCAATTTTTGCAAAGAAATAAATAATTTGATTTTTGATTTGGTTTGAACAAAAGTAAAAGAGAAGAATAGTAAAAAAAACAACAAATTCTCTTCACATTTCATTGACAAGCACACTATTTCATTTGAATATTATAGGCTACTGCAGCAAAGTATTAAAATCACATGCAAGCATTCTATCCTTATATTAATATTTCTCTCTTTTCTTTCAGGTTGTAGAATCATACACAATAGGTAGGGAGCAGTTTGGGATGGAGAAGGAGTTCATAATAGAGGTGGTGCAGAATTGCCCCAACCCTGCTTGCCGTTATTACAAGAACCAGTTGGAGATGACTCAGAAGTCAATACAACAGCATTTGTCTCAGCAACCCACATACATACCTGGTATTTATATTATTATAAGCTTTTCATTAACTTGCCTTGTTCATCTGTCTGGTAAACCATTTTTCGAATGCTACCTGGTGTCCCATTAACCTTTTGTATGTTTCAAGACGTAGATACATGTGAGATAATACTTTTTCTAATCTTTCGGTAATTATGGGGACCGAACTGGTTAAGCTGAAACTGATTCTTGATATCTAGATGTCTATACTAATATTATAAAGAGGAAAGATTTGTATTTTTTTATGTAATGAATAAACTTAAAAACTACAGGACCAATTTCAAATATTCTTTCACCGTTAGGAAGCTACACTATCTCTGGGTGACATAAGCTACTTTTTACTCCTGTATTCCCATGAGAACCGGAACAACGCAGGTGAAACCGCGACGCGTCTGCTAGTTTGTTGGTGGTGTGGATGTGTTGTATGGCTATAACAGCTTATTAATTGTTGATAACTTTTATGTTTTGATGGATGGTAATCATTGACAAAGAACTGCCTTCACTGAATCTACATTTTGTACTTTTTTGTGTGCTTATCTATAAAAACAATTAATTGGTTAGTGCCTTCTGTCTGTGTAAAATAAACTTAAAGTTTAAGTTTGTGCATAAATTATTTCTCATCATTATCATACTTTTGGACTATGGAAAACACCTCATAATTTCCCTTCAAGTGTAACAAATTTGGAACTTAAAAATCTTTATTATTATTTTTTTTAAAGTAGCAGCTAAAATAATTATATGTTTTAATTCTAATCCCTGGCTTATTAAGCTCATACAGAATACTTTACAAATAAGAAAATACCAATAATGCAACTTACACAATGAAAAAATACATCTACAGAAATCATTATCATCTGAAAGAGAAAATCATTGTGTGCATTCACAGTCCAATTGGTTTCTATTAAGATTATGTACATGTTTCTAACTGTTTTATGTTCTTATGAGCTATTGTGACCTAGTTGGGAAATCAATGGAATGATTCAATGCTAAACATGTACTGCTTTATGTCTAAATAACAGTGAATGAAAGATAATTTCTCATTTTCCTATTCTGCACCTTTTCTATGCTCATGGGTTTGGAATTGACTTTTTTGTGGTACTTTATATTTCTACCATGCTAATTTATTCTCAAAATGGTGAAGGAAAACATTGAAGAAACTGCTGTGATCTAGTACTAAAAAATCAAAGACATGCAGCCTGTTCTTCTGATGTGCACGGTGGATTATGTCTTTTCCCATTCACAGAGAGGAAGCCTCTGTGCCAGCAGTGTGAATGTTAATGCCAGATCATGCTTCTGCAAAGATACTATACTGAGCTTCCACGTGGGTTGTTCATGACTTTTTGAACGTCAAAAATAAAAGCGACAGACCCCTAAAACGCTCGCCCGTTATCACTTCCTAGCATTTAAGCTAAGCATTTAAATATGAAAGCAAAGTATATTGGTATTAGTTAAGGCTGCGGGAAACCCTGCATGCGAGACATATAGGGTCGAAGCGGTGATACTTGTGGGAGGACCATGTTCAGCAGTGGATGTCTTAAGGGTGAAATAATGGTGACGAACGTATATTGAATGGTCCACTATCTTGTATCAGATGCGGGAGCATCAAATCTGCCCGACAGCCAGGCAGTGGAGCGTCTGCTGCGCAGCACGGCGCTCGCACAAGACTACCAGCTTCCTCTCGCACCACACCTTGCCGCTCTTAGTGAGTTGTTATGTAAAAATCACTTTTCTCTTTTGTCAAGTTACTACTTACTTCTGGCATTTCTTGACCACACTTGTTAATGATTCAAAGTAATCACTTCTTTACATTTTTTGTTTTGTGTGCGCTATAATATTTTACTATTATCCCTTATTTTTATTCACTCCTGTACATATATCATGTAATGGCAAGATACACATTTATAAGTGGCGGAAGGAATACCTAAATGAGTTTTGTAGGTCAGCGGGGCAATTGAGTAACACAATCAATGGCAATGCATTTCAATTCAATAATATTCATTTCCTGATTTTCACTATCAAGCAGACTGATTTTTTTAATACATGTCAATATTTTTTCAATATTCATGTCCTTCAAATGGCTTTGGATTGTGATTGACAGTATTTCACACAATTGGGGTGATGGTAGGCAGTCGGTCCTAACTCAAGTAGTTGGGAAAAGGTTAAGCAGATGCCGATGCAAGTAGTGGAAACATTTGCATTTTGGACATTCTTTTTCAAGACTCCTAAACTCACGTTTTTCAATGGGTTTCCCTAGACATAAATCAATTAATAATAACGTCTATAAGGGCGAAAATTCACGTCCTGTAAATTACATAAAAGTGATTTCACCAATCACAAGTTATTATGATTGACACACTCAGTGTGCAACACTACTAGCTACTTGCTCTCTTCTATGCAAGTTACTGGCATGTTTATTTTTTCCCTAATAGAACATACATAATTATGCAGAAAATACATAAGTATATGCAACTTTAACATCAACTAACTTATGTTATAGCCAGCCTATCAGGTGAGAAGTCGGACCGTCGCAGCCAGGACAAGTTGTCGCAGCACCAGCAGATGTTGCTGCAGCACCAGAGCCGGTCTCTGGGTCACCAGTCCTCCATCGACAAGTATGCTCACTCACAGCAGAGGTCTTCCAGCTCCTCACAAGCCAATTTGGAAACCAAGTCCAAACATCACTATACTGATGAGCATAAGCTCACAGATTTTCTGAGGTGAGTGACTCTACATAAATGATTTTTCTACAGGCATTTGTTGCAATAGTATCAGGACTTTGCCTTTTTGTTGCCAGTCTCAAGTCCATGTTCTCCGTTTCTTTATTTTCTGAAATGACTTGCAGATATTGCTATGCCATTATCCTAAATCCAGCGATTGAGTTTTCTGTAGTTCGTAAGATCATTCGCATAATCTACATCACTGAGCGTGAGTAGCTTAAGCGAATTTATTTTTAATTTATATCTTCAATAAATTAAAAAGTAAAAGTGTGCTATAAAAAAGTTATTTTATGATGCAGTTGTTTGAAAATCTAAGGAAAATGTTGCACTGTAATGTTTTTTTTTAATTTCACCTATTCACGAATATACAGTACATGTTTATACAATATTTTTTGAATTCATGTGAACATTATGTTGTGAGTGTAGATAAAGTATTTTTGTTGTTTGTGTGTTCGTCTGTGGGGACTATTGCTGTCTGATAAATAATTTATTTATAAGTATTATTTCCCTTTCTAAACTATAGGGCAAACCTAGAGAGCCTGGAGTCTCTATCAGGCGGCACAGGCTCCTCCACACACGCGGAACGCTCGAGCGCGGGCGGCGGCACGAGCGCAGGCGGCGGCTCTGGGGCGGGGGCGGGGGCGGGGGCGGGGGCGGGCGGACAGGAGCGCGTGGTGCGCGCGTTCGCCGAGCTGGCGCGCAACCTGCAGCGCATGCGGCCCTGCGTGCGTCCCGCCATGTGCAAGCCCTACGGCAAGCAGAGCGAGCAGCTGCAGAAGAGTTAGTACATACAGATATATATTTTTTTGCAATCGGGGGGAAATCTATAAAACGTGTCTGGATTTTTGGGATGTGGGATTTATGCCTATCAGCAGTGAAGAAGGTCTAGAAAGCCCCATGATCTCTTAAAAGACAACCCTAAGATCCCCTTTGTGCATCGCCTCTCCCGGAACATCCCTCTGGAGACTGTAAAGGACCTCAGATCCTCATAGTGCACAGCAGCACGTAAACAAACAGATATAAGAAACGTAAGCGCTTCGGGAATTATATAATCTATCTTCAAAAATACAAACACACTGATACTTATCTAGAATTGTTACAACCACGGAAGTACTTGCTAATTTCGTATTACGATGATAAAAAAAATTATGATTGACAGCTCTAGGAGTCTAGGCAATAAAATAGTACATTTCGTGTCGAGCATAAAAAGTCGAGATTTTAACACGAGCGATGTAGCAATTTACTACATGCGAGTGTTAAAATAAAGCCTTTTTATGCGAGACACGAATGATTCTTTTTCCACTACCTGATGAGCTTACTTAATTAAATGCAAAATAGTTCCAACAACAATTTATTAGAAACGTTCAGACTATATTCACACAGTCAACACGCGCTTTTTCGTGAGGTAACAGGTTCAGTATCATTCTGCCGGATGGGGCGGTGGAAAAAGCGCGGGCGTAGCGGCAGAATGCGTACCAAAAATAGCCTATTCAGTTACGAAAAGTCATTTCGTAACTGTTATTATGTAATTTTTTTTTTAAATCTTGTGTCTAAATGTTCATATTTCGAAACGAATTTCTTAGGCAATGTGTTACATAGTAGACAAGTTAGTGGAAAAATAAAATTACAGCAACAAGGTTGTCCAACTGTTTGCCATGAATACATGGCAATAGAATTTTGAAACTTTCTGCTAGGGACTACATACACGAAACCATGAATATGAGGCAAGTCTTCATGGAACACTTCACACAATCACTGTTATTAAAACTTTTCTTGCCTCTACAAATTGCTTAGGATTTCTCTTGTTATTTCAGTTCTGTTGGACACGATCCAGTTGGTGCAGTCGCTCCGCAGTTACCTGCCGCCGCCACACATCCAGGTCACCTCGTGGAAGAATGATGACAAGCTCCGGTAAGGACATATTCAATAGTTCTCGCCAAACCTCTTAGCCGCCCAGAAGTTGCGCACTGCGCAGTAGTAAATCTCATGCAAAAACAGCACCGATCTGTGCCTTGTGCATCGGAAAGCCCATTTCAGGGCGGCCAAGAAGTTTGTCGAGAACTACAAGGTTTGTCAAAAGAAAGTTTATATTTATTTAGCTTACTGCGTGAACGCAACGAATCCGAGGGGCGCGAGGGTTATTTCAATCGGTAGAATGTCTTTTGGGAATTCAATCGCTATGGAGCGTTTCTAGGGAGCAGACCGCGCGTTGTGCGTGCGAGAGTTTTACAAATATGTTGATTCGGCGACTGTAGCGTAGAAGATTCTGCAGTATTCGAGGTTTTCGCTACTTAAATGATGCGCCAAGCATTCCTCTTATTCGAAACTGGGTCAAAAAGTTTGAAGACACCGGTACAACGCTGGAAAAACCAAAATCTGGGCGACCAAGATCATCAAAAACGGTAGAAAACGTGGAGAGAGTTAATTTGTCTGTTCATGTCGACCCGAACCAAGCCGTCATAAGTAAATTTACTGTTCGATTGAATGAGTGCCGCGAACGTCTTCATTTGGACGATATTATTTTTAAGAAAAAATGGCCAAATTGTGTACTAATAATTAATAAACATTATTTCGATATACGGCTTACTTTTTTTTAAATCTATTTACTAAATATAAACTTTCTTTTGAGACACCTTGTATAACTTGAATTACCTCAAATAAGCTTTCAAATTAGCCTCATTCTTCTTCTTCCTGCCCTTGTCCCATGTTACTTGGGGTCGGCGCAACACGTTTTCTTCTTCCATACCGTCCTGTCCCCCGTCACGCTATCACAGACTCCCTTTTCTTTCATATCACTCCTCACACAGTCCATCCATCTTTTCTTTGGCCGTCCCCTCCCTCTCCATCCATTCACATTTATATTCATAACTCTTTTAGTAACATGCGTTTCATCCCTCCTCATCATATGACCATACCAGTACAAACGGTTTCCTTTCAACTTTTCTGTCACTGGCGCCACTTTCAAACTTCCTCTAATATACTCATTTCTCACTTTATCCATTCTCGTCACTCCACACATCCATCTCAACATTCTCATCTCTGCTACATGCAATCTCTTTTCATCCATCTTTTTCACAGCCCAACATTCTGATCCATACAGTACGACAGGTCTAATCACGGACTTGTAGATTTTCCCAAATCAAATTAGCCTCATTCATTGAATAATAAGTAATGCATGACGCTTAAATGGGTTTACCTTATTTCGGGGTCCGAGTCTTCCAAATTGTGTTAGAAACAACTGGCTTAAACTAATACAGCCCACACAGACCCGGAAGGTCCACGAAACTGGGCTTGAAGCTTAAGCCATCGCTGGTGGTTAATATGGTTGACACTCGGGATGTTACGGAGGTTCGATTTCAATTCTGAAAAGTTGAAACTTATAAATCTGAGGTCGATGTGGAGCGGTAGCGGCGCTCGCGGCTGCAGTCAACCTGTTTATATAATACTGATTGCGATTTTAGAAAACTTGTTTGTTTTTATTTCCAACGCCTAGATCTTCTTTTTTTATATATATCTGAGCTGAAGTTAAAAAGTCTGACTAACAATGTATGTATTATATTATTTGATTAAACACATCATTCTTTAGTCTCCGCCTCCGATTCGGAATATTCGTTCCGGTTCCGATTCCGATAAACCAAATTTAAAACCTTCGATTCCGACTTTGGTTCCGATATCATCACTTTCGTAACATCCCTAGTTGATACATCAACAGAATTTCCTAATTTGCCAGGCATAATTTATTTGCTAAAAATTAATTTTATCTTATCTCTTCTTATTAATCATCTTTTCAGCCCGAAATCACCCACTGCTAGGTCTAACCCTTCCCTATTTTTTTTCATACTTCTCGGTTCACATCAGAGATGGTTCTTCTTATCCATGTTTTTTTCTTATTACTATTCAGCTCAAACAACATGGAGGAGCAGCTCGAGAGCCGTAAGATAGTGAGCGGCAACTAGCCACCGGACGACAGCGCCGCCGACGAGTAGCCGCGGTGACGTCACACCTGCGACAAGCGCAGCCACACGGTTTGACAACAAGGCAGGACCGCGCGCCTGAGTCAGCCCGGGATTGATAAACGTTACATGGCACATGATGTTGATTTATTGAACCATCGAACACCCAAATGTGGTGCTCCTGAAAAAACTATGTCATGTCTCATTTGCTGGAGTGTCTCAAATTTCCATTCACTTTCACTCTAGATGACCAGTAGTGCTATTCTGTAAAATTCTCATCGAGAAAACTTACGTGAAGTGAGCTGTCAACGCGTCCAATTAACGTGGAATGAAAACCCCTGTAGCCAAGTTGACAATCTACAATCGATAACGCTAGTAGAAAAACTAATCAATGTTTGGGCATACATCTTTGAACGTTAAGTCACGTGGTCAGACCAAAAAAATAGATGGCGTTAACGATTGTAGAAAGCGATTTGATTCGAAGCGTTTGTAACTTGGCTAGGGAGGAAATCACTTCAAGCTCACTTCGCCTAATTTTACGGTAAGATGTTAACAAAATAGATCGGCTGTATAACGCCTCCGACGCTGCAATAAAGATGGCCACCTACTGGGCCCAAATAGTTTGATTAAATGTATCATCGAAACCGAAAGAAGAAGAAGCACGTATTATGGCTGAATACGGTCCGGTCGACCACTTTTCGCTCTTATGCCCTTAGTAATAAGATGAAGAGTACACAAAAATTGCTTTCAGGTATATGTGCTACTTAATGTTTATTAATCTCGGTCATAAAGTTTACAGCGAACAGTGTAGTTCTACTTAATAAGTAAGTTCATATCTGCACAAAATATTAGAAAGGCGTAGCAACTCTCGCTTATCGTAAACACGCAGTTTAATTCTACTTTCGTCGTTAACACCTGTCTACCAATGTATTCCAATATTTCAAAACGATACGAAAAAAATGTAAAGACAGTGTCGCTACATGATCTAAACAAACGTATCGCGGTAAGAGGCGTCTTTTACCTTTCACTTGGCTTTCAGTAATGAGTTAATATATCATAAACGCTTGGATCTATTTACATGATTTAAACGGATAAAATGGTTCTACGCCTATATCTCTCATGTGAGACCAAAATTATCAAAATATCTCCATAAACAAAAAAAAACATGATTTCAAGCTACGTAATTTATACTTTTTGGTACAAGTTGGATCAATGACTTTAATTTTTTTCTTATTTGGCGGTGCCTTTAGTCGATAGATGGTCCGGATGATGTGTTAGTACTCCAATATGTTTAGACGAGGTCTATAGTAAGCCTCAAACAATCGTAGGGGAGTATATAAATATGATTTTCAATGTTCATAGTTCATCCTACATTGCGCGCTGTAAACTTCAACACTCAGGCCACACTTAATGTTATTTAAGTTCGTATTTAATCAAGATCTGCATATTTTATTCGTATAAAATTAATTCTCGATAAAAACTTGTCATTAGTTAGTGAGTAAGATATAAATAGATTTTCTATTTAGTTTGGAGTGTTGTACCTAGAAAGTGAAAAACCGTGTTGGACACTGAGCTGTCGAGTTATTTTATGTATTAGGAGTATTGTTGACGCTGCGCGAATCTGTGCGTCTACGCTTACGCTGAATTATTTGAATATCGAGTGCGCGGTTATGTAACGTCGCTTCATATTCAGCACAAACTGGATTTATATGTAGTTGATAAATCATATTGTCTTTGTTTTCGCGGTTTTATTGCTTTACTTGTTAGTGTTTGCAGAGGTTACTTTTTATATATTTTTTTCGTATAATTTCATATTGTCTGTTGTGAAAGATGCTTTCGTTGTTACTGAACGTATTTGAAGGTTGAGGTTTTTTTTTCTACAGTAATTTCATGATTCGTCCTGATTATTTTAAGTTTATTCTCAGTTATTATCGTAAGTGCATTATTTACACTGTGATAGAAGTGTAATAGGAGTAGTTGTGAGCGAAGTCTTGACATGAATGTTACTTAGGAACGTACGAGTATGTAGTTGCGAGCGTCGCTAGTGCGGGGCAGTGTGCGTGGTCGAACATATCGATGTATGTCGGTATAAACCCGGTTCATTAAAGAAACTTATCTAAAATGGCGGTCATGTTCTCTCGCTTACACACTAGTGCCGTCCGTAGTGTGCAAGCGAGAGAACATGATAAGCACCGCCATTTTTGATAAGTTTCTTTAATTAACCGGGTTATATTACTGGATCACTTCGCGCTGTTCTCTCGACGCTGTCAAGTCGCTGAGTATTATGCGCATATTAATATGTAATAAAGTTTTGATCGCCATGTCTTGTCTTGTGAGTGATAGGGAGGTTAGTATCTTATTGAAGACTGCAAATTTTTCACGTCTTAGCTACGCCTGTGGATGTTTAACATCTGGATCATTAGGATCTGTAAGTTATGATGAAGTGCATACTGTACACTGGGGTACTCGTCGCGTCGTACAAAACGGAATTTTTATTGTAAGTTTAATAGGTATAAATTAGTATTCGTAGTTAGGTCACTTTTGTATCCTACGTATAATCCTCGGCACGTAAGTTGGCAAGAGTCGTTAGATGCGCAGTAGTTTTTTAGGTATATTTGGTAGTGAAGCGGGACGCGGGGAACGTTTAGGACCGTTCCGAGCGCGCGATTGGTTGGTCAGTTGACACAAGGATCGACTGACCAATCGTGTCGCGTCCATGTTCTGGTTGATTTATATGGTGATTGGTCAATTCGCACAATATGCGCGAACTTACCCCCCTACGCCAAAACTTTGCCAACTTACGTGCCAGGCACTATATTATTATTGTGTTTATGTTATCGCAGTGTACAGTAGAGTAAATAGAACGGTCGAAGGAGCTTAGCTGAAGTTGACTTTGATCGACATTATCACTGATATAAGTCACTATTTACTTCCATAACATCATCATGTGAAATAATGGACTACATAAGTTAATGATTAGTGCAATAATTAGGCAAAGCCTACTTTAAATTTAAAGTTTTGTATCTTAGTACTGTAATTCTAAATTATAAACATAACTTATCATATTCGCATCACAACGGGGTGAGTGTGGGTTTGTATTGTTTAGCGTAATTACTTCTGACATGGTCTCGGGTCATTGGATTGTTGTACGCATCACATTTTATTTGATTATTGTCAAATAACGTTAATTTTAAGCAGCTTTTTGTAGGTAAGCGCATTGTACACTTGTGTTTTATTTCATATTTGTATTAGCTGTTTATATGGGAAAACTAAGATCGGCTCTTGTTCTACTATGCCTACAACTCTCGTTTCGGTACATTATCCAAATATTCAACGAGGCTATTACGTCTTCATCGACAACTTACTAACAATACACCTAGTATTAATTAAGTTGATATAACCGTCAAAATCTTACTCTTGATAAAGTATTATAAACTTCCAAAAGAATCTCTCTCTGTATTAGAATTATAAGCTTTCTAGTCAAAAATGGATTTCATATTAAATTTGTATTGATATGATCGGAATTCTTTCTTAAGGTATTGGAAATTGATAACATTGTATGTGACTTATTTCGTTTGAAAATTCGCTCTGTCAGTTCAGCACGTAATTATATTGTGACCAGTAATACTTTGATGATCTCACAGCATATGAACATAACGGACATTGTACAATACTCACAACGGATCTTTGTGTCTCTGAATTGGCTGCAAGACCCTGCTCAGTTGCTATTTTTGTGTCAAAGTTGAAGGTGAAGATAGAAGTGTATTACTGTCTCTTTCACTTGCTTACGTTTGTCGCATCATCCTATCTCGCTTACTCTATGCAAACTGACGATGACAAACTTTTTCTTGCGCAATGGTTGGCAGAGCCAACTTCAGAGACAAAGATCCGTTGTGACTATTATATCACATCGTAGCTCGCTGCGGTGACAGAGTCTATAATATTTCTCCATTATATACTTTCTCTTAGTGATGGTTTATTCATACGTAATAACATAGCTTTTTTTTGTATTGTAGTATTTACGAAAATGTTAAATTATTCATCGTCATTATTTTTATTTCTCATCGGAAAAAAGCATTTATTATTATTTGGTAATACTTACCAGTAATCTTCAACAGCGAATAACGTTTGGCATCTGAATTCTGTGATAAATTTTTTATTCAATCAAAATGTAATTTTGACATTATAATGCAATACCAATCGGAAAATTAGTTACTATTTTACATAGATTTATGTTTCGAAATTTCTTTAAGTGTATAGTGTATTTCACGGCTGATGATTGCTTGATTTTAGACTGATCCAATTGAACTACACGACACACGGAGGTGTCTTTAATAAACCACTAGTATTATTATTATTTCGCCGATACAGAAGTCAATTCGGTTATAGCGATCATCAGTTGTATTTATGTTATATCAAAATTGGCCTTGCCATGTAATTTATTATTTGTATTTGAAGATTATTTTAATGTAAAGGAGGTAAATTAATGTAATGAAAAGCAGTGCATAGAAATAAATAATGATTAAATTGAATAGTATTGTTTTTTCCCCTTTTTGTATAACGTCGAAGCTACATTGTTGAGTTTGCCGTATTACATAGCGGATAGCCGTTTTGTATAACGGCAGATTCCTGTTCAGCTAGAATGTCATCGGAAAATCTAAATTGGCCGTATCCGAAGAGAAACTATTCAACTGCCTATTCTTTCGAAATAACACAAGCAAGAGAGAAAGACACCATTAATAAAATGTGGAAAAGCCACTACCTCTTTGCTCTTGGCTCGATTGAAGAATCGGAAAAGTTTTCTGACGTTGACTAAACCATTGACCAACTGACTATGTTAAGCCTGCAGGCCCATAGATTTAGAATTTTTTTGCTACGCAAAAAGATACACGAAGCGTGCGAGCGAGAAATCCTAATCAAGTACTAACCGCCCAAGAGAAAAAGAGAGGGTGAATGAAGTACCAATATGTCATTTTTTTCGCGAGAAATAGTCCATAGCGTCCCATCTGTTTTACACCGCGGGGAATTTCTTGCATTTAAATAATAATCTTTAGATTTAAATTGATAATATTAATTATGCAACTATGGTGGCTTGTTCTGTGAGTGAATGTTACGTTACAAGACGAAATAACCCCAATAAATACACGTTTCATAGGTAAATACAATTTTGTCCTTGGATTGTTTCGAACGATATTTTGACAAATTTCTGCTAGTAATCGGCTCAGAAAAAAATTCTTACAATAGTAAATTGATTTCCATTGTTTTATAAAAGTATATTTCGTATTTTTAAACAGAATTTGCTAAAATATAATGTAAAAGAGAAAATTGTTTGTTTACGCTAGGGCTTGACAAAGCGGTGACGTCATGAGTATCGATAAAAACTTAATCGTTTTATAGTGACATCATGGCATGAATACAAACTTATTTAGTCAAGTTTTGTTTAAATAGACTTAAGTTAGGATTGAGAAGATGTGTTCATCTAAACTGTACTTTAAGTTGCATGTTTATTATATTAGCCTTTGTTTTCCAAAATGTTTCGGAGAGTTTTGATAAATGATAATGATAAATGATAAATGATTTATTTCTGTAAGTAGGTTTGTACAAACACTTTTACATGTCGATCATATTTTTAAAACTAGATGAAGTCGGCGTTTCCTATCTGACTACTCTGAGAAGAAAGGCCGAAACAAACTCAGAGGTCACAGTCTCTTTTAAAGTCCAGACAAAATCTTGGTTAGATCATGTGAAGACCATGTAGACTGAAGTCTGAAATGGTCTTTTGAGGAAAGAACCAGCCAGATTGAGTGGACCTGTCCAGTCAGTGCACGCATTTGTCAATAACCGTGCAGCTCAACTCAGAAATTAAGGAGCTCAACGATTCGACGAACAATACCAAAGAAAGGACATTCGGGTAGGCCGAACAAACTACTCAAACTGCCAGACCATGATTAAAACTAACTTAGATAAATTAAAATTAAAAACAAACAAAAAGTATGATCCACATAGTCTTCACATTCACAACAATTAAAAAAAAAAGAACTTAAAATAAAATAATATAATACTTTAACCCTTAAACAAACGCGAGCCGGTATGCATTTTTTTTTTAAGGTTGCATTGTATTTTAGGTAATTGAGGGTCACTGATTTCATATTTTAAAACAAAATTTAAAAAAGAATAGGGGATGGGGTAGTTTTTCTGGTGGTAAATAATTTACCATTATCCGTTCATGACTACAAAATTTTTGATGTTGGTGGTAAAATTGTTACCATTGTCCGTTACGGTTTAATTTTCGTTTCTTGACTAGTGACTTCCTCTTGGTTCTACTTATAATATTTATTTTATATTTTGGAAATGAAACATTTTATTTTTTTATATTTTTTTATTAGTAAGTATTGCATATTACCTATCTTATAGTATTGCTTATATTAATGGTTTTCTTACAATCTAATCATATTGAATATCTGAAATAAACAAAGAATTAATTTACACGTTACGTAAGAACTTTATATGAACTTCTCAAAATATTTATTTAGCTTTTTGCAGTCCAAAAAAAATATACAAAAAGACAACCGATTTTTATATAGATAATCTGATATTTTTCAAAGTGGGATCGGACAAGGGTAAGATATTTACCACATATTTGAAACATCTAAATTATATGAATTAGTCAATTGCAAATGCTGCTAACACGTGAGATTAGTCAAAATATGTTATAGTTTTGGAATTTGCGTCGAAAAAGTACTTACCAGATTTTTTCTTGAACAAACTTTTAAAATTTCTGAAAACACCCGCCAAAAACTCGACTTTTTTCACAACAAAACCGTTGAGTCAACTTTGACATTACCTTACAGTGACAAATGACGTTGACAGGTTGTCAAATGAAATAAAATAGATAAACAAATTATTATAGATTATAAATATGTAATATTTATACCTTTAGTGTTACCGTATTAAAAGTTAGAGTGCATTATTTAAAAAAACACGATGTGGTAATATATATACCTTTATTTGAATAAGGGTTAAAAAGTAAATATTCTTGTCATTGCAAGAAAACAAAAAAAAGAAAAAAAAACAAAATTCATGGTGCAAAATATAAAAAAAATCAAAATTAATTGGAACAGCTCAATCCCAAGCCTGTTTGTCCTCAACGTAATCTTTAATTGTATAAAACGCTTTCTGGCACAACTTACGTTTAATGAATGTTTTGAATTTATTAAGACTTAGATCTTGTACGTGGCTTGGAAGCTTATTATAAAAGCGCACACATTGACATCTAAACGAGCCACCTATTTTCGTGAGCCTTGTTGCAGGTACTACAAATTTGTGTTTGTTCCTAGTATTTATGTTATGGATATCACTGTATTTTTTCAACAATTTTATATTTTTATGGGGGCATATAAAAGATTTTCATAAATATACTGAGAAGGCACAGTCATTACATTAATCTCCTTAAATTTCTCTCTGAGAGAGTTTCTCGGGCTTAATTTATAAATTGATCGAACAGCTCTTTTCTGCAAAACAAAGATAGTCTGGATGTCGGTGGCATTTCCCCACAACAGAATACCGTACGACATTACACTATGAAAATAGCTAAAATATACTAAACGGGCTGTCTCTATGTCAGTTAAATTACGAATTTTCCTAACAGCATATGCTGCGGAGCTTAGCTTTTTTGACAATTTATCTATAATTATGTGGGCCCCACTGAAGCTTAGCATCCAAAGTTAAGCCTAAGAATACTGTGCTGATGTTTTGTTACTTTGAGTATGTTTAAGAATGTAATTATTTTGTTTGCATTTATTAGTTTTACAGTGTCTTGAATACATCAGTCTCTGCTCACCAGCAAATTTTTCTATTGTGTAAATAATAATTAGTAATATTTATGTACATACAGATTCCCAAATAATTCTGTATTAAGAGAAAAATGGATTCGAATTTTAAACAGAGATGGATGGTGACCAAATAAAAATTCCACAATATGTAGTAAACATTTCGTATTGAAATACCTACTGCATACAAAGAAAACATAGACGACTCCTAATGAAATAATCTATACCTAATTTATTTGTGCCTGTAAGAATCGTATGGGTAGTTAGTGGCCAACCTAAATAGTATTTTTTAATTTGTATTTTAATAAAAGCAAAGCATGTATTTTGCCCAGTTCTTATTACAGTTCAATATAACCAACAACGGCAACAACCCTCTTATCGTGTTTCTTATTGTGTTCACCAAGTATCGATATCGATACTGAACATGGACTTTTAACAACACTTTTTTAACTAACACATGGACAATTTCTCTCACACATAGATTTTATTTTTTGGTTTCGCTTTTCATCTGACTCAGTCTATCTTGTACATACTATATCTATGTGCAGGCCACCAAATTCTATGGAAATCTTTAAACCGACTACACAGAGTACTTTTATAATGAAGCCAAGTGGGTCACTGCAGGCACAACTTAGTTAGAAGGGGGTACTCCAATGACCTGGAGTGTGATTGCGGAGCTAAATCCTAAATAATGCCTCACCTCCTGTCGTCCTCTCTGATACAACACCTGCATTCTGAAAGATATAGCAGCAAAGTCGCCGCAGAAATTGCCCGCAGGCTAGGGTGGTTTTTTTGCCTGTATTCTATTACCAGCTAATATATAAATTACGAATAGTTGATCCATGCATAGCCTAAGAAGTTCTAGTGCAAAAAATACAGCCAGCTGAGGCCAAATTTTGAGGTGGTGCACTAGATAAAAACTTTGAGAGTCAAAAAAAGGTGTCAATTTCTTGCTCTATCAACAGTTCTATGAGGATTATTCAATTGTTTAATTGATAAAACGAGAAAGTAATCAAACGTGATCAACTTTGATTACGTTTTTAGCCTTTGATTTGGTGCTTCTATTAAAAGTCTCCCCTAAACGTGGCAGACATGGATTCCATCTTGTTTTTAATGAAACAATCTCTTCTAAAGGTTGGTAAAGCAATTTTATGGCAATGCCAAATCACTAACGTAGCTACCTGAAATACAGCGTTATAAAGATTGAAGAATTTAATTTTTTGGACGGATATCATCTTGTCCGTCTTCTATTAATTAGGGCCAGCGCAAAGTTTTCTTCTTACTTTTTAACCTGACTACGGCGAAGCTAATAGGAAGCTTTTGATTTCCTTCATAACTGGTTGTTTAGACAACATCGTTGTAAGCAATGTTTTTGGCTAGGTGGCATACCACCACCGCAGATTTTTTTTTATTAGGTTGCATTTGATTACTATCTCGCCTGTTGTTAAGCGATGATGTGATCGATCTCGACGGTGAAGCACACTTGCCTAAAAATAACCTATTTACCCTTGACTTGAAGACCCCTAGGTTGTAGCTATCAGGAAACAAAGACTCCTGTAGGGGATTCCACTCCTTAGCTGTACGCTCAATGAAAGTATTTGCAAAACGCTTTGTGCGAATGGGTGGAATGTCTACCATGTACCGATGGCGCATTGCCAAACGTCTTGTAGTCCGATGATGGAAAGGGTTAGGTGAAATCTAATTGTGCAGTTCCATCGCATACTCCCCGAAATGCAACCGATAAAAAACAGACAGGCTGTGGTAACTCGGCGTCGATATTCAAGGCTCTGGAGCTTTGAGTCGACCATTGCATCGTTGCCGATAAGCCTCTTGGCTCGTTTGTCAACCGACTCAAGTGTATCAAGCTGGTATTGGGCAGATCCGTCCCAGAAAAGAGCAGTACTCCATGCATGACCGAACTTGCGCTTTATACAAGTTGAGTAGCTGTTCAGGGTGAAGTACTGCCTCACCTTTGCAAGGGTCCCCAACTTTTTTGCAGCCAACAGAGCCTTTGTCTCAATGAATGGACCAAAATTGAGAGTCGATGTCAGCGTGACACCAACAAGATCGAGATAGTCAGTTATCGGCTCGGTTACACCACGGAAAGATGGAGCCGGGTGAAATTGGCTTTTTTTTGCGGGAAAAGGACACGTCTGAGTCTTACCAGCATTGAAATTGACCAGATTGGCATCGCCCCATTCGGAGATTGCCTGCAAGGACAGGTTCAGACGCTCAACCATGGCCTCCCGGAGAAACCACCGGACACGTATCTCTCAGCAACAGTGCTATCGTCTGCATACCCAAAAGTATGCAGACGGGTAAACCCAAAGGTTTTAGCAGGTTATTAATGTGCAGCAAGAACAATGTTGCCAAGAGCACCCGTGTCCCCTCCGGCGTTAATATCTAACTGACCGGACGAGCAGTCATCGGTAACCACTCGGATGGACCGATCCCTCAGGAAGTCTGCAATCCGGTCACACAGACGTCTAAGCTGACCGAAGGAAGGAAGCTTATCAATAAGGCTCTCGTGCCCTAATAAGGCCCTGTCGAAAGCCTTCGAGCAAGCGCTTCCTCGTGCCTCTCGATCGGCTCACTCCAGACGTGAATGGCATATGCTAGAAGATCCCAGTTGATCAATTTCGGCGGCAGCCTTATTGGCGGCCACATAAGATGTCGTTGTCTTCTAGGAGCTTATTGTTCAGCAAACGTTCCATACTCTTACAGAAGATGGACGTTACTGAGACGGGTCTGTAGTTGGCCGAGTCAGCTCGACTACCCTTCTTGGGCACGGGCTGAACGTTAGCTTGCTTCCAAGCGTTCGGCACTTTTCCAGTCACTATCGAAAGGCAATATAGGCGTGTCAAGATTGGAGACAATTCAGGCGCACAAGTTTTAAGTAAAATAATAATTTTATGTTTAAGTTTATATTTCGAAACGAACATTCCACCTGAAGACATCGTAGGTATTGTTTAGAAACTACTTAATATTTTGCACTTGCTTGTACCAATATATGGAGAAATTTATTTCTTTATAATCTTTTTAAATACACACCGACTAAATCTGTGACTTGGCGACTAATTAGCGACTAAATCTGAGAGAAAACAGATCTTCGCTAGGTGCCCTAGTTTTTGAGATATAAATTTGGCAAAGCTGGGGAGAGTTTCTCCAGATCGGCCACCTATAAATCCTTCTAACTTTTGAACCAGTGACCGACTTATTCTGATATTTAATATCGACTAATTAGTAATTAGCGACTTAATACTTGTGTTATAAAATATAAAATCCTTGATGGTGGCCAAGCCAGTGGGAGCCTCACCGTAAGCTTCCCTACAAGAAGTGCTACGGCTATTTCGGAACAGAATTTCACAGACACGGATCGGATCTAGTGCGTAACCAAGAATTTCAAGACAAGACCAGTCGACTGTGTGTTTCTTGTTTAATACTTTTCGGAGCGCATTTTTTTGTAGTCTGATTTTAATATTTAAACTTTTTTGTCCATGTGCGAATGCATTCTATTTACTGGACGAACGAACCTGATGAATCAACTCTAAATATGCCGCCGTAATAAAAATCTTGGAAAGGATAAAATACAAACGATCCAAGAAGATTTAAATTATTGCATTATTTTAATAAACATTTATTATTACACCAATTTTATTATGAAAGAGTAACAAAGAAATATCAATTAACTGAATCAGAACGGAATGATTCGGCAATCCGTACTGAAAAGGTATTTAAATAAGTATTATATATTATAAGATAAAACAGATAGATTCTGACTTTACAAAATGAGACACAAAAAAAATTACAGAAATTATTTTCGTGGAATGTTTTATATACACAATTACACAATGTTTGGCACAATCCTTAAGTACACAACACAATAAATAGTTATTTTTGGTTTCTTAATATCGAAAATATCTATAATTACATAACGCCTGGTTTCTGGGACGAAAATCAATGACTTGTTGAATTTTTTTAATCACAGCTGTTGACACGTGCTTGATATTTTTGTAGCAAATTTTTGAGTTGATGTGAGTTCCAGAAGCTGGGTGTTAGTCTCACAGTCTACAAGTAACAATGAAAAAATATTATACGAGTATTTGATATTAATGCAATATTAAAGAGTAGCTTTTAAATATACCGTAGAAAACGTACAAAACATCTAATTTCTCATACTTATTACTGTTAATATAAATGGCGTATAGTACAATACATAGTATTAATTAACACTGCTATTGAAAGACATCCAAGGATATCACGTACATGTGCGTTATTACATAGTTACAAAGATAATAATATTATAATCTTACAAATATTTCTGTTCGATGATTTCACTACCTTAGTTACATTTTTCCAGAACTACAATAATTTACCTATTAACTCTATAAAAAAAATACAGAAATTACAACAAATTAGTTTGATAAGTAACATAAATTGACAAAATAATAGTTGTGATTACATGCGACAAAATATCAGCACATTATAAAAGACAGGAATTAAAAATACAAAGTACTCAAATTGACATCACAAAATCGATAAATGCGTTCGACCGTTAAACCAGCCTGGAATATGTAGAATTGATTATGTATGTCAATAGAATACGATCTACTCTAGGAATGTAATTATGTAAGTAATCTTATGCACCCCACAGTGGAGGACCGAGAAGACAAAAGTTAGGGGGTTAAAGCCTCGAGCCTCCCCACTCACTTCGTTGATTAGTCTATTTATTTTCTGAAGGACCTAAGCTGTTGAGTGAATCGACCCAGGAGAAAACATTTTTCTGGATCCTCCACTTGTACCTATGCATTTTTTACCGTATGGCCAGCCTTCGCTACAGCGACATTTCGAGACATTTGGGGACATATTGTATGTTGTATGCCGCTAGAAGGCCATTCGCATGGTACAATCGCTGAAGGGATGTTTCCTGGGTAGAAAAATATAATTCCATTTGGTTCGTCAGTGAGATTATCAAATAATATTAGGCACGTATTTTTTGCTTTATCAAATAAAAAAAAATTGACAAAGATAAGGCGCATCAAAGTTCAGGAGTGGGGGCTTGTGACGTCACTTTGACAGTAAAAGTGTAGCAAGGCGTGACGTCGCACGATATTTCAACGCTCTGTATCGTCGTCTTTTATTGTTTACGTGACAAAAGAAAAAATACGTGTCCAATATTTTTAGGTAATCTAACTGAAGGACAAATGTCAATAACACGATTTTTAAGTAAAATACAGTAAAATACAAGTAGCATACTCAGCCTATAATGTTCACATTGCTGAGATACAGGTCACCTGTCCGTAAGAGGGTGTGGGCCATAATACAACCATGCGGGTCCAGTGCAGGTTTGTGGATGCCACATCTCTTTTTGGCTCTAAGTCATGGTTACTATCACCATGTCAAATAGTGTATTTCGGAACTTTCTGGTAGTTTTAAGTGAGCTTCATAATTATCTCTCTTAGGTACTGCCTTCCCTTATTCCCAACAGTGTCACTGGCCAGCGAATACAGGGAAACAAAATCTTAAAACTAACCATCATTATCTTGAATTTCTCTGCTCGTATTGCACAACTCCTTACAGTTAAACCCGTATGTGCAAGCGCATACAGTATACGGAACTGATTTTATTTAAGTAATTTTACATTTAATGTTAGTACAAAAATTCTAATACCGTGATCAAGTTCCTGAAAGTCTGTTATTCGATAAAAAACCCTTATAAATTTTAAATAGCATATGATAAAAATTCAGAAACGCATACTGCACTACAAAGGTTCGCACTAACATTCAAAAGGTCGTTTTAAAAACTTTTCCTTAATGAAAAATGGTACTTATAAGCGACGTTTAAGATACATGGTTGAGTATAATATTCGTTGTTGTTAGACGTTTAGTTGGGGTCGACTGCGGTAGGCTTGAACACGTAGACGGAGTCATCGAGCCAGTAATAAGCCTGTGCGAAGTCTCCCTCACATAGGTAGGGAGCTCTGGTCCAGGAGACCAGATCGAAACCAGCCTCTTCGCGCATGAACTTCACGAAGGCCGCGAGCTGGTCTTCAAAGTACAAGCCTTCGATCGGCAGACGCTCTTCTGGTTTGTGGTCTGCCGTCACTAGAAGAACAGAAAATCGAATATTTTATAGACTGGCATTCAAATGAATAAATTTACTTAAAAAAAAAGATTTTCCAACACAGAACCAATTTTTTTTTTTTTTAGTTAACTAAAAAGTTGTAAATAAAAAAAATAACAAAAAACCTGACTGCTTAAAAAGCGAACGAAAAATATATGCGCGAGCTGGCTGACCAAAACCAGATGTATCCTCCGACTGCACAGCATGATATATAATTTTGAAATCATCTCTTAAAACCCTCTATTTTGATACCCCCACGATAGGTTTGGCAGAAATAAAAATTTTGGGCCCCAACAATATGGCGACCGAAATCCGCCATTATTCTATTTTCCAATTTTAATGTAGCCAGTGACACTCGCTAGGTTAAGACGAATCGATTAACGTAAGAATCATCAAAATCGGCCAACGCGTTTGGTCTCTAGATCGCCACATAGGAACAAACATACATACATACATAGACTGATAAACACATTACCCTCCTTCGGCAGTTGGGTAAAAAGCACCAAGTCTGTACTGCCCAACCGTTTGTAAACAGATAATTTCCACGAAACAGATAATTTCTACCTCATTGAGTGAGCGAGTTGTCCTGAATTAGAAATAAAATCTGTATTGAAAATTGAACTCTGGATTCCAGTCAAGAGGGCAGCGTTTCTGATGCTGGTGGCTTTCTGAAGGTCAATTTGCGGTCTCATCGTTTTATCAGACTACAGGAAGAATCGTTGTATTAAGTGATGGTCGGGATACTATATCGTTTATATCCAATTTATATTTTCACGACTACAGGGTTAGAAGTTTATTGATGTTACCTTCCACATAAGGTTTGTACGGCAACACAAGCGCCAACATAAGTACTCCTCCCGGCGCGAGAGCATCTCTGGCCTGCTTCAGCATCGTCTTAGGCTTGCTGCACCGATCCAGCAGGTTCAGCATGCATATGCAGTCGAACTGGCGATAGTGGTACCACGTCTCCGTGTCTAGTAGTCTGGAATTTAATAGTAAGAGGTTTAGTTTTTATCGCATTAGCTCGCCAACAGTACTGGAAGGAGAAAACGCGTGCTCGTGAATGGGGAAGGAGGATGAAAGGCATTGTCGAGATTGTCTGGTCTTTAAAACTTTCAGGCGGACAATCTACCGGATTCATTACGTATTCTCATTCTATGAAAAAGCCGAATATAAAATCTGTTACTCACTTATATCCTTTATCAGCCAGCGCTTTCCTCATGCTAGCAGAGATTTCGGTGGCGTAGTTGTGCGGGTAGATGTGGGCGAAGCGGCGGCTGACCTCGCCGTCTCCCGCGCCGACGTCCACCAGTGCGCCGGCGCCGATGGCGTGCCCGGTGACACGCAGCAACGCGCGCGCCTGCGCCTCGGACAGGACGAACATCGAGCCGCGGCCCAGCCATCTGCAACAATGAAGATCTTTCTTGGTGGTTGTTGGTGATGAATGTGATGATTCTTGGTATCTTTATTGGGTGGTCTAAGTAAGGATCTTATTCGATCTTTCTTCTATCATTTATAGATTAGTTAGACAATGGTTCTGAGGACCTCAGTTTTGATTAATATTTAAAGTGTTATACCTTTTTAAAATGTTATTAGGACCTTTTTAAAGGCATTAGCAGAGAGTAGAAATTTCAAGACTTTCAAGTAGAGTTTAAAGAAATGCTTGCCTTTGTATTTGCCTAACTCTTTTCGGGATTTGTATCACCCTTTTATTGTTCAGTGGGCTTAGCGCGAGTTTTGGCTCACGCTGGATCGCGGTAACGTAAACTCAAAGTTAATTTGTATTAAAACTGGATAACCGCTGTCTGGTGACAGTAAAGAGAAACCTCTTGTTTAACCGCCGAAGAAAAAAGAGGGGTGTTATAAGTTTGACGTGTGTATAGTTCTCGCCAAACTTCTTGACCTTCCTGAAGTTGGCTACAATGACTGCGCAGTAGTAAATCTCATACAAAAACAGCACCATTTCGTGCCTCACGCATCCGGTAAGCCAACTTCAGGGCGGCCCAGAAGTTTGGCGAGAACTATACCTGTGTGTTTATGTATTTGAGTATCTGTCTGTGGCACCATAATTCCTAAACAGGTGAACCGATTTTGATTTCATTTTTTTTGTTTAAAATGTGACTTTATCGAGAGTGTGCTATGTATGATGAAAATCGCCGGCCGTTTTACTCTTTCAATAGGAGTGTTTTCGCAATATATGGTGTGTGTAATTACGTGTTCATTAGATTGTCGATCGAAGCGTTTCTACAACAAGATAAATTTTGTAAAATGAAACAAAAATGTGTCGGGGATTTTTAAATATTACTTGTATGTATAGAAATTGACATCGAGCACAGAGATCGAGCACGAGTAAAAACTCGAAATAAGCCCACAGTTCCGATTTTCTGTGAGGTGTCTAAGCCACCATCACATCAACCTGCGGCTATCATTATACATATTCTTTCGTGAAATATTAGCAGGCAGGACTAACGTTCAACTAAGTAGTGGATCATCATGAAATGAATACGGGGTATGAGAAAATTGCTTCAAAGAACAGGGTGTGGTAACGTTCCACTGCCTGGAGTGAACATGCGATGCTATATTACAACCACGATTCAATGGAACTATTAATTTTCTTATCTAACTTAATTGTCCAAATAACAAAGTTCGTTCGATGTTTGAACCTTCTAATTTAAACGTGGATAGCTTCCTTGAAAGCGATTTGTGAGCTAGTGGCTGAGCTAGGCAACAATAGCGCAATTATCTAGTACTGGCGTGGGTCGTGTGGTGCTGGCCGTCGGAAGGTGTATCGCGCGCTGCACGCTGCGGAGTGCCGCCGCAATTACCGGGATCAAGTACAAAGCGCGCTGCGGGCTACGGCGCGGCGCGGTGCGGTGTGGTGGTGCAGCAAGCGAGCGGCGGCCGGCGCTGGCCGCAAATTGTGCGCCCGCGGCTCCGCGACCCCGCGACGTCTTCATTGCGCCCCCGGCACCAATACAAGTGGATAATGAGTAGTAAATCCCGCTCTCATTAGCTGAGACCGAGCGACGCACCGATCGATACGAATTCGTCTGCGCCGGGTAAAGGGATAATCGGCGCTGGGCCCGAGCTCTGTTATTAGCCGTAGTACCATATATCACGTACGGCATTATCCGCGGCCTCCGGCGTCCGCGCCGCAATTACAGCGGCCGAACAGCGTACACCGTTCAGTCACAATGCCCTATTAGGAAAGCCTTAGAGATAGTGTTGCCCAAGTCTGAAACTGGAGTACCTTGGCGAGATGATCGTCTACATCTTCGGATAGCAAATAAGTAGAGAACATGTAGTTAAGTCGCGTTACACGACAGTTATAGTTTGATACATATGTATCGCGGCGGACGGCGGACGAGCTCGGCGTCGTCGCTGGCCGAGGCAGCTCGTTTGCGGAGGCGCGCGGTGTCGATTGATTGCTTTATTGTCTGGCGGTGGCGCTGCGAGGACGCGACGCGCAATACATGATACATGAAGCGGCCGCGCGCCGCAACTAATGAGCAGCGGCACCGCGTAATTGTCACCGGCCGCCGCGTAAACTCGCCAGATTCCACACTCGATGTGACAACACACGATTGAGTCAACACGCAAAAAGATCGCGGGAATATGACGGCAGTTGTTACTGTGTTGTCGGCGGAATCGACTGATTGATTTATTAAGACCATAACGAGGATAAGCACCGTTGTCGAGGTGACAATTTATCCATCTCGTTTGGCGTAAAACTTTCAGAATGGGCACTTTTCAGAGCTTCGGACAAAAAGAGTGCGACATACCGTGAAGGCAGTGTAGGTAGGTAGACACGTATTCGAGGCGATGAAGTAATAGGTAACAGAAACCACACGGAAGAGCGCGGTCTGTCGAGTGGAGTTGAAATTGTGCGGCGCGGGGTGACGTGTAAATCGAGTAGAGCAGTAGGTAGGTGGATAGGCGGGCGCGGGTATCTATTTCAATAGAATGCGGTGGCTTGCAACAAGGAATCCGATGCGGTTATCGACGACGGAGGTGAGAGATGTGTCGCCGGCGGGGCAGGGGCGCGGGCGGGGCTCGTATCGCGATTGCATCGGAGAGCAAACAAGCGGGCGCGACACCCCCCGGGGACGCTCAAATCATATTACCCCCGGCCTCACACCCGCGGCTCGCGCGCCCGCCACACACGTCATAAGAGTGTGCGTCGCTATGGCGACGGCCCGGGCCGTGCATGATATTAGTACGTGTGTGGCTCATCTCCGGCCGTTTAAACTTAACGCGCCGCCGCCTCGCGCGGGAAATTAAAACCGGCTCCGGACCGGAAGGAGCAATCGACCCTCGCTCGTACGGGGATGGCTCGGCCGGCCGCCGTCACACCGTCACCGCACACACACTGTGTATGTTCTACACGCTTGATTTACATGAGAGGATGATGCTCCATAATACCCCACCTTTAAGAGTAGGATAGTCAGGTATTTTCAATAAAAAGGAGACTTATGTGAACTAATAACTGAGTCTACATAATTGCAAGGCTTAGTTAGGTTAGGTGTTCTGTGTTATCGTGTCATGGTTTTTGTAATAAATCATACTAAGTAGGTATTGTTATACTGATTGATTACCTATGCATGGTTTCACGGGTTCTTGATAGGCGATATTTGAGAACCACGTGTTTCTGCACTAAGTACAGATATACGTTAAGAAGTACTAATACTAACTTATACAGTAGGTACCTATTTCGAATTACTTTATATCCAAATTCTTTTCTCAGCACTTATCCTGACACTATCTTAAAACAACATAACGTTTTATATATCCATCGTAAACGTACACTAGATACACATTAAAATAGGAGGCAGCCCTCCCTTATGTAGATACCTACACATTTGCTTTACTCAAAGACATTGTCGCTTTCAGGCACCTCATTAGAGCGCGTCCCATGTGAGCCTCCCCCTCCCCACCTTCTCGGTCCACCCCCCTCACACACACATGCACACACTCTCCAGCAATTCTTTCTCTCAGCTCGCAAACTTGGACGGATAATTACACTTAGATAAGACCCCCGTCCTTGTTATGTGTTTTACGATAGCACCGTTTTATGTGAAACGAATTATATTATGTAATGCGATAGAAATTAACTTTGGAAACCCTTGAACCTTGTAGGTTTACAATTTTTCCTCTGGTAAGGCTGTATAGACCGCGAAATTCCAACCGAATAGTAATGTGAGTGGAGTTTGATTGTCATTAAATGATCATACCGCAGTCTGTTGTTCGTTTATTGGACAGTTACTGGTGGATAGGTCGGGGCACGCCACCAGAACGACCATGGTTACTACCAGCCAGGCCAGCCAAATATACACATGATAATTTCAAAAGTTTCCGCCTGACATCAGCGCGCAATAAAAATCAACTCTATAGCATACAATCGAACGTCACGGGAACGTTACGCGGTGTCATAACCCCGAACAGCACTCAAGCTGCAATAAACTATAAAAAGTGGATAGTAAAATGTATAAACAATGAGAGCACGGCTAAAACGTTTTAGTGTTAAGAGTGGGCCCATAAACCGTTGACACGCACCCGTAAAATATTAACGATACCTACAAGAAAAATGACGACTATCAATGTAGGTACCGATTTTCGGTCGCGAGGACGCGCTACAAATAATGGCGGTGCCGAATTTATACGCGGACCCGAATTGCCCCGATTGAATATTTTACCAGGCCACGAATGCGTCCGGCGATATTTTTCTATTTCGACGCCCATTTATACTATCAATTGCTTAGTTTCCCCCTAATATTATTCGAGGCAGTGTCGTGCCTGATTCTGCTTTGAATATCACACGGCTTGTTGACAATATTAACGATCTATTAGGAGCCATAACCTTCGAATTTAAATGACACTGAAAATATGTAAAACTAGTGCCTCTACGCAGGTAATATTATTTTACATATTGCTTATTGTATTTCAAAATGTCTATTTGTATTTTGTTTAGTTGAAGATGTGAGCGTTTGTGAGGCTGCTGAATGTTTATATCTTTAGCGTTTCGGAAACACAATAACCTTTAAAAGGTGTAAAGGCGTGGGCTCAATTCGAGTCCCAGTCAGGGTTTAAAATAACTCCTCGGAGGCGAATGGTTTATTGCTTATTGAGTAGCTCTGACGAAACGCGCCTCCGACGATAAAACATGGCGAGAGTGGAATCTCAGTCAATATCACAATATACGCGACGACATTGAAATTATCGCTCGGTGGGAGGCGATGCCGGCCGGCGCGCGGCGAGGTGGACCTAACTAAAACAAAATAAGAATAGTTTGAAACAATGAGCATTGTCGCGATGTCCGTGCGTGTGCTGTGGCGGCGCAGCGCGGCGGCGCGGGCGCAGCGGGCGCGTGGCGGCGCGCGGCCAGCACCTCGTTAGCGGGCCGCGCGCCATTGGCCGCCGCGCGGTGGGCGGGGCAAGCGACAAACTGCGCGCACGCAAATAGCGCACCCGCACACAAATTAAAACAATAAAATGAAAGTAATAAAACAAAGTGAACCCCGAAGAGTATCCACTATCGCGAGCCTTAATGGCGGAGCGGAGGCGGCCGCGGCGGCTCTCGATTTATTGAGTGAGGTGCTTCGCTCCGAGAGCCGAGACCTCGTACACCCG
Organism: Orthosia gracilis; assembly: GCA_947562075.1. Classification (NCBI taxonomy): domain Eukaryota; kingdom Metazoa; phylum Arthropoda; class Insecta; order Lepidoptera; family Noctuidae; genus Orthosia; species Orthosia gracilis. The sequence continues at coordinate 47,510,292 of OX387267.1, forward strand.
CCAAATTCGGAAAATGAACGTTTTGACACGCTAATATGAATTATTCTTTATTGTAACAGGTGTAAATTAATGATGACTGAATAGGCTGGCAAATGTAGAGAGTGGAAGCAATAGGGTCCAAGTTACCAGCCCTGCATCGAGGCAAAATGGATTACAGAATACCATTGTTATAACTAACTTTTTAATAAGATTTTAGTATAGTTATATGCTAAAACGAAATCATAATAACCTCAAGAGTGTAGGTACCTATTGTTTGAATAATAAACAAAGTAGATGAAGACTACAATGTTTTAAACAAAAACCTCACTCTTTACGCTCTTTCATGAAGGCTACATTCCACAACTATTTTCACAATTACTTTTAGGTTTATTTATCAACGGTTACCAGGCAAGCAAACACTACACTAAACCAGAGATCGCCAACATTTCACCAGAGAGATTGCATTTGCGTTGAACCATCAACCCGGCAGGCTTTCAATGAGAGAATTCCTACTGCGCTCCGCTCCGGTAACGAATGTCGTCTCATTTACTAATGTGTCACATGCAGCCGGCGTTGTTTCAGGCAGGCGTTCGAGGTGGTGGTGTAAGATGGCCGGGGTGAGGGGGGCACCCCCCTGGTGCTCGGGGGTGGTAGGGATGACCAATGGCGTCGCACCAAGCCGCACCAGCCATGCACCGTTAATTACGCTATCATGATCAAGTGTGCGTCTGATAGTGAGCATGTATGGAATGGGAAAATTGTTTGTTGTATACTCATGTAGGTGCCTTTAGCTGTGGTATGTGGTGGGTTTGGTATGTACCTACTTCAGGATAGGGGTTATGATAATATACTTGATACCTCTCTCTCTCAGGGTCCCAGCAATGGGAACGTTACAAGTCTATGCTGTAACTGGACTGTTACCTAGTCTCTTGAATTTCGTGGTGAAATGTGGAACAATGAAGATCAATTTTCTGAATAATCCTGCCCTAACTAAACCACTATAGCTCTGTAATTAACGGCAAAATTCGAAACAATTAGCTTGGTCAAACATGCAAAGAGGTCAAAATATACAAAGCAAAGACTATAATTATAAAATTGTCTTGTAGATACCGTAAGAGCAAATAATGCTCCTTAATTGCACAAAAAGTCATATCTTAAGATGTTCCTAAAACGAAACTAAATGCCGCCAATCCCACATTTAAAAAACACCAAAAATAACGTCCTTACACAATTTTTACCTTTTCAGCGAAGTCGTCCAAAAATAATATATCGGTCATCCAAAAAAGGGCAACCCTGAAACCGCTCGACAACGTGTAGGACTGTAGGGGTCTTCGCTTCAAGTGTAAACAAGAGCCCGGATGAGAGCCTCCATAAAAGATACAGTATACACGTGACGCTAGAACGTGATTATGAAAAGGCTCGTGATTACACTAGACGTAGTTAGAGCTCATTAGAGATGCTGGGGTGCACGGGATGGAGAAGGGGGCGCTCATCTCGGCGGGTGCATCGTGCCTGCGCGCGCAAACAAATTAAAACGTAAGACGCGCCCTAATCAATAGCCGACTCCGCCGCGAAGCCGAATTAACTCGCCCGAATGAAAAAAATGAACAAAATTATATTCGCGCGAGACCTCAACCCCCTGCGGCCGCCCGCCGCCCGGAGGAAATTGCTTTTCTTTCAGTGGGCGCGCACACACGCGGCGCGCGGCGACGTGAGCGCGAGAGGGTTAGCGCCGACACACACAATATTATAATTTACGTTTCCTCGTATATCGAGGTGTAAGTAGGTACTTTACCTGGGCGTTTCGCGCCTGCCGCCTGCTCAGCCCTCGGCTCACGCTAAATCTGAGCTTTATACGTTCACTTGACGCGACGAGAGCAATATTAGTTTCGAGTCAACTCCTTGCCTACTACAATATTTATTAACGCTCCAACAGCGCCATGCGCGACTTTTTTCATTTCCTTTCCGTTAAGCTATGTTTGAATGATATAAATATAAACTTTGTCTTTGAATCATTTTAGAGTAACGGGTTTTAGAGGACGATTGTTTAGAATCTCATAAAATATTTATATCTTCCCAAGAATGCGCAAGATTCGAGAAGGTCTCGTTTTTATTAATTTAGTTATTTTAAAAGCAGCTGTAAGTGATTTGCGCTTTCGGCTCGTTTACCTACGTCTCTGCGAGGGTACATTTCATTAGCGCCTCCTAGCTGACTACATAGTGACATATACATATGACTCGTTGGTATGTTTCAGTAGGTACGAGAGTCCGGTTTCATTAACGGGCCCGCTGCTGTAATCTGTGCGCCTTCCCGCCCAATTAACGCGTGGGCGATGAGAAGTCCGCCCGCCCGCACGCCCCGCCGGCCAATGGCGGCCGCGCGGGGATTAATTAAGTAACTTCCCGTCTACCAGCACCCCCCTCCCCCTGCCGCCGGCACCTACCCCGTGCACCTCACCCCCCCGGAGTCTGCGGACACGCCCGGAAAACTAACCACCTAATGAGGGGAGATGACCTCATGTAACTGTGTGCTTTGTCTATTCAACGTATGTGCAAACTACGTTCATTTGTGTGCAGCAAGTGTTGGCCTTTTGTGTGTATGTTATGTAAGTGGTCATCCGCTGTGTTGTTACATTACCTACAGCTCGTCTCCGGCGAAGGAAACTTTGTCATGTGTCGTGCGATTGGATTCGTGCACACAAACAACCGTACATAGTCTACACAATGTACCCGTTGCCAACGTTAAAGTAATTGACATGCATTCATCCGCCACTTTCACAAAGTCCGTCCAATTTGAATAATATAACCTCTTTACATGTCGTGGGCATCTATTGAAATACTCTGTCTACCTATATTCATAAATCAAACATCCAGTTAACGGTTCCACATTCTATTTCAAGTCTATAACAAAAATAGTTGATCCTTCATTTACACGTTATGTTTATTTACCAGTATAATCTCTGATTTCACTAAGTACCTAGTTATTATACACATAATATGTGTCGTGTACATTGGTAGGTCCACGTAGAGGACAGGGAGGTCAATTAAGCAGGAGGTCGTTCGCCGGAAGCGTCTATGACAGATGGGAGGGCGCGGAGGGACGTGTTTGCGTATCTCGTCCAAATAGGCTGGACTGTGATCGAATACGTTAAATATGTAGGGTAGAACACGAAGAGGTCATTTTTCTGCTGGACTTTTAGGTTATTACATTATTTATCACATAAATAGGTGGGAAGGTTTAAAGGAACTACCTTTAAAAGTTCAAATAATGATAATAATTGTCTTTCTGAATGCTTTAAAGCAATTTATCACCTATTGTTAATAATAATTTTGATGTCGTAGTGGCCCAGTGGCTAAGACCTCGCGTCTCGTGCTTGAGGTCGTGAGTTCAAATCCGGGCAAGTACCAATGTGACTTTTTCAAATTCATATGTACTTCCTAAGTTTATCTTGGACATCACAGGCAACGGTGAAGGAAAACATCGTGAGGAAACCTGGACTTACATACTTAATGTAAGTCTGAAATAGCCAAGTCAGAGGCCTGTGGGGTTCCCAGAGGCGGCTAATTAACTCTGACACCAGAGGTGGTCACATCCTCACACGAAAAGATGAAGAAGATCACCTATTGTTTAAAACAGAAGCAAGTATTACAGTAGGTATATTAAGTGATACTTCATCGTAGATATCACAAAAGCCTTAAAGCTGTCCTGCCCGAACCCGACCAAAAAAAAAATATTTATTTTTAAATTCAAGATCAGTATCTTCTCCATCATTGACGGTCAAACAATGCAGGAAAATAAGCAGAATAACTAACTAATTAGTAAATTCTGAACTCTATTCATAAATCAGAGCCTGACAATTCATTTGATTAAAAAACTATTTTTCAACTTAAAACAGCTTATCTATTGCTTCTTATTTGCATATGATAGATACAAGAAACAACTTCTAAGTCAACCAAAACATAAGTATGGCAAATGGCAATACCTTACTGGATAGTGGTCCGCCGAACTCCTTAAGGAAAATCGTCCTGAAAACAAGGAAACGTAAGCGTCTGAACACATATTTGTGTTCACACGCACTTGTTTTTCTTTTACACTTTGAATGGCACACATAACGAGGTGCTCATGTGCTCATGATGGAAAATTACATGATGAAGAAAAGGCTGAGACATTTGATATGCAAATGACTTTTATAGAAATACTTATATTGTTATCTTATAAATAAATAAAAGAAGAAAAAATCATAGAATCAAATTAGAGCTAATTGTATTCATTCTACCTTAATTTTCTTCACATCTCATTTTTGGTTGATATTCAAAACAAAGCTAGCGGGGCGAGCACTGAGTCACACATTTTTATCACAGTTTGGAAGCAATAACCGTTATAAAATGCGTGACTCAAGAATATCACAGTGGCCGTGCTCGCCCAGCAGAAATATTTTATGTAAGTTTCATCGACCACTATTGGCCAAAAATCAGATCACATAGCATTTTTCTGGTTTCTATTACTAAAGACCCGTGTATTCAATGATTATTTGCGTAACGTTTCGCCCCGAAAATATCAGAAAAGCAAAAGACACAAAAACAAGGAAGAATGCGTCAATGCGCGATATACCAAACAATACCACATGCGTTCAGTTAGTGTGTATGTACAGTTGACGTAAGTACACATTTAAATATGTAGCCGACTTCATAAATATGTTAACAGCAATAAAACTTTTATGGGCCATATTCTTTATCTTGTTTTGAATTTCATCATCTTGTCTGCAGCGAGATTTAAGTGTTAAGCCGGCTTTTTGTAACCCCCCCAGTTTTAGAGTCGGTTTTGCAATCTCCAGATTGGATTCAAATAACTTATCAGTTGGATTTTCTCCGTATGGTGATCCGAATCGATCTCGATACATATTAAATGTGACGCGCTCCGGCGACAGATACTTTGCCAATACTTACGAACGTATCGCTAAAAGAGATTGATACAAAATTTCGCATTATTTTCTTTGAATATCTATTATTAGATTTCCGAGTGCATTGCGATTATAGTGTCGCTTATGACGTTCATCTGCCTAGGTGCAGTTACGATTAATGTTCAAGCATATCAGTAAAGAAAATCTCGTTTGGCCTAGAAAATAGGGTTTAAACTCCATCGGATTACACAATGTACTACGTTAGATAGGTAATGACAGGTGGTGCCAGCCCTTATTGCTAGCAAGACCCGTTTTTCCTCTAGCAACATTTTATGACTATTGTGCAAATATATTCTAAGGACTATAGTGCATTTTATATACGAACCTATCTAAGATCATGAAAAAACGTGACATGTGACAAGTAAATTGAAATTAATAAGCGTGTGACCTCTTAAAACACAATGTGTAGTGGTTCATAATCGAAGGAAGCGAGGGTTGTGGGGGTGCCAAAATAACTAATAGTTTTCGCGGGGGCGTGTTAGCATTTTTCTTCTGGCGGTGACGGGCGGGGGAGGCAAGGGGCGAGGGGTTGCTGGCACAGGGGGGGGGGAGGCTGGAATAACTCTCTTTCAGGAATGGCTACGCGGATCATTTATACTTCATCGGCTTTGTTAATAACAGTGTTGTAAGCCCCCAACAATGAAACGAATGTTTGTTCTTTTCGAGAGCGAGACTTTGTACCTGCCACGGGCAGAATGTTGTAGGAAAGCAATATTTACTTCCAGGAATCGAGATAATTAGATTATTTTAATCGGCGTTACCCGAGCTTTACAATTTGTGAAGCATTTAAAATTATAGCCTCCTTTGCAGTCATGTTCTGCAAAGTAATTGCCCTGGCAAAGCTGTCTCTTATTCCCACTCATGAGAGTATCCCAAAACGCAATTTTCCAAAATCCCAGAAAAAATAAAAACCTTACCAAAATTAATTCACAACTATATACACTCACCTTCTAAATCTTAACCACTAAAGTCCTAAGCGAGCAGGGTCGTGTGCCCCCGGGCCGTTCGTCGCCACTAAATCCTAAGCCCAATTCTTCCACCTACACCTGTTTTACGTCCCAATGAATCGCTGCATGCAAATAAACCAGCGTTATTGTTCCTTTGAAGGGTGCGTAAGTCGGTTTAGATCTTTATTTACTCAGTAGCTCTATATTAAGTTCCTGCGAACGTGAAATAAAGATGAAATTTTCACTTCCACGAAGAGCTTTAGAGGTGCGCGAAAATCAGACCGAAATTTTTGTATCTTTTGATGGATTTCTGCCTACAAAATTAATGTCGATTTGGCGACGATAAAACCATGTATTAAATAAACGTTCAGTATGTATTGTGTGCCGTTACATTAACGGCTATTTAAAACAATGCGGACAGACAGGGAGTGGCGGCACTCCTTCACGTCGGGCGGTGATTAATTGCACGCCCCCGAGAACGCCCGGGAAATCACAACCCTTTCGCCTCGTCTTAATTACCACGCCTCGCTTCAGCGACGCGCCCCTATTGGCCGGCTCAACGTTCCGCTCTGTCGCCCCAGCCTTTTAATTGGTCGCCGGTAATTAACGCCGTGTAATCACCAACCGCGTCGCGCGAGGGGCGACGTTCCTAATTTGAATTTTTAATTACTCTCGCTCGCAAGCAGAACGCCAGCCCATTGGTCGGCGCGTTTCTTGTTTACACTCTGAAACAATGCCTATTGTCTTTGCGATGTTATCTCGCTTCACACTTTATTCTACTGGTTTGATTGTGGATACCTTCTACATTGTGTTTAAGTATTTCTTCTTTTGTTTTAAGCTTAAATGACTTTGCAGTGTTTGAACCGGTCAGACTTTGGTACGAAGCTCCACGATCGTGCTGACCTTAAAGAGCTCACGTAACAATTAAGCTATACACCTATCTAAGCTTCCAGCGATTATGATTCCCAGAATGTCTAATCGCAAGCAAAGTAGATAATGTTCCGTGCTGAGTTATGAAAACGATCGTGCGGAGTGCATTCCCCGCATTCCCAGCAGCATTAGATTCCACGTAGGTATGTTATGTGAGAGAGAGGCGAGCGCATGCCGAATTAGCTCATTACTGAAACACCGCCTCGCGCAGGGAGCCGAGATTTATCCCGTCTGCTGTACCAATGAGACCATTAGCCGGCTTTTCAGCGCCCACAATTCCAAACTATTTTTACTTTTCGTCTATTTTTAATCTCGATTCTCATCACGTGCAAAAGTTTTTGTGAGTCTATTAAAAGAGTGTCTGTAAGGTTCAGCTAAATGTCAACCGCAGAAAAAACGTAAAGAGGAGCTTAATCTTGATAAAATGCAAAATTTAACTTGGAAGCATGAATCATGGCTACGCGGATGGTGTCGTGGTACTTTCGTAATTGATGAGTTACGATCTATTCATTAGACATTGCGAAGTGCTAAACAACATCGGCTCGGGTACGTGTGCGTGGCTCCGATTAGAGAGGCGATAGACGGTAGCTAAGGAGGTGTTTATGCGTCCGCGCAGCGCGCCGCGACTGACGTTGAGTGACGTGGCCGGCCGCGCGCCTCCCGCTTAATAAGGTAAATGAGATGCGGAGCCTGCGCCCGCGCACTGCCGCGGCTTAAATTAGCGCCGACTTGCGACTCGCGCGCTCACCTAACAAACGCCTTGTTACCCAAGGGATTTATCCTAAACGAGCGGATTTTCTACCGAGATCTCGCGCTCAGCCATCGAATTTAGCGAATCCGTCGAGGAAAACGTTCCCGTAACGGTCGAGTGCTGTGTAGCCATTTATGCAAAAAATACATTCGGATACGGATCGTGTGTGTAGAAACGCTTTAATGACGCCGTAAATATATTCATGTTTAAAATAAAACACTGGGGCATCCGAGGCATTTCACACAAAAACCGATGCGATGTAGCAATAACATCATTACGAGGACAGGCATCTTCATCTGCATTAAAATAGTCTTGCGGCGTAACAAGAATATAATACATTAAGAAGAACTAGACGAGTCGTTTGAATCGACAAAAACGTGGTCGGTTTCATTTTTTCCCCAATTAAAAACAGCTCGAGGAAGTTTTTTAGTGCTTTTTATTAGTTTTTGGTCAGGCACGGTTTTTACCCGGGGCACGGGTCAAGCGAGCTGAGACAAAGCGCGGCGTGGATGCGCGCGCGTCGTGCCCGGCGTTTGGTTCCGCGTGCCGGCCGACCATTCAGCGCTAATCGCTTCATTCAGCGGCGAGCGAGCTCTTTTTCCCCGTGGCCGATCGGTCATGCATTCCGAGCGGACACTGGTGACTGTACCCGATATCGGTTTGATGTGGCAAATTAGCGCGTGCGTAGCCTCCGGTGTCCCCTAATAACAATACCGTCAGCTTCGTCATTTAATTTAGCAACTGAAGTGCTACATCAAACTTAACATCGCAAATAAGTTCCCGGAAAAAATTGCAGAGATTTCTTCTAGACAAGCGTGTTCCATCGTCGACCACATCATCGTTTACCACCAGGGTGAGATAGTGGTCAAACGCGAAACTATCAATAAAATATGTTTCTTTTTTATATCGTCTTTGAAATTGACAATTCAAAACTGCATTCACCTACTTATTTAAAATAAGAACTGGCACCTACGCAAAAAGATTTTGTCAGCCAGTTTTTTCATTACAGGCGTTTGAAAACACGTGCTTTTTAGCAAATTAACAGTTACATCATAATGCACAACAGTTGGTACGTGGTCAGCAGTCGTGTCGTGGCTACGGCGGTGGTTGAGGTGAATTTCACGGGTAGTTGACAGTGGCCTGCGCGTGAGCACGACTTGCGACACCCAGTCTACGGATGTGCTAAACGTAGGCAGGAAATAACAGTTTTTAGAGGTTCCGTACCTCATAACCAGGGTGAACTGTACACATCTGCGTATCCATATAGAGCACACTGGCGTGATGGTATGTTATGAAATGGTATAAGCAATAAACAGACATGCGATTGCAGCATTCCCGAGAGGTTTGCCGTCATTTATTAAAGAGTTCTGTTGTATACCTCCGAAGTTCTTCATCAGGTCTTTACTAAATTTAAATAGGACCATTTCGGACTAAACTTGTTTCGATCAAAAAAAAATATATTTGCAAATCCGATTTCATATGACGGAGTTATGCCCGAACATAAATAAATAAAAAAAATATCTTAAATATATATAAACATCCGAATTGAGAACCTCCTTCTTTTTGGGAAGTCGGTTAATATAAAAGAAACCTTATGATCTTTATGTCCATCTGTGTCTCATACTACACAGGGTGCTAAGCCCTAAAATGGAGATGTAGATGTATGCAGACGTGTCTTGTGTGCCCGTTCTCATAATAATTTTAAATTCCTTTATTACAGAGCATTTATTTTCTTATGCTTTCACGAAATAGTAATTTATTGCAGTACTTCAATTATCAGGGCAGAAACTACTTACAAGCGCGTAAGTGGTACTAGATTGTATGTATTTGACACAGTTTGTATAACAACCCAACAAAAATCTTATTTATCGATAGATAATTGAAATGTTTTTAAATAAGTGGAGATAGGGCCCAGGAGATATTTTGTTGTTGGATAGTCATATCGGGTCTCTCCTTCTTGTTAAAAGTGTCCTGTCCTGTGTTAGCTTCCCGATCTGTGTATGAAGTATTGGTCCTGATATAAAGAAATTGAAAACTTAGAACATTGGGAAGGTGCTTCTAAAGCTCCCAATTTCTTCATAAAATCAACACTAATTTCTTCATAACCAGGACGCCTATATTTGAAGTACAATGACACAACTTTGAAACTTCGAAATTCCGCATTTCAAGACGCGTCCTAAGTTGGTGTTTCATAGTTCCCTTTTTCTTCATGATATCAACACTAATTTCTTCATTGCCAAGACGCGTATATTTACAGTACAATGCAGCAATGTCACGACAGGAGACGTTCCGTTGCAATCTAACGTTGACTTTGAAACGTAATATAATAATTATATATTATTATATGAATATTCAAAATACCTCTTCATTGATCAGGAAGTGAATATTTCCAGATGTTGCAGCAAACAGGAGACGTTCGGATCGAGGACAACATAAATTGGTGTTCCTACGAAGATGCTTCGAATTCCCCAATTTCTGCATGAGATAAACACCAATTTCTTCACTGTCAGGACGCGCATATTTGCAGCACAATGTCACAACAGGAGACGTTCCGTTGGAGTCGGACGCAGACCACTCTTACTGTTTATTTACCATTAGGAATGTTACGGGGTTGCTGTATTCGAGCGATTATGGTGCGAGCTTTAAATCCAATTGTCATGTTGTTTTCTGATTTAAAAAAATCCTAACTTTTTTCGTTGCCGTAGCTGATTTTTCAAAATCAAAACTTTTGTATCAACTTAATTAAACATTTGCAGGCAATTGTCAAGGAGTCGCTCAGTTAGTTCGTAACTTGTTCGTTCGTCAAAACGTAGAGTTCTTAAAAAAAATCTAGTCGTGCAATAGTTGTCTGAAATGCGATAACCTTTTGATTTTTACAAAAGATTTGCTACTGAAATATAACATCTCCAAACCAGCTTGATTGATTTTGGTTAGAAACAGCAATCGATTTTCTAGATTCTATTGCGATTAACAACTGGGAATTATATGATTGTCACCATTAATCATCTTTCTGCAATTACCTATACTTTTCAGTCTGAAACTTAAATTTTCCAAGACCTTTTTAGGCATTTTGGAGACACCTTTCAGTATTAGCTTATGTGATATCTACCCACTTACATATGACCTGAATAAATATTGTTTTTATGTAAATTGAGTTTTGTTATGTTTAACCTCAATTCTCAAAATGCCAAAATACATTGCCAAAGAACATTTATCATAAATTCCTGAAATTACTATTGAATGAAAGCGCGCACCACATTATATCAAACGAGGTTTGCTAGTAGGTCGCTAAGCTACCGTGAAATAAGAACCGGCTAACAATGAGTCACCGAGTTACGTATGACTCTTAAATAATCGCTTGTTTTTCATACAACACTCACTAAAACACTTCTGGGAAAGCTTTAAAGCTCATTTTGGATGACAAAAGCATTTTTTTTTTTTGTCAGGAACAAATGTTCAGTCGAATATATATTAACGATCTCACTGGCTGCAAAATAGGGTAGTTGACAAAAAATATCTATTTAGTATCGTCATTTAGGTAACCTAAAAATATTGTATTTTTTTGCCACGTAAACAAAGAATTACTAGGATACAGTACATGATATCGTGTGACGTCACGGTGTGCTAAACGTTATACTGACAAACTGACGTCACAAGCCCGACTTCTGAACTTTGATGCGCTTTATCTTTGTCATTTTTTATATTTAGTGATAAAGCAAAAAATAGGGGTTTAATATTATTTGATAATCTTACTGACGGACTTAATAGAATTATCATTTTTCTACGCAGGAAACATACCTATTTTCAGCCATCTCAATATAACTGATGTGGATTCACAATCACAAATCATGCATTGTGGTTTTATGGAGTTCAGATTTTGATAAAGGATTCATTCTTTATCCGTTAAAACGATTTCTTCGACGAAATAGACCTTACTTCTGTTTCTAAACTATTCTGAGGTAATAAATTGACTTTGATTTTACTATCCTTTCAAATTATTAAAAGCGCTACTTTGCTTGCACATTGACGGTAATTAAATCCTCGAAGCCTCGAAGGCGGTGTACATAAAAAATTCTATGATCATAATCCCTGTAGGTGGCTAGGGTCTAGTGACGGGGTCACGCATCGGACGGACAGATACATGTGCGCAGCCGCGTGATTAGTGTGCGCATACGCAGCAGCCGCTGTAACCCGAACCGTGCGCATACGCAGCCCGCGCCCGCGCCATAACATAATTAAAAATGATTTAAGGCATTCGCTCCGGCTGCTTTGTTTCGCGCATTATGTTTCACTTGTTCGCGTCGCAGTCGCGCTCGCACCTCCATTTTTAACGCGCCCGCTCTTAATTCTGTCACAGTTTTTATAACCCTTTTGTATTTATTAATTCCCTTTCGGCTCCGGTAGCTCTACGCTTCTCGGAAAACGATTTTGACGTGACATTTCTTTGGGTCGCGCCGTGTCCCTGTGTTAATGAAGCGTCCGATTTCGGCGCCGCCAAAAAACAATCATATTTTGTGTAATCAAAGCGAGGTCGTATTCTATTCCAAAAACCGTTAATTAGCACTTCTCGAAAGGTGTTTGTTGTTTATTTTGTTCTGATTTGAACAATAGTGTCATCATAATTCATTGTTTCCATCAATTGTTATGTTTTCATCGTATCAAAGTGGTAAAGAGTTCGCTTAGCCTGTTTGTCGTAATAATATATCTACGTTTGGGAACGTTCACTAAAAAGTTATAAAACGGTGGTAAAACCGGCAAACAATGGCGAGTCACGTCAGCGACAATACAGTTGCAGAGTTAAAAGTACATATTTAAAATGATTAAGTTCGACTTGTTGACGCGTCGCGGCTGGTTATCGAATTTCGGAAATCGAGCAACCGTGTCCTGGCCGCTACCAAATAATTTTCCATGGTTCATTCATTGTTGACTTTGGAGTCAAGATTTCATGTAATTACGAGCACAAATATATGAAATCAATGCGTTGAAAGCAGCACATTTTTAACCGACTTCAAAAAAAGAAGTAGGTTCTCAATTCGTCGGAAATATATTTTTAAATTTATTTATATTTCCCGATTCCTCTAAGACGCCTGGACGAATTTGGAAAATACTTCTTTTGTTTGAAAGGGTATACTTTCCAGGTGCTCCCATGGTCATCAGGTAAGAACCTGATGATGAGATTCCATGGAAATCAAGGGAACTCTTAAAATTTTGTAGGCACATATAGCGATTTTGGTATTTTCATCAACACGGCAAGCATTTGCATTCAGAAAGTATCATTTGGTGAAATGGAACTGATGAAGAAGACCACTGGAACTTCTCAATAAAAAGTATGTTATGAGTAGCTATAACATATTATGTCGAATAGTTAAATGTCCGTGATGACGCAAATTTAAATAAATGGTTCTAATGTAAATGGTACCATCGAACTGATCTGATCTCTATTTATAGTTAATTTTTAATCAAAATTTAATTTAAAAATTTCACTTTAATTAATTTATGTTTGTTTTAGTCTTATTTCAATTTATGTAACCTACTCTGTGTGGTGTGAATGTCTCATTATAATATTAACGTGTAAATAAGTCGTTGGTGTGCAATAAATAAATAAATAAAACGATACAGATACCAATTCCATTAATTAACATAGAAATTGTGAAACATAACAATGTTACATAATAAAACAATGTATCCCAGACGTGTTTAGGTATTTTGGAATTGTAATGGAATTGTAAACCTTCTGGCTATAAATGATTTTCATTGTATTACCATTGGTACCAAAGCTAAAAAGGGAAAAATAAAAAACTAAAAGAAAAGTCGTTGTCAATAACGAAAAAAATAAGTACTAACGGTACCGACTTCCGAAAAGTAAGTTATTTTTCGTTTTGCTGTGTTGTAGAAGAAGGTAATTTTTTTTTGTTAAATGTTTTTAAAAAGAACAGCTTATAAGATCAGCGAAATCAATAGGCATTCTATAATGCTATGCTATTAACAGTAGAATGATTCCAATCTGTTTTTCCAATGTTGTTAAGCTGGCGAGCAATAACAAGTAAGTAGCGAGTGTTGTGTCGTGTTTGCGGTCGGCCGGCTGGCGGACACCATTGGCGGGCTGGCGGCTGGCGATCCATCATGACGACAATCTATCACCAGCCGAGCCCAGCGACAACCGACACGCATGTTTTACACATTATACCTGTACACATTTACATATATGCGCATGTGGGTGTCCATATTCTAACTTTAAGTGCGCAGTAGGTAGCCATAAAAACGTTCAGCGATATACGATCTGTACGATCATAAACCAAAGCGACAGGTTTTCTATGGTAATTTGACACTGAGTATTTTCTATGCTAGGCTTAGGATCCGTCTAGTTTGGCTTCCCACTAGCTCTAAGCAGGAATGTAGTTTGACGCTACGACTGGTTTCTAATTAAACCGACACGTCGGTATGGCCAAATGAATCACAAAAATGATCTGGTTGAATGTCATCGTCATGGTTTCTCAGTGTTTTATTTTGTTCTTGCGAATGCAACATAGTAGGTAGAGGTGGCTATCTCGTGGTCCATCTCTGTTAATTAGTTTTTTGTCGGGCTCGGCGGGGCGGGCCGGCCGACGCCATCAAATTACGATGAGTCGGCCTTTCGGCTACCGGCACCAGCGCGGGCGCCGCGGCCAACAATAATTATACACTCGTTACTACCGTGCTGCGCCCGCGACGCGCACACATACACCTCGCCGCTGCTCTCAATAAATTAAATCGGAGAAATTGTTTTGACAACAAATTAATGAACAGAATTTATTCAACTCACAGAGCTGTTCGTCGTATTGACACTAGCTTACTGCTTTTGTTGATGAGAATCTAACAAGATGGAGACTTTTTGTAGTTATCTGATGATCATATTATAGGAGATTTCTAAACGGCCATATATCGTATGCGCATTGATAGGGAAGGGCACACGCGCGACTCGAGCAGTGTCGACGATAAATTCCATCGATAAAATCGGCGGCGTCGACGGCGCGCTCGGTAATTTCTTAACGACAGCGTAACCCGGTGGCGACGCGTGCGCCTACATTTTATTTCTCTCGCATCAAGAAGCCGACTCCGAAATAATCGTTCACCACTCAACTTAGATGGTAATCAAGGCGACTATTAACGACCATCTTAATGTAACTTTTTGAGCAATGAGTTAGAAAGATTCCGTCGAGAGCAGTTAGATGTGTGTCTCGTGTGTTGAGTCATTTTCAATGATCACGATTGGGATGATTTGTCGTTAAAACCAATAAAAGTTCGCGTTGTACACAACTCGCGTGCCATGTATGGTCCATATAGTGAGATGAATTAGTTTACGTGGAGATGAGTGAGTGTTTTCTTGTTCGAAGTGGTCAGTTGAGGAGGCATTGTGTTTTTAATTGAATATAGGCAGAGGTGGCGAGGCGGCTACCGGCTACATTGTTGGTGCTATTCACACTGCTCGAGAGCGCTTTCTACTAATTACCGCCGTACACTCGACGAGGCAGGGCTGCCACTCTATAATAAAGAAGCTTGAAGAGTGTAGAAGATAAAGAGTTATTTTTACTTTGGTAATTTTCAAAACAAAAACGAATAATGAATGTTTACAAACGTAGGTTTTACTAGTAACAAATTACTTGTATTTCTACAATCTATGCTTCAAAAATTCTACACTGGATCTTGATTCATCATCGTCAAATGTTGTTCTGTTCTGATCCAACATTTCTTTCGGCCCGGGACTTAATTGGCGGAGCTGGTACAACCCTAATCGTAGTTGCGCACGAGGTACTACGTGCTGCTATGTTACATTATCTTTAATTAAAAATATCCAGAGGCCATCTCTAGATTAGTCAGAGTCACAAAAAGGGTTACGAGGGATCAGGCGAAACACCTTCGTGATTCGTCACGAATCAAATTTATTTTTATTTTCTTAGAATCCTTTGTCGAAGTTAACCGAATTTGTTGTTCAATAAAAACTGGCTAATTAAGAAATGTTGGAGCTGCTGTTAGAGATTTGTGCTCCTTTTGTTCTGGATCCTAAGTTATACGATTTGTTTAGGTCTACCGTTCGAGGTTCGAGTTTGTGTCGGATAAGGTTTATGAGGCAGCCTTTACAACGATTGATAGCTGGATTTATGCTTCGATGGTCGTTTGATGCCTGAATATGTATCGTAAGTTTAACATTCTTGAAGCTGGTTTCCCTTTAACTACCTGTGTAAAATGCAGTGATTATTTCGGTCCTCTGGATCTACCTGAAATACTTATGTTTTAATCATCAACACCAATATAAACCTTTTAATGTTCCCACTGCTGGGACACAGGCCTCCTCTCTGTGAGAGAGGGTATATAACTTAATCCACCACGTGGGCCCATTGCGGGTTGATGGATATCACATGTCTTCGAATTATTGGTTCTAGGACATGCCGGTTTTCTCACGACGTTTTCCTTCACCGTTTTCTTTTCTTTCTTCTCATATCTAATGTTTTAATACCGACCTAGATTCTTGTAATCTACCTAGGCGGGAAGGGGGGGGAGGTTGGAGGGATTGAAGACGACCCTGTGGATTAAGATCCAAAACGCAATTAAACTATCTCGCACATCTAGCCAACAATAACACAGCGTAGATTGCGCATAAAGCTGCAGTTACACTGGCGATCGGCTATCAGGCTGGTGGTCGCGTCTCGTCGGCTGCTTAGCGCAACGATAATGGCTGCCATTACGCGTCATTCCCAGCATTCCTGCGTCGCGTGTACACAATAATAACGTTGCGTATCGACGACAAAACGCCGCTGTCGTGAACCCGGGCCTAAGGGTCAAACACTACAATGAATGCTGTGATATTTATAACAGTTACTTTCACCAACAAGCCGTTGGAATTCGGGTAAGACTTTGTACATACTGTTTACTGTTATTTACGTCCGTAGGGCGGTAGTACGAGTATTTGGTAATACTTATATAATGCAGGTGATAATTCTCTAAATTAAGTAAACTGTGTGTCCGGGCATATATGAATCTAGTTAAGTCGGACTACTGACTGGTCTGGACTGTCGGCGAATACTGATTTAAAATTTTATATTTACCACATTGTGTGGTCATTATGAATATTGCTACGTAACGGTTGGGCAATTCGATATATATGGTCAATGAATTAGTTCAAGAGCGAGCTATGCGAGCTCGGCCGCTTAGAGCTCCCCGACATGGATAGGATAGGTTCGAAGAAGATGACGGGAGCTGAAGTAAGCAAGCAAAGCGAGCAAACTCAGCTCCCGTCATCTCCTTCATATTAGATTACTTTAGACCATGCAGACAGAAATAGGAGTCCTGCCCAGCGGGGCTCCGTCGACTTTGTTGCTTAAATAGTAATCGTACTTACCTATTCTATATTAAAATCGATGTCAAAATTAAAATAATTTAATAAAACACATCTTTTTATTACCCTGCCCAATAAGTAATGGGCATTATTCAGAAAGCCCGGTCAATTTAATTATTTCAATAGTTTTTATCATATTGCCTACTCTTATTGTGCATTTTTCAAATTGCCCAGGCATTATGAATAATGCCGTATTAATCACTTGGTCCATAACAGATATATTTTACCTTACTAAATTATGGCAATTGGGCCGATGTTTGGGGGGAGTTGAAGGGGTTACTACTGGTGATGATACCAAATTACTAACAGGTATGAGGTGGGACGCACAGTCACTGTCAGCCAGAAAGCATGTGTTGATAATGTTGATACAGTTCTTCGAAGATCAAGGGCAAGGAACGATTGAGAATATTAAACACCTTTGTCAAACGGATTAATTATCTCATTTGGACTACCTACTGAGATCAATTAAGGATGTTTGGATAAAAGAAAATATGAACCTTATTAGTGTTTACCACACTCTTTACAATAATAAAGGCGAAAGTGAAACTTGGCACAGAGATAGATTATAGCCTGGAATAGCACACAGGATTTTCATACCGGGAATATGTTCCCTTGGCATAATTTTCGCCATTTACGCGGGCGAAGCCGCTGGCAGAAGCTATTCTATAAAACACTACTTACAAAACAAAACATTTTTTATTATTTAATTAATTTTCTCGAGCACAGGCAATATGGATCCAGTTACGCCTGCGTATAAGTGAGTAGTTGCCTGATTGCAACGTGCAGCGGTTACATCTTTATTCAACGCGGCACCCAGGTAGGCCCGCGAGACTCCGGGGCGCGCGATGAGACGCGAGACGCGCATAATTGCGGCCGCAACCTAATGTGCGGTGTCGCGGAATGTAGCACTTTCCATGTTAACGAGCGTGTACAGCACACCGGCCCATCACGTATCTTCAGACACACCTCGCCACAACGTCCGCCGATTTATTCCTTACACAAGTAACACCTATTTGTGGTAATCCTCATTCCAGTTTATTACTAAATTTATCATCAGCAAGATTTATAGGTACCTACTTAGTTAATAACGATGCGACCAACCAATACGGCAATCTACACAAATGAATAAACCACTGGATCCTGGCACATCAACACCGAGACGTACGCTTTCATTACGTACGGAAATAAATCAAAATAATACCAACGTAAAAGATAGCGAATGGAAAATCATCCCCTCCCCGCGCGCCCGAAGCTCGTGATTTATGCCTGTAATTTTCCGGGCGGTTACGTTAGTAACTCGCGATTTTTCTCCCTGCACACACGTAATTAGATAATTTTCATGAATTTCTCGGACCGACGAACCCGGAAGGCTTACTTTAATATATTATGTGAACCTTCAAGTTCTTTTTTCCTGAAGTAACACGTAGCAAAGATTAAGTACACAGGGCACGTCTTATGTTTACAACTTTTCTTTTCATAGTGCAGTCGAAAAAGGTAAGTTACGCACAAAATTTCTGCTTACAACAACTTGGGCACTCTTTGAAAGGTATTTATTTATAATAAGAGGATTAATAAAGCATACAAGCTGTGAATTAATAAGGTGCGGCGACCGGTCGCTCCCCGGCCCGTTCCCGTATTAATTTCTGTCACTGATTTAATTGCTCACCTCTGGCTTAAGCTTTTTAATAAATTCGAGGACAGACAACGAAACGCGACGCAACTAAAAAATACACGACCGGGGCGCGCTCGACCAAAAAAAGGACGGATTTTAATTTATAAAAGACAGGACAAACGATTAATAATTTATTTGTATCCTCGGTTTCTTGCGCGAGAGGGTCGAGCGTTAAAAACAACCGTTAAAACCGGCGACTTTGTATAGCTCGCGCTTAGCCTGAAATGCCAATTGCGGGTAGACACAAGTATACAGCGAGCCGGAATGTCGCTTTAAAAAACCTCGCAAATAAATAAATCGCGTCGCACGCACCGGCCGAGCAAAAAAAACATCCACCATATTCGATTCTTTAATGTGATCTTTAAAAAAATAGAAGTAAGCGGAGGCTGCCTCCGATTGAAAATGAATGAGGGCGAGCGCGATAGTGGAAATTAGCATTGAGGTAGGATTCAGGAGCGGCTTTTGTGCGATTATATCGAGGTGTATTCTTTGCGCTTTTTACGGCGGCGGCGAGCCCGGCGCGTCTTTTCAGTCCCTATTACGATCCTGTCGCCTTTTTGTTGCAGATAATTATTGTCACCCTACGATGTCACATCGATATCTAGCTATATGCTGCGGTATCGAGGAACAAAAAAAAAAGATTCTGCATTCAATGCCGTACGTCCCATTCTCTATCTTCATCTCCTCCAACAGCTTTATGATTATTAGTTGCAGAAGCAATCGCGTACATTAATTAGATATGTTCTGTTGATATAAAGGATTGCACTTCACTGAAAATAGTATGCAGTTCTTGCTTATTACAATAACATGATATGCAAAAGGGTAACAATAGCCGAACGCACAAACGCATTCTACGTAAACAAGCCGAAAGCCGCAACCGTAGATTAGATCACTGGTGACGTTGGCGCGGTCAGTGCGATCCATAAATTAACGATTACGCATATATCCAATAATAAAGGCAACAATGGGATTGAATGCAGATGAGCGGGGCGAGCGAGGCGGGAACGGAGCCCGCCGATCGACATTTGTATGCGCTATCTAAGCGCACAATTGGATGCCGGCGCGACTCTTCGCGCTAATGGTACACTATCGAGCGATCGCACACCGCCGCTTGAAAAGTGGAGACCGCCGCGGAATACGGACCACACGCCCGTTTAGTGGCCACAATAAATAAATAAACATTCCCAATGATCTGCGAATGGAAAAACAATTGTTCAGTTGTTTTCTGCACAGCTTGTTAGACTGGGAGAAATTGGGTTAATGGGTAACGATCATTATCGACTGCTTCCAAAAAGGTTGTATTCATAATAACGATTTGGAAAGGATGTCATTGCCAACACCACCATTGAGAGCTCTAAAAACCCCGTATACAAAACCACTGTCTCTTAAATAAAATTCTCAAAGTGCCTTCAACTAAATTGATTTCAATAAGACGCTGCCAATAAATATTCCACACTTATAACGTGTATCATCGACACCTTATTAATATCGTCTGAATCTTAAAATCCAAACTTAATATGTAATACAATCGAATCAATTTAACCTGCAACGTAAAATATGAGATTGTATAAGGAATCTCATTATGGTTTTAAAAAAACAGGCAATTAAGAAGAAATGTCAAAAAACTTAATAATATTTAATGGTGTCCGAAAAATAATTATATGGCATTTTTGTATTATTAACTCGAACGATTTAAAAAGGTCGGGATAATTAACATGTGCAATAACAATCTTTTTAATGTTTAATATTTAAGGTCTTATGGTAAAATTTGCATATAGTGGTGATTCTTTAACTTTATCGCGTTAATTCACAAATAATTACTGTGTATATATTTTTCGTGGAATTTCCTCGCATAATTGATCAGATACGTGGTGCTTTAGGAGACTGATGTAAAACAAGGATTAATTATAATAAATTAAAATGGTTTTATGTATAATTTTGTAAAGCATAAGTATTACAAGAAATATAATGTGTAAAGGAATCCTCAATTTTCGTAACCTATAGGCAAAATATCGACAAGACCTCAATTCCGAGAACCGAAAGTAAAAGTATTATGAATATCGACATGATTTGCACTGTTCTAGGGCTTGTGACCTCATTCTGAATTACTCGACGTCCATTGACGTCTTCAGTTGACACAAATCTAATGCCACATCGTTTATCAAAGTCGCTTGGGTTCGCAAGGAAATTATAGAAAGCCTACTGCCATATTTTTATATATATAGGAGGCGATCTAATAACCGCTTTATCTTTTTTGACTGTTAGTTTTATGATGTATTTTAACGGCCCGTACTCGATTTCATTTAGCATATACAAGGAGGTATGAAAAGTATAAATGTTGTGGATGTTATATCCTTGTAATCTTCATACTTTTCAGATGTCCGATGGGATCAGAAGACGTGCGATGAGAATGCTTCATCGTTAGCAATGGGTCTGATAAGTCACATCTGAGATACTAAAGTACCGACCCTTCAAAGTGATGCCATGACACATCGAAAGATTTGAAAAAGAGGTTAGAGCTACGGAATAGGGCCACATCCAGTAAAGAATACTGATACCATGGCTTAAAAATAAGTATAATGGATCGTTATTAGCCAGTTGTTATTGAACACACGGGAGACACATGACGTTACATTATAAAGACGAAGACACATAAGACGACTTTGGGCTCTTAAAAGTTACATTTTATCAGCGACAACTATTGTCAAAAGTTAAACATATTTGGGATTGACTATGCAAGATTCCGGTAGGGTAGCATCGAACCATTTGAAATATTCCGTGAGCTTGGAACCCCGTCTTCAGAAGACGGGGTTCTCTGCTGCCCCTCGTGCATCATTACCGAAACCATTGAGGATATGTATTTGGTAAACAAAGAGCCGTTCAAGTCACCGAGGACTCTGAGGACAATAAATGAGTCATCGATTTAAGAAAAGCACATTCCAATCCCATAAATTTTAGACTATATCAAAAATTATCCCTGATAAATCGAACTGTGGTCTCAAACTTAAACGAAATAAGACAATCCTGATTACTATACCCCATTTGGGATAATATTAGACATTTAAATAAGCCCATTTTACAGCCCGTTCAACCGATTTTGACTTCTATTGCGATGGTAATATAAACAAATGCCAGCTGTATTAAACAGGTAGTTTTGGTAACAGGTTTATGCTTTTTATGGCATACTTGTATTTACGGGATAGAACACAAAATCGGTTGAACGGACTGTAAAAAGGGGTTGTAAAAATTTCTAATGTTATTTCAAATGGAGTATAGATAGAAGTCCATTTCACAATAGAGAAGACCCAGATGACACGCAAATTCGTCTTAATAAACGCCAATGCGTTTAATTTATCCAGACATTAGCATAGACGTCCTCAATATATGGCCGGGTCCGAATATTACCATTTGCCAATTGATTTGCCGAATTTATTGTCCCGTGTCAATGAGCCCGTCTGCTGGTTGATTGAAATGCGTTTGTATGACTTTAATGATCTGTACCGAATAATTATTGGCCGAATATGCTAAACGAGACTTAGATAGTCGATACATAATGAAATACTGTCACAGTTGAAATAAAATCTAAAGTTTGCAAGGTAAGGTACTTGTTAATTTATTTCTTTCTTTTTCGTGTGAGGATGTGACCACCTCTGGTGTCAGAGTTAATTAAGCCGTCTCTGGTATCCCACAGGCCTCTGACTTGGCTATTTCAGATTTACATTAACTATATAAGTCCAGCAGCGTAATGAATGCGTAAGTGAATTCGACAAAGCAAAGGATTTGATCGCATGAAAGTGTATGGCAAATTCTCTTTAAATATTTAGGTATTGCGAAAAAATCTTGGACGCTTTCATTGGTGAAGATACTCTTTTCAAAATTGTCCTATAGTTTTTGGCAATACCTTATTATTAAAAGAGTATATGTCATACTCTTTCATGGGGTCAGACCCTTTGCCTTGACGATTCACTTACGCAATTAGGCTGCAGGTTTTCTAATGATGTTATCCTTCACCGATGCCTGTTATGTCCAAGATAAACTTAGAAAATACATATGAATTTGAAAAAATCACATTGGTTCTTGCCCGGATTTGAACCCACGACCTCAAGTACGAGAGGCGAGGTCTTAGCCACAGGGCCAAATAGGTAGTTGTATATGGGGAAAATAGGTCAGTTTTGTATCATTTTAATTGTAGTTAGATTAATTCCGATTTTAATAGAAGTTTATGCAACGGTCATATAATAGGGGTTATTAAAACACGTGTGATAATAATATCACGCGAGTTTTTTAATACCTAATTATATACCGTTGCATAAACACTATTTTCCTTCGATTTTCAAACAACTGTATCATAAAAGAACTTTTAAATTTTTATAGCATACTATTATTTTTTAATTTATTGGCGCGTATGGGCTCATCGACTTAATGTATAAAAATAGTGTCTTTGGATTTGCGCGCTGCGCAGTCATGCGCAATGAGAATCTAATTTACTCGCCATACCACATACTTTTTCCGTTTCCATTTTTGTTTTATTTCAACTGTATGAGTGAAGATAAAATAGTGTATGCAACGGCGTATAATTAGGTATTAAAACACTCGTGTTTTAATAATCCCTATTATATACCGATGAATTGTCTTGTGGGTTAGTGGGTAGAGCTTTCTCAGTCATCAATCCTGAAATCCTCATAACAAATTGTTTTTGTTGAACATTATCTTTATTGCTTAGGTGCCAAAATCTTCGATTAAATTGGGCTTTTGATTACGTAATAAAGGATCATGGTCACTTTGAACTAAGAAAAAACAGAATTTCGTTCCAAGATGAGAATGTCACCAAAAAGTTCAGATAATTATTATATTTTCATCAGTTTATTTTTAAAAGCTGGGGTAGTACCCAGAAAAAGATCTCTTAAAAAAGAATTCTAGTGCATATCGAAGCCAATTCCGTTTACGAGAATTTTTCAAATGCATTCAGTAGTTTCTAAGATTATCTAGGGATTTGAGAACTTCGTTTAAAACTGGTAATAAGATATCTGATAAGTGATAAGGCTTGCTGTTCTTGTATCTCAGTTTATTCTCTTCGGGGAGAAGGATTATTTTATAAAACTGAAGTTTTAAATTAGAAACGGGTTTGGTTTCTAGTTCTGCAAAGTATTTCTAAGTATAAATTCTTGAGATTCAGAGATAGAATCTTTGGAAAAACAACTTACTGCTAGCTAAGGAGTGGAATTCCCTGCCGGAGTCCGTGTTTCCTGATAGCTACAACCTGGGGGTCCATAAATCAAGAGTGAATAGGTTACTTCTAGGTAAACATATTTCACACTCGACCACGTCATCGCTTTCCATCAGGTGAGATATAATAGAATAGAATATACTTTATTGTACACCAAAAAATGAAGTAACACATTAAGTATATTAAGTACAAGTAAGTATATTACAATAATACTTATTTCTACGGGTACAATGGCGGCCTTATCGCTGACAGCGATATCTACCAGACAACCTTTGGATGGACTTAAAGAACATAGAATAAAACTGTGGGTAGTCTGTGGTGTATTGCTACACTAAAATATATATACATATATAAAAAAAATATTACTATATTAAATACTATACATAAGCTTATATATTAACATACATATATAATATTACGTGTTGATGAAGATTGAAAAAAAATGCAAAAGGTTTGAATAATGATGGAATAAATTAGATCGAAATAGAAAAACGTTAGAAAGAAAGGAAATGGTTCCTCACCAGGTTCTTAAAAGAAGGTAGTGACTGGGCTTGTCTTACTGACAAGGGCAACTCATTCCACAATCGCACAGTCTGGACCGTAAACGATTTATCGTAAAACTTAGTGGAATGACTGGCCATAGAAAATCTAAAATTTTCCGATGTTCTCAAGTTTTTTGAATGTGTGTCATGAAGGCACTTAAAGCGTTCTTTGAGATAAGAGGGGGTTGTAGGAAAAAACAGAGTACTGTAGAGTAATGATAAAATATGGGCATTCCGGCGAAGGCGGATTGGCAGCCACTTGAACTTAATACGATAGTCAGAAACATGGTCATATTTGCGTAAACCAAATATGGAGTCGCTCTAGCTTATCTAGCTGCACTTCAGTTAGATCTAAATAACTGACATCGGCATAATCGAGGATTGGGAGAAGCCCTTCTTCTCCCAATCCTCGATTATGCCGATGATATTATTGGGCGAGCGGAGTTTTGGTGGTAGTAGGAAGGAAATTGCGTAGTCTGCCTAAAAACTACTTGCTTCTGACTTGAACCGAAAAGTCTTTGTCAACTAAAATACCCAGGTCTTACCGCGAGCTGTATGGAATAGCTGAGCCATCAAAAACAATCCGGGGGAGCTGCGACCAGTTAATTCTTGAGCGTAACCTAGGACTGCCGACAACAATGACTAGAGTCTTCGTTGGATTAACCTGCAGACCATTACTCCACTCAGAAATACGAGCTAAATCTTGATTGACCATGTTAACAGCCTCAGATAATTCATCTACTGGAGCTTGATAAAATATTTGCAGATCGTCAGCGTAAAGTTGGTGGGACGAGAGAAGTTCATTGGAAATATAATTAATAAAAATAGCGAAGAGAAGAGGAGATAAAACGCCCCCTGTGGTACGCCTGAAGATATTTTGCACCATGACGAGGGAGAACCTTCAATGCAAATACGTTGTCGGCGGCTACACAGATAACTACGTAACCAATCAATTGCCGTTGGAGATATGTTAAGAGAGCTGAGTATGCCAAGTAAGATATCAAAATCGACGGTATTAAACGCATTGCTGAAGTCTATTAAGGAAAGGACCGTCAGATTTCCATTTTCCATAGCAGCCATGAAAACCTGATGCCGCGACCTACTCAAGAATTCTGATAAGGTTATACCAGTACCTTTCAATTTGGTTTTCGCATACCAGATCTTGTCACGGATGTCTACGTCCAACAGCTTCACCAGAATGGGCCTTGGCTTGCCAGGGCCGCTTTTGTCCATTATATGGCACCTACGTATTGCAGCAACAGAAATCGCCTCCAGCTACAATTTGTCACGCACAACTTCAGTAACAACCAGCGCCGTCTCTTCCTTGTTCACCTCGCCAACACCATGGATAAGGAGCATTTTTGGACGACCCCTCATCTCAAGTGCAACAAAATCACCAGCAACCGCCTCCATCTGACATTGGAAGCAGTTAACGCCAGTAGCACTAAGGTCTTGAACAATGTTTAGTAGGCCGCTAATTCGTTTGGGTTGCTGGTTGCAGTGTTGGACGTCCTGGTCAGTTCCGCCTCAAACTTCGACATTCTAGCGTGGAATTGCGTCATTAATTCCGACATCGACCCCTTCAGTGATTCCATTATGATTGTTGGTTATGATTAGTGAAATTTCGGCATAACACAAACTAGCAGGTAGCTGAAGTTAGATAATGTGATACAATATCCCATCAAAAACATAATTGTGAAAAAGGGGAACCAAGTTCAATACTAAGAATATGCGCGGTTGTTGACTACGCCGACAAAAGAACTGAGATCTAAAAACATAAATTTTGATGGGATATCATTACTTTTTGTACATAAATTATTAATAGGTACATAATAAAATTAATACCAAAGGGTTTTTGTTAATCTACTGCATTTTCCTACGTTTACGGGGTATAATTGTCTTTTTTGTGTTATTTTCTATGTTTTCTTGTACCTTTGAAATGTTCAAGTGAATTGCCTATTCAGTACCCGAATTTTTATGCGTTTTCTGTTTATACTTAATTTGGCCAAGTCGGGGCGGTATAACGTGCGCAGGCGGTTGTACTCTACAATATAGCTCTCTTGTGCCTTGATTTGACTTGGATCTAAATTGATAAGATGTACGTCATCTAAGATTTCAACTCTGGAGAGACCAACGTAGGCCTGACCTTTACTAATTAACACAAGGCTAAGGCCTTGTGATTTGTGGATAGTAATAGCATAATTATGCTAAGCTATAGGGAACTGTTGCCCGTGAACATATATATTTGAGCTATATTTATGAAATTTTGTTTATAGTTTATCTTAGGAATTTTAATACATAAACCAAATTTCATGTGTTTATGTGAAATAAGTTAAAATTATGTACTAAAACTATTTATTTTAAATAAAATGATAAAATTTGTAATGAAAAACTTTTCCCGTACCTTTTGTGACAACTACCCGCCGCCGAAAAAAAATATATAGATAGCAATCAAACGTGAGTCTAACAAAAATTATTAGAAAGCAAGAAAACAGATTGGTCGAACGTCACCTTTATCAAATTGCAATCAACCTACAAATTATACCTTGCTTTTGACTCGACAAGCACATAGCACCCCTAATCAAATTAAATGAGAATCTCAGCAAAGAGGATACATACAATGTAAAACAATTGAAATTCATTGAAAATAGATTCATTTAGGAAGGAAAAGTAGATAGGGCGGTGCTCAATCCTCCATCCTGACTAATAACACTATGATTAATATCCCGGAAACTCGGAATAAGGGGGAGCCATCGCGACAAGGAATTTTCACAAAAAATATTATCATTTTATAATGAAATATAGCTTAGCATGTGTAAATAGTAAGCAGGGGCAAGAATGAGTTATGGGGAAATCAGTTTTTAATAGGAAATTCACATGGGTGTCGTGGATGGCGACTAAGGGTTATCAAGAGGTGCAGTTTTCAATGTTACGATGAGACCTATCCGTTTGCTAAGGCTTCATAATATGTAGAATGCTCTCGTTCTACAATTCTCAATCAATCAATCAATCATTTATTTTGTAAAACATGGGTATGGTTACAGATAGTATTGTTAAAATATGTGCAATGGGTTTTGCCAATATCTAGTTGACGTATATTTAAAACTAACTGTGCCCGCGGCTTCGCTCCCGTCAACTGACTGCCTACCCTACCCTACTTACGGTCTTGCCTACCCATTATTTTTCTACGGTCATCATTTTTACGCGGAGAATCTTAACACCGCCATTCAGAAAATGACTTCAAATGCACAACGCCACCTATCGAATATAGAGTTCAACTGTCCGAGTATCTGAATTGCGTGTGTTGTGATAATTTTACTTCTTGAACATTTTAAATTTATCTAACTTTTGACAGAGTGAACCGATTGCGATGAATCAAAAACTAAGTAATACTTAAGCACAATTTTTATGTATAAAAGTTATCTACATTGTTTTCCTATATTTTACGTGATGTGTGCACAAATAAACAGACAAACAGACAAAAATTTCAAAAATGCAGGAAATGGGTTCTGTTGGTTATCCTTTAACAGCCTGGCTATTTTTCTGAAAATATTTTCGACGTACAAAAACGACTTTTCTACATATTTATTACATATTTCAATTAAATTAAAATATGTCAATTAGGTAAACAGGTCATTGCATAATTAGATTAATAAACACATTCATACTTAATCAATAAATTAAATCATAAATGTCTAATTGGCAAGTTGGAATCGTCATACATCGTCAATCTATCTACAAGGAATTTAAACGAAGACCTCTTATAGAATAACAGACACTCTTTATTTCTAATAGCTGCTGGTATATTGTTATATATTTTTGAGGCCATACCTAGCACACATTTGCAGAAAAATGCGGTTTTATGAATTCTGTCTTACGACCTGTTGAACCTCGGTAATGGTGGCAAGTGTTGAATTACACAAGTTTCTTCCGATTCATTATAGGAATTTCCTTGACATGAATCTCTGATATCGAAGGTGATATTTCTTGCCTTGGACAAAGCAAAGACTTCTTCAAAGTTATACATATTATTGCCTTAAACCTACTAGTCTATCCAGATTAAGTTTTGATTAAAACTGAATTTTTCAAGATAAGGTTATGAAACAAAAATATCCTGCAACTACCGCATTCAAGTTGACTCCAAAGCCAAACACACGCACATAATTATAACACACAACGAAAATTAACAAAAAACATAAAAGCACCAAATGATGATGACTGGGATAAATGCAACAGGATAATGGAAGGCACCAAAAAGAGAGGGCACTAACTCATACGCAGGTACAAGTAATTATAAGAGAACTTAATTATTTCGCTCCTTTTTTATTATTTTTTAATCAAGCGTTATTATACGTGGGACACTCAGAAAGTTTTGCGAAACTAAAAAAAATTGTTCTATACGTACATATATTTTTATTAAATCTTTTCAAAGTACTTTCCACCAGCCTCTATACAAAGATTCATGCGCCTAAACCAGTTTTCAAAACACTTTTTCCAGTCCGCCGCAGACACCTCGTTTACAGCCTGCTCGAACGCAGCCAGCGCATCTTCCGGCGACGAAAATTGTATCCCTTTGAGCTGATTTTTTATTTTTGGGAATAAAAAGAAGTCACACGGTGCTAGATCAGGGCTGTAAGGAGGGTGACCCAGGAGTTTGACTGGCGTGCTGTCCAGGAAGTCCCTCGTTTTGAGTGCGGTGTGCGCAGGTGCATTGTCGTGGTGGAGCAGTAGCCCGCGGAGCCCTGTGTTTGGTCGCTTGTTGCTTATAACAGAGAAAACTTCTGGCAAACATTTGGTAGTATACCATTCGGCATTAATGCTTCTTTGATCCCGTAAGGGAATTGATACCAAGTGGCCACTCAAATTAAAAAAGCTAGCGATCAAAATCTTACCCCCGCTTCTAGATCGCTTCACTTTGGTAGGCGTTGGCTCATTTTGAAACACCCAAACAGTCGACTGGCGCTTGGTTTCTGGGTCGTATTGATAAATCCAGGACTCATCACCTGTAACGATGTCGTAAACACGCCGAGACGAGCCTGCTTCAAATTTGTTAAGCATATCACGGCACCATTCCACCCGGGCCTGCTTCTGAGCATCGGTGAGGTTGTGCGGCACCCAGCGTGATACTATCCTCCTCACGCGAAGATGGCTGTGTAGAATCTCGTGAACGCTTCCCGATCCAATCTTCAATATGTGTTGAATCTCCTGATATGTAATTCGCCTATTGTCTTGGATTAAATTTTTCACTGCTAGCACGTTTTCTTCGGTAACAGCCGTCAAAGGGCGACCGCTTCTTTCGTCATCCCCCAAAGTTGGTCGACCGCGCTTGAATTCGTTATACCAACGATACACGGTTGCCTTGGAAGGGCCTTCATCCATGAATGCCATTTGAAGTCTATCGTACGATTCATCCGGTTTCAGGCGACACTTGAAATCGTATAAAATCATAGCTCTAAAATGTTCCCGGCGCAGATCCATATTTCAGTGAGACACAATACTTTGAATTAACTCGCAAAAAATGTGGAGGGAAATTTTGAAATTGGAACTTACTTATTTTTACTTATAAATAATCATATTTTCGAAAAACATTATAACTGGCCAGTCTCCCATATATAAAAACTTTTTTTCGCAATACTTTCTGAGGGGCCTGGTAAGTATTTGTGCTGTCAGAAACTGATTACTGATGAGTCTTGGCAATGAAATAATTAATTGTTGGTAGAAATGAGTACCTTGAAGGAATTCTTGATGGATGTAGAAAGGATTAAGAATTTGCAGCTGATAATTGGCTTCAGACCACAAAGGAGATGGAGGAACGAAGTAGACAGATTATGTCAGAACAGGACGGAGGAAGCGCGGGCTCGTGCAAACTGCAAGGTGTGAAGGGAGACTTGCCCAGAACTGGAAGAGGCCAGGGTAGAAAAAAAATACTTTTTGCGTGTCAATTAACAGCATAGCTTTCTTCAGCATATTTGTGGTTTACTGAATGTAACCGAAAGGATCATATTTTATATTACTATCCAGCAAGAACTGCTATTTGTAAATGTACTTGACATTGTTTTCCTTTCCGGGACAATCAAAATATTTGTTACTGGATAGTTCAGTTTGCCCAATACTCGGCGGTCGCCGCGTAGTAAGTGATAAATAAAACGTAATTGAGAGACGGAAGCAACCAATGAGTAAATCTCGTCCGTCAATTTATTTAAATTATTTATTAGTGGTCCGCTATAGACACCCGACGATCAGCGGACGGACGCCCCTACTGATGCAATTATGGCGGATGGATACTGTTATCGATATCCACTGATGTACTTTTGTTATTAAAAGATTAAATAAGTTAGCGTAGAATTTAAATTTAGAAGCGTTAATTATCTATTTCCAGGTGATAGTCGGGCAAATAGGAGAAGAAAACGTGTTGTGATAACCCCAAGTAAAATGGGTCAAGGGAAGGAAGATGATGATTATTATTTACAAAGACAATTGGCGGATCATGAAAGGTCCAACTGCAAATCAGCTTCGAAAAGCTACCGAAAATACGATAACTGATGATATTAGTGCCGTTACATCATTGGACAAGATTAACCAAAACGAACGAAACACAGAACCGCTAGATCAAAAGCAACAAAAGACTAAATCACATCCCGAATTAGTTAATTTGTGCAGGCACAACACAATGGATGAGGAAATAACACATACACCCACATCTACGTATGTATGTACCGGGAGATGTAATTGGCGTAATTGGACGAATCTGGACGCACTTAATAATGCCCCATTGTCGTCATTCAAATGGCAATTCATCGTTTGTAAAAGATATGATTCATTACTTTTAAATTAAAAAGTTTGACGTAGTCGTTGAGGCATTGTGTGAAACTCTTGTTGGTAGGCTGAAAGTAACTATTTTGGTTTTAAAGGATAGTGATGAAAGAGGAACTTGCTTTACGATAAGATGTCTTAGTATACGAAGCAATGTTACAAGTAGACTAGACACAGGTGAAAATTTCAAAGGGATAGCTGATACAGTAGAATCTAGCAATGTAAAGAACACATTAGGTGGTAACCCAGCTGAATTACACGAAATCTTAACTTCAGTTGCTGGATATTTTCGAGATGACCTTGAAAACTATGAGATATCGTAAGCCGTCTTATTTATTACCTTCAAACAAGTTGGTGTTGACCGGTAAATCATAACCAATAAGTTGATTTATATGAAATTGAGGTCACATACAAAACTCATTCAGGTGCTCAAACCTCGATTCAATTGAGTCGTACTGAGAGATTCTTGTTATATCTAGTGTTATATTCAAGTCTAATCCCTTTTAAAGCCTGCCAAAGATTATTTTACCAAATCACAATAATATATAGACATGTATTTGATATATTTATTTGACTCGGGAATCATAATATAGACGTCTAGCTTTAGAAGGAGTATGAATTTCAAGTATTTTCTTTTCAGCTAGTGGGTTGTTTTCTTTAAAATATACTTTATTGAGGTGTATAACATGAGAATTCTGAAGCTTTTGAAACGTGCTTTAAGTATATTTTACTAAACCTACCAAAGACAATGTAGCAGTAACCAATTCTTTTTTTGTCCATTATTCTATCTTCAGCTTTTGTTTGTGATCCACTACTGTACGTTTCTCTTGTCACTATGTCTCGTAAGCTGAAGTAGCTAAACTTCTATTAACCGCTATTTTGAGTATTTTTGATTCTGCGTCTATTATAATGTCCTTTATTTTATTTCTTTTCTTATTGTCTACATTTTTAAATAATTAAAAACAAAACATTTAAACATATGAAAAGTAGCTATTATTAGTACCTATAGTTCTTATCTGAATCACCAAATATTAAAAATTTAACTAACTTACCTTGATGTACCACTTGCGAGAAGAAGTACCTTTCAAAGCTAAAATAGAAATACTCAAAACCTTTCTAAAAATTCGCCGAAATACAGGAAGTTCTAGCAAAGTGTTGGGTCCTAAAGACCAACATTATCAAAGAGTCCAAATACAAAAGCGCATTTGCAATCGCTAACTACCTCTATGAGCTTTTTGAGCATATCTGAGATCTTCTTAACAATCCAGTTGCCTCTCTTTTCTTTTTAAGGGACTTCATCATCACCATCATTATTTTAGACGATACGTCCACTGCTGAACATAGACCCCCCCATGTGTCAAACGGTCCAGTGCATCTCGCATCCCGTGGATTTCCACAGCTTTAACCATCCTCAGTCCACCTAGTGGGAGACGTTCCAACAAGGACTACTTGTACCGAAAAAATAAACTGAATATAGACTTACCCATTAATATCAGTGACGGACCAGAAGTGTCTGAGCACAGCCTTGGCCAGCAGGTACCAGATCTGCGTCCACACCCAAGAAGACTTGTCGATGGAGGCCGACAGGAACTGCTTGGTCTCTTCATCAGGGAACAGCTGGACGAACTTCTTGATCAGGTCTGGACACAGCCGGTCCTTGTTCACGCGGTACCACTGTAACAAAATCTTGGTTTGAGTATGCTGTGACATCTACCATCTATCTCAGATTATTGGCGTTTATTGGTAAATTTGGAAACAACGTTTCTCTCTTTCCAGATAACATTACATGAAGTACTTCTATTGCAGTTTCATTTTCTACAGGCAGTTTCCCTGAGAATTATATAATTATAATTAAGATTAACTAAATTGCCGAAAGTCCTATAATAATTACAAATTAATTGGGTCCACAAATTACTGTGCAAACTTTGACGGATAATTTGAACCTATCAGCGCTTTCAACAGTACCATAAAAAGTTCAGCCATACATCAAGTACGGGTTTCCTTGTAATGCAGTAGTAAAACATGCAAACAAATGTTTCGTAAACACACTGGTAGGTACTAATAAATCGTGTCTTTACTAATCTATCCAGTCGAACTTGTCTGCAACCGACAAATTATCCCCACGTCTAAAAAGTTGCATAATTTCCTTATAAAGATAACTTAGATCTAGATGAGACGTCTCAAGTAAGACATGCTGCGTCTACAGCGTTACATATTAGTAATGACATGATTAAAGGCAAATCGCAATTTCTTCTTCTCGACCATTATACAAATTGATGTTTAACAACCCATTGCAGCAGTTCTTAATGAAAGCATACAAAAACGAGTAATCGAGTGCAAATAAGAGAGTGTAGTATGAAAGGAGCGTGCATCTCGTCACCCGTTGTGTGTTTAAGTCAGCCGCTGCGGCCCTACAAAGGGCAACGCGGCGGCTGTTAATTTCACGCTGCCTCGAATTAACATTTCTTTACGCCACAGAATAATGACGAATTAAAAAACCTTCTCGCCTCTACATGTAGCCGTAATGACGGCGAGCGGCGATCGCCGAGCGAGACGGACGATGCGAACTCATCAGCCCAACTTAATTAATGCCAGATCTGTCTTTGTATTAAAATCGAACGGCGGCCGTATAAAAAACTGGGAAGGTGGTACGGGCTGCATATCAAACAGGGTTCTCCGTAGTGTTTAATTAGCGTGTGTAATTAAGGTGTGTATAAATTAATGTACGATAGCAATTATCACGTGTTTTTTTTTTCATTCTAATTGGGATTTTTAATTACACGATGTTGGTGCAAATCATAAAAATGATACAAAGAAACATCTTATGATAATGACAATGTGAAGTTTTAAAGTATCGAGATGAGGTAACATTTTCAAAAGTACAGGAGTAAATGTCAGTTACGAGTGACAAATGAGAACATAAGTGACAGAATACAGCTTCAGAAGGCAACACACGGAACTCCAAATTGTCTAAAACCGGTAGTTGAAACAATCGTCACGGCAAATCGAAACGTCAGGCCGGGAGCTCGTATTCAATTTTATAGTGAGTTCGACTCGGAGCGGCGATAAATGATGGCCGCCTTTACTTTGTGTAATACAATCAATGTTTTATACTATTATTCATCCGATTAGACACCGTTTTTTCGTTCGGCTACTAGTATTTCAAGAGCTGCTTTTTGTGCTACAGGATCTTTTAAATATTTGAACTCAGCAGGAGGAACTCGAGGTATTTTGGTCAAGGTAGATCAATCGATTTTAATTACAGAAATAAATCAACGGAAAACAATCAAAGAAACAGTCAATATTAAAGCAGGTGCAGTACACGCAACGACAGATGTTACAGCAGTAATCAGTCATGAAATTGTCGCAGAGTTCGAAAGATTTATTATGAAGCCATATGGTTTAGAAAAAGTCAAATAAATGACAGCTTACCCTGATATCTAAACATTTTTACGACGAACGGCAAAAAGTATCGTAAAAACCGAGGGAAATAAATATTTAGTACCGAATACTGATAGCGAATCACGTTGGTGATTATGCAATGCCCGTCCGTCTTTACATTTAAAATAGCCTGCATCGGAACTACGGCATTCGACGAGGGTAAATTCTCCAGACGGAATACAAATCGTGGAAAATTTTGAACTCTTACGTATGAAGAGTAATCAATGTTATATAAAAAAAATTGTTCCGTAATCTCTCCCAGATTTCAGTTTAACTAGTTAATGGATAACTTACAGTTGTTCTAGTATCAAAACTACAAATAACTTCCGTGCTCTTTCGAAAATGATAGACGGGCTCTCGTCTCTTGAACGATGGAACAAACGTTTGAGAGGAAATGTGTTTGGTATTGGTTAAGGATCAGTTAACCCTGAAGCAGAGCAAAGAATGAATCATTCATGTTTCGACTTCATGTCATAATATTTTTTACTCGAAAATCAGAATGTTGTGTATGTACGTTTGAGAAAATTAATGACACGAGAACACCTACGCTTTTTAAAAACACGAGAAGTTACTTCCTTGTTTTTCCGTACTATAGACAAGAGGCACCCGTCTGATTATATTATTTATGAGAATCTATATTTAGGATTCATTTTGTGCTCGTGTAAGTTAGATTTGCATGAATAACAATTACCTCACTTTAAAAATCTACCTGTTGAGGAAGACAAATCGTGAATGATTTATTCAATCCGACGACTTATCGAGGCCGTGTCCATTTCTTATTTATTTTACTGTCTATGTGGGTTACCGATTTTCGCGAATTGGTCAACAGGTCAGATGATAATAAAATGTTTTATTTTATTTCCGTTTGTCTTTCACACTTGTCATTCGGCCAGTCATAGCCTTCAATGCGATCATTATCCTCGGCGGACTCGTTAGCGCGCAGGTCAGCGGAGTCCCATCCATGGAACGAATGGAGGGATCCAGCTCCATTATCCGCAGGTCGTTCGCCTGCAGCTAATGAATCAAAGCCCTTAGTGTGAGCATATTGTCAATACGAAGCGAAATATTAACGCTGGACGCGCTCAGTCCGCACAATGCCAGATTAATTCCCATTTAAATGTGCGAATAAATGGCGCGCAGCGGCCATTTAAAAGCAGCCGCTCCGACCGGTGACGTTTTGTTTGACTTCTACACATCAATTCTCCGATAGATGAATGGTGAATGGATGTCTTTGAAAAGCGCAATCATACAATTTGTCGCGACATAAGCAGTAGATAAAATTTCCATATTTACCGCTGCTTTGGTATATCAGTAACAAGCTTGGATTCATAACCGTTATATAGGTTTATAAGAGCAGCATTTATGAGTGTGGGGAACGATTCAAGGTATTTTCAGTAGCCTTAAAATAAATGATATGTTCGTGTGACGGCCGAGGAACTAGGGTGTGTTGGAGCAAGTATAAAACATTGTAAGTTTGCGAGCTAAGTGGCGCATGGGATCCCGGTGGATTTGCCAGTAAGCGGCTCGGAAGCTTGTTTGCCGGGCGCTCCATTAAAATGGGATCAGGCGGGATGCAGATCGCTTGGACGTACTGCAAGCGGGACGCATGAGCTGCCGCCTCCGGGATATACGACGTACAATATTGATTATGCCGAGCGTAGCGTATGTGTTCACATGATGAACGTACTTGAGACCTAATGCAGGTAGACTTAGATTTATGTTCGTTGTTCACCTGTTCTATATAATTCTAGTCTTAGGGTTAAAGATGGAATGAAATGGGGTGAGACAGGATTGCAGAAAAAGTGCTGCACTGAAGATGTCCTCTTTAAAGAGGTAGAGGAAATTTCTTAAAAAATTGCGTGGACACAAGGCTTCTCTCTGCGGGGGAGGGAACGGGCCTTAATCCACCACGCGGGCCCAGAGACGGTTGGTGGATGTCACATGTCTTCGAACTTTTGGTTCTAGGGCATACCGGTTTCCTCACGATGTTTTCCTTCACCGTTTTTAGAGCAGTGGTGATGAAATAATTTACACAAATTAAAGCGCTGGGGTTCGAACCCACGACCTACGAAACGTTAGTTGGGGCCGTTACCTAAACTTGTCATGACAAGTGAAAATTTGAGCCTGTTTTAAACTGGCATTAGTCTGTACTATAACATTGTTGTAGCGTATTGTTTTTTATGAAAGTAATAAACAGGATTTATGTCTAAGACCTACAACAAACAGACATTGTGTAGTGAATAAACTACAGTAATAGCCCAAGGCCCAGATGCATAAGACCGATACTCTCAATTAAAAGCCTATGCATGACTTATTGCGGCGAAACAATTGATTTCGATTAACACTCGACAAAGCTACTAAACAATAAAGCATTCTATCCGATATGCATATAGTTTAGCAGATTTATATGTCCACGTGTTCAAAGACTAGAGAATTGAAAAATAATAGACTAATCTTAAAGTACAATAAACTTTTTGTATCTATGGATTACTTGTGTTTAAGAGCCTTTACTGGCTAGTATTATATTTTCTGTGGTTTAGGTGACATTTGACCGTATGAGGATAAACGTAAGATTCCGTTTACCGAGTCCAGAATTGTCTGGATCGAAGGACCCGTTATGGTCATATTCTCTTTTTTTTTAACTATTTCGTTGATGTTTAATCATCGAATCCAATTTTTTTCCGTCGATTCTGTTAAGTGCACTTAGTGAGTTGGGCATTTTTAATGTCCCAGCTGCTTCATTGATCTTTGTTCTACAGCATCACGAGCAAGCCCGGGGGCCACCGTTGCGTAATTGTTTTAAACTCGTCTTTTAATTGTTCTATCGGGGGTTGGGATTTATGGGCAGACGTGATCTCCAGCCGTAATGCCATTCACATTCATTTGCGCTATTATTTCCGCGTAGCCGGGCCATGGGAATGCACCGTCTACAAATTTAATCAACTAACAATTCATTGGAGCGGATTCTATAAGGCTATAAAATAACTATTTGGAATGCATTTTGATGTACCTAATATTTTTTCGTCGAGATTAAGATTATACAGGATAATTTTAGAGGTCCCTGCTATGAATATTTTATGGTTCTCTATACAGTTAAGTTTAAATTTAACATCTGTGAATCCTACCACATTAAAGGACTGAAAAATAAATGGAGTTGCATGAGACACAACGTCATCTGCCGCGTGGGCACGCGTTCAAGAGATTTACGAGTGTATTTAAACTGGTTTTACATTAAGCACCAACTTGGCCGATTTGATCGTAAAATCAGCCGTTATATTTCGAGACAATATCGTCGCTGGTTACCACCCAAGCGAGGGACTGTTAAATTAACTTCAGGTTAACTATGGGTCACTTCTTTGACGAAGCCCATTGATTGAATCGTGGCACGCCTGTAACCGAGCTGTAAGTGCATACATACAAATTGTAGGTACTCATATGTTTTGATTACACTGGGTCTTCGCTCGAGGCGACAAAACAACTGTTGGTAACAATAAAGTTGTTTGACGTCGAAGGTTGTTAAAATAACTAGTGTTTATTTAAGGTGTTGGAATGGAAATTACACGTCGGTAAAGAGAGCAATTAAGCGCGCTCACGCCCGCCGATTGTTCGGACGCGATCGCCGATGGCCCCACCCATTGTCCGCCGAAATTAACAGTGGCCGTAAAAAAACACGTTTAACGAAAGAGCGAAGTCAATGCAAGAGGTGCTACAAATAATTTAAATGATATCATAAACGATTTTTAGAACTGTTCTTATTATAGAAGACAGTTGAGACAGATTGAGGAAAACTTCGATTCAAATTTCACTTTTCAATTTTATAGTCCATTTCTTGTTTCAGATAAAAACTATTATTTAACGGGAAATAATTAACCGGGTCAAAAATATACTGAATGGGCGACTATTATACTAAGTAAGCAACTATTTATCCGGTTTGAGGAATACCTTTTAGGAGGTTTTTGTGAGCTGCAGTAATAATATTGTGACATACTATAATTGTATTTGGGGTTCTATTTTTTCTATATTAGCATATTATTCTTCATCGTAAATGAAGGCGACATCACTGTGCAGCGCGGGAATCGGGTATAATTGTGTTTTCAACGAATTGGTACAAGAGCAAGCGGAGCGAGTTCGGGCGTATAGGGCACCCCGACACGGACAGGTTAGGTTCGAACGAGATGACGGGAGCTGAAGTGAGCGAGCAAAGCGAGCGAACTCAGCTCCCGTCATCTCGTTCGTGTTAGGTTACTTTAGACCCTGCGGACGGAAATAGGGCTCCTTCGACTATGTTGCCAAAGTACTAATCAAGTCGCTGTTTTAAACATTTGTAAATGATAAATGATTTATTTCTGTAAGTAGGTTTGTACAAACACTTTTACATGTCGATCATATTTTTAAAACGAGATGAAGTCGGCGTTTCCTATCTGACTACTCTGAGAAGAAAGGCCGAAACAAACTCAGAGGTCACAGTCTCTTTTAAAGTCCAGACAAAATCTTGGTTAGATCATGTGAAGACCATGTAGACTGAAGTCTGAAATGGTCTTTTGAGGAAAGAACCAGCCAGATTGAGTGGACCTGTCCAGTCAGTGCACGCATTTGTCAATAACCGTGCAGCTCAACTTAGAAATTAAGGAGCTCAACGATTCGACGAACAATACCAAAGAAATTATTGTATTCGCCCACTGTTTGTCGCCCACTTAGTATTTCAGTAAGCCATATTCAGTATTTTTTACATCTTTAACTTAAATTTATTGTCGCTCGTTTAAATACTACCCTTATTTAACTAACAGATATATAACTGCATTTTCTTATCTCAGGTTACATTTGAAATAAAATCGTTAAGTTTACCTGTTCCTGTTTTAAAATTACTAGCTTTTATGTAGTCGACCTTGATGGCGGCTGCGATCCGACACCTCCGGCCCCACATACGTCATTTCTTATTCATTGATTTACTGAAGATATACATATACAAACGTCCGTATTTCATATAAACACGTCACATTTTCTATGATATTTTCCATTAGGTAGGTGGAGAGCAATGAAAATCTTCACTTTAACTTCAGTCTCTTTAGCTTAGGTTGGTGTTTACTACCAGCCTACCAACCTTGTGTTAATTGTTCTTGTCCATTGGTATCCATCCAGTGGTAGACTTGATGTTATTTGTCCTTGTCCATTTCCTAGATCCTAACTATGCAACCTCTTATTTTTCACAAGTGTTCAGAAGACGCTGTAGATGATTCGGAGTACTAATTTCGTTCCGCCGTCTATATTTAGTTATCACCTGAATTCTAAAAATTGCCAGTCTGATTCTGAATATTGCACTATGCAGTGTCAAAATCTTGACATTATGCAGCTTTGAAATAAGGCAAACTTCTCCATCAAAATGTCTAAATATGCACTTCCTGGGATGACCCTTTTCAACTCATCAGGACAAATTAGATGAGGTTCTCAAAGCAGTATCATTTGTTTGGGATGTCGCAATATCCTTCCGTCAGAAGCCAATCGAACTGCCGTTGATTGAATTGATTGAAAAAGAAACGTAGAGGGGGTGTCGAGGCCGGTGCCTGGTCCACCGGTATTTTTATAGCCTGTACACGTCCCACGACGCGAGGGCGACACATTCTCGACGAGGCGACGTTTTTGCTACGCCAACTTTCATTAGACACCGCTCGCCGCGGGACCGAGGCGTTTCCTTTTAATAAATGAGTTATGCGTTTATATCCAAGATGGCTGCCCGCTTTATACCACTAGGGTGTCAAGAATGTTACGATGGCCGCGAGCTTTTTGACTTATACAGTTGCATTGTTTAAAAATTATTGTTATGATTATATTATTTGGATGCCTGCTGGTATTTAAGATAAGTCTGCGCCAGTGGTTCACCTTTGAAACTCGATATCAGTCCGATTTGGTTTTCTTAACATTCTAAAGTTTAATCGGAAAGCTTAGATTGCAAAGAAAGCAATCCAACAAATCCTCCTGTCGGTTGCAAGTTGATGCGTAGCTGTCATTGTAGAATTCATCAAAAATGTGCGCAGGTATTTCCAAATTCGGTTGGCACGTACAATCTTTTTGTTAGCTGTAAATGTCCTCAAACTCCGCAAGGCCCGCAGTTGTCAACTTTTCGTGTATTTATTTACTCATTCATACATTTCTTGTATGTCTGTCCTTTTGTTTATTGCTTTTCAGAGTGTCTGCAGACTCCGCTTGTAATTTTACTTCGGAAACGTCTGTATCATGAAACTAAAAGAGTCAATTTAAAAAAAAGTATAATATTTATTTCTGTATTTTAAACTCTAAGTATTTAAACACCTATCAACAGAGAGACGTTCCACAGACTGGTTTATTTTTTAATCGAGATTTATATTCGGACTCTCTTAGGAAATAAAATAATCACGGCGGCGTGGATTTGCATACAATGGTAAAATAATTTTACGCGCGTTTCGCAGCGCTTAATTCTACTTTTTATTTGGCCTTCCGCGCCCTATCTACGAATCAAACGGCCTGCTCGCGCGCGCCCATTTAAGTGTTAACATTTTTGAGAAGTCTTTCGAATACTTTTATGAATTGTATAAATCTAACAGCGAGTCGTCTACTTATACAGCGGCCTCTACCATCATTATAAACATTTTTTATTTATCATTATTAATAAACTGGCCAGTTATGTTAAAGTCATGCACGTGTTATGAATTTAAGATGTTGGAATGTGAACATTAATATAGCTGGGAAATGAGTTGGGTTCACTAAAAGTAATGGTGCTATCGGATGTAAGCGCACCACTCACCAGGCGAGCGAGATGCGTCCGCGGCAGACTGCGTGGCGAGGTCGCGCTCGCCCGCCGTGGTCACACAGTCGTCTTGGCGCCGTCTACCACACACATAAACAACTTACTGTTTTCAAACAGTGACTTAAAATCGAGTAATTATGTAACCACCACACAATTACAGCCAAAAAGGTTCCGAAAAATAATTTCCTAGCAGATAAAATTTACATTCAGAGCAAACATCGGCCGTCATAAATTCAGCACAAAAGTGCGAGCGACGGTCGACTAGCAACAAAAGGGCATGACTTTTCCCGCAAAAAAAGATGATCCTTAATCTGATTAAATCTCCATCGCGGCGGACGTCGGACCGTGAAAGATTAATGAATATTTGTGCGAGGATTCCCGGAGCTGGGCTGGCACGTACTGCTGTCATAATCATATTAGCTGCGACCGGAGCCGGCGAGCGGCGACCGGAGGCCGGCTAGGCACGCACGCACGCACCAAGCACTTATACTTTGCTATTTACGTACTTCTTGCTCTAAACTTTGGGGTTGCTTTTACTTGTCTTCTGTGTCATGAATAATCAGGTGATGATATTTCTGGACCTTAGGTTTAATGGATGCCCCAATTGCAACTGGGGCATAGAACATTCGCACAATTGTATTATTCGAATAGTATTTTTAAATTTTCGAATATTTTTGGGAAAGTCTAAATATAACATTATTAGCTATTTACATTTTTTTTGACTAAACCAATCAAGTACACTAATCGAAAATTAAATATTTGTCACTAAAAGAACAACCCAATTAATGGCTAAAAATCAAGTTACTGAAAAAAAAATCTCAGCCCTAATAAAGCCTAGCAGCGGACTAGGCATGCGTTTGGAAAAGCCTAAAGTTATGCACAATTTAACGGCCCCAACAAGTTCAACTTTTCGACATCTCTAGATCTCTACTTTGCCGTAGATACTACATACTAGATGATCGGATACGCATGCCGTAAAGCGTTTTTACGTTCGGATTTAAAAGCTAACCAACAATTCATAAAATCCGACAAACCCAGAAGAATTGCCAAACTTAAGTCGCAGTGAACGGATGGTCGATAATCGGATGGCAGAAAAGTTCTGGAGTGGCGACCGCGAACCGGAAGATGCTGCGTTGGAAGGCCACCCACCAGGTAGATATACGACCTGGTGAGGGTGGCGGGAGTCCGCTGGATGCGAGACGCACGGGAAAGGTCAATGTGGCGGCGCTTGGGGAAGGCCTATGCCCAGCAGCGGACGTCTTTCGGCTGATATGATTCATAAAATCTTCTTGGAATACCCTGGGTTCGAATAATAATACCTAGGTATTCGAATACTTAAAATGATGAGGCGGATACTTGAAAAATACGAATAGTCGAATCGCATGCTTTAATCTAAGGCTCTAGTCAAGTCCCATTCGATTTTAGCGATGGCGATGGTCGAAATGCCAAAATGCAAGGGATTGATCACGTGACATTTTGATGGCGTTTGACATTCACAAATATTTTTGCCGTTTTTCCAATCGCTTTCGCCACGCTTTCGATGATAGAACGTCACTTGTGACCAACAATGGGCCTCAGAACAAAATGTCCTCAAACTCCGCAAGGCCCGCAGTTGTAAACTTGGTTGGTCGTAAGCTGTTTTTACATTTTCAAATCGTAAGTTATTTATCAAGTTGATA
This sequence comes from Orthosia gracilis, assembly GCA_947562075.1. NCBI lineage: Eukaryota > Metazoa > Arthropoda > Insecta > Lepidoptera > Noctuidae > Orthosia > Orthosia gracilis. Next base: position 47,553,388 of record OX387267.1, read on the forward strand.
TATGATTAATCGACTATTGTTTTCTTAACTATATAATTTCATATCTATGGTACTAGTCTATGAACTGGTTGTCTACTTTATCTATGGTCTCCTTCCTTTCCGATGTCTTGTGCCAACCGTGTGTTTAATTTTGTAAGTCTTTATAATTTGTATTCATCGTGTTAGATAATAGTGGAAACGCTGATTGTAATCATGAGATAATAAGAAAGGCTTCACCGCACACTCCTGTTGTTTTATTTTGCCGTCTTGCTTGTCCTACCACTGCCGATAGAACTCATATCCTAACAATCTAAATTATTTTTTTAACCGACATCAAAAAGAAGGAGGTTCTCAATTCGACTGTATTTATTTTTAATGTTTGTAACATCAAAATTTTTTACTAGGTGGACCGATTTTGATGATTCTTTTTTTTATTTGAAAGCAAGATCTGATGAAGAACTTCGGAGATATACAACAGAACTCTTTAATAAATTACGACAGATCATTCGGGATCTCTCGAGTATTCTATTCTAGCATAACCGTGGGCATTATATATACATATAAACCTTCCTCTTGAATCACTCTATCTATTAAAACAAACCGCATCAAAATCCGTTGCGTAGTTTTAGAGATCTAAGCATACATAGGGACAGACAGACAGCGGGAAGCGACTTTGTTTTATAAATTTAAGGATTATCACAACTAAAGAGTGAAAAATAAAACTGTTGTAAAAAAAGTGTTATTCACTATCTATCGTCTTGAAGGACCAAAAATTATCTAGTGCTTGTATAGATGTTAAAAGGTACTAAACCGAGACACAAAACGACACGATCGATTGAATCTCAGAATTTGTCCCAAGCAATCTAAACATCAAGATATTCAAAACAATCGCACTGTAATTGCCAATTACAACTGGCAAATGGAAATAGACGAGTAAAATTTATGACAACATTATTTTCTAAGTCAAATAAATACGCTCAATAAAATAACGAACAGGACTAGATGTAAAGATATGCCTTGATAATTTAATATTTCGTGTTAGTGTAAGTTAATAAAAGGATCTTATTACCAGCGCTGATGTAGAAGTAAAACTCATTATAATTTTTAATACGTCTCTCTACTCCACACATAAAGTAGCGATTACAAACATGGCGTTGCGAGCGATACGCAACGCGTGAATGTAAGTGTTTTCACAATATGAATTATGCATCGAATTGTGTCCAGGCGGACTCTTTATCTCGTACCCGGCGGAGCATCGGACACATTACGCCATCGACTGCGCTAGATTTTATTACATATGCCCTAGAAAAACTTTAAATCACTAATGCAGGCTTTCCATGACGTCACACCTATCTACCCACAAACAAGTTGCGATATCGAAAATCACAATTGAAATTAACGCATTTCGAGTGAGCTCAATAAACACACTCGTAAAAGAATCAATTGTTAAGACCCGAAAGAAATTAAACGTGAGAATGTATTGTTTCATACAAGCGTGAACAAAACGAAAATCGTTGTTTGCGTTAACCAGCTCTCAGGTCGTTTTCGACCTGCTTTCGTGAACATAAATCGCATTAAATAAAAGCATTATTTATGACGTCCATACTTCGAATTGAAAAAGTTGAGTTTGAATATTCAAATGGGCCTCCATGGTTATATACCTGACCTTATTATTGTAGTGTCGACAAATATTTGTCACTAGCTGCGCTCGTGGCTTCGCTCTCGTCAACTGCCTACCCTACCCTATTTACCTACCTACCCTACAGACCTTGCTACTTGCTACCTACCTTCCTACCCATCAATTTTTTTCTACGATCTTTCTTCCGCGGAAATCTTAACACCGCCATTCAGAAAATAACGTCAAATGCACAACGCCATCTATCGAATATGGAGTTCAACTGTTCGAATATCTGAATTGCGTGTGTTGCGATATTTTACTTCTTGAACACTTTAAATTCATATAACTTTTGATAGAGTGAACCGATTGCGATGAAACAAAAACTTAATAATACTTCAAGTTACGCACAAATTTTAACTATAAAAGTTATCTATATTGGTTTCGTACATTTTACGTGATGCGTGCTCAACTAAACAAACAGGTAAACAGACAAAAATACCAAAAATGATAGAAATGAGTTCTGTTGGTTGTTTTCTAACACCCTGGCTATTTTTATCAGAAATATTTTCTATGTACAAAAACGTCATTTCCACAAATTTATTAATTATCTTGAACCGCGCCGACTACCGTTGCAATAGTTGAGCCAATGTTCTTATTTCACTCGTATCTTTTAAATTGCCCGTCGTTGTCGTTGAGGCATCGTTTTGAGTAAATTGATTCATTATTAAAAGCATTACCTTCTCTTTTAAAGAAATAACGTTGACCAGTTTTTTGCTGTACGAAAAGACTTATATTGGGCGCGTTGATACTTTACGATATACGTTCAATACGGATTGTACTTGAGTGAAACTGTCGAGAAAAAATTGCAGATGGTCACTATATTTAACATGATGCCGATTAAAATGTTGACATCAATGAGCTTCAAGTTTCACAATGGCCTACACTCGGAACATATTTGGAGTCGGGCTCGTAAGGGCGCCGGAGTGTTGGATTGGTAATTAATTATTAGTTATGGCTTGTGGCGGCTATAAAGGCGCGCTCATCAATGATTCAGGCGAGCAAACAAAGCGAGCGTGCACCGCGGGCATTATCCGCCATAAGACATCATAAACGGAGCACCATCATCTGGGCTTATAAAAAATTCATGCTCATCTCACATTTCGGCGCCCCTCTTAATTTCGCGTGAGCCTCTTCTTGGTTCGTGTAAAAACTTCGGGTGTCTTTTTATGACTTTTACTGCGGTATAATTGGGGTGGGGCGAGCGCTCGCGTCCCCGAGGTGACATAAATACTACCCCCTAACTCCTCGCTTCCAACTACCCCCGAGTTAATCTCATGTAAGGCTATACGCCACGGAAGCAGATCGCATTAAAACGTCTTGCCAACTACAGGTTAAACTACTTGAAACCTATACTGCTACGATTTTACAGCGAATCTTCTCTTTTGAACTTTCAGTTCTTAATGAACTTGGTACTCGAACAAAAATAAACGTATAATAAAAGAAGACCTTTGTAAATTATCTTGTAAATACGCAGGCAGACTTAAATGTAACGGGGCATCTCAGGGTGCGTCGCTAATGCATTTTGCATGTCTTTCGTAACCTTTCGAGAGTTGTGTCGTATAGTTCTCGGTGCTCTTAAAGCTCTATAATAGTCTATAATATCCTAAATAATGTTATGAACAAGAGGTAAACATAAAACTTAATGTTTAAGAGTGGATGCGGGCTCATTTAATTTATTTATACTTTCTTTGACCATCAAACAAAATGAAGTGTCTGCGAGGTAGTAAATGCGATTTCAATTTTATAGAGGCAGCGGAGTGGTGTGCGAGGTGGCGGGACCGCGGGACGCGACACGGCCCGAGCTCGCGTGCATGTGTGTATTTATTTGCAAATTCCGAATAGCTTTCAATATGTAGAGACGCGGTGACTCCCGCCTGTCGATCCACTCCAATATCGCACTCCTTGTGAGACGTCACGAAGGCGACGCCATTATTCGACGCGACGATTGACTCACACGGGAGCACCGCCTTCTCAGGACGCCGCATGATAGATGAGACCCAAAAAACATATCCGTAATTGAGATTTCTATTATAGAAATTGAAAGCGATCAGTTTTTTTCATGTTTGTATGATAACGTGAGTGGTGTCGGCGACAGCGAGCTATCGCGTTTCGGAAATGTTCGCGGACGTCAATTTGTATATTGTCATTATTAGACTTGGTGCGGAAAGTTTGGGTGCGTTCATCCATCATGGTGTGACGGGCAACCGGTCCGATATCGCGCCTAATACGTATTGATTTCCCACTTGGCGTTTTTCTTGGGAATCGCGGCGCTCCACCCTTCCGCCGTCCGGAGGCCTAACGGGCTGTTTGTCCTCTAGTCGCGGCAACTAGGACGGTTGTCGCTCTACACTTTGGCGTCGTCGTCTAAATTACTTCAATGTAGGTAGTTCTGATTGAGGACAAGACAACGCCAAAGTCCCTTATATAGTCGGTGCCAAGAAAGTACTCATTAGATAAGTTAATGATCTCAGATCTTAGTCTACTTATGGGTAAGATGCTGTTGATGTTAATGATGAATGATTTACAATAAGGTGCAGTTGAATTCCTTTTAAAACATTCTCATATTTCAATTTTGAACAAAATTTTGGACTTCAAAAGTACTGTCTCAGAAAATCAACATTTGCCAAAAAAGATTCCCCTACATTATGTTGTATTTTGTGCGACAGTGCACGCAAATAATGTTCTTTCCTGATACGATGTCGGTAACGAGGAAGCTCGTATGAGATATGATGTAAGCAAGTGAAATATTTGTGTAGGTACATTTGCCTAAATGCTGTAGAAAAAGATTTCGTCACCAAGGTCCCCGGTGGGGGTGAAGGGGGAGGCGAGAACAATGGTTTCGGTTCTCACACGTGTGGAGGATTATTTGCATTCGGAAATAAAGAGAGGAATGATAAAAGAAAGGCGCGAGCGAGGTCCCACCGCCTCAGGGTGGGGTGTGGGAAATAGGAGACAGGGGGAAGGGGTGCGGGGTGGCCCCAAAGAGGGGGTGGGGGCTCGTTACGCGAACAATGGAGAAATAATGTACAGATTGCAGTGAGCGATGCGCCCAGCGCGACTCAGGTGTCTTAGCTCTGTGTGTGGACATCACGCCTCCTGCGCTTCGCGGAGCGCGCTTTATCTATGTTTGTAATACATAAGCAGTGCCGTGCCAGTAAATAAGTATTCGTATATTGGAGAAGCATCTCAAGTGGTGCTTTGCTTTCTTAAAATTTTGCATTATTCGAAAGTAAAGATGCTACATTTCACTGAACTAACGTCCATGATCTTACGGAAGTTGTTAAAGGAATTTGTAGAGACAATATGTAGCGTAAGCGTGTATGGGATCTTATGGTGATAAAATACAATTACAGCAAATGAATAGACCATTATTAAGAACGCTATTAACAGGTGATTTACACAGATTTAAATAAACACTTTATGCGGAGGTCATAAAGCACAATATCAATGTAACAATGTCCAAGTGTAAAGCGACGTTTTAATAGCTGTAGCAATCGGGGCTCCGGGGCAAGGCGGGCAGGCGGGCACGGCAAGCCAGGCGGGCAAGGCGAGGCCGTTTAATATAGGACGTGTTCATAGGAAGCGCAAGCAATCACAACACAATCACCCCATCCTCGCGTGACACCGAAAACGTCCTCGTTCATATAAGTATAAATTAATCCATTTAGAGCGAGCGACCGGCACCGACGTCGACCGACGATTAACGGAAGCTTCTACTTAACTAATTTATCCTCGGGTGGTTTTAACAGAATGGATAGCAGTGATTACGGCCGATGGCGACGATCTCGTGTGACGCTCGCTCGCTCGGTGCGCCGGAGATGCGCGTACGCACACATGGGCGGACCGCAATCAAATGTTATTCGTTACAATTGTTGGACGCATAACGCGATTTAACAATGATTAGGATCGATCACATGACACTGTTTGTACTGGTCTCGCTTGGCCAATGTTTCCCACAACAGTTTTGTAACCCATGATATTTTTTCCAAAACCTTTTACTATGAAACTACTACAGTCTATTTGATTCCATATCATTAGGATAACTGAATCAGACAGCAAATTTTATCTTATTCAGAAACCTGACTTTCAAGATATTTTCAAATAAATCGACCTCAACAATGCCATGAAATTCAGGGGACATTGTTATTCTGAATCGGCTTTACTATAGTCAAATGTTTGTAATCCAGCAAGCCCGCGACATTTTAATAACATTGATCAAATAGAACAAAAGTATGTGGACCGAGCACTCGACAGAGATGAAAGTTAAAAGGGTCGCGAGGGGGTGTAGGAGGTGTGGTGTAAGGGGGGAGGAGCGGGTTGAATGTCTTATTCCCTCCACAATTCAGAGGTATTTCGTGTTCTTCATACGCAAATATATCCTCGTTACGGAGGTACACGTGAGCCTCCGATTGCGTGCGTCTAGTATGGAAACCCCTGGCGAGTAAGTGCGACGGGGAACCGTGGGAATTGTCCCTGCCAGAAAATTGGATTCAGTAATCAAACGGCGAATTGGACAAACGTTGCGTCGTTATCGTCCGAGACTCGGTCTCGGTGTCACAACAGGAAAACTTGTTTAGAGAAACTAGGCTTCTAGATTTTACCAGGCAAAATATATTTAGATAAGGCAGGTAGGTAGGTACATACTCTGGACAAAATGATGGTACAATATTTACTAACGAAGCACAGACAGTCAATCAGCTGGCACCAGGGTTGAAAATTTTAGGTTCGCTTTTAATCTAATCTTATAGCTAGTCCTATGACCTTGGATATTTTATGCTCATAATCTATCTTTCATCTTTACTAAAGTCGGAACCACACTTACGTGTCGTGGCGTGGCGTGGCGCGGGATCCACCAATCAAACGAGTCTGTTCCAGCCTACGTCATAACGCAACGAGTTTTGTAGCCAATCAACTGCGTCGGAAGGCGCCACGACACGCCACGCCACGTAAGTGTGGTTCCGTCTTCACTCAGTTAAATCGATGTACAACAGCTTTACAACATTATATATCGAATTCATTTTATTTTTTTGCTGATTAGAGGGTATTCTTAAAAAAATGCTGTTTTACTTGGTTAGTAAACATTGTGTCTTCAAAATGGATGGAGTATAGGTATACATATTCCAAGTCAAGGTTGAATGTCCTCTACTTGACTCGGTCGCCAAGACAACGGAAAAAACCCTCGAATAGTATCAATAAATAACAACTAGAAACTCCAGGTGGAGTCGAATTGGAGGACATGACTTGGAAAATATGAGCACCTACCTAAGTAACGACAGATTCCTCATGAAATGTAGATACTTGTTGTTACGACGTTCTGAAACACATTCAGGTTTTATACACACATCAAATACCTCCGTAAATGTGCTCAAGATCGTGCCTTTTTCTCGGATCTCTAAAGCGTACCGTCTGGCAGCATTATGTCATATCAACTGCATTCGAATGGATCTTCTAACTTTCTCCTTGTCCTACCTATAATCAGAAGGGTTTTCTGGTAAGTATCTGCAGACATCTCATTTAACGCAATCAATGGTTCAACTATATATTCAAGATAAGAATGCTTGGAAACATGCTGGTCCTGGTCCATAGAGCAATCTTTAGTGTAGACAAAGTCAAACTGGTTGATTTGTGTTATATTCAAAATTAATTATGCTTTAATTTATTTTATCTACTCTTTTTGTTTAAAAAAAAAAAACATGACACGCACACTGTTCCGTTTTTGTTGAATTAGGTATTTTACCTATGTTTGCAATATTTAAATTTGTAAGTATGTGAGAACCATGTTCCTATTTTTCAAGTGAAGGGATTTACCTGATAATGCTTGTAATACTTATATGTAGTATAGTAGCGCTAGGTGCATCGTCCTCACGTATATGAATTTATTAATGTATGTACTTTAATATTGTAAAAGCTTTTTTTTTAAACGAGTAAGTATGTAGTTTCTTGTGCGTTCTTCTCCATAACAAGCTACTTTACCGAATGTACGGTAGAATCAATTTTTAATACTTGTTAATTTTAATTGTTAACGTTCGAAAGTGCCACTTAATGGCCTAGTCGAAATAAATACATTTGACTTTGACAACTCGTAGCCAAAAATTCAGTTTGCATCTTCTTATCGATCGAGGAGTCATCTTAGGAAACAATCCTGTACCTATTATATGGATAAATGCTTGTAAAAAATCTAGAAAAATAAATATTATACCACTGTGTTACTAAGAATTTCAAAATTAAGGAAAAGTATTAGCACTGTGCCTACGTATTAGAACAAACGGTACGCCAGGTTAACGATTGATGGTCCTACAAATCGTCGCTGCAGGTGCACAAGACTTGATAAAATCGTGACAAACTATGCCACCACTGAAAGTTCGCATTTTGGTTTTTATCAACCTGTGGATTTTACTGAGGTTTAATGGTGATCGTTTGTCTATCGTCTCTTTGAAAAGGCTTCAAAAGTTTAATCTTATCCAAAAAAGAGGTAGAAACATATATTCAACAGTCTAGGACAGACAATCCAGCTAGTAGGCTGAAAAAGTGGCTGAATCTACGAGAAAAAGGTCAGGATGGGTCGGGAAAGTTATAGATGCGAAATGGAGATATCTGATTTGCTATAATTTTTGCACTACCTATGAACATAATAAGGTTTCATGATGTAATTGCCCACCAATCCGCACTGGGCCCGCGTAGTGGGTAATGGCCCATTCCCTCTTTCACAAGGAGGAGACCTGTGACCCAGCAGTGAGAAAATTAAATGGCTGATGATGTAATTAAAGTATTCAATGCAAAAAAACATGAATGGCCAGTGGCTAGTCGTCATATCATTGACAAAGGGCAAAAGCACTTCGCGAAGGGCCAATAAAATTGGGGCTTCACAAGTAGCTGAGATATGGGATATTTCCACTCTAATCCGAAGAACGCGTAACCTGATCAATATGGCGAGGAGTTGCTGGATGCGAAAAACCATTTCGATGTTGAAATTGACAGATTAATGCTCGCAGTCTACGCAATTTTTTTTAACAGATTATATTTATCAATAAACTCGGTTTCTTTAATTACTAACAAGAATGAATGAATTACTTATGAGTTAAGAATATAAGGCAAAAGTATAAATAACAAGTTAAATTTTATAGACCATACAGTACCAACATCAGAGGTGTTACATATTTTAATGAAAATCAAAACAAAATATTGCATTTAATCACTCGTAATGTAAACAACAAAAAAAAAGAAATTGACCATGGAATTAAAAACATAATGCTTGTTACTTAGACTGAATTTGATTTCAGTCATGAAATATATACTTATTTATTTTATGACCAAATCAACCATTTTCAATTCACAATTCAATAAAAAAGTTTTAAAAAAGGCAATGATATGTCTTTATTCAAATAAAAACATACTAGGTACAAAGTTTATCTAAAACTAACCACTTTTATTTCTTAATTTAAGATGGACGTTACTGTATTTAGGCGGTTAAAAGTAGGTTTACCTTTTTAGCTTTTCCTGAACTCGATTTGACTCAATCAATTTCAAAAACATTTATTAAGAATGGCTAACCTACTTTTTTTGAAGCAAAGTTGATTAATAACTAGTTGTTAAATGTTACGCACCTCAAGCATATTTATTTATGGTTAGTACTACTTGCTTACTAATTCCCACCCGTACGCAAAATATGCGCTTGGTCGTGGAGTTGCGGAAACCAGCCCATTTTAACCTAACCTAACCTACTACTTGCTGGAGTCTATGTTTTTTCAAAGCTACAAACTGGGAGTCTTTAAGTCAAGAGTGAATGGGTTACGTCTAAGCAAGACTGCTACATTCAAAAATACATCACATCATTGCTTACCATCATGTGAGATGGTGGTCAAATGAGAGCCATTCTTACTAATATTATAAATGTGAAAGTTTGGATAGTTGTGTGTGTGCATGCATGTTTGTTACTCAATCACGCTAGAACGGCTGAATGGATCTAGATGAAATTTGGCACAGAGATAGATTATAGTCAGGCAATAATAAAAAAAGAACCACAAAGTGTACATTCCCAAAAAAATTTTTAGGTTAATTACTTATTTCAAACGTAAGTTGCAATAAACAGGTGAATGCTGTAATTACTGTAACTATTAAAAAGCCATTGTGTCTCACATGGAGTCACGTTTCCAGCAGTCAAGAGGTTAAAAGAGGATTCCTGAATTGTGTTCAGTTTTTGGGTAAAACTTTGCAAGTATATATTATTTATTTTGGAGAAAGTAACATTATTATCTTGGATAGTGAATGAATCAGTATGTTTTTTTTTTATCTTGTCTCATTTTCATTAGCAGTAATGCCGTAAATAAATGACAAAATACATATATTTCAGTTGAGCTTATTAACTTAGCTAGACCAACAAAAGATAAACCAATTTACACATAAAAATAGTGTAAATTAATCACCTATTTATTTAATGGTAGAAATGGTATTAGTATACCCACTTTCTCAATAAATACCAGAACAACTAAAATCAATAAGTAATGACTAAGTTGACTTTTGCCTCTCACAGAGAGGAGGCCCGTGTCCCAGCAGTGGGAACACTAATAGACTGATAATGGTGATGAATGACTGAGTTTGAAACCAAGGTCAAATAATATACCATAGAGTAGTACCACTATGCACTCTGCCTGTCAGAAATTTCTTTTGATGTAAAGATTTTTAACTCAAAAATATTGAATTGTTCCAAGTTCCAAATGAGCAAATATGAAAATGATCTTTTTATAAATACCCAACTGTAGTTGGTTTTATTTAATTAAAATAGAATATAGTAGTATCTTTTTCATGATGATGATGAGTAAGCACAAGCAGTACGTGGATAGAATTTTTCAATTATTATGAATGAATCAATAAAATTTGTTATCCTTTTAGATGTTAGCATGATTCCCTGCATTAATAAAGCTAACATTTAACTTACCTCATTCTGATCTAGTTCCTGCAGATATCTGTCATTATGCTGCTTCTCATACATAGCCCGGGCAAGAGCGCTCCGGGGCCGATAGAACCCATTGACTCCTGAACCACTTGTCATTTTGTCTACGTCACTGCCACGAGCCTCGACAGCAGCTTGCATAAACCTCGGGTCTAGTCTAATGCTCCCATCTCTTTGAGAGTCTTGTTGACAGTCCTTCATATAATAACAGAACAGGTGAGATTTAAATCCCGCTTCAGCTGACAATATCTGCCATATGAGGACTGTACAACATAATAGTCTAAAAGTAAGGTGCATTTAGGGAGATCTGCATTGTTTTCTTTTCATGTGTACTGAAGATCAATCAGTGACTCCAAATTGACTAAAATAACCTCACTTATCATATGTTTATATAGCATTTGTTACTGTAGTATCTATGGACTCATAATTGTTAAACTTTTTAGATCATAATCCTAGCACTTTTTGTATAATTCTTATAAAAAAACCTCTAAAATAGTCCAAAACAACATCAGTTTTTGCTCGCTAATGTCAGATTTAATTCTGACATTGGGCGCTAGGGGGCTGGATCTTGTTTACGAAGCTAGCTTACCTTTTACATTTTGAGATTGTTTTGGGAATAATCTTAAGGTTTACAGCAAGGTATGCAATATTTTCATTATAATTAATAGGAGAAATGTTTAAATATTGATAAGAGATTACCTGGAAATAAATCAAGCTTAATGTGTCAAGTGTTAAATTTGAAAGTAAAGCTGGTTTCGTAAACAAACACGCAGGTTGCGAAATTGAAAAATGAAAACAAATCACTGCAACCAGAGATGTAGGTAATAAATTTAACTAGGTTTTAACTATAATATTGTGTTATATTAGTGTTTTAGTAGAAAAGTTAATACATTAATCGTAATTCAATCACTGAACTAGCAAAAAAACTGAATGTTTAGCAATTCATTATCGAACTCTAACTTCTGAAGACACAATAATAAGGAATGTAGGATAGTAAAATAAATGTAGGTACCTAGTTAAGGCTGTGGTTAAACAATTCTAATGTTAAGTTCAAAATACTAACCGAATCCGCTTTAGCTTCAACTGAAGCTTTTGCAACAATTTCTCGAAGCACCAAATTCATCATCTTGCGTGCACTGTGTTAACCGTTAACTATCCAATACAAACAGTTCAATCCAATATGAACTAGACCACGTAATCTGCTCTGTAGTGCCACTGAAGCTACTGTGTTAGAATTGAAATTACTACGAATTTAACACCCAAGTATTTAAAGCTTATTACACTTCCCGGTTTGTAGTGAAAGGCTAGTTATTTTAATTATTATCTGAGATAACACTGGAATTCAGAGTCTCAGTTAGGCCTTGGCCGTGACCGACCGTTCACTGTCTCGGCTGCGCTTGACCACCTCCGATAGAGTTTGGGGAGCCGTTATAAGAAGAACTATTTTTATTGTAGAAAGGTTTGCCTACTTCGATTGTATCGCAGTACCTGTTGACTAAAGCATTGTTAGACAGTAATTAAAAGTGTATTGTGTTTCGGTTTTCGAGGTAAAGTTAAAATGAAGTTAGAAATGTAATCAAATGTCAAAGTCGAAAAAATGGCATAAGTTACAGGCAACTGTGAGTAATTAAAATAATAGGTATTATAATGAATAGGTAGGTTTAATAAAGAAACAATTATCTAAAATTCTATAGGCTCTTCGAGTTCCTATCGAGAAGACCAATTTCCAACCGATTCGAGTCTCTACCGTAGGTACAAACTACTAGATACTGAATAATTTAAGTACGGTCAGCATGGAAGTCGATAACACTGTTTGCTGATGTTAGTTTTGAATCCGTTGCTAACTGTACCAACCAAATTAGGTAAGATGCGATGGTTCTTGAAGAATGCAATGCTGTACAAGTAGTCTTTTTATCGGTTTCCACCAGACCAGGTTTACTTATGTCAATAGTTTGTTCAGGTAGACATTTCTGTAATAAAAGTATAGGAAATATTATATCTTTCTAGCTGGAGGAAAAAAGCCTTGAGGTGGCAGGCAGCCTCGCTTCTACGACTTTTCAGAACCGTGGAAGAATCGTTTTTTGGTACTTGATAGTGGTGCAAGGTGCACCTTCCAGACCTCCTCTAAAGGCAACGGGAATTTACCTGGCGGAGACATCGCGTACAGCAAAGAACATGAACACTATTCGGACGTATAAGTTAGGCAGGACACTTTTTTTAACAAATATAATTTATGAATTTTAGCGCCCCCAAAAAATGCCGCTCGGGGCAGATACACGGGTTTGCCCCTCAACCCCTCCAGATCCGGGGCTTGTGGCAAGCAACAGGCACCCATTCAATGATCACCGAGACTTTTGACTGCCTACAAAGGAACATGTTTCTTGACACGTCAAACGTATTTCACACTGGCTACTAGGAGGATAACTAGCTATACTAAATGACCACGCGGTCACACGGTGATAAGAACATAGTAAAAGAGCAACTTCACGTTTATTATGATATAAAACCCATTATCTAAAATCTATATGAAAAATATAATTTAAAAAAAATACTCACGCTCTGTTGCACCTTGGGCACTTTCAGTTGTTGGCCAAAACTAGGCATTATTAAAAAAAAAACCTGTTCAATTTCTAAATTCAAAAATATTGACACGATCGCCTTGAAGTGAGCGGTTTGCTATAGGCTGTTTGATAGTAATGGCTATGCCATACTGTGACTTATCTACAGAATTATAAAATTCAGATAACAATGGCGGAGCACGATAAATTTGGTGCGATAAGTACTTAGATTTTTTCTTATTTGACGTCCTTAATTACGTATGTATAATCTGAAATGCTGATTTTCGTGTTATAAAATATTATAACACGCCTGTTTTTAGATATATCAAATCTCGCCCGAAGAGGTAGAGGTGCTCACTACCTAGTCCCATGGAGATAAATGGAACGAGGCTATTGCCAATCGGGCACAAAACAAAATCCTGAGTTGCTGCTAAGAAATTCCTGATGAAAAATACCAACAACACTTTGCCTGGCCTGAACAAAAACAACTTGACTGAACAGTCGTGTTTGCGACCGTTAGATCAACGAGTCTGCAAATACATATGTATTTAATTTGGAGAAAGACATAAAAAGAAAGGTACCAATTTTTGATCCCCGACGGAAAAGTGATATTATCGGGAGTTTTCTTAGCTATTTTTGATGAAATTCGGTTCAGCCGTTCAAAAGTTATGGGCGTTTTACTGTTTGAATTGGGATATTTTCGCAAGATAGTGTCATTATTATCTACGTGTTCGATAAATTGTTGATCGAAGTGTAGCTACTACGAGATAAATTATATAGTTTAAAAAGTATAAAAAATAAAAAATGTCGGAGGTTTTGGCATTTTTTATTTTTACTTGTGATTAATTGGTCACATCTTGTGACATAATGTTTCTAGAGCAAAACGTGCCTTATCGCGCCAGGATTTCGTTAGCTCAAGATTAATTTGTTATCCTTATCTTAGATCTATACTGCACAATACTGTACATACCGTAGTAATTAGAAAATATTACTGGTCGCCAGTCTCTACGTTTAATTAACTAATTATAAAAGTCCATAAAAAGCGAAGCAGGTAACGTAACGTTAATAATCCATAGTTAACTGTTTATATTAATAAATCTTGTTTGTAATAAGGTCAATTAAAGTTTACCAATAACTTATGAGCGATATCAGCAATCGTTGCACGTTAGCTTGATTTGTTTTGTATTAACAGTATGACGGGATATTTTTCAGTTCTTAATTTAAAATGAATTCTTCTGACAATGTACCTGGCCACATTCAGTTGTTTTATTATAATTAAAAAGTACCAAAGTGTCTGTAAACTTTTGTTCAGTATGGATTCTCAATCATGCGCGGATTGCCCGAAGCAACGCATCGTTGTGGACGGCGCAGGCGCAGGCCCGGCGACTCAGGCGCACGCGGGACATTTAAAATAATTACAAGCCATCGGAGAAACGTAACAGCCAGTGTTTTGAGACCATTACTTATTTTTTAATTCAAAAAAATATTTTTAAAAGCACACACTTAGTGCGGTTTGGTGCAATGCGGCCAATAAATGAGACTATTAGGTACAAGTTTTTGGTGTAATTTTGTTGCACCAAATTTATATTATTATTGGAGCATTTTCGGTGAAATAATTGCACGGCGAAGATGTGCAGTATGGGTGTCTTGAAGGTCGGACTCGGAACCTTCTATTAGAAAGGCTCGGGAAATTAGCTCGTTTAAGGTTTTACGAAGCATGTAGGTAAGCTGCTTTATGAGATACTAGCTTCTGCCAGCGGCTTCGCCCGCGAGATAAGTGTTTTCTTATCCCAAGGGAACTAATGTACCGGGATAAAAAGTAGCCTATTCCAGACTACCATCTGTCTCTGTGCCAAGTTTCATCCAGATCCGTTCAGCTGTTCTTATATGATTAAGTAACAAACATACATCCACACTTCCACGCACACATACATCCAAACTTTTATAGTATTAGTAAGATTTACAGAACATAGTCCATAGTGCACAGGAAATCTGAAAATGACATTTTTATTAAATTTCACTTTAGTTTTCGAACTCCATCTACAAAACAACACCACCACACACTACACACGTGACTTCCACCTCTAGCACACGTCCTCTAGTGTCTAGGAAGTTATACCTAGACACTAGAGGTGGACGACACCAAATCTGTCTTCAAAAGAATCTTAAGTACATGGGCGACCGAGCTCTGCTCGTGTGAAAATAGAGAAAATGACGTTTTCTAATTATGAAACCTAGCTAGATCGATTTATCGCCCCCGAAATCCCCTGCATGCTTAATTTTATGAAAATCGTTGTAATAAATATATACAAGAATTGCTCGTTTAAAGGCATCTATACTAATATTATAAAGAGGAAAGATTTGATTGTTTGTTTGTTTGCATTGAATAGGCTCCGAAACTACTGAACCGATTTGAAAAATTCTTTCACTGTTGGGAAGCTACACTATCTCCGGGTGACATAGGCTATATTATATTTTCAAAAAATTTGGGATCCTTACTAAAACGCCAATAATGTAACCCAAGGTGTAAAAAAATACCTAAAATATTCTTAAAATCGCGTGTGCTGCGAAAAGTATTGATGATAGAATAAAATAATGTACTATGACTTTGCAGAACACATCATTATTTACAAAAAGTGTCGCGACAGCATATGTATAACTAATATAGTTATGCCACAATAAGTGTTCTTATATTTTAATTTTTTTATTGAAATGTCGTCGCTAGAAAAGGCTCTTTATTTGTATCTTGGTATTAATCCTTCAAAAAATTCTTATCAAAATAAATTACTTCATATTCAAGACTGCTTCAATACCTTTATAATTTATGCATTTATTGGTTTTTGAAATTCTACCTCTAAAGGGGTAAAAAAAGGGTGCAAAGTTTGTAAGAAATTTTTATAGTTGTAAATAGGACACATGAATTTTTTTATTTACGCTCTTGGTTGATAAAAAGAATTCATGTATTTATTGGGTTTTGGAAATTCTACCCCTAAGGGGATAAAATAGGGGTTGAAACTGTACGTGAAATTTCATCGGTTTGGAAGGTAAAACAGCTGAAATTGTTGTTTTACGCTCTTGGTAAATAAAACAATGAGTTTTTTGATGAATTTTACTGCACAGGTCTTCTTTTTATAATGTAGGGGAGCACTAAGAAGGGATTTTTGGAAATTCAACCTTTAAGGGGATGAAACTAAAAAGTCATCTATAGGATAAAACATGGATCACGCGAACGAAGTCGCGGGCGAAGTGCTAGATATAAAGGAAACGAGGCATATGCGTGACCAACACGGACTTTGCATTGTCTTCGTTTATTTTATTTAAACCAATCATTTGTTCGTTTAAAAAGCAAGGTGATCTGAAACAAAACCAAATGGTCGGTTTAATTTAAATCTGTGCACGTAGTTTTTGCACCCCCAACCGCATTCTCACAGAGCGGCCGAGAGTTGATGCACTTCACTTCTGATTGGATCATTACCGAGTTCATCATACCCCGTGCGATCCTCGGGCCTAGAAAGAGACGGATGTAGCCCCATCACGAACCAACGACAGAGATAGACGACCCACCGAGCACATCGCTCAGAAATTATTTCATATCATGATTATTGGAACTTTATTGCACTTCGTAACTAACAATTGACATTAGGAAATGCAATTTCATATTGATTTCGTAATATCGTCTCTCGTTTATTTTTATCAATGCGGCAAATCTTTCTATGATTTGCGGCTAACCATCCTTGGGCATGTTGGTTGTTTTCTTGTGGCTTCACGTTCCGAGAAAATGTCATTAAAAGCTCTATAGGGGATTAAGTCGGTTTAAATTTTCACGTAGCCCGGCAGGAAATCGGTTTAGCCGTAACAAAGGGTGGGAAGATACCGAGAAATTATATCTTTCGTCGGAATACAAACCGCTAAACGTGCAATTACAGCGTTACAGATGGAGCATTAAGTTATCAAAAAATAATAATGTTTCACACCGGCCGGAAGGTGTCGCTGATCACGTCCGCTGGCCACAATCACTCGCTCGTCACTGATTTTGATTTTGGAACGAATATAGGTAGGTACTCATCATTCATCACGTTTCTAATAAAATTCGTCAGTGAGCCCCTGTTGTCTTGCGTAACCGCATTTATTGCCGTTAATGGTCCCTTTCTTAATGTTAATTTGTGTCGGAGTTGCCGTCACTACAGTAACTCGATTCGTTTACTCGTGCGTATCTACGGTGAATAGATATCGTGCAAATATTCGTGTCAATTGACTAAATAATTTTCTCCGAGCTGAAAGTACTTATAAGTATTTAAGCTGTAATTAGTTTCCGTAACGTAGATACTTTTTCGTCACAATACTACGTAATTTTATCAACCAGATCAGCAATTTCACTTAG
Organism: Orthosia gracilis; assembly: GCA_947562075.1. Taxonomy (NCBI): domain Eukaryota; kingdom Metazoa; phylum Arthropoda; class Insecta; order Lepidoptera; family Noctuidae; genus Orthosia; species Orthosia gracilis. The sequence continues at coordinate 47,570,934 of OX387267.1, forward strand.
GTCTCCTTAACTGAATTCAACTCTAAATGCAATTAAAATTACTTAACTCTTTGTATTCATTACTTTCTTTCAAAAATCTGTGATAAATATCGATTATTAGCGTACCAGCAACATGGCTAATACGCTGATAATCGATAGATTAACAGATGTACCTATAACCAAGTAATCGGTAGTGAATCGATTACCCCTGGTATCTCACAGCATTAGGTACATAGACCGCGGGCATTACCATCGAGATGGAAATGAATTAAACATAATTCGAATAATCGAGGCTCGGCCAATACAATAAAACAAAGGGAAAAAGTACGTCTGCGGCCTGCCTTAGCGAGGGAACGAAGGATTTCAATTTGGAACGTGATGAGGCGAGTTTTCATTTACGTACAGTGATTCGATGATGCCGGTAATGACGTCGACGCACTCATGCGGAGCTCAACTGAGCCCCACTGAACATAGAGCGCTCATCGAATACTTACGCAGATTATTTTATCATCATTATTCATTCAGTGACGACACCACCGATCAACTCAGCAGAAGCACAGAAAAACTACACAACAGCACATCTATATCTGGTCTCACATTCATAGTAAGTACTTAAGTGGTTGATTAACGAAGTCGACCAAGCAAAAAGATCATGTCTTATAACTTGCGCAAACGCGCAGTAAATCTCTCACGTTATAAATTTACAATACATTTATTTATTTCACAGTACAAATTACAAGGAAAATAATAATGAGCTGAAGTCATATCTCATTACTTAAGTTGAAGCTCAACGGCTGTGGACAGGCTGAGGAGCTTTGGATGCCGTCTATGACTTATTTAAAAAGGCTTTCATTAACGTGCCCTTGCACGAATTGCAACTTTATTCGATAGGAAATAAAGTTTAAATTAGGAAGCTTGCAGAATCGCTTACAATGTTTTTTAGTTCAACACGATAAACACGGAGGCGTTCGTTAGGCAGTTCCATAATTAAAAAATAAAATTGACGCTTGCCCGACGATGCGCTGAAAAGTTGCAAAAGAAATGCTCGTGCGATGCGCAGACGCATGTTTTGTCTTACGCATAGTTTATTGCAAAGAAGCGACAAAGAGCAATGTTTTAATAATTCATATATTCACACATTCTGCGGCATGAGTAATGTGTTTCTAGTACAGGACATTGTATGAAAACATAATAAATTTAGTAAAGACATAACTTGGGATCTATAGAGATCAATCGCCGCATTCGTTGTCTGAAATGTGCAAGCGCACTTTCGACACGTTTAAATCACAAAAACAAATTGCAGCGCGTTCCAACGGACGTCACGTGTTGTTGACCCGCGGATAATTAAAGCGCCCACTTGTAATTACTCGTGTGTGTGGTTGAGATGCAAATGTTGTCGCCTCGAGTATCTTCAACGTGTAATGTATGCGAATCGGGAACAGATAAGCGCATGAGATTTACACCTCGCCGTGTCATGACTTGAAACTTTACCGTTCGTTGACCGACACTGTTTTAGGGGTTATTTATTGTTGTTTTATTTTAAGGAACTCTGTGTGTGATTAAGACGTTCTCGGAAAAAATAATGTTAAAAAATATTGCATTGATATGCTAATTTGTGAATTTTCTTGTTATGAAAGACTTACTAAAATAAATATTGATGCCCGAACACAAACATCCCTCTGCTTTCAAATATGACATCACCAAGCCACGTAACACGGTTGTCATAGATAGAGGAAGCTATTGCCAAATGCATAGATAGGATTTCGAATCAGATCTGAATCCGAAAGACGAAATATCATCAATGGACATAACCTACCACGTCCTGCCTATTGGAGCATTCTTCGTGGATTGTAGAATCAGAAAATTTTCAGTAGCGTGCTAGATTAAATGTGACTGTCCACGAAATTTAAATTCTTTTCAACCCGTAGGCGTCCTGCTATCATAATATCGTGTCTTGAATAATCAGCGTCAAGCTTGTAAAAATACACCTTTTTTCGACCCTTACTTGACGCTTAGTGATGGGAATAGCGTCATTTGCACTCCTTTACTTCACAAACAATCAAAATTTTGTGAGTGACAGTTGAATTTGGGTGATTTTAAATTAACAGCAAAAAAAGTGCAAATGGTTTGGTATTATGGTGAAAAATGCATTAAAGATACCTGAATGAAAACGGGGTTTTTGGCCATTTTCTTCTACGCTCTGCCCGTATTCATGAAAAATAGTGGCTGAGTCTTTTATACTGAAGTACCTGTCACACATAGATCTCTAAGTACCAAAATAAATTACTTAAACACAAAACACACAGAAGAAGAAAACCCCAAGAAGCTCGCCCCTAATAGTGAAAAGCCGAGCAAACAAAACAGAACACGATTAGAAATATCTTTTTTCCATAACACAAACAAACAATATCTTTTCGTTCCGCGAAGACAGCACGGGGTACAGTCAACAACAAAAGCCAACAAATCCTGTTTGTCCTGTGGGAAGCGTCCGTGATTTAATACAAATTATTATTAGACGACATAAATAACATGGTAGGGGGGTGAGGCCGCCAGAAGCTCCTTAATAAGTAATAAAGGGGTCATCGTTCATCGCGAGAGCGTGGAATTAACCTGGTCGACATATGGCGTAGTAACGGCCAGTGCGGCTTAGGGCAGCTTAATAAAGGGTGTTTTTCGACACTTTATAAGTGTTAATTATAGGGTTTAATTATTTAAAGGCTGTTTGATAAACTGTCTTTATGTAGGGCGGGAAAATTATCATGTCAAGGATTGTTAAATGTAGATCATTAATTTAGTTTCGATGGCATTTTTAATTAACCGACTTCTGTTCAGATTTTCATAAATCGATTCTATTTACCTGTCTGCTGAAAAGCAATGATTCTGTTGTCAACTATTTATTGTTGTTATTTGAAAAAGTATTTATTCTGGGTCACAGGCCCATAGTTTACCAGTAGGTATTTTAGGGATAGGGTCTGCAGACCAAACCTAGGGCCAGGTCAAGTCATTTGATAAAGGTCTCTCGAAAGGATTTGTTACAAAAAATGTGTCAAGAACACCTCATCGAAGGACCACTATTCAAGGATCAGGGTCTTATGTTCTTGATTTATTATAAACTATACATCCGCGTCAAACTCGTATTTTTTTTATTTACCCACAGGAACTGTGAATTATACCAATAAAAGCCCCGTCAAAATTGGTCCAGCAGTTTCGAAGATTACCCGGAACATATAGACAGATAGACACAATCTTAAAAATTGCGTATTTGTTATTAGTACCGTACCTATATTATTTCACATGCATTCAATAAAACGTTTTTATTTTGATATTATATACAGATACTTCAAATTAATTTATTTGTATAGATGTACAGATAAAAAAGATATATAGATATCTTAATTTAATTCAGGTTCTGAAATCGGGGCTGAATAAAACATAGGACCTACAGGTATCATTTTTAAACAGTGGTGCCATGTTTATTACATTCTTGGGCTTTTGAAGAATAATTGTTCACAATCAAATATCTTATAAACGTCTTTATCCACACATATAGAAACCGTATCATTTCCTTCGTTTTCCACACAAAGTACAAAGAACAAAAGCCAGCTCACAGCGGCTGCAGCATCCTTGTAAACTTGATAGGATTATAAGAGCTTGGCGAGATGTATGTCGTTATTGTGATAACGTTTCCTTCTCACATACATAGCTGTTAGCGTCTTTACCGAGAACAAGAGATATGATATGAGTGTTGTTCTTATCACTAAATGTTGTGTTGTTTTGCTGAAAATTGCGGGATGGTGTTTTACTATTACTTTTTACGTCACGTTTGACACGATTTATCTGTTTCGTGAATTCAGGAGGTCAATAAATCCCCCCGGTGGGTTCCCGCATTTTCGAGGCGGATGGGCAGTAGCCATGGCTTGGTCACCCACGGTAAAGCGAAAAGGAAACCGAGAAGAGGCCGTTATTCCGGGCTTTTGTCGATAAGCAGACGACGTAGCGGCCAACATAGCAAGTGAGGCGGACCGAGATGTCGTATGGGGCCTGCCATACCCATACGATATCGTGGCTGACGATTGGAGGCCGCGGTGGGAGAGGAGTGCCGGTATTGTGGTGCGCCACTCTCCCTACCTTTCGCGGCCTGGACGGGGTCGCCACCATCTGTTGGCGGACGCGGTGGGGCCGCAGGGGAGGAGGAGTGTCGGTATAGCTTGACCCGTCACAAGGGGACCAAGAATGCTATACACGGGGTCGTCTGGCGCCCATGTGCTTGTTCGTTCCTTGGGGCGGTCACGGTGTGCAATGTGTTCTGGTGCGCGGGTGATGGGGATTACTCCCCAGAGGAGGGTCCGATGACGGACAGCCGCGGCGGATGAGTGCTAATACGTGCCCGTGTTCCCGCCATAAGCGGCACAGGAGGACACCGAGAAGTTTTATTGGGTTGGAGTCCCATATAACTGCGCTATTTCCCCGTGGTAGCGAAGTATGCATGAGATAAATAAAAAAATGGTATGATTTTTATTGAGTGTTGTTGATCCTCAACTCAAAAATATCAGTGCGCAACTGTGAAAAGGGATAGATGTGAATAACCTTACTCTAGGAGCTTATGAGAAAGCAGTGATGGCAATGGTGATGGTAACGGCCGCGACTTACGTGTCGTGCCTCAGGCAGGCGCTTTACTTTGTATAAATTGTTTCATCACCACTGCTCTCAAAATGGTGAAGGAAATATCGTGAGGAAACTGGCATGTCTTAGAACCAATAATTCGAAGACATGTGACATCCACCAACCCATTCTGGACCCGCGTGCTGGATTACGGCCCATTGCCTTAGAGAGGAGGCCTGTGTCCCACCAGCGGCAACATTAAAAGGCTGATGATAATGATAAGAGCTTATGGTCATAAGAAAGAGTTTATTTGTGCCATCAAAAAAAAAACAAAAAAGAATTTTAAATATTTTTTTTGTACCTATTGTAAGTGTCTGTGTGAGTATCGCCTGAAAAGTTGCCAATGAACTAAATACTCCGTTGTATAATGGACGGATGGCTCTAGTTGACGGATGTCCAAAAATTTACCTATTGTCGACTATCATCACAATCCCGTGAGATTGGCCGTCATTTATTGAAGAGTTCTGTTGTATATCTCCGAAGTTCTTCATCAGATCTTCACCAAGTTAAAATGGGACCAATTTGGGCACATACTCTTTCAAACAAAAAAGAATTTTCAAAATCGGTCCACAATTGACGGAGCAATCGGTGAATAATAAACCAAAAAAAATTGAATGTAGAACCTCCTCCTTTTGGAAAGTCTGTTAAAATAGATATTATGTAAGTTTCGGCTCGGTGATTTGGTAGCAATTTTTTTTTCGTTTTTGACACCAATTTCCGAAAAGGAAGTTTTTTTCGCTTCGTAGTGTTTTGTTTTGGAAGTCGGTTTAATGTTTTTGTTAATAAGTTTTTATTTTTCGCTTTTGTTTTTCTACTTTATATTACCATGAAAATAAACATTATTTAGGATAGCACAAAAATTACTCGTCAGATATTGATCAAATTAAATATTGATAAATGGGACCACATGAGAAGCACCAAAATTAAAAAAAAAAGAATCCTCAAAATCGGTTCACCTAGTAAAAAGTTCTGAGAGACACAAATAAAAAAACATGCAGTCGCATTGAGAACCCCCTTCTTTTTGGGCAGTCGGTTAAAAATAAATATAATGAAAAAAGAAAAATATTATTTCCCCACCGCAGTATCTCTACGTTGACGTCGTGGTGGGGCTTGCGCGCTTCAATGATTCCAAGGTCTGTGCCAGTAGATTTTACTTTGCCGCAACATGCCTAAGGTGAGGGGCCAGACTAAGGGAGATGCAATCGGTAGGGCAGCTTTGTGGCGAGCTGGTGGGCAGTGGCGACCCCACGGACCTGATCTCCTGGGTGAAGGCTTGTCCCTCATCTCCGGCTTGCCTTGATCGACCGGTCAGAGTGAACACAGAAGGGGAACAGAGCTTCCATCTCTCTCTTGCCTTAATTGACTGGCTTGAGTGGAGATTCGCAAGAGCAAACGTGCTCGGAGGAAGGAAGTTAACCCAGTAAGATGCTGGTAGGGATCTTGACCATACTGCCAGGATTGTCCTGATAGCCGTGGTATACGTCTCCACTCCTCAAGCATCTTCGGATATGTTGCCCCCTTGGCGCTTCGTCACTAAAATGCAAGCGACCCTTTATGGGGACCCATTAATTGAGTGTGCCAGTCACCCCCTGCCATTTATAGCCGTAGAGTTCAACAGTGGTCAGGCAAGGGCCGGTAGTCCTCCTATAGTTTTAGGCAATCGATCCACTAAACCTACCAAACCCATAGCCCAATGCATCCACTTGCACAGTGCATTCAGGGATAATCGTTGGTTGGTGTTACATTTCCTGATACATGCCTAACAAGGCCTATGCGATTGGCTTCGGCCCCCCTAGCACGCATTTCAAGGGACCGGTACCGCAGGGTCCCGAGATCGTCAAAGGATATAATGAAATTATTTATCGGATAAGTTAAGTGGAACCTTGAACCTAAAAGGTGGTGGTGAAGGAAACAGGACATTACTTAGCCTACTTAGTTATATTGCAATTATAGTAATATAGTACCTATTATTATCTTTAAAAAATGAAGGCTTAACATATAAAGATTGTAAGTAAGTAATCTATGGCGTGTATAAATGAACAACGCTGCAGTAATAAATGAGCCAACTTGTTAACAACTTAATAGAGTGATCGACACCCAACCTTGCACTCCACTATCCACTTATAAATAACCATATTAACTTATAAAAAAAACTTTTTAACAAACAAATTAAACCGAATTACAAAACAAAACTCTGCGAAGCGAAAAATAATTTTCTTTTGGGCAGTCGGGCTATGCCAAATTATAGCTTTCTAATACTAAGAGTCTCTGAGCTAAGCTGCGGACGAACAGATGGACATAGCGAAACTATAAGTGTTCCTTGTTGACTTTGGAGCTCCAAATATAGTAGTACCAGGGGGGTGACTATCCCCCCCGATGGTTTCCCGTATTGTCGAGGCGGGGTGTGGCTCAGTAGCCGTGGCTTGGTCAACCACGGTGAAGCGAAGAGGAACCCGAGGCGGGGCCGCTCGTCAGGGCTTTGGCGATTAAGCCGAAGACGAAGCGGCCAACAAATAGGTTGCGGTGCCGCTTGGTAACAGAGGCGACTTCGCATATAAGCTGAGCCGCGACGTCGTATGGAGCGTCCCAGGTCCCATACGATATCGCGGTTGAGGGTTGGCGGCCGCAGCGGGAGAGGAGTGTGTTCTGGTGAGCCGGCGATGGGGGGTACACCCCAGAGGAGGGTCCAGTGACAGACAGCCGCGGCGGGTTCGCGTTGAATTCTAACGCGTGCCCGAGTGCCCGCCATAAGCGGCACAGGAGGACACCGTGGAGTTTTAGTGGGTTGGAGTCCCACATAACTGCGCTATCTCTCCATCGTAGCGCAGTAAAAAAAAGGTGGTGACCATAAGCTCTAAGATCAAGGTTATTTTGAGTGTGCGTAAGGGACCGATGTATATGACTTTTGTACATATGTCTCTTTTTCACAGTCGAACCATTATAGTTTTGAAACGTAACGGTACGGGGACACTAATTTAACTGAGAATGTGAATGGCATAACTTCTAAGCAGATAGCCCAAATCTTCTTGATTAGAAGGAACTATTGTGACTTTTAAGTTAGCCTTAACATCCTAACTTAAAATTATAAATGCGAAAGTAACTCTGTCTGTCTGTAACCTTTTCACGCTTAAACCGCTGAACCAATTTAAAATTTGGTATAGAGATAGTTTGAGAGCATGGGAAGGACACATGGAATTTTTACCCCGATAGTGTGTTCCTTTGGGATGATAACCATATAACTAGATAGACTTATTACTCGGGCAAAGCCGTGGGCAAGATTTAGTATGTCCATATATGCTCTTTACGAAAATAATAATTTCACCAAATTTACCCATACCTACCTAATTTTCAGCCTCAGTCCATTCAGATAATTCACACTTCGACAGTAAACCCAAGCTGGCACTAGGTAAGTCCAGTTCATCTGACCTTGATATAATTTCCCTTATACCGAGAAACGAGGTAATATTGTTTTGTGTAAGCACTTCATACATCGCTTTATTAGCGAGGTGCGTGACGGGAATATCCACGCGCCATCACATGTATGTGGGTGGGGTCGGTAGTACAGTCGGCGAGAAAAATATCTGAATGCACGGAACGTTTGCTCAAAAGGGCAACTGGACTCAGTTATACAAACAATTAGGTACACAATATGTCAATAGTTTTGTTATTGTATTCCAAAAGTTAATTAGAAGTAAATTTATTAAAATTTGTTTTTTTTCAGGGGTCTGGTTTTCACTTGTTTTGTATTTTTTGTGATGCTAATAAACTAACTGTGAACTAATTTATTTATTTAACTCCAAATCATATGCATCGAATGGAGATTTAATTATAAATTTACCAGAATAAGGTACGAATACTTTGAAAAGTGGTAAATTTTTAGATTAGGCCAGTTTCATTGCGCGTTTGTCTTACTACGAAAAATTTACTTCTTTTTCATCAACCAATGATACCCCTACCTCATGGAGGAGTTTCAACTCTGAATACATCACAGGTGCTACATCTGTCATTTTCCTTTCGTGATTGTTCACTTTGACATTCTGCTCGACTCTTACTTATCTCGCTGACTGTACAATAAATTATTATTTATTTGATTCAATTAACCCTTCATTGAATGATATCTTATTTTCCCGTTTCCCTCTGTTTCCGAGTCACTTTTCTTAGAAAACCGAAGGCAATAGTGAGAAAAATATATTTATATATATATATATTACTTTATATTATCTATTTTACATATTTTTCAATTTATAAGTTAAGCACACATATTCACTGACACTATGACTGATATTATGACATTATTTTAAGTATCTATTTTATTTACCTACGTCCGTGTGTCATTAGCGGGGTGCCAACTGAAAATCAGCGCTGGGTGTCTGACGCCCAGCAAATACTGAGTTGGTAACCCTTTCGGTAAGGGCACGCCTGGCACAATAATTCTTAAACCTTGTTTGTACTTTTTTTTACTATTCTTCTCTGTTACTTTGTAAATGTTGTTGTTGTTTTGTGTCTATGTCGAATAAATGTTTTCTATTCTATTCTAAATAAGTAGAACATTTTCTTCTGTAATGGAATCAAGTGCGTGTAAAAGTAAAAGAACTACACATGTTTCTGGCGAGTTGTTGTTTACAATTTTAGTAGCAACATTTGTTTTATTGTTATGAGCAGGCTTTAACACAAAACACAACACAATATCACTACATATTATAAAATATAGTCTCCTGCCGCGTTTGTATGCGATAAACTCAAAAACAACTAAACGGATTTTCATGCGGTTTTCACCAATAGAAAGAGTGAGAAACGAGGATGGTTTTTGCGTTTAATTTGTCACGGGCGAAGCCGGGGCGGGTCGCTAGTTATATGTTTGGATGGATAAACGCATTTGGAAGAAATTTAGCACAAAGGTAGATAATACCCTGGTTTAAGACATAACATACTTTAGAGGTACCTGATTCACGTGGGAGAAGCCGCTGTAAAAGTTAGTAGTCAATAAAAAAAATTGGTATGATTTTTTATTGAGTGTTTTTAGATCCGCGTCTGCTCCCGTACCATGACCTATCAAAACTATCATGGTTCGACTGTAAAAAAGGGACAGATGTATACCTACAAGTCATATACGTCTGTCCCTTACGCACACTCGAAATAAACTTGCTTTAAGAGCTTATGGTTTTCCCCATCAGCAGTTTCTAATAATCTGAAAATTAACTATATTCTAGGAGGTAGAAAAAAACTCCAATAAACATATTATTATCATAATATCCCAATCGAGCTTAGTAAGCCAAGAGATCTTAGTACCTACCTATTGACATAGGAGGATGCTGTTGTACTTTTTACCCAAACCCATTCCTAATTGGTTACTTATTCCCTGTCGCCAGTTACGATATGCATGCATGCTTGATATCATTAAGTTTATTGGTATTCTCCTCTAATATGTTTCAATATGTAGGCAAATAATATGTTCTAGGTGTGCAGGTTCTGTGAGGGTGTAGCTCAGGGAGCTTAAATGATTAGTCAAAATCACAACCGGCTTCCAAACAAATACAAAACATAGTGAAAAATAACTTCAATTGCGGCAGTCGGTTTCAAACGAAGAAACGAAAACAGGAACACCGACTTTCGAAATTGATGTTATTTTTCACCATGTTTTGTTTTTGTTTGGAAGTCGATTGTAATTATTGTGAAAAAGTTTTTTATTTTTCACTTTTGACTTGTGGTAACATAATAAACCAGTTCTATAGGCTAATTACCTACGCGTATAGTACCCAAAGTGAAGCCAGAATAGATGAACCCAATAACATGAAACTTAAACAAAACCAGTGCAATGAGAGTATACCGGGTGAACTGTTCACACCTGTGTACCCCTTTAGAGCGTGCCAGTGTGATGTTATGGAAATGGTGTAAACAATAAACGGACATTCGATGGCATCGATCCCGAGTGATTTGCCGTCATTTATTGAAGAGTTCTGATGTATTTCTCCGAAGTTCTTCATCAGATCTTGATGAAAATTACCACGTGAGAAGCACCAGCTTTCAAATAAAAAGAAGAATCATGAAAACCGGTTCTCCCAATAATAAGTTCTAATGTAACAGATATAAAAAAAAAATACAGTCGAATTGATATCCTTCTCCTTTTTGCAAAGTTTGTTAATTACTTTTCCTTGTATTGACTCAACAACGTGCCTGCCCTAAGGCTGCTTTTACAGAACTGGCAAGCAAAGCTAAACAAAAACATCTTCAAATACTTTCCTAGCGTTCTGATTTCAAACACCTTCCAAAACTATATAGTTATCTGTTGCCAGTTTTATAATAGGCAAGAAGATTGCCTCTTAATAGGTGAGGAGCTCAGTACCTACTTGATTACCTAATAGCAGTGCCAGTAGCTAACGGTTAACATTTAAAGGGCCCCTTAGAAAAATTAACAGAACAATTTTCTATTTTCATTTCTACGATTTCAATAAGAAATAACTGTATAACATTTTAGCAGAAGGCCACAGTCATCAGTGCGTAATATCCCACGTGAAATTTGTAATATTAAAATCCAATACGACGATATGAAATTCAAGTTGTAGCCCTCTCCGAAATAATTTTGATAGCTTCAAAGCTGAAAGGGTTGGTGGCCACTGGGGCTCGCAAAGCGCTATAATTCCGTAAAGCTCGGTGTACACAAGCCCCACTAATCGGCAGAGTGCTGCCTTCTAAATATCGCTTTTACACGTCCATCGAACCATAAATAATAACTCTATGAAAACATAAATGTTCTCTTTTTTCTAACGTTTTCCGAGTTTCGTATTTTTTTTTCATAGAGTCAAAAGCTTGAACAGACCACTTTCGCATTATGGAATTGCCAAAACTCCATTTGCGTCCTATATCCAAACATTGTATCTTAGAAGTTGTTTAGACGATTTTGAATTCAACTCGTGAATATTACGAACTATTTTACTTCGGCGGTTCTGTAAAGTTAGGTCGTCTGGTCGCAGTATATCGATAGCGAGCGTAGAAATGAGATATTTTGGCAGTATTACGCAAATTGGATAGCTTTCAACACTCAACGGAGTAGGTTCCGAACTTTCGCCGGGAAAATTAAATTAAAAATATCATAAGACGTAAATATGTATGGGGATCGTAATGATGTTGCTCCTGCACTCAGCCCGCAGACGTTTCGGATTTAGATTAAATAAGTTTTATTTGAATAACTTGCCGCAAATATTCGAGATAGGCATTTTATTATATCTAATTCTAGTAAAAAGTAATACGCAGACTTTTCATTTTGAAATCGAAAATAGTTTTATTACCTTTTTCGTCTGGAAATTGGACTGTTGTTTAATCGTGTGTCAAGAAATAAATTATAATCGATTCTTCATACGAGATCGATGGTATCGTCTTTGAGTGTTTTCTATTAAAAACATCGCTAGATATTAATTATTGTTATTCTCTAATCATGCCTGATAAGCGTTAAATATATCAAACGCTAGCTGACCCCCGCGGCTTCGCTCCCGTCAACTGGCTATCTACCTACCTACCACCTACTTATCTACCCTACTTACCTACCCACCTACCTACCAACCTACTCATCTGCCCTACCAATCAACCTACCTACCCTATACTATATACCAACCTACCTACCTACCAAATTGTTAAATTATTTATTTGAATAAGAATTATTAATACTACAATACGAATGTACCTGTAACCAACTTTTGTTTCTACCGGCGATCTAAATTAAATTTTAGAACACAAAAGCTGCTACGAGTATTGTGACTTAACTATGATGGTGAGATAAATTCCCTCGCAATCTTTTTTGTAGGTAATAATGACAACTTTAATCAAAATTTAGCTTCTTTGGGTTACATTTTTGCGATTTTCATAAGGATCTCTAATTTTTTTGATAATAAGTTACAGCCTATGTTACTCGGGAATAAAGTAGCTTACCATAGGTGAAAGATTTTAAAAAATCGGTAGTAGTAGCTAGTAGTTTCGGGGCCTATTCGGTACAAACAAACAAACAAAAAAATCTTTCCTCTTTATAATATTGGTATAGATGTGACTGACTGTTTGTCGTAACAAATACGAGAAAATAGATTCCAGGGCTATTAATTGAATTGTGAGTAAATAAAAACTTAAATCCTTAAGAATATCTTATTTCATTAACTTAATGCCGGCAATTTAATTATGTTTGTTATTATTACGTGGATAATTTATATAAAAAATGTAACATTATTCTTATTAAGCGCAACATAGGAATAGCAATTATTAATTAAATTAATTATAGCTGCGTAAATATATCGAGTAGGTACCTATACGATGGGTCCCTCCTTAATTCTGTCGATGATCGGCGATGGGCCACTTTAGGAGATTAATTATAATTATGATAACGATCCCATTTCCATAGCTAATACTAAGGTTTGAATACCGCCTTCCAAATAGAGGTATCAACGTCTATTCTCATTATGTCGAATTAACAAACATATATATTTAATAAAAATCTTTATGGCAAGCTTTGCTATTAATTTGACGTAAATTGCAAAATTGTTTACTTAACTGCTCAAGGAAAGTGTGGCAAATATGACTACGTTTTTCCAAGGGATTTTCTCTTTGAAGGTAATTTTTTAATCAATAAATTTACCTAGCCTATTCTCATATTTATTGGTAGCACGATACCCCTTGGCAAGACTCGTCTAGTGGCTTTCTTACTTCTGACTACCGTTACGGCTATCAAATTATGGACAATCTTTGGATCTTCCATAATTTCTAAAATATTTATTTTTATTATTATTGTTGATAGTCTCGCGCTTGATCACTACCTCATTGATGATAAGCGATGATGTGGTCGACAATGAAGAACGCTTGCCTAGATGTAAGCTATTCACTCTCTACCTAAAGACGTACGCATAATGAAAGTATTACCAAAATGTTTACTAAGTATGGGTGGGATGTCCACCATGTACCAATGGCTCATCGCCGTACGTCTTGTAGTCCGATGATGAAACGGGCTAGGCGGAATTAGATCATGCAATTACATCGCACACTCCCCGAAATGAAACAGATAAAAAACCGACAAGCTGGCAACTCGGCAACGATGCTCTGGAGCTTTGACTCGACCAGTACCTCATTGACGATGAGCCTCTTGGATCGTTTTTCGATCGACTTTAGTGCATCAAGCTGGTATTTGGCTGGTATATCCATCCCAGAGATGAACTATAACTATAAGCATATATTGAAGCTAAAGATGGTCCGTTAGCGGCACGGTTGTACCTCGCAAACGGAATGATGGAGCCGGTAGAAATTGGCTATATTTAGCGGAAAAGCGGCACGACTGGGCTTAGCAGCATTAAACTAAAACTTTTAAAGCAGATGTGAATGACATACACTAGAAGAGCCCCAGTAGACCGATTTCGGCGAAAGCCGTATTGGCGGTCACTGAAGATGTCGTAAGCTTCTAGGTATGCCAAAAGCTTAAAGTTGAGCGCCCTCTGTTAGAGTATGGAAAATACTAAAACAGAGGATGGACCTTACCAAGATGGGTCTTGAGTTAGCTAGGTTAGCTCAACTTCTTCTTAGGCACAGGCTGAAAATATATAAACTTGCTTCCAAGCATTCGGTAATTTTCCAGTCTCATCATCATTCATCATCGTCATTTTAGCTGATAGACGTCCACTGCTGGACATAGCCCTCCCCCAGACGTCGCCACATTGACCGATCCCATGCGTTTCGCATCCAGCATCTTCCCGCAACCTTAATCAGGTCATCAGTCCACCAAGTGGGAGGCCTTCCAACGTATCGTCTTCCAGTTCGCGGTCGCCATTCCAGAACTTTTCGGCTCCATCGGCCATCTATTCTGCGAGCAATATGCCCTGCCCATTGCCACTTAAGTTCGGGCATTTCGGCAATTCTTCGGGCTATGTCGGTTACTTTGGTTCTCCTGCGGATATCCTCATTTCTGACATGATCACGCAAGGAAACTCCGAGCATAGCCCTCTCAATTGGCCTTTGGGTGACTTTAAGATCTGATAAGGCCCATTGTGAGCGACCACGTCTCGGTCCCATAGTTGATCACTGGCAATACACACTGGTCAGAGACTTTTTTCTTCAGACACTGCGGTAAATTTGACGAGAAGATACCACGCAACTTCCCGAACGCCGCCCAGCCAAGTCGGATTCGACGGTTGACCTCTTTCTCGAACCTATCCAACTGGACTGTTTGTCCTAGGTAGACATATTCATCTACAACATCAAGTGTAGAGTCTCCGACCTTGATAGGAGTGGGTGTTATATGGGCATTCACCATGACCTTGGTGTTGTCAATATTCATTTTAAGACCCACTTTTTCGAAATCCGGCTTGTTCGGGAGGCTGGAAATCGTCAAACTTGCGCGCGAGACGATTCGTGATGAATCTTGAAAACAACTTGTAGACATGGCTAAGAAGTGGGATGGGCCTATAGTTCTTCAGCCGGGCATTGTAGCCCTTCTTTAAGAAGAGTAACACCACACCCGTGCACCATGCCTGTGACGTTTTGCTCTCGAGTATGATGGAATAAAAACGCTTCTGAAGGGCCTTAAGGACCGGGTTTGCCACCCGCCTTCGTGATTATCGCCGATATATAGCCGTCATCACCCGGTGTCTTTTTGTTTTTAAGCTGTTTCAGAGCCATTCTAATCTCGTTCAGGCTGACGTCCGGGATATCTTCGGTATAGTATCGGGTCAATCTAGCTCTCGAGTCGTTTGCTAGACTCGCAACGGGCTTGCTGATTGATGTGTACAACTACCCATAGAATGTCTCGATCTCCCTCAGAAGCTCCGGTTTGGCGGATACGATCATGCCATCGGCGGTTTTCAGTTTCGTGAGCTGGCTCTGCCCAATAGCCAGATCCCTTTAAAACACCTTGGAGCCTTTATTTCGCTCAATCGCGACTTTGAAACGCTCGGTATTAAAGAGGCGGAGGTCTCTTTACAAGGATATAGAGATCTGTCTATTGAGCTGCCGGTATTTGCACGCCTCATATGAAGACTGCAGGATCATCTCAAGCCTCTCCTTCATAAGCTTGAGAGTAGGATCAGAGAGCTTTTTATTTCTATCTGGTCGACGGGTCTTGAAAAACTTAGACAGCTTATGCGTGTAGACAGCTTTCATAAACAAATCGCTGTATTCGTTCACGGAGCTTCCTAGGCACTCGAATCGATTCTGGAGTTCGAGCTGGGTTTTAGACCTGGATCAGTGCTGGACGGAGCGTGGACTTCATCAGTGGAGACCTTTCAAGCTTAATATTAATGTTCAATGTGCCTCTTACCATGCGGTGATCGCTCCCGGTTTTCACCGAATTGATCACAGAGACATCATTGAACATTTGCTTCCTGATTGACATGATGAAGTCGATCTAATTTTTTGTTGTACCATCGGGGCTCTGCCAGGTCCACTTCCTGTGTTCACGCTTTCTGAAGAAGGAGTTCATCATAAAGAGGCCCTCCTTCTCCATAAAACTGGCCAGTAGGTGACCCCGGTGGTTCCATCGTCCAACTCCAAATTGCTCCACTTGCACCTCAACATCGTCTCGTTTGCCTAGTTTCGCGTTGAAGTCCCCCATTACAACGGTGAAGTGAGTTTTGAAACCATGCATGGCTCTAGAAATATCTTCATACATGGTTTCCACCTCGTCGTCGGGGTGTTCCGAGATCGGGGCGTAGACCTGTACGACCCTCAGTGAATATCTCGAGGATATTCTGAGTATAAGGTAGCCACCCTGGTCGCCACACTCTCGATCTTCACCACTTTATTCACAAGGGAGTTGTGGATGATAAATCGACAACACCCTGGGACAGCCGGGTCACCCTCTCGGAAATAGAGCAAGTTACCGGATTTGAGATGACTCTTTTCGGACTTCAGATAACCCTACAATACTCCATCGTAATCTGCTCAATTCCTCTTCGAGTTCGGTGATCTTCTCGTCGCCGTCGGTCCGAAGAGCACGAGTGTTGTACGTTGCCAGGTCCAGTCTTTTCAGTCCAGTTCTTAGCACCTCTTGCCATGCCGTAACCTCGACCGCTACCGTAGTCGAGGGTAGGCAGGCTGCCGGGCACTAGGCGCCATTTTTTATTTGTGCTATTCATGGGGTGGGGGGGGGTGCTTGCCATAATCGCCACGCTTGGCAGGCGGGTTGGCGATCGCAGTATAGTTGTTATAGATGCACAGAGAACGCTGCTACCCATTCTCTGGTTTGTGCCTTAGTCGCCTCATACGACACCCACGGGAAAACCTGGGATAGTGAAATTCTTTACGTCCTGCACCATACGTATAGTCTCATGAGAAAGGCGAAATAGGCGTATCAGGATCGGAGTTCAGGCCCACAGGTTCTCTAATGACTCAACTTAGTTTAGATACCACAAATTCACAATCAAACCACAAATTCAAATAGAGAAATTATATCATTAGTGTTGAGTAATCTTGACAACGATTTTCGGAAACTCTAGTTAATTTATGGTATGGATGGCAACAATTGCACTATGGTTTTGGGTGCTGAAACCACAATTATGTTGATTGTAGAACAGCTCAGTATAGATTGTGCCTCAATTATACAGTCTGAATACATTACAGGGTGCCTTAGATAATTGCAGCGTTTCAGCTGAAGCCTGAAGTGGTTGCGGAATAAATTGGTGAGTCAAGCTTAAATATTGTAACACTGGCAACATTGAAACCGGTTAGTTTCTTTGGTGGTTGAATGAGTGAAAATGGCGGTTTTATGTTTAGAAAAAGATGAATCAGATAATTAAATAATATAATGCCAATGACTCATGTATTAATGGTACGTGTCTAATCCCCAGCTCGTGGTTGCCAGTCAACAAAAAGTCTGAAATTATACCAAAAAAAAAACGCCATCGGTAATTTTTGATAATTATGTATAACCGGTCCAAAACGCGATCAAACTACTTGAGCGTGGGATGTAGACACATACCTACGTATATAATTGTTTCTTATTAAAATCAACGTTAATCTTTTTTCGGAGCAGATTCCGGCAAGGTACCATCGCATTATGTTTAAGAATCGACAGGTATAATTTCTGTTCAATCAAGATTTAATTGTTTTAATGAGGCTACATGCGTGAATGGCCGGCCCAATTATTGTTTATTTTTAATCGCCTCGAGTGGTTTTTATGTTCGCAAGGAGGCACGCATGGAGGCCGTCGGCGATCATTTTCATTATTTTAATAATGTAAACTTCCAATAATAATTTACAGTGATTTGGGGTTAAACACGTTAAGAGATATTTATGATTTACCAGAGAGGTTTGAAACATAGTTAGCCGTGTAATTTGATCCTCGACTTATGACGTCAGTCTTGTTTTCTTTGTTGCAGTACAATTGGAGGTGTACAAAAAATGGGCCGTGGTTTGGCGGTGTTAACTAATTAAAATAATCGTTGCAGTAATTATAGCAGGGATTGCATTATTGTACTTGTTTGAACGGTTCATTGTAACTCTTTAGTAACAAAGTTTAGAGTTTTTAATCAGCAACCTTCTAGTACTGTGAATTATTTTAGGAGAGAAGGATAAAGAATGAAACGTTTATGCTTTTTATGAGTCTATTTCTAGTTTTAAAATGATTCATCGACATAAGATGGCTAGAATAGGTGTGTCAGGTCTTTCATTTCAACTCCTTCTGCTGAAAATAGGACTTCAGAAATTTCATAAATCACTTTGGTAGGTAATTAAGTTCATAATCAATGTAAACGGTGCTTATTTTGTAATGGCTGACCCTTTTAGTTGCCTCTGCTTCTTATAAGTCGACCATTTCAACAACCCTGGGGCAACAACAAGGCAGGTGGCCGAAAGATGACCTATTTGATTTTGGTTCCAGTTGCGTCTGAAATTAACAAATGCATGCTGTATATGAATCATCTTTTTTGAATATTTAGATTTAATAACAATTGAAAATTGATGCAGTGGTGGCCCAGTGCACTGCAGACAGGCACTTTACTTTGTTAAATTATTTCATCACCACTGCTCTAAAAACGGTGAAGGAAAACATCGTGAGAAAACCGGCATGTCTTAGAACCAAAACATTCGAAGGCATGTGTCATCCACCAAACCGCACTGGGCCCGCGTAGTGGATTAAGGCCCATTTCCGCCTAACAGAGAGGAGGCCCAGCAGTGGGAACTTTAAAAAGCTGATGATGATGAAATTAATTACCGTTTTGGAAATTGGACATTTTGGGTATAGGACATACGTTTGAAATTCTGGGAATATGTTATTCTGGACCTTAACGACACTGGTTGAGATTTTCCTAAAATAAACAAATCTAAGGTAATCAGACTGATCAGAAAGAAAGATAACTGAAAACGGATGTCAATTTTCAATCTTCAACAGTTTTTAGGGTTTCGTACCCAAAGGGTAAAAAAGGGACCCTATTACTAAGACGCCGCGGTCCGTCTGTCTGTCAGTCACCATGAACCGTGATAGCCAGACAGTTGAAATTTTCACAGTTGATGTATTTCTATTGCCGCTATAACAACAAATACTAAAAACAGAATAAAATACATATTTAAGTGGGGCTCGCATACAACAAACGTGATTATTTTGCCGTTTTTTTTTGCGATAATGGAACGGGACCCTTCGTGCGCGTGTCCGACTCGCACTTGGCCGGTTTTTATCAAAAATTTTGATGCTCGTCCAGATTTGAACTGCAGCCTCTCGATTACTTACAAGACCAATTACACCCAAGATCCAAGTCCTCCAGTTCCCCTCTGGATCTAATCTAGAACCTGACATGGTGTGGACGTTAGGTGTGGGGAGACTGCGCTCTAACTAACAAGTTAATCCAGCCGCGGGCGCATATGAAGTTTATATCGCGCTTTGCATTATGCTTCATTATCTCAGCCATTTTTGCTTTGTTATGCTGGAGTAGGGTTGTGGTAACAGTATAACTCAGAGTTCATAGAAAGCTAAAAGGTCGGATTTATTACCCTACAATAATATAATGTACTAGCTGTCCCACGCGGCTTCGCTCCCGTCAACTGGCTACCTACCTACCCATCTAAACCGTTTACGCAGCGCACGCAACGGAACCTCTCAAAAAGGAATATTTTTTCCCGTTTTTGCTACATTTTTCATTTATGCTCCGCTCCTATTGGTCGTACCGTGATGTTATATAGCCTATAACCTTCCTCGATAAATGGGCTATCTAACACAAAAAGAATTTTTCAATTCCAACCAGTAGCTCCTGAGATTAGCGCGTTCAAACAAACAAACAAACAAACTCTTCAGCTTTATAATATTGTTATATAAGTACTAGTATATAGTATAGATTACCATTTTCATAATTGTTATGTAAGTTTTTGTAGTACGGAATCGATATTATAAAATAATTAATTAAGAAATAATTAGTCATTAAATGTTAATTTTAATGATGTTTTAAGCTCGATTGTTTTTTTTTTTTATTTTTCTAATTCTGTTTTCTTATTATTATAATTTCTGTTTAACCTTACATAAAAGACGTTGATGCCTGTGATGATATAATGATTTTCATTAGTACAGGTACCAACGATTCTCTTTTTCTGTGACTAACCCTGAGTTTCTCAGCTCTAAATTATCGCAGAATTAATGTGACAAATTGTGAAGCACGCGTTATCTGCTGTGATTGGTTGAATGAATTTCCAACAGCCAATCACAGCAGATAACGCGTGTTTGACATTTTGCTAAAGTAGACTTTGCAACCACCAACCAGATCACAATCCTATGAATTCTCAATCCAGAAGCCGAGGGTGAGTCACCGTAATATGACTCTCCTAACTTATCTATCTTCTTGAGTGGACTGGGGCAGGAAAGTTTAGAGTACTAAATAAAATAAATCTCCTTTTAGGATTTAATCTAAATAATTTACTCTTTCTATCAAATCAAATTATTTACATTTGCAGTAATACAGTTTCAAGTGATTCGACCGTAAGGCATGCAAAATGTGTACAATCACGGTTTATGACATGACATATCGTAATCTAGAGGCCTTTTTATGAATGACCTAAAAATGGAGTAATCGTTAACTAATTAATTTTGCAACCTGCGAAGTAGTTGATATTATATTTCAAAACCATTTTGAAAACAACAATGCCCAACCAATCTGTTTGCCAGCTCCTAACTCCATACTTTCAACCATTGTCTATAAGTTAGAAAGCTTCAATTGTTTTAACTGTTTATAATTCCGTGCAAGTGTGAGGTACAGAGAAGTGGGTTATTAAGGAGTCGTGGGCATTTGTGATGGGGCGCCATTACTTAGGAGCCTGTCATTTACCTGCGATCGTGATCTTTGACCAACTCGTTATCCACACGTGTTGGTGATTGGTGCTGACGTGGTGCAAGCTGGTGGATTTATAGTTTGAGGTAAGTAGAATCAACCATGCGTGTTGTATGAGAAAAATAGACTCAAAAGTGTGGAAGAATAATGCACAGGACTGTGAGTGATTCCTGAAATTAATAAGGTACTGCTGTAAACGATGTGCGAGCAAATATTTCACTGCGTGCACATTGTCTTATACCTTCAGTTTGGCGGATGATTCCTTCCTCCTCCACTAATACTCTGGAGGAGTCGAGGACGTTGATGTCAATAACAAAGTATAACCGTCAATTTCATTGGTGCTGCCTGAGCCGAGTGGAGGTAAATTACTTATATTATTAATGTTAGTTGCCAAAACTGAATCGGAGTTGATTATAAGTTTTGAGACAGATGGGCTAGCTGATTTTACAAAGTGCATTGCTTAGTCCAGCATTTATTATTAATGGGATAGCGGAAATCTCCGTCGTGGTAGGAGGTCGCCACAATTAACTGTAACTAACTCTACTAAAACACCGCTTTCAGGATTCGCCAGCCCTACTCTGTTGTTGCAGGTGAGACAGTGCGTCGCCTGCGGCGGTTCGCCGTCGCTGCGCTGGCGCACTACCCCTCCTCCCTCGCCGCCCGCGAACCGCCGCCCGCCATAGATCGATCACTCAGCCAACCGTCAATTAACTTATTGCCGGACAATCTGCTCACTAATCACTGTTTTTAGACGTTCTTGCGATTTTTGTGATATTAGAAAATTATGTTCAAAAGGATTTTGTTTTTGTACGATGACGCTGAGATTTATGTGGGGTCTACGAAGATATGGTGAGTATTGCTACTAATATCGTATTTTATTAGATTTTGTGTGCAAAAACCATAAAGCACATAGACATTTCAGGAGTATTACGATGGCAAAAGCTTTCCTCTTTCACTCCGTTACTCAATAACAGAATCGTGTGCTCCAAAGATTACCTAAATATCATAAACTATACTTATTCCAAATTCCAAATAAATTATGACAGCAAAAAAAGAGAAAACTAACAACAGCCCACAACGAGAAAATTCTAAGTCATTTAACAAAACAACAACATTAAGAACGAAATTGGCCATTTTACTAAAAGCGGACAAACCTCAATTATGTGCAATTGTAATAGTGACGTTGTAGAAATGTATAAGAAGTGGCGCCATTACAAAGAGTTAATCTCGATGACGGAACACATTACTGAAGTAATGAGAGGAGCGTGAACCTCGCAGTCTACAATTTACTGACTCCTAAAGGCGTTTGGTAGTGGGCACTAAACCCTATGACCACTACAACGTTGCATGGGATATCGCGATCTGTGAAGGCTTGCAAAAGAATCTTGGGAATTTTATACACGTCGCTTGAATTTAGGTGTCCTGTGTGACGTTTCAAAATATCAGTTGTGATTAATTAGCTACCAATTTATTGACACCAATTACTTTATTAATTAATTTTGTGACACCAATTTATTGATTCCCAAAGGCGTTTGGGAGTGGGCACTAAACCCTATGACCACTAAAATGTTGCATGGGCTATCGCGAATTGTGAAGACTTGCAATGGTTTCTCGGGCTCTAGAAAAATTGACGAAATTTAAAGAATTAATTGCAATTTCCGTAGCGCATTTGAATCGCATAAATTTTAACAATCTAATCGAATGATACCAATTTAATGATCCCAAACGCCTTTAGTTTAGTAGTGGTGTGAAGGAGTATCGTGAAAACTTTTATAGGAATCTTAGGTTTTAGAAAAAAAAAATCTATCGGCGATAGCGATAGTAGAAATTCCAAAATTAATTGATCACTTGACATTTTCTTAGCACATGAGATTTACATCTCATATATTTTAGACTTTTTGAGAATTTGTTAACGCTGATAGTAATTCAATTTATGTCTCGGTCCTATTGGCAATGCGAAGGTTATCGAAATTAACGTTTCATATTTATTTATTTAATACTGTAGGCACACAGGCAGGCACTTAGGCATTTGCATAATATTTATTGTGTTTATTTTCATACACTGTTGTAATTCGAATAATTCCAAAAGTTGTTAGACGTGGGCAAGTAAACCCTATGACCACTGCAGAAAGCTGCATGGGATATCACGATTTGTGAAGCTTTTGAAAGACCATTGGGATTGGGTTTCTTGAAATCGACTAGCGTAGACCTTGCGAATTTTCAGCAGGGCGAATTTGATTTTCAGGCTCTATAAATATATATTAAGTAACTCGAAACGTTTGGGACTGAGCACAAGCCCTGACAACAGATTTTAAATAAATATCTAAAGAGTTTTTTATTGGGTCAGTTTGTGGATGAATTCAGTTTTTTTTCTGAATGGGGATGTTTTTCAAATTAAGTATACAATTAATAAAATGATTTTGTAACCGTCTACTGTATTTAGAAAACCTGAAAATGCAATAAGGAAAGCCCTAATTTATTTCGAATCAATTTAAGGGACACTGCTGAAAATTGTTTGCATAAATGAATGGAAAACACATAAAATATGATCGTTGGAAACACAGGGCTATTGTTCTTACATTATTTGAAATTACCTACTTTGCATCAGCAATAAATACTGCACTGACACCTAAATTTCAGAATCTAGAGGTCTATAAACTTGCTTGTGATCGCAATGATAGAAAATTAGCAACATCCTGGTAAGAGTTGGGGCTTAGGGTGAGGTATGAATCGCCGCCGGCGGCGACTGCGGCGAACAATACCGGCCAAGCAGCGGCGTCGGCGCGGGCGCAGGTGCCGCAGGCACACGCGACGCGAGCCTACGCCGTTGCGCGACAGAGCGGGACAAACCTACCACACGCGCGAGATTTTGATTTATTCCTCATAATTATCGAATAATCTGCTTTGCATCTCTCGTTATAACATTACGATAATTTCTCCCCATTACATCGGGTTCTAAGCGGTGACCGTTCGCTAGCACAACGATTGATAATAATCGCTCGCGAAGTATAATGGCGTACACCCACGGGTAATTATTGTTGTGCAGTCGTGAGTTCGTGAGCCGGTGGAATGGCGGAATGCATCTCCTTCGGGGGTTGCTCGCCGTAAACCAACACGGCTCGCCGTTCGGCCGCGTAAATAACTGATCGCTTTCCTCGCGCTAATGATAGTGCGGTGCGGCCGCCTGCGCTCGCGTCCTCTTTAGTCGATCCCGATAAAATAATTACCAGTATTTATAAGTGCTCGCACTTAATCGCAGCTTTATACTAGTTATTAAGTATGCTGTATACGTGCGCACTTAAAATTTCCTGGAGAAATCTGTGGGAACGAGTATGTCAATAATTAAACGAATAATAAGTAATTGGAGTGAAGAAATTGTTATTACCCAAGAAGGAATACTTAGATGGATTCTGTGGAAAGTCGTAAAAAATATCTGTAGACTATTAGAGACTACAATGAAGTCATTCTTTTGTCCGCTCATGCCTGAGGGATGAGTCCAGCGTAACAAACACACGCTGCAGTAGATGTTGCATTGACGTTTGGTCACGGGGCATCGCGAGCGGTTGTTGCAACGTTAATGGGCCTGGCCGTCGGCTCCGTTATCCCTCGTAGCTAATGATTGGCCGGCATTAAGTCCCGGCTGTGCCGTGCGATTATTGGATCTAACAGATAATTTTATATCGCATTGTCCCGGAGCGTAAAATTTTCTGTTGTTATTACGGGCTGAGGCACGCGCGGGACAAGGACCGGAGACCTCTGGTATCGCTTCATCGCGGGATCGTATACAACGACCGCGCGAATCACGATCCGTTTAGCACAACTGTAAAATGGAACCATAATAAATGATTGTTAATGAGATAATACAATGTATCTTTGTTACTTATTGCTCTTTCTTCATCATTTAGCATGCAGATAAAGGTAGTTTCGAGTGTTCTGAATTTTATTGTGTGATCCAATGCAAGCTCTATAATATAATACTAAAGTTTAAGTAAATCATGAATAGAAATAAAGTTTTGGTTTTCTATTGAAACTATAACCAACACATACGATCTGCTGATAATAGGTAGGAACAAAAATAACTTTCATGAAAACTGTGATATCGGTGTATGACTTTCCGCAGTCAAAAGCATAGCTTTCCATTGACGGCTATGCGGCCATAGGGATGTTGACTGAAAAATTGTATTTTATCCGTCTAGTAGATTAATAAAAAATATTGGACACGTATTTTTCTTTTGACACGTAAACATAAAGTGACAACGATACAGTGCGTTTAAGTATCCTGTGACATCACGGTGTTTTACACTTGATACTGACATAGTGACGTCACAAGCTCCCACGTCTGAACTTTGATGCGCTTTATCTTTGTCAATTTTTAATTATTTGTTCAAGCTAAAAATATTGGTCCTATATTATTTAATAATCTCACTGACGGACTAAATAGAATTATCGTTTTTCTACCCAGGAAACATCCATATTAGATTGCAAAACTCAAGCTTAGGCAACACATCATGCAACCAAATTGAACTGTTCACTGCAAGCAATCACAACAGTCTATATTAATTCATTTCCTAACATACCGTACACAACCATCGCATAGCACCAGTCACAACTGACCATCGACACCTTGCAAAGACACTCACTATCGACTAACCATCGTCCATTAGTTTCACAAACACATAAGCCACAACCGAACAATACCTACATAAATTCTTGGCCAATGCTGGGGCGACACTAAAGGGTTTCATAAATAAATTAAGAATACTGCAAACTTGTAGCACATCTTTGGTTCACGATCGCTTCTCTTGGTTTTAATGAGCCCTCTAAATAAGACAGTAGCAACAATCACTCACCTCTTGCCTACTCGTAACTACTGTAAAACAAACGACACTTATAGACAACATAGTCAGCCGTCATGATGGTAAAGCCGATGGGCTGATAGATCACACAAGCTAATAAAATAAAATTGTTCACTCCAAGCATTCAGTCCATATTAATTCATTGCCTAACACACCGTAGCATAACAGACCATCGACATCTTATAAAGCATTAGTTCCATAATCAGCCATATCAGCCACAACCGAACAGTACATACTAACAAGAAAATTCGCCGCAAATGCTGGGCGACACTAAAAGGATTCTTAAGGAAATTATGAATACTGCAGACTTGTAGCACATCTTTGATGGCTATTCTTCTCTTGGTTTTAATGAGCCCTCTAAATCAAACAATAGTCCTCGGTGACTATATGTAACGACAAAAAAACGACACTTATAGAAACCGATAGGCCGATATATCACGTAAGAAATTAAACTGTTCACTTGAAGCGTTCAGAACAGTTCTTATGAATTCATTCCCTAACACCACTGGCCATTTCAGCCTTATAAAGACACTCACCATCGACTAACTATTGGCCATTAGTTCCACTATCATATCAGCCACAACCGAACAGTACAAAGATAAATTCATCGCCACAAATGCTGAGGCGATACTAAAGGGTTTCTTAAAGAAATTATGAATACGGAGTTCTATAGCACAGGTTCACACCTTTGGTTCACGATCGCCATTCTTCCCGCGGTCGTAATGAGCCCTCTAAATCAAACAATAGCATTAAAGTGTCAATACAGCCTCGATAACACCTTGGCGTTTTCTTTTGCACGCGGAATTATGGCAATAAATCTATGGAAGGCTGGTTTACACTCCACGACTGGTCTTCGATCGGAGGCTTGGTTTATTAAGTGCTTTGATTAGTGATCAATTAAGACGGAAATTATGGTTTGGGTTACTTAGTGATCTTTGCTAAATTGGTTTACAATGCATTAGGCATGAGAAACCTTCTTGAGGCCTTATTGCGAAACCCGTAGTAATGCGGAGTCATGCACGAACAAACTTTCGTCAGTGCAGTCTACATTTTTTCTGCTCTTAGCAGATCTTTTCTAAAGGGTACAAAATTTTCGATTGAGAATCATGATTTCGAGAAGTTTTCCCAAAATGTCTATCTTAATCCATCAGTGGATTTCAGCCTGTAAAAATCTCGAATTAGTAATCCTACAATCAAAACTCTTAAGCGATACCATCGTTCGCTGGCTAATTTAATATTAACCGAATCATAACAGTTATCATCAAATGTGTCATGTGACTATTTGTCAGACAACACTCTTTCATTTCAGCATTCTGATTAGTTGAGACCACTGAGAAACTACCGATCAGAACGCATTATTTGCATAAACTGAGTTTAGTTGAACTAATCGCGATTAGTTTCATTGGTGAAATCGGCCCTTAGCGATCAGTGCCTTAATTTTAACAAGGCTACTTTAAATTAGTTAATTATCTCTATACCTACTTGCTAACTACGATTCTGCACAGTATATGCATGTATCAAAGGTATCATTTAAGCTGTGAACTAACTATAGAGTTCCCAATATTTACGACATAGTCTACGGCCTATTGTCACCCTCGCTTCGATCATACACCCATTCTCATTGCGAGCGTAGCCCGAAGCGCTGTGCTTTGAGACAATAAACCATAATCAGGTACATATTGATTGCGTGTCTCTAATTTTGCCTGGGATACAAGCACGTATGTACTTCTTTGTAGAAAGCAAATGATTGGATTAAAATAACTATTTCGAGAGGTTTTTTGGGTAACAAACACGAATGACCAAATAAAATGCCGATGAAAAAATGTGATTTACAAAATCAAATATTTCTGTAAACATTTTACAACACATTATGTGTAGTAGGTATAATAAAAAACCGCATAACTAATACAGTGAAACAAATATGTACCAACTCTAGAAATGTTTAAGTATGCATATCACTTAAAATTACAAACATTAAACTATATTTACATCCAAAATTATATTAAGTTTACAAGTCGTGTAAAATTGAAATTCACCGTGATTGAACATATTGTGCAAAACAGTGTAGGTTTATTTTGGTCGTAAGGGCACAAAATCCGTCTGACATTTGGCGCCAAGCCGCAAATGACTGTCTAAATTATGCAGTTAACTTCTTACGCTAGGGTTGTACCTACTTGGAAGACAGATACATAACTTGGTACACCGCCGACCTTTTAGCTATAACTGCTTCGTTTTCATGAGGCTTGAATCGTATACTCATTATTTCATCAGCGATTCTGTGGTATTATTAATGGTGGTTCTACAAATACCAGAGTTTAGAAACAAAGGAATCTTTACTGAACCAGTAAAGGATTAAGTACATAATTCTTGGTACTTTGTGCTCTAAGATTGACAATCAATTTACAAATAAAACTTATAGGAGGCGATTTTCAGGAAGGAAAACTGAAATAGGTATGTTAGTAAACTAAATATCGATTTTATTTGTCTTATCGTCATAGGACATGTGTGACACACATGAAAAATCATGTGTCCCGAGTGTCCCGAGTGTCCAAGAGCCCACGTGTCATCACGAGTGCAAACTTTCGCCTCCATCATACGATTTGTGTTTTATAATTGATAGGCTCGCGCTTAACCATTATCTCATCTGATGGTAAACGATGATGTGGTCGACGGTTAAGCACGCTTGCCTAAAAGTAACCTATTCAATCTTGACTTAAAAGGAAATGCGGTCGACACACACACACACCATCACACTGAATATCCTAAGTAAAAAGTCATAATTCGAGATTTGGCTCTCGCCTATTTCTTCCTCCAATATTGGACCAATTAAAAAGATATTCTGAAAAATAAAGACATATGTTATGCCTCGATGTGTTTTCCTATTTGATGATACATTATCTTTAAAAGCACTAGAACCTTCAAAAGATGCTTAAAATTGCGCTGTCAACCGAGGCCTAGTGTAAATTTGACAACTATAAAAAAAAAAAAAAACATAGAAGCACAACGTATATTTTTTTAATTTAATTTATGAAATATATTTTAAAATTTGTCCAATAGTACATGAGGAAATAGGCGAGAGCCAAACCTCGAATTATGATTTTTACTAAAGAAATTCAGTCGGAGCACTCTGCCCGCATTTCCACTTCAGTTTGTAGCTATCGGGAAACACAGACTCCGGCGGGGAATTCCACCCATTGAAATATTCAGAATTTGTCGTAAAACCTTCTGGTATTATTGAATAACAAACGGATTTACCACAATACTTTGATTAACCTTCAAAAAAATAT
Organism: Orthosia gracilis; assembly: GCA_947562075.1. NCBI lineage: Eukaryota > Metazoa > Arthropoda > Insecta > Lepidoptera > Noctuidae > Orthosia > Orthosia gracilis. The sequence continues at coordinate 47,599,989 of OX387267.1, forward strand.
ACAGTAGTTGCTTACAAGAGATTTAATACCTTTTGTGGTACCGGCGATTAAATAATAAACAAAGTAGACACGAATACCAAACTTGAACCGTATCGATACAGATCGAACAAAACGTTACAAAGTCAATGCAATGTCGTCGCAGCCGAAGGGTTGAAGATAAATACGTACAAGGGGCCGGGAGGTCAGCCATCGCAGATAAACAGGGGGTTCGCAATTTGTACGACCATACAAATGCGCAATAGCGGAGCAGGAGCGATGTACGCGGGTGCGGCTTCGAGTCCGTACGCGGAGGAATTTGACCGATTGCTACGTATTTGTACTTGTTTCGTTTGGTAGTTCATCGATTCGGTTTAGCGATGAGTTGAAGTCTGTATTTTGTGAAATTAAAGTCTGGATATCTGTTTTAGTTCTCGCATATCCAGGTAATTACTGTGACTCCTGATAATGATCTCTGATATTCAACTCGATCCATCAGCCTTTTAATGTTCCCCCCTGTGAGAGAGAATGTCTTCAAATTTTTGTTTTTAGGACATGCTGGTTTCCTCACGATGTTTTCCTTCACAGTTTTGAGAGCAGTAGTTGTGAAATAATTTACACAAAATAAAGCGCCTGCCTGGGTTGGAACAATGCGATGATTTGTCAAGAATATATATAATGGTCACGTATTCGCATGTTTAAAAAATTAGAAAGTATATGAAGGAAAACTACAAACAAAATAATCGAATTGTGCCCAAACGCAAACTATTTTCATCTAGCTAATTTATTAAGGACTTATGTAAGTCACTTTAATTTCATGAAGTTAGCTTTTGGTTCTCAGTTAGGTATTTTGGTTCTCATAGAAAATCTTGGTGTCCGGAAGGATAATCGCTACCCCCTCTATCTTGCGCCATGTCCTGCCAATCGTCTCTTCGTACAGCGCTCTAGGCTTTCTGAACTTCATTACTAAAGCGGTATCTACCTGAGACATCCGATGGGACGCATACACTGTCTACTGTAAGATGTTTCATTTCAATATTGACTACAGCAATAAGACAGAATTTTCTTCTCGATATAAGTAATAGCCATCTGTACATATGGTCCAATACTTGTTTCCATAGATAAGTCTATCTTATTAATGCTTCTGCGTAATTTGTATGAGAAGAGGCCTTTGCTCTGCAGTGGGACGGTAACAGGATGGTACCTATTATGATTACCATTTGGATAGTATTTAAACGAGCGAATTTAAATTCAAATTAAAGGCGTCAAGAATATTGAATATGGCTTACTGAAATACTAAGTGGGTGACAAACAGTGGGCGAATACAAATGTTAAAACAGCGACTTGAAAATAAAACTTTTCTCATCGGAGCCCCGCTGCGGGTCTCCTATTTCTGTCTGCAGGGTCTTAAGTAACTTAACATGAAGGAGATGACGGGATCTAAGCGAATCTAACCTGTCCGTGTCGGGGTGCCCTAAGTCCCCGAGTACGCTTCGCTCGCTTTTGGAATAATTCGTTGAAAACACGGAAACAACTCGAACTCCCGCGCTGCACAGCGATTTCGCCTCTTGGTCGTTCTGTTATTTTCAATAGAATAATATGCTAAAATAGAACCTCAAATACAGTTAAAGTATGTAACAATATTATTACCGCAGCTCACAAAAACCTCCTAAAAGGTATTATTCAAACCGGATAAATAGTTACTTAGTATAATAGTCGCCTATTCAGTATATATTTCGCCCGGTTAATAATTTCTCTTGTTATTTTATGACAAACTTTTCTTTTGGAAAGACTAAGGGCCGGTTTCTAAATAGTAAAAATGTATGAACCCCTATTTGAAAGCCAAAGATTATCAAATTTTGCATTATAAAGCAGAGTTTGACATTTTTGGGATAGTCTGGGAAATCGGGGCAAATAAGTCAGCAGACTTTCTTGTATAGAACTCAGTAAAGTATAGTAAGAATATCCCTATTCAATTGCAATATTACTAAAGAAAACGAGTCGTAGGTGTTCCACATTACCGGTCTGTAGAATAAGGATAAGAAAATTCTCGGTACATACCGATACACGTGGCTAACTACACGTGTTTCTCAAGTTATTCTCTTTTTACCTTTAACCAATTAATTTCCTACCTTGAAAGGTATTTTTATCCGACTACAGCGAAGCCAAAAGGAAGGGTTATGCTTTTAGCAGTCGATGTATGTATGTTTTTAATTTACCTTTCTTCCTCCGTATCGCCTAAACTATTCACCCGATTTTGATGAATAAGATATCAATCGATTCGTTATTAAGGTCCGGGCAACATAGGTAAAAAAAACCGTGGTCGGGTTACAGTTTTTAAGCTTTTTTACCTTAAACCAAATAATTTCCTTCTTCGTTCCTTGAAAGGTATTTTTTCCCGACTACGGCGAAGCCAAAATGTAGGGTAATGATTTTAGCAGTCTATGTATGTATGTTTGTATTTACGTATGTTCCTTCGTAACGCCTAAACTATTCATATCATTTTGATGAATAAGGTGTCTGTCAATTCGTTATTATGGTCCGTGTAAAATAATGTAGAAAAAAACCTTAGCCATGTTACAGCATTTAAACTTTTAGCTTGTTTACTGATACAGTTTCTTGACAACTTCATATTGGTCTTCAGAAAATTGCCACATAATTTTGCCAATCGGTACCAAATACTTATTTACCAAAGTTTTCTTGATTTTCCTGCAATATGTAATCTAGCTTTGTAGTTATTGCGGCTCATTGCGGCTTATTGCGGCTTCGCATATACAGAGTGGGCCAAAAATCGTAGATCAAACGAAAAATGGCGATATTAATTTCTAATAAATAACTTGAAAATATAATTCAAAATCTCATGTTCGTGAAAAAAAACAGTTATCTATAAAACCATAAATACTGTAGTAGGTTTAAGTAGGTTTAATATAGATGACCTAATGGCTGACTCAGACTAAAAATTATGACCTACCTGCTAAATTAGTTATGAGAGTTCAATAAAAATATGAAATATCTACATATCAGATTGCATCAATACATCTCTAAATATTTGATTCCCAGAATGACTTATACTTAAAAGTGTGATTAGGTAACATGATATTTTCCTTAAGGGCCTATATGCGCTTTAGTGCCGTAAAACGGTAACTTTCTAATGCATACTCCTTAGTAACGGCTAGGTTAAAAGATTTGAAATAAATATATATTTATTATTGTTTCATGTACGTTATTTTTCAAACATGGTTTTTTCGTATAACAAAAAGTTCTGCTTTAAAAAAATAATTAGCAACACAATATTTTTCGCAAGTTTTGGATACTCCTCCAAAATGAATTGGATGTTTAAAAATATTTTTACACAGAAAAATTGATGGCTGGAATTTCTTCTTATCTGACATAGCATATGTAAATCAAATAATTGCCAACAAAACTGTTCAAAAGGAGGTTCAATATTGATATTTTGGCATCGAGCGGGCTCACGGCCAGTACTGCGTTTACATTGGTGCGTATATATTGCCTTAATCTGTACGTGAGTAGGTTTTGCAACTCTTACAACAAAAAAATTAAATGTCATCGTCTTAATTACCTACAGGTAGTATGAGGAACCTTTTTATGAATACAACTTAAAATGTTTAAGGCTGCATGGTCCTCTTGGTGAACCTATATCAGTCTACAGCCTTTACGTGGTTACGCATTACATCCGATCCGTGCCCTTGAAATTTCGGTTCTGAAGTATCCGTATTACTTCTTGTAGGGAAGCGCTACATCAGAACTCTATCCGTCATAATTCAGAACATTTTGAATTCGGAACTCAAATTTCGGACACGGATCGGAGGTAGTATGTAATTTGCCTTAAACTTTATGAGTCAAACTAACACAGACTGAACTACTTATGGTTGACATGTTTAAGAGTGACAACTGTTCTTTACTGAAACAAACCTTCTTTCTAACACAACGCAATATGTACCCGTCATTATTTTATTGATAGGCAACCACAAACAGTTTATCTGTGTAGTAATTTTTTTAAGCTTCAACTTAGCTAACTTTAAGAAAGTCCAAGTTAGCCTGTTTCAGCTCAGTTCTAGACGTACCATATATATTCCAACATTTTCTTTCAAATCCAACACAGAAACCGCGAAGACAAACACTATTATTACAAACTAGATGTCCCACGCGGCTTCGCTCCTTTCAACTGGCTACCTACCTACCCTACATACATGAATGTTGCGTAACTGTAACCGCTTAAGCAGCGCACGCAATGGAAGCTCTCAAAAAAGAATTTTGTTTTTTTTCCCGTATTTGCAACATTTTTCATTTATGCTCCGCTCCTTTTGGTCGTAGCGTGATGTTATATAGCCTATAACCTTTTTCGACAAAACAAAAAGAATTTTTCAATTCAAAACAAAAGTTCCTGAGATTAGCGCGTTCAAACAAACAAACAATAAAACAAAGTCCTCAATTAGTATAGATTTGAAAAATCTTCCAATACCTACTTCTATTTTTACTTACCTAATGAAAGTAAAGAAGTTTGTTTTCCGAAGTCGGTGTCTTTGTTACCTATTGTATTTGGTTTTTGGACACCGACTTCGGAAAGCAAAGTTAGTTTTCGCTTTGTAGTGTTTTGCTTTAGAAGTCGGTTTAAATTTTTTGTTCAAAAGTTTTTATTTTACTCTTTTTAGTGTTGGTACCTCAAATTACCATGAACATCATTTAAAGCCAGAGTATATCTTATTTCAAGTCTAATAAGCCCAAACACGACTAGGATCCATTGTTTTATTTCGATGTTACCATTTTCATCAGTATTATTTATTTATAAGTATTTGCTTCATCATAGTCGGTTAGCTATTCGATATATCTTATACCCGTGGCATTAAGGAGTTCCAGTGGCCATCTGTGGTCTTTTTCATCAGTTCCATTTCACCAAATGACACTTGCTGAGTGTTATTGATTGCATTGTTGATAAAAATACTAAAATCGCTATATATATGCCTATAACATTTGAGGAGTTCCCTCGATTTCTCTGAGACGCCATCATCAAATCCTGGTTTCCGCATCATGGTACCACCCTTGGGATATCTCATTTCCAACAACAAAATAATCATCAAGATCGATTCATAAACGACGAAATTATCCGCGAACACACATAAAAAAATATGTATATACGGTCGAATTGATAAACCTCCTCCTTTTTGGGAAGTCGGTTAACAAGACAAATTTATCGACTGATTGCTGCCTACCTGCTTGGAAAATCTTCCAATAACTACTTCTATTTTCACACACCTACTGAAAGAAGAGAAGAAATCCAAACAGCAGTCTTCAAGAAGCGTCTCCCGTGTAATCCTCATTGGAAATGCTCGGAATAAACACAGGCTGCTCATTAATCACGCTGAGCCGCGAAACTTTCTCTATTCAACTGAGACTTCACCTGACTCGGATATTTTCTTTTAACTTTTAAGCTTTGTTCAAAACTTTTGATGGACTCAGAGTTTTAAGTAAGTTGAATAGTAATATATCTTGTGCCGCTGCGAGCTCCTTTATTGCGTTATCAAGTGATGCTGCTAGCGTTTTGTGATGCTATTTGTTTAGATTATGAAGATTTTTGAATATCGTGTTTAATTTCTTGAGAGGTTTCGAGTTGTAGAAGTTTTAAAAACAATTATGTGTCTTTGGTCGGTGTAAACATGTTGCTGGATTTTGGTCTTCCCATGTTTAGTTAGTTCCAGGTTTTCTCCACGTGATATTAAATATCCACGTATTACGATTATTAAACCAAGTTTGCACAAGTGAAGATTTCTGATTCACGATCAGAAGAGAAGAGTTTAAAATCTATTACAAGAATACCGCAAGCAATAGACATAAAATAAATGCTCTTTTCTACACTGTATTTATAGAAATCTTACGTAACCACAAAACACAGGCTTATAATAAAGATTCGCTTACAGCCGTGTAATCAATTTTTTAATTCAGTTGTAAAACAAAAGTCTCTTAGATACACGGCTATTGGCATAACAGATAATTGAATAATCCAATTTCAATTTCCAACGAGTAATAGAAAATTGTTTCAATTTAATAAACAATACTATTATAGATTCTTATTATAATGAGATAATATTTTACCGGAGCGCTCCGAGTTCGCTTCGAGAGCGGGTCACCGCAGCATTAACTATGTACCTAATTTCATTAGGTAAGCGCCATTTCAATCTAACTCGAAATTAGTTCCACCTTATTGCCGACTTGAGAATTTTTATCACAGCGAAAGCAATCAGAGCGCCAATAATTTCCCTCATAATGACTCGGCGGTCGTAAAATTTGAGCATTGCGCCAAAATGGTGGCACATTAAAATTCTCTCCCCATCGTTATATCTGGAGTTAGCGGCACGGGCACGGCACCGATCCGCCGACGATCGGGACAATCGGCATTTCCATCTCAATCGCCCCCGCGCCCTCCCGCCGCCCTCAGACGTTAGTTTTCTTTTTTAAATCGCGCGTTAAGGATTTGGCGTGAACGCGTGAAGGGTTGGTTGCCACCCGCGCCTTCCCTGATCGCCGCCTCCTCATATGTCCTCGTCGATATTGCAATACGATTTAGTAGCGCCCGAGTTGCTTTCTCCTTGGAGCTCCGCATTTACATACGGTATTATTCCAATCATCAGCTATTGTTTGTTTTGGGGGCATTTTCGGCGACTACGCTTTTTCATTTCAAATTACTGTTGTACCAAACTCTGTTATTACGTTTTGTTGCAAATTAGAAAGACAAAGTATTCTAGAAGTCATCAAGAAAGCCAAATCAAGTTCATAAAGTGTCTGAATACTTGCTGAACACTCATTTTTCAATTGTATATTTTAGCGAAACTCGCAAAAAGAATCCAAAGCCTTAGTATCAGAAGTATAAATGTTTGAGTTCACCTGTCGTGACCTTGCCACCTTATAGATTTACTAACGTAAACTTTGTTGTTAAACTTTCTAACTACGGGTTAGACATGACACTCGAGTAATACAGGCAATAAGGGGCGGGGAATTACGTCATCAATTTCTTTATAGTCGTAGGAACAGTATAAATAGTGCCTCTCGAACTTTTTATGCCCTTGAGAATAAAAGGTAAGATTATTCTTGATATGTGCTGTAATCATAATCGTGAGGTATTCATAAAAGTTCTTCAACAGCCATATAAGTTAAAGCTTTTATAGGACTCTTATCTACCCTCTGTTTAAGAGTTATCGCGAATATACATATAAGGGGTTGTGTTTGCATAAACTGTTATGTGAAAGGTACTTTTATCTACTTGTCTTAGGTAGGGAACCTACTGAAGCCGTCTATTAAACTGTTTTGAGACATTGTGATAATGTCAAGGACCACTTCCCAGTCATACAGAAAAACGTAAAGTACTTACAGGTTTTCAAAATCAACTGCTTGATTATGTACACGAAATCACCATCGTATCCCCAAGAGTAAAATCTAATTAAAGATTATCTACCCGATACAATAACAGCGAGAATTACTAGCTGCAACTATGTCTCATATATGTAAAATAATGCGGCCGATATATCCTAACCCCTCGGGTGGTGGGGTGTGGGGGCAGATAGAGCCGCGAGCGACTTATTCCGATATAATCAATAACTTAGTGAGATCCCCTTTGCATCCAGCCGTGTGACAGTTTCTCCAATCGAACCGGCTAAGGGTTGTTTTTTACATTTTCGTTCAAACAGCGTGATTAGAGAGCGACGTGCGGCTTTTTGAACTTGACGTCGCTCGTTTCAGATAGTTTGCGCTCCTTATTTCGTGCTTTTCGGTAATAAATGTTTGCCTCCCGATTTTTTCTCCTTTGCATAAACGTGTGTCAATGTTTGTTTGATTCGTGTGTGTCTTTTTGGTTATGTTGCGTGATTTTTCGCGTGTTCATACAATTTGAGTTTTGATTTGAATATCTTTGGAAATTACGTAAATGTTTTGTTCATTTATTTTTTGCCTTTTTCTTTGCTTTGCTGTGGAGCATCGAAGTCTTCCGCGTTTCGGCAATCAAAGGTTCGAGCTCGACCCATTAACGAACATATATATATAGATATCCCTACCTTTTTATTACATTTTATATGGCCATAACCAAATTTGAGCTGAGCATTAAGTCTCTGATAAATAAGAACTCTAGCTACAAGCTGTGTTAAGTCGGGATTAAACTTTTAGATTACTTGAACTCGCAAAGATTATAAAACGATATAAAATTCAATTTTCTATAGTTCATTTTATGCTCAGTATTTCTAATGCTAACAGAATGCCATTCCATGTTATTGTATAGGATATTAGAAATTAGAAATACATCAGATTATTGAAGTGGACCGTAAATGCCAATCGGAGATTTCTACAAACAATGATATTTAATAAAGAAGGTTATAAAAATATACTTGGAAGAGTACGGGGCATTAAAACTGTATTTTATTAAACTTGACCGAATGAATACGCAAAATGCGATTATAATTCTAAGCAGGTTTAGCCGAGTCCTTCAAGATCTGCAATATAAAATGTTTGTTTGTGGAAAACTATTATGTCATTAATCTGGTCATTGTTTATGATAAAATTAATCTCCCCAATTCCAAAAATTTGTACTGAGTAATCATCAACATCATATCATTCGAAAGACGTCCCCTGCTGGACATAGGCCTCCCCCAAGCGTCGCCACATTGACCGGTCCCGTGCGTCTCACATCCAGCGGATCCCCGTAACCTTCACTAGGTCATCGGTTCATGTGGTGGGAGGCCTTCCAACGCAACATGTTCTGGTTCGCGGTCGCCACTCCAGAACGTTTCTGCCCCATCGCCCATCCATTCTGCGAACAATGTGCCCTGCCCACAGCCACTTAAGTTTGGCACGTTTGGCAAGTCGGTAACCCTGGTTCTCTTGAGGATCTCTACATTTCTGATTCGATCACGCAAGGATACGCCGAGCATGGCCCTCTTTATTGACCTTTGGATGACTGTAAGCTTTCTGATATTGCTCATTGTAAGCGACCACGTCTCAGAGCCATAGATCATAACTGGCAACACACACTGGTCATAGACTTTCGTCTTGAGATACTGTGGTAAGTTGGACGAGAAGATACAGCGTGTTTTTAATTATTATTTTGTTATTAATTCATGTTGCCAGAGACTTCATTTGATTATTTTTTGTATAGATGTTGGTATATTATTATAGATCGTCTATTTCCAAGTTGATCCATTCGGCCCATTTTTGTTCAAGCTCATTCTAAGATCAACAGAGCTGAGAGCTGCCTTTTCGGGCATTAGTTGGAAAAAAATCTGAGCTGGATTAGCAGATTCTAAATTAAAATTTTCATAGATTTTTTTCCAATTCAACAAACAGTCGCTTATTAAGCGAGTGTCGAGATTTTGTTTGAATATAGAATCTGCTGAGCAGTTGCTAATCAATTCCTTTTTTTATAAGCTCTTAATTTCATGAAACTTTTCAATTTTTTATAAAGAAGTTAAATGAAGCTGTTATGTGCAATATTCATATTTTATCTGAATATTCATATGATATCGTTTCATATCATGTTTGTACACATATTCTGACATCGATAAACTTAATAATGTTACTTACCTAATATGTAATGTTATTCCCTGTTAATTTGTAATTGTTGCTGTTGTGTTGTCTTTGTGTCGAATAAATATTTTCTATTCTATTCTTAATACTTACTGAGTTCCACGTGCCAAGTTCAACCCTCGTATGGCGTTTTTCCATTCTGATTTTCGATATACTAGTGAATCCACCCAGTAATCCACTGATCTCTGATTTTTAATTTCGTAGACTAAACTGACATTTGGAGGTTTGACACTTTATCGGTTACATAAAAATTGTGTTGTATCCTGAGTGATCGAAAGTTGATTGAAATTTCGAAGATCGAAAATGGAACTATTTCAGGCCAAAAATTACATTTGTTAAGAAACTAGCGGCCTTTATTTAATTTCTACATATTTATGTCAGGCTTGATTTTATCGATCGTATTTATTTTATTGTTGATTTCTTATTTATTACAATAAAAGTTTATTTAATATGTGTATTAATACTGTTATATTTAAATATATTACGTTTACGTTTTAGAGCTCTTTTCCGTCTCCCTTTTGTATTTGTATATGGGTTTGTTTTTATTTTAGAGTATTCAATTGTATATATGTTAATAAATTACACAGATTGTTAGTCTAGTCTAATGTGACTAAAAGCTGATAAAAAGTCTAGCTTCTTACGTTTATATTCACAAAACTTTTATTTACAACAATTAGTAAAATTAAATTGAAGAGTCATGCCACATCGGTTCGATGAATCACTTAGGATTGAGCCTTACCTGCAACAATATACACTGCACTTGCAACATAAATTATAACGTCATTAGCAACTGTCAATTTAGTCTACGAAATTAAAAATTACAATATAGTCAGGTTTCTTCATGATCTTGCCTATCTTTTACATGGGGTCGAAGCAACACGTTTTCGTCTCCCATTTCGTCTTGTCATTCTATCACTGACTCCCTTTTCTTTCATATGATTCCTCACATAATCCATCCACAAGTCAGGTTCGAAACTCACAAGAAAGTTCAAAGTAACAGTTTATGGCCGTGTATTTTGACATATGATTTCAGCTTGAATATCAGTGTGTTGCATCAATTGGTAAAAAATATAGACTTTTAACAATTATAGGTGCTTGTGATTTACGAGTCTCGAACGTATTTTGATGTAATTTTATATTACCTAACTATTATGTCGTGGAAATAAAAGTACCTATATTGAAGATTTGCTTTAATTTCATTATGATTCTACTACTAAAACTAAGCCAAATTTAATTGAAGCCAAATTGCCGGCCATGACATGCAGGCTACACACACATAAGAAACCCGTCTTTAGACCTTAATTTTGACTCATTTCTGTTCTGTCCTTTTTCTTTCTTTATTAAATGATGTATGTAGTATTCTATTGTTAAGTATTTCTAGTTAAAGTTCACCATTCAAAGGTGACCGTCTCTGTTCTGTGGCAGGTCAATATTTTTCTTTCTTTAATTAATTATGTGTAACCTGATACTTACGATTTATACTTTCCTGATTCCAGGTAGAGAACACATCCCAGCCAGGTGGAATGATGATCATCGCATGGTCCCGGGAGTGAAGGCGAGGGTGGAACGTTTTGTATACGAGTAACATCCGGACAGCCCTATATCGAAGTGCTCAAAAGTGCACTACTAGGTGGTGTATGATAAAAATTACGAAATAAAATGCAGTAGGTACTTTAAATTACAGAAGAGTTATTTTCTTAGTGTCCCTCGGCAATCATCGCATTTCCGAATACGTACGAATGCTAATTTCCATGTCCATTAATTATTAGATTTATCGTGTATAATAATTTGAATTCAGAACTAAGTACTTTATAGTTGCTTTTTTTTATTTGCGTGTGAAATGTATAGAGTTGTAAAAATAGCAGCTTTACTCCCGTTTTTTAAAATTATTTACATTATGTTAAAAGAGTATTAACAACTCTATATACTTCCAAGTTGATTGAGAGCGTCCGGTCTGCACCAAGTGCAAAAAGCAACTGATAGAAATCCGACGACTGACGAAACACGAGTTTTGCCGAGAGAAAGAAAATATTTTTACTGTAACTTGTAACTCAAACCAGACCAATAAGAATAAAAACTGATCAACTTAATGATCTATGACCATATTTTTTTGAATGCTTACTAAAGAATGAGGGCTGACAAGTGATCCTCAACACACCAATTGTTTTGACTCATATTACGTCTGCTTATCGTACATGTCGAGCAGTTAACTCAATAGTTTAATACATAGGTACAAGACTCAATATAACTCACCCTGGCTCAATTGAGCTGTCGGTTTGTCCACAAATGACAGCCGCTATTGACATAACTAACCAGTTTGTACGATCGTCAGCTTAACTGGGCATTATATTTCGTTAATATTATTTATTGAGAATTATTTGACACTCGTAATAATTTGTTGTTGTTGATGGCAGCGAGTTTTTGGTTAAAAAAATTGAAAGCGGTGCCAAATTCCGTAAGTAGTTGAGCTTTAGGACATATTTGTGTTATTTTGCGTCTGTGTACTCCCTTTTTTTGAGGCATGTTTTAATTTTTAAATACTCATCAATTTCTTTAACTAAAAGTCTATCACATCACAGTTATAACACTAATATTATAACGGCGAGAGTTTGTGAGTGTGTGTGTGTGTTTGTTACTTCTTCACGCTCAAACAGTTGGACAGATCTGGATGAAATTTGGCACAGCGATAGATTATAGTCAGGAATAGCACATAGGATACTGTGTGTGTATATATTATATCCCGGGAATAGGTTCCCTCTGTATAATTTTCGACATTCACGCGGGCTAAGCCGGTGGCAGAAGCTAGTCAGGTTTTTATGCTGTGCATTTTCCGATATGGTCAGTAAAATATCCAGTCGAATTTCTGTCACATAATGACGTATGCTAACCAGAATTTGTTTTGTTTTTTATTTAGGCGTTATAAATACTTACGAGTCTCTTATTTCTTCGATTGTATACCTTGTTATTTTGTTCCCTTTTCACAGTGTTTACAAGATTTATTTTATATTTTAAGTAAAATAAAACGTAGGTACGTTGTAGACTCTTATACTTACGATCCAAATTCTTATTTCCCAGTGTTCTATTATTCCCTGGGCATAGAAGTCTTGGCTTGATCCGTCAGTTTCAAATATGCCAGGCAAAACCTGGCATACTTGAAACTGACGGCTACAAATCTATCATTGGACACCTTACCGTGGATTACCACATCGGTTAAGTTTTTTAATATAGGTACCTATTTATTCATAGATAAATATTTAACGCATTATCTACTTAAGCAATTGTAGTGAAATACTTACTCTTGTAATAATACAACAGATATTTTGTATTCTTTTGTTTTGAAGAACCTTTATTCAAAGGCATAATTCATTACCTTAGTGGTAATTTTACGTAAAATCGCAAACAAGAATTCTCAAGATTAAAATTTTGTAAGCACCTAAATTTTATTAGTAGGTAGGTAACAACTGTGGGTAAGTAGTGTCAAAATGTTGTTTTTAATTCCAGCTTGTACATTATATGGGCGTGCAATGTGATTATGGTACACACCATGTTTCAAACTTTTATGACACACCTACTAACAAAGCCTGTACACTATTACACTTAAAACAGGTAATAAGTAATTTCTCTAAGATGGCGGCACGACGTTTTGGTATATTTTGAAAAATTAATCATTTTTATGCTAGAATTATTTCTACTTGTATTTCGTAGCAATCGCGCTACGACTGCTACGAATAACTATGACATCTTTTATATTTAGGTACTTAGTATTCTATTAAGATCAGGATAAGCCTCGATGAGGCAATAAATGAAACTCCAGAGTCTGATAAACTAACTTTGAGTTTATTTTTACCATTTACACTTGACAATGTATTCGTAATCTGTTGTCGCTACGTTACGGATGGCTTGCGTCGTAGCGCGTAGCGCGTAGCACGCGCGTAGAGAGTCGCGTAGCACACGTCTCATGCGGACCAACTTAAACTAACGCTACGAAATCTGCTAGTTGACAGTTTCACATTCAACTATGTATGTAAAATATCATAAATTATACTTTAACATTAATACAGGTACAATTAGAGAAAATTCCCATTATTTTTTTAGGTCAGGTGATTCTTAAAAATCCGCGTACAATCGTATAACAGACTTAAGTTTATAATTAGTTAAAAAAGGAAGTTTTCTCGATTGTACCAAAAATAAATTACAGAGAACACCTCATTTAACATACCAACAAAATCGAAAGTGAATTTTGATTCTTTTATTTCGTGTATACATTTAACATCTTGTTGATTTAAAATAGTAGGAACGGTATATTTTACTAGTAAAGAACTTTAAAATAATTTTAGTATTACAATACAGTATTAGGAACTATGATAGACATGAATGCTACCTTTTTACGATCATAAACTAATATCGTAACCAACATTATGTAATATCTAGAGGGCTTCAAATTCTACGCAAAAGGTATCACTATTAACAGAAATAAATGAATAAACATGAGAGTTCGGGAATGAAGTAAACGATACTATACAAATAAACAAGTAACATGGCCGTGGCGGCTCCTCTAGCAGCAGACACAACAGACTAGTCCGAATTAATCTTAAATATTAAAATTTGTATTCGGAAAGTATAGTGAAACTCTAGATGCGATAATATTGAAATATACATAGGAACCATGATTCATTCCGCGGGCTCTCACCTCGCGGAGCACAACATCGCACTACCCACTCGTCCACCTACACTAACTCAAACTTACACGTACATATACTCCCGAGTACAAACCAAACTAAATAAACTTCTGCGGACGAGCAACCAACGTCGCGCGGCGCAGTAACGTCACCGAGCCGCAACCATGAGGCGCAATAATATTAAATACTAATCAAACAAAATAATTGTGTTGTAGACGCGCGCCTTCGCGAACTAACCGCGTCCGAGCGGGCCGCCTCTGACCTCACGGCATTTACTCTCTTCAAATCTCTGCCTCCGAGCTCATTCGTGTATTGACACATAAATATTACACTTTAATCTATGCTGTTATTGACTCAAATATCATATATAAAAATCTATTCCAATTTCAAATGTAGTTTTTGTAATAATAACCTTGACGTGCACCCAGACACCTCTGGGAGCTGGGAGTAGTGAGGACAGGGGCGGCGTGCGCGGGCGGCGGCACATTGCACACACCAGCATGTAGTATAGTATACACATAACAAGGACCGGTAACCGGTGGAATAAAACATTGCACTTTATAAATAAACAAACTCAATGTTGTAGTAGGATCCACTCGTAGATAAAATATTGTAGTACACTCCGCTAGATAAAATGTAAATATGTAAAATATTTTTAATAACGTGATCTGTGCCATCGAAAATATTAGGGACTCCACGCACTCGGTAAAGCGGTCGAAGATGGAGGCGGCGGGCGAGACGCGCGCCTGGCGACTGGCCCGCCGCCCCCAACCCCCCACGCCTTCGGACACTGGACTCACTTACGCCACTACTAATAATCATTACAATATCAATAAAAATTCAAGAATCACACTTAGTTCCAAAATAAACTCACTTGTTTGCGAGGTAGGCTGAGCGCTAGCGCGCAGCCCGAGTTTCGAGTTCGTTCGTTTTGGAAAAGTTTGCTACGATAATAATTATTATAATTAAGTGTTACCAATAAGCCTACGCGGTGTCGTCGCGTCTCCGCGGGCGGCTCTGCGCGCTAGGTTCTGATGCCGCGGTACCGACGGTAGCCGCGGTTGCGCGGGGGACGGGCGAGCGCTCGCGCGGGCGTGTGGCGCCGCTCGGCGCGCATCAGCGTGTGTACGGGATGCGAGCGCCGTGCGAGCGACGAGCCGCACTACAATACTCGACGTATTTGCATGTAGTTTCAGTTGCGTGTGCGTGAGTTCACGCCGTTTCCTGAGCGTGGAACCCGCGAGAGAGGACGACCGCTCTACTGCCTAACATACGTACCTAACTTCGCTTCATGTTTAAAAAAATCATATACGTATATCACTATATATATCTTCATACATTTACGATGCGTCAGGAACTTCTTACGAGAACGTATCTATGCCTAAAATTAGAACGATTATATGTATGTATTACATAGCTTTAAACAATAATTAAATCGTAATTATCAATATCGATAATATTATATGCCATAAAGATAGGAACTTGCTTTCCTGGGAATTGATGTTGAGAGTGTGAGGCGCAGCCACAGCCGCGGCGCGCGCGCTGCCGCAACGATAAACGTATATAATAAAACCTGTCTAACGTATGATATGAAGTGCGGACGCGCGGCGCGGCCGGCGCGCCGCCGACGCCGCCTCCCAGTGCGCGGCGCCGGCGCGGGGCCTGCTGCCAGCGAGCTGCCGGCAGCGGTCTCCCAATTAACCTATACTTAAACGACTACAAGCTTTAAATATAACTAGGAAAGTGCCGCTTCTGCGGCGACATTCATCAACGAAAAGAAGCGTTAAGAGCTAATAGTGAACTGCTGCGTTGTCGGACAACGGAGAGAGCGAGGGGCTCTAATAGATAGTAACTATACATTTCTTCAGAGTAGGATTAGTGTCCGGCGCTCGCCAGCGGGAGCTCGCCGGGAGGCTGGAAGCGAGGCCCGGGCACGCAGAAGTTGGCGTTCGGGTCCTTAGGGGGAGCGGTGTCCTGCGCGGCGCGGGCCGCCAGCAACGTGATCTGGTTCACTACGTCCTCCATCTCGTGCGTGAGGGTCTCGGGCTGCTGCAGCAGCGGCGGCTGCGGCATGGTGTTGCGCAGGTGCTGCTCGGAATCGGCGTGGCGGCGGAACTCGTGCGGCGTGCGGAAGCGCTCGCCGGCGCAGGCGCGGCACTCCAGCGCCGGCTGCACCACGCGGATGACACCGCGCGCCGCCTCGCGCCCGGCATAGCACGCGCGCGACTGATGCGCGGCCAGCGGCGCCGGGGACGGGAACGCCACCTTGCAGTGC
Organism: Orthosia gracilis; assembly: GCA_947562075.1. Taxonomy (NCBI): domain Eukaryota; kingdom Metazoa; phylum Arthropoda; class Insecta; order Lepidoptera; family Noctuidae; genus Orthosia; species Orthosia gracilis. Next base: position 47,616,504 of record OX387267.1, read on the forward strand.
TTGCACACGTAGCACAAGTCGAAGTCCAGTTCGCGCGCGCCCGGTGGCGCCTCGCTGGCGGGCGGCGGCAGCCGCAGCGTGGACGCGCCCGGGTCTGCCGCGATGTGCCGGATCTGCTCCAGGGTGCTCGCGGGCAGCTGCAGCACGCTGGCACCGTTCCCTGTCTCCACTATTAAGCCTTGTGGTTGTGGTTGGAGAGCAGCGGGGTTGACACTAGGTCCTGTAACAACAGAAAATAATAAGTTAATAAATGAAAAGTAATTAGTATAATGAGATCATGAAGAATTAGCGCCATTAACGCCACGTGTTAGTATCCTGCATCTGTCTACGTATCATATGGCTAAGGGGATTGGCAAATCGCAGCGCGAAGCGTCAAATATCGACATTATCGACACACGCTCGTGTGACACTCGGACGCGTTGTAAAGGGGTTAATCCACTTACGCCGAGGGCCGAGGGTCGGCCCGCAGCCGTGAACTGACCTTTCGCCCGAGCACAAATTTTTACACGTTTTTTCAACTTTGTCCTTGTAATTGTGCAAATACGTAACATGTCTCGTTATTCATCGATATAAATTGTTTACATTACGCAAAGATGTTTCAAAAAGATTGGAGAGACGAAAAGTAAAACATGATCGGTCGATCTCGTCGTTTTGCAGGCCCAAATTGGGAGTCCCATTGTTCGCAATAGGTTAGCACCAGATAAACAGTGTTTACCTTACTGCGAGGCGATTGTACATGCGTGATGCGTTTCTAACGAGCCCGGCCCGGCTCTGTAATTGATTCGGACGCTGCTTTATGCGGCTTATATTCACGAATGCATAATACATCGCTTTTGAGTCGCCATCGAGTTTTATATCGGGGAACGAGCAGCGAAGCTTAAAGTGGTGCTTGACGATGAACTCGAGAACAAAGAACTTGAAGATAGTTATGTACTGTCTACGTCATTTCGACGGATTTTATTCATACTTTGCAAACGTATTTTACGTATCAAAAACTTAATAGTAAATGGAAATGCTTTTAAGCAGACAAGTGCAGAACGGAATTTATAGTACTTGGAATATGCATGTCGCCAGTCAAAATTAGGATAAGATCACAGAATTACCCCTAATAAGGAATCATTAGAGAGTTAGAGAGTTGTATAAACCAAAGCATTTCTAAAGCTCCTTTCGATTGTCGATCTAAGTTCGTAACAATTCCGGTGATGCGATACAGGCCTTAATCGCGGCTGGTATCTCGAACAATCCCGTGCGAAACCGTGCGGCTTTCAATCAGCCTCTTAACAATCGTTCGGGTTGATTGGCCAGTCGTGTTTCGAGTAATGAGGCCTTAGGGACTGCTCATACGTATGTCATGTTCCCTCTAATCGTAATGAACACCGTACATGGCTCAAGTGGAATTCAAACGCTAATTGAGCGATTTTAGCATTTGTTCTAATGTAGAACAGAGTGAAAGGTCGCATTTGGTATTGACAGACGTGTATGACGGATACATTGTTATTTATTAGCAAGGCAAACCATTTTGATAAAATTTATTCTGTTGCGGCTTAGCCGTTTTTTATATCCGCTTTGGCTTCTATAATCTCTGTAAAATAATCTGTCTTAATATTATTATAATTCCTATTCTTATGTATTAAGCGTCGGTGGCACAAAGCCGGCTCGGCGACACGTTGGCCCTGACGTTAATTCGCAACCCTTTCTGCCAATTAGTTTCAAAATAGCCACACTATTGTGCTGCTAACACGACCACACATCGCACCTAACGATTCCAATTCTGCAACCGGAATAAGACCTTTACGACGTGTAATAAAGTCGATTATCCGTTGGGTTTCTGCGGGTTAGGTCGTCCACTTGGTCCGGTGGGCAAGTTTAAGTCAAAGGGCTTCTTAATCCGGACTTGTAGGTCGTTACGTGTTATTATAACGGCCTGAGTCGGGTATTTCTTCGCTCATTTACATCTCATTAAGGATGCTATTATTGGACTATACACCACATTATGCAGACTTTCGCTCCCTGCTCGAGTTTTGAGCATTGCGTCAACTCCTTTATAAGGGATTAAGTGTCTTTTTTTTTCGTTGGAAGATATTTAAGGTGTATTGTATCCTCTTTCGTTTTAAGTTTATTTTTATCTAGAGTTTTTTATTTTTAAATTAAGGTACTATCTAAATATTTACAAACAGGTAGCCATCATCCCTATAGGTGTAAATTGGAAACAACATAGCTCTGTTTTCGTCTATTTAATAACTTCGAAAGTATACTACATAAAAATAGCTACCTACGATGTGGTATAAAACCATCAACAATTGTTCCAATTTCAAATACCCAAACTTCAACCATAGACCAGCAAATTTCTCGCCTGCCAGTACCCTGACATGTCTCCCAAACGCAACGTACATTAAAAACATCAATTATGGAGACCCGTATTAGGCGGGTCTGGTCTGATTCCGCGATACTAGTCCGCAGCCATGCTTGATGGATGGTAATTAAACCAGGACAGTCGACGTGGAAACTGGTGGTATCTGACGTATCTGTGAGGTGATTGGCAGTATAGGATTAGGTTTTGCTAAAGTGTTTCTAGGTGCTATTTCTGAGGCTGGAAGAAAGACAAAAATCTTCTTAAATAATACTGACTTCAACAAATATAATCATCTAGTGTGAGCTAATCGATTGCTAGGCCTCTCCAAAGAATACGAAAGTCACATTCTATCGGCGGTACTCATTGTCGAAAAACTTTTCGACAACCACCATACTTTGCCTCGAGACTGCGGTCCATTTTATTGACCTGCCTAAAACATTAAGATCACATCTCGAAAATGATTAATTTCTTTAACTAACAGACAAAAACAATAACTAAAAAACTATCTCCATATCCCTAACCTTTGCTCTGCAGGCTAGTACTCAAATAATTTACATATAAACCCTATCACCAAATCAATCTTCCCACAAAGCCAGCATTATCGGAGCAGTGTATTCCGAGAGCGTTTCTCCCGGACATCTCCCGGACAGGTAAGACAGGCGTCCGTCCCATCACTGTCCGGGATGTCCGAGCAATTAGACTAACGGAGCTTAGACTTGAACTTGGCTCCTTGTTTGTAGATTGAGGCCCAGGGAAACGTATGAGATCGATCTCGTGATCTTGTGCATGGCAATTATTTAGCGAGGAATGTTTTCTGTGTCATGGAGGGTAACGATCTGGTTTTATTAGATGTGTGGTTGTATCAACTGGTGGAGAATCGTGGTTTCTGATGAAAATAAGGCAAACAATTTTGGGCCAAAACCGCGGTCTTAAATGGTTCTACTGTGGTTGGGGTTCTAATAACGACTCAATTTTGCCAGCCCAGAATTTAGTTTAAGAGTAAACAATGTAATTAGCATCTAAGTTTTTAGCAAGTGTCACAACATAGGACGCGATGTGAAGTGCCTTTGATTTTCATGAAATATGTTTGTTTTCTTCTTGACAGACTATTCAAAAAAATAACTCAAAGTTAACTTGTTTACAATTTCAGTTAGTAGTTTACCTGTACAAACAGTATTAACATACTCCAGTAAGCATTATAACCAACTTACACAACAAATGGGCAAGCTAACACCTCTAAGTCGAGTTGCCGTGAAACCCTAGGTGTCATTCGTTTTCTCCTATCGCCTGTACCGGTGTAAGTACGTGAATCCGCTTTGTACCGTGTTCACTTGCTGGTAATCGAATTAGTGTACTGTACCCGTGTATAGTGGACACGTTTGATCTGCATGTTTCTTAAGAATTGTTCGCGAATTCGTTGGAGAAGTAAGCAAATGCGTCAGGAGGAGTCAAATATTGGTAGTTTGGTTGATAAAAAAGATGAATTTAAAGCTAATGTTAATGCTTTGTTATAATTGTATGTTAATGTTAATGCTTAGCTAGTTAATGTTGTTTGTTAGTAATTGGTCATTTCCGTCTTTTGTGGTCTGACATTGTCAAAAACGTAAAAAGTTAGAATATAGAAACATGACCTCTGTTAGGTATTGTTAACGTGAGTGCATAAAGAGACAATTTGCATACTTTTGCGTGAAATTTGCTGATTCATAGTTAACCTTGTTCGCGTTGATCCCAACTGAGAAGATCTAGCAATACTAATGTTATCACAAAGGGAGCCAATTGAAAAACCTTATTTTTTGCTGAACAAATAAAGTGTCTCGCAATCTAAAGCGATAATCGTTGGACGAGGGAAGCAGGGAGCGGTCGCCTCGGACTGCAGTCATCAATCAGCTCCGGCCTATCTCAACTAACAGGATACAGAAAACATTTATAAGTAAGAACTACTCGAATGTAAACAAGAATTAATTATTCCGCTCCACGAACGGTCCTATCAAACAAATGATTTCAACGTGAAAAT